>CM002530.2:29650537-30250537 GCA_000338895.3 Oryza meridionalis
CCAATATTGTTTGGCCCATCAACTGCTCAGCCCAGAGCCCCAAAGAAAGCCACCAGCTAGAAGAAGCAACACCAGCACTCTTTACCATTTCTAAAAATAAGCATTTCTAGAATTCAAAATTGTACTACTACGATATATATAAGTATTTCTAGGGTATTGATTCCAGTACATGAAAATTTGTACATTTTCGACCAATGAAATGCTTGGGAAAGTAATCTAAACGATTCAAAGTTTAAAATTTGACCACTGAAATTACTTTAGAAGATCTTTTTTCTATGCCTTAGTTTTTACTAAAAGACCAATCTAGAAATTCTTTTATTTTGGAAAAGGAGAGCAGTACACAACCAATTAGGTGGCCTGATCGATGAACTCAGAAAGCCTGTCGTGGATACTATTCACTTTTAAACTTTGTTCGCTCGTCTTTTTTACAAAATATTTACAAAGACTAAAAAGGATTCCACATTATTTAAACATATTATGTCCTAATATACACATGAAACTTTAACTCAATTTAGTCTAACAATTTTGTAGTGCAATGTTAAAGGCAAAATAGTCGGTTTGAAAATGAGAAACGGATGGAGTACAATCCCCAGCAAGAAGGAACATACATCTGCTTACAAAGCCTCATCAACAGAAGTGAAAACATTGCTATGCTCGTGGAATCCTCAACTCAAATCTTGTTTAGGTGTAGAATGCTCTTCCGGTCTCTTTATTATGGACTATTGTCTGAACAACAGTATTTACAAGCTTTTAACATATAGGAGTATCTCGCTGAAAAACAAAAAAACATGTAGGAGTAGAGTAAGAACAAGACCAGAAGCTCATAATTATGACTAGAGGCCAATGAGGTGTTAACTCTGGGGAGATCCTAATCTGTCCTGCAAGTTTCAGAAAAGAGAAAAAAAAGAGGATATGCAAAGATCTTGTCGTTTCAGAAACATAAGCTATACTGAAAATTTTTATCTTCTGGGCACAAAGGGTAGCTCCAAGCCGACCACTCTGTCAAGATGGCGACCACCGATACTGCTGCCAGCTCCCAGTTAAGCTTGCTGCAATTTCAGATATCAGCATGCTCCACAGGACGATGTTGATTCGGTGTTTCTTGATTCTCCAGGGGCATGTACTGAGCCATGATCGCACGAATCTCTGAATCCATGTAACTCTGGTTTGGCATGATGGTAACACAAAGTATGAGTTAACCGTAGATTATTGCAAACATAAGAAGAGCTAGAAAATTACGTGATCATTCGCAGATGGATTAGAATAGAAGGATGAGTTGTTTACCCGTAGCCGATATTTGTATACGGCATATGCTCCAATTCCAGCCAAAGCGAGGCCAAAGAAAATAACCCAAAGGAAGCCCCAGCCCACTGATGAAGAAGCAACTTTGCCTGCACAGTGATTGCGAAAGGCGTCACATAAAACGCTCTAAAGCGAATGAAATTATGTGTGCATCAAAGTTCCACTCCTGTTTTGCATCAAATCAACATAACATAACATACAACATTTTGAATGAGGCATGAAATAATTGTGATATCTTTCAAAAGGAATTTGCATGTGATAGTCCGTTATCAAACATGACAATGATCCAGATCATGGCGCAGTCAAGCAGACTTGCATTGCGTATTTTCAAGCTGCCAGCAGATGGACTATCGCAAAAGCAAAACTAGGAATATCTGGAATTTCTACAGAAGTTTCAAGGCTGAGTAACAAGGGATAATACAAGTGTCTGTTGGGATAACAATCTCAGCACATGATCACAACGTCCAGAATGCAGATAAGTAGAAAATTGAACAATATAAGACTACAAGGGAACAAAAAAAAAGGTTAAGGGACTCACTGATGCAAGTGTCATGCTCTCTCATGTATAACATATTACTTCCACCACAGCTGCATTCATAGCTTCCCCATGTATTCTCACAAGAGCAGTCCTTACACTGGCAGAAAAGCTTGTCTTTGCATTCATCAATATCTGAAAGCGCCAACCAGAGATATGTTAAGTAATCACTTAACAGTTTTAAACTATTCAGGGTTTGCCAGTACTAGTTTGTATGGGTTTTACAAGATGGTTGGCTCAAGCAGAAATATCAATCTTTCTATATACTAGTATTTTTTTTTTTAAAAAAAGGAAAGTTTTGCCACATGGAGTAATATTACCTTCACAACTTTTTATACCATCACCCTTGAAACCTGGTGGGCATTTGCAGCCTTTAGATTCTTCATTCTGTAGAGTTCCATGATTAGTTCTGACCTCATAGAACAGCCGCAAACTAGAAGACCTCTGGAAGAGATTCTTACTGAGCAGGCAGAAACCGTCTTCCCATTTTTAGTTTCCTTCCAGCAGCCTCCGTTGTTGATTTGGCACCTACCGACACCAGAAGCTGCCAAAGGGCCAGTCGTAAACCAAACAATGTAGTACTACTAATAGTTGAAATAATAAAACAATTAGGATGTGTTATGCATAGCACAGTCTATAGCAAGGAAACAGTATTGTTTCAAACAAATGAAAAAAATGATTCCAAAGAAATAGATGCTGCCAACCCATCTTGACGAAATAAAATGCAAATGTGTACCTTCACAGTGAGTGTACCCGTCACCAACGAACTTCACACCACGGGCCATAGGGCATTCACAAACTCGCCCACGGAAGGTGTCCTACAATATGTAACACAGCAAATAAGAATGTGCACCTCAGACTGAATACAGGTGAATTTTGTAACCGGTATCAGATTATCAATAGGTAGTAGCATTTTTCCAGTAAAATTTTATACCTTGCATGCAGTAAAATTATTAGTCTTGTCCTGCCAGCACCCTCCATTGCTCTCCAAACATTCATTTGTTTGGATCTCTATAAATGAGAGAGCAAGGTAATAAAAGGAGAGGAAAAATCAGTACAGCATCGATCAAAATCAGTAAATTTCATAAAATGAAACATAAAAATTTACAAACCTTGACTCAAACAAACATCAGGTTCGGTTGTCTCCTCAAATCCTGAGCATACTGCTTTTAACACAGCACTTTTCTCCAGCTTACCTAAAGAGAGACTATTATATGACATAACAGCATCGAGCTAAAGAAAAATTGCGAATAGATACTACTAGTGCACCTCTGTACTGCTTGTTGTTGACGACAAGGGTCGGCAATATAGTGACATCTCCTCGAGAGCCTTGACCAATCTGAAAGGACAAAATCCACAAAGATCAACCTACCACAGAACTATTGAATAATTTCTGAATGAACGGACCTACATAACAAAAACATTATGATTTACTATCAATAGTCTTTACTTGAGCATCTTGTTCCGCTTTAAGCACGGGATTTTCTTCATCAGCTTCAGGGTCTCCCACACACTTGTTGATCCTCTCAAGGTCCAATCCTGTGAAATGACATATCAAATGGTTCAAATCAACCATTTGGTTCAAACAATAAAGCAATTATGCTGAACAAAGTTAACTACACCAACCAAGTGACTTGATAACACCATTAGCGCATTCACGCGTGTATTTCTTCTCCTTCATTGGGCACCTAATTGAAAAATCGTGTACATAATCCCACCACACCCATGGTTTGCGAGTTTCATTGCCAACCTTGAACAAGCAAATCTGAATAAGGTTCTGAAGCACAACATCTTTTCCATCATATCCAATGTTGAAATCCTGCTCTGGATCTGGAGCGCAGTATCTCCCATGATTGATACACTGAGATCTGCACTGCTTGCTCAGGACAAAAGCTTCCGGACAATACCATGTAATGTAGTGAGGGGTGAACTGAGTGTAACCCCTTTTCTCAAGAACCTGTGCTGTTCCTCTGAAGTTCCTCACAAAATTCATTTGCATGTCACATTTGGCACCACATTCATCGTTGCTGTTTGTCCAGAATTCATACTCTACACGCTCATCAGGATGAGGGAGAGATTCCCTCCAATCCAGAAGGACATTGACCATATCTCCGTTTTCCAGTGCTTTCTTAAGGTCGTCCCCAAACTTCTTTGTTACAAGTGCTGAAGGAACAGTAATTTTCTCTATGTAATCTGTTCCACTAGACTCTGGAGAGTCCATTGTAATCAAAGGCTCCAATCTGTCATCGGCAACAAGAACAGCTGCAGCTCCAGCGGTTTGAGCATTCCATCCCTTTGTTGTGAAGTAGCAGTCTGCACATCACAAAGAATTAAAGATCCCCATTTTGAACAATAAAATATGCTTTAACAGTTACAGTACGCCTAAGAAACGGGAGAAAAGAAGTTACAGCCAAACATACAAATGGCATGACTATATTATTTTTGTGGAACACAAAGATACTGATATTTCTTCTTCCGTAAAATGTAACTACCAATAAATAATGCAGAATTAAGAACTTTCACCTCCTGTTTAACCTAATATTCAGAATGAAATCCACTAGGCTGGTTCACATATTTATACTGATGGCCATATATACAGTTCTATGTTTAGTGTCCATTTCTAGCTCTAAATCGCCTTCTATGTGCAGCTTTTCTACCAATAAAACTGTAGCCAAAGCAGTGACATAAGTTGTAGAGCAAGACCTTTGAAATTGCAAAGAAAGAAAATAAATCCTTTTTGAAATAGCAGGAGCCGCAAAAGCTAAATAATTTGGACAGTCAAAGCACATGATTTTATTCCCTGACTCACTCAAAAAGCACTACAACTAAACGTAAGCGTGCACAATCTTTCTCTAAACAAGATTTGACCATGGAACCCAGCTACTTACCCAAAACTCCAACAAACCATGCACCGAACTTACAAGCAGATAGAGAACTGCACTATATGCCAACTACCAAATCAGGTACCCTACTAATTAGGACAAAATTGCATATGAAATGACAAATAGCGTGTATCGAATTATCCTACTTAAGGAAAAATCCATGATAAACCATTAGACAATAAAAAAGAGCTCAAGCAGCTTGTAATGACAGTGCATCCCTCTGCCAAACTTATTCACTGACAGAATATGGCTACAGCCTACAGAGTACAAAATGAATCGTTTTCCTTAAATGGACTGCAGAGTACATAGACTTACAAGTTCCAAATCATTATGTTTGGGTTAGGAGTTAAGAGTAGAACAATTCAAAAACATGTTGTTATTAACATTAGGTGCAAACTTTCAGTCAAAAGAAAAAAAAAACATTAGGTGCAAACTGCTAGTTAGGACAGAATGAGAGAATGCGAGTAACATCATTAAATTTCTTTTGTCCTAGAAGTGACAGTTAGCTAGGACCTCATTCAATAAATAAAATAAATAAAAGGATGCGATATTTAAAATCACTCACAAGAGGGAAAATAAATATCCCTCCCCCAATAATAAATAAAAACTGAAACGGGTTCGAATTTAATCAAGAAAGGGGGAGGACCTCCGCGATCGACAAGGAGGAAGACGGGGAGGCCGCCGGGCTTGGGCTTGAAGGAGAGGTCGAAGTCGTCGAAGGACCTGCAGGCCTTCTTGTTGGCCTTGGGGTAGACGACGACCCCGTGCATGGTGCCCCCGTACTGCGGCATCCCGAAGTTGCCGATGGCGCACTCGTAGACGCCCCGGAGCCCCGCCGGCGACGTCACCCGCAGGCTGTTCTTCTCCACCACGAACCTCCCCGCTGCCTCCCCCGCCATGGACGCCACCACCACGAGCACCACGGCCCACCCCATCATCGTCATCTTCTCCTCCCAATTAATCCTCGGCAAAAGAGGATCGGAGATCAAAGAAAAGATGGGTTCTTGGATCGAGCTAACGATCGATCGATCAGAAATCGCGGTTTGGGTGGCGTGGTGGCTTGGTAGGGAGAAAAGGCGAGGCGAGGCTTTCGCGGGAGCAGGAGTGCAATAAAGGAAGCCTCCCCAACGAAGGATTTGACCGGGAGCTATCGGTATCGCTATTGCTAATTTGCTAGCGGAGTGAGATGAGATCCGGAGAGAGAGAGAGAGAGATGTATGTACGTGGCGAGTGCTCGTGGGCATCGGGGTTGGAAGTTGGAACGCTTCCAATGCAGGTGTGTCACTGTACATATTCTCTTCTCTTCTTGCTCGATATCGTGAGGGCTCGGCGACCGGCCGCCTTTATTCGATTCGTGTATATATCATGAATCTGGAAAATCTGTCTGTACAAATTCATACTTTATTTTAATTTTTATGTAGGATTGTGGATTTATGTCCAACGCTACGTCCATTTAATTAAAAAAATATTAATATTTTTATACAGTTATTAGATGAATAATATTTTATATATGGCTTATTTTTCTAAATTTTTCATGATTTTAATAAATAAGACGGATTATCAAACTTTAGAAATAAAATCTACCACTGCACTTAAGAAGACCGATAGAGTTGATTCGGGGATAGCCTAGATGAGTCAATGGCTCGCCGTGTAGTACGAGGATAAACCTTTTTAGATGGTCAACGGCAGGTGACAGCGACAGCACGATCGCCATCCGACGGTAAGTGTCAGGCAATCCAGGTGCCCAATTCTCAGCCTTGTAGGAGTACAAATCAAATCCAAGGTGCCAATTTTTTCAGCCTCTTTTCAACCACTAACCGGAGACTAATTTGCGTCAATAAATGAAGACAGTAACAGATAAAACGACGCCAAGACGATAAAACAGTAAATGGTTCGATACTATGGAGCTAGAAATGATATATATCCATCTATGGATCAATTCATATGAAGGCAGTCAGCACGCATACGGCAGTCTGAAAGCATGCATCTTCGACAAACAATCATCAGGACCACGAATTTATATAACACTGCTAAACCAAGAAAAAAGTTTCGCTGATATGAGAAAAAACCAAGAAAAAAGTTTCGCTGAGATGAGAAATAACTCAATATAATCATCATTCCCCTCCTGGGGTTTACATGCAAGAGAAACCTACATTAAAATCAAACAAGGGAACATGACTGTCTTTTATATTATTTGCAGGGTCATCCAAGTTCTCTTCACTCAGAAATCATCCCGGAAACGTAAATGTATCAAAAGTTGCAGCCTTCCATATGCCTGGCAGACTTATGCCTCTGGTTCGGGTTTCTCAAAGAAAGTTTTCTTAATCCAGTCAAATGGCTGCACAAGAAATCAAAAGAATATTCAGAACCGGAAAGATCATCACATTTAAGAATTTAATTGTTCACAACAAAAAGGTAAGACAACACATTAACTGCAAAACTTTAACTTCAACACAGATCAGAGCTAAAAAACCCAGATTATCTATCTTGTAACCAGTTGTGTAACTCAAGTTACATGTTAACAGATAGAGTAACCCCATACATAACAGATCACATATGTATAAAAGAATATTCTATTCGCAGGTTTCAACAATGCAGCAAAGGCCTCCCAAATTTTAACCACAAGAGGCTAAAGAAAGGGAAGGAACAAAGTTTTATTCGCTACAAGGAGCAAACTGCAGGTTTCAGCCCAACGAAATTCCACGTCTTAGGCTTAAAAGCTAGTAATTAACATATTCCATGAACCATAATGAACAAGTTATATCATGTGCTGAAGCTCTCTCAGATAAAGAAATAAAGCACCCAGACAGAAAACTGTGTTGGAACCCAAGACAGTGCTAACAGGCCATGTAGGCTACATTTAGCTACACAAGTTAGTCACACAGCAAGGAATATCAAATCTCAGTAAAGGTAATCAGGAATAGTGTAGTACATAGGTCAGTCAATTAAAATTCTATAACCGGTTTGCACAGAGGTCTTGAATGAGCAATTGCTGGGGAAAGCTCACCCAAAAACATAGACTCTTGCCTTTCCCAAGGGCCACATCACAAAGTACAGGTAAAAAAAATATATTTGATTGATCCAAAATGGCAGAAGGCCTCATCTTTTCGCTTATGCTTATGCTTATCAGCCAAAATTTGAATTTTCAACCTTAAATTTGAAGCTGATTTTGAAGCTTTTTCATTGAAGTTTATTTTTCAGCCTTAAATTTTAGATTGCTAAGAACATGCATATAAAAGTTTTATTCACAAACTACTTTTCGTTTGCAAATATGTTGTTTCGCTTATTCCACGAATAAGCAAAACAATGGGACTGGAATTTGTTTGGCTGTATCTAGGGGCTCCTATGGTGAATTTATGGGCATATATTGGTTATGTTGAACTGTCAAAGGTTTTATCAGACATCCCTCCTAGGAGAGAATAGGAAATTATACATCTTCACTACAAAAAAGCCCATCAGGGTAAAGCAAATCAAGGTAGCAAGCAGAAACTAGCAGGATCTCATGAAAGCAAAATTATATTACACAACTAGGATAAATAAAAGTTTATGTTATACATCAAACGTTGCAAAGTTCAAATAATATGATGTATAGTTGCATTAGTTACCGAATTGTACAATGTACCGAGTTTAACTAGTCAAGCAAAGTTTGCGGCTGTTGCTTAACTTTCTTCTAATATATGCCTATTACTCATTTGGCAAAATATTTTGTAATATGAATAGCATCATAAGTTACATAAGGCATGGTAGACACAGCCACACAGCAATTCCTGTACATATTTTTTTCGTGAACGCGCAATTTCTGTACATAAAGTTGTGGCTTTGGTCTTGACAGAAACATTTCTTCTTCCCCTATCAATTTCTCTATCAGATCAAGCGGCAAATTTGACTGCAACCTACAAACCATATACGTGATCCGTCTAACGCGCAGAAATCATAAGGTAGCCAATCGAACAGAGGAGCCCTAAGAGGCTAAGACCGATCCAACACGCCACGCAGATCTAGAGACCAACAACATGCCAAACAAACAAACATGACAGATCCTATCATACTAACACCGATGGGGCAAACATATCTAGCAGATCAAGCCATCTCCACAAGCGGAAAGGATCCCAGCCCGAACGGAATGGGGGGGATAGAAGGCGTCGTGGATCGAACCCTGACCTGGACGAGGTAGATGGCGGCGGTGCCGGCGAAGACGCCCCAGGTGGCGGCGGCGGCGATGTCGGTTGACTGGGGGCGGCGGCGTGGAGAGATGAAGCGGAAGAGGCCGGAGCTCGACGCCGGGAGAGCCATCGCCGCCGCAAATCTCGTCGTGTCGACTCGAGCTAGGGCAAGGTGAGGAGGAGGAATGCAAGAGGAAGGAGACGACAAGGGTTGCGGAATTTTGTTGCTTCTTCCCATTCTTCTTCCGCGTGTATATGGGCCTAAGTGGGCCTACGGGCTGAAGAGCTCGTGGTATATGGGCCGGATAGACTATGGGCCTGAAACAATACGGGCCTAAAGGCCTTAGGTGGTGAGTCCATCTGGCCTTATTGGGGGACAGAATAACTCTTGTCATTTATTCAGGCAAATTTTGTTCAGTTTTTCTCTGAAAAAGTAACTGTAGGTAATTTTTTTTTTGAGAATTACACGGTACAACGCAGATATTCACAACACACGCAGACTCACCCCTATGAACGCACGCACGCAAACCCTACCCCTATGAGCATCTTCGAAGACTAGGCCGGCAAATCCATCTTGGAGATTGACGAAGTAATCACAGGCGCCTCACTGTTGACGGGTACGTCGCCTATCACTAAAAACACAAAGCCGTTAAATCCTGGAAAGACCTAAGGTTCTACTAAGACTCTTATAACCACTAGACTACATGCCCTTTCGCAACTGTAGGTAAAATCCAATTGATTATAAACAGTAGGAAAAGTTGCTGCACTCTCAGATAAACATAATCAAATTAATACAGGTTCTAATTGAGCACCAACTTGCTATATGAAAACTGAACTTCGTTCGCCGTCTTAAAATGTGTTGCCTTTTGGAATTGAGTATATATATCACGACAATACAGTATGAATTAGCTTTACAACAATTCTCCTTACAAGTTGTAGCGAGTCTTGACGATGAAGGTGAATCGAGACAAAACACACAATAGTGAAAGGAGTTGAATGAAATGTACATGCACGCATGCATTCAGATTCAGTTGACGACCAAAGACAAATTCAGTAGTAAACTCTCGTAGTGTCGATACCTATCAAGCCCAGAATTATTGAGACATACTTTGAGCTCGTGCCACAGAAATGTTTAATCTGATCGAGCTGATCTTAACTTTTTTGCATTGCTTTTGTGGACGGATCAGAGTTGGTGAAGTGAAAAAGGGAAGAAAATTCAGCAGCACACAGTCACTAGCTGAGTGTCTTGCGTGGCAGGTGGTTTTTATCGGCAAGTAAAATCCCTCGACCTAAAAAGCATGCTCTTAGTTGAGAATAAACAAGTAGACAGCACATCGTTCTAACTCGCATATCCATAGTTCCAAACCGGCAGATTCACTGAAAGGAACCTAAGATATATAACTAACTAACGATTCCATTATATGTGTTGCTTAATTTAATTGTAAAGGTCATGGGAATGATCATTAGAACAGGCTTTCGACGTAAGAAATACACTTGAATCGTATTATTTATATTTACGAGGAAAAGCAGAAGGATCCAAAGTTCAGAACAGTAATGCACTATCTAGGGAATGTTCGGAATGCTTTCAGAATCTGTGTTAGCCAAATCAAACAGCTTTATGATCTTTAGATCGACTTTCATTAGCCTTGAGTGTGTTGATAACTATGCATGTCCTTTTACTGATCACTAGCTAGCTAGCACATGCCAAAGAAAAAAAGCACCAAGGCTTTAATTTTACACATGTAAAGTCATGGATAGAAAACTGGAAATGGATACAAAAAATATTCTAAACTATTTGTGAAAGAGATCGAGATCGATCGATCGACCGACTTCAGACCACGACTTGGTCACGAAGTTTTCACTGCTTTCGCTCGCTAGCTACATGGTTATCGCTAGCTTGGAGAGAATTATTGGATTTGTTGACTTAATTGAGACAAAAACATGGACGAGTTTCGTATACGATCTATCTAACCGAAAGAATAGTTCGTCGTTGGGGTCCATACGAGCACGTGCTACCTTGCTTCCGCTGTTGAAATGATCAAAGTGTGTGTATTATATGTGTAGCTAGAGCCATGCGACCTAATAATCGACAATGTCAACTTCAATGTATTAATGTAGGCACTATGCAACAAACAAGAGACTCAACTTGACTCTCTAGATATATTTATATGAGGGTCGACTTATGTTCTTACGCGCTGCAAGTTGAGAATTAATTTTCCTCTATGTTTTCCAATTAATCGTTCGTGCAAATAATCCATATATATGCACGGTCTAGAACTGTAGATCAAGTCATCGCAAGTGAAAAACAAAAGACCAATCAATCAGCTGCTGCCTGAGTTCCGATAACTATTTAGAGAGCTAATATCTCTATCCCAAAATATGGTACTCCCTCCGTCTCAAAATATAGAAGTTTTAATTGGATGTGACATATTCCATTACAACGAAGACTGTCTAGATTCGTCGTATTAGAATGTGTCTTATCCAACTAAAACTTCTTATATTTTGGAACGAGGGAGTAAATTTTAGCTATTTATCTGGATTATTTTAGAATGAAGGGAGTAATTAACTTGATCTAAAGCTTTTATTAACATTAACTTATGTTGATAACTCTAAAATTACAATTACACGTACGTCCAGGAGCATCTTGACCATAAGTTGGATGCAGGTAGACACATGTAACAAGAGGCTGAATGAATGCCACGTACGTGATGGATATATGCAGTAATTAATTAGTGCAGTCTTACGCAGGATCTTAATTTGTTTCTGATGTGAAGTGTTTTGTCTCCATGCATGTGTCGATTGATTGAGCCATTTTTCAAGTACATGACAGTACATATAACCGCATGCATTAGCTAGTTACTCCTACTCCCTCCATTTATAAATCATAAGTCATTTTAATTTTTTATAGTTAAATTTATTTAAGTTTGTAGAAAAATATAGTAGTATTTTCAACTCAAAACAAACATGCTATCAAAATATATTAAATGTTAAATTAATAAAACTAATTTAGCGTTTTAGATGCTACTAAGTTTTTATATAAACTTAATCAAACTAAATAAGGTTTGAGTGAAAAATAAGTTAAAATGATTTATAACATAAAAAAAACAAACTGAAGGAGTAATTTTAAGTAGGATGCAAAGTCAATAGTCTAAGTCTTCGGGGTGAAAGACTTTGATAGGTGGAAATGGACTTGGATGGATCGGAGGGAGTAGTGGGCCGCTAATACGAAAGTTTGTTGTGACAGCAACTTCTGAATTCTGAAAAAACTAAAAAGCTTTTCCAAACTTTTGTTGTCACGGGGGGACAACGTGGATATCCATGGGTCCAGGCAAGCATCTATTCAGAGAAAGGCCTTTTAGAGCTTGCAAGAGGTTAGTGGCAATGAGTGCACAATCTGAACAAAGCCACATATAAAAAATATTATGTGTAGTTCAAGAAAATTATAAATTATGTGCGGTAGCTTAAAGGCATAAATTAAAGGCTAACCACGAACTGGATTGATACCAGCCGGCAAAACCATGTACAATAAATAACTACTTCTTCATCAAATAGTTAACTAAACTATGCTTTCAAATTAATCTTATCAAAATCTTGCCATTTCCTCTAAGATATAGAAAGGCCTTGTCATTGGCATGATGCTAAATCTGTTAAGATTCGATTCACATATGTGCAATAATGCTAATCTAATTCTGCAAATTCAACAGCAAACTATACTATGCGTACATGATCGTAACTAATTGACAGAGCAGCAACAATATTCTTGTTCCATATGCCATGCATGGTGGATTTATCCCTCGAATTCAAGGAGGAATGACACACACACACGTGTGTGTGTCTATATATATATATATATATATATGTATATGTATATGTATATATATATATGTATATATATATGTATATATATATATATATGTATATATATATATATATGTATATATATATATGTATATATATATATATATACTTTTTACCATAGATCTATGGTGTGTCACATACGCACATTAATTTATCACTAAGAAAATTCAAACCACGAAATAAAAAAAGATAAATATTTTAGCTGTTAATTCTTTCCACAACTTATATAATCTGTTTGAATAACATTATATTTTGGGGGTGAGGAACATATGCATGCAATGGACATCTGGCTCCCTATAAAATGACCACTTTGAAAAAAAAAAGAGTAACAGCATGAGTTTATTGGAGTTTTATCGTAGACATAAATTTATTGTGAAGTATACGTCGAGCACACACACTTCAATTTAAAGTTAGTTTATGCATAAAATTTCCCTGCGCTAGCTTGCCACATCTCTTTTTGGAGATGATGGTTCCACATGCAATACTTATTCAACCACTCTCGGACCCTACAAATCCGTTGTAAGAATTGATACATAGAACTTTTAGTTGATTGATATTGCCGTAAAGTTGAAACTTTTTTAGGCGATTCTTTCTTGCATTTTATATATTTTGATTATTATGTTCCAAATCCAATTGGACAAACTAAATTAAATTAGATCTTTCATATAGTTATTTGGAGCATTAACTGACCTATATATAGGTAGCGCAAAAGGTAACACGGAGTATATATTACTTTCACTACTATATATTAATTTCAAATTATGTTTCAATACTTACAAAATCACATACACACAACTCACTAGTACAGCGATCAACTAATACACATATTTACTACGTACCGTATATATATTGGATTTCCTCCAATAGCAGTACACACATTAGGTACTACAAGTATTATGCATAGCCTCACAGCAATAGTATTATGCATGCATGCATACAGTTCTGCATGCAAATAGCGGACTTGTTTTCTTGAATATTAGTAGCAATAATTAGCATGACAAGAATGTATGCATGCACAGCCCTTGTTAAGGATCGAAGCCAAACATGTCGTCGTCATCCCCAGGAAGATTCCCAAAGGAGCCAGTCATGAACCCGAGGCTGCTGGGAGAGGACGGGAAGCTGCCGGCCATGTCACCTCCGGCGAGCCCTGACGGCCAGTCGTAATCCGCAGGCGCTGAACCCACGATCGACGTCGACGGCGTTGTCACCGCCGATCCCACCACGGCGGAGAGCGGCAGGCTGCTGCTGAGCGCCGCCGCCTCGCTGGCGCACTCCGGGGACAGTACCGGAGAGTGGCAGTTGGCGAAGCTGCAGGACGGCGTCGGATCAATGGCTTCTGCCATCAAACGATGGTGGCTCTGACGAAGAGGGTCGACTCTGCTTGTGCTCGCGCCGCCGCTGGATCCGAAGCTGATGAGGTTCGCGTAGTCCGCAGCGGGAGCTTCGGCCTCGACGACGAACGGGATCGTGGAAGGGTCCCTGCAGGTGTGCTCACCGTAGTAGCTGATGACGAACTCCGACGAGTTAGACTCGGAGGTCTGTACTTGCTTTGTGGCCATGCAACCTTGGTCTGGCCTATGCGTGCACCTGTAGTAGCTCCTGCAGAGAGATCTCAACAACTAGATCTTTAATTAAGGAATTAATGCAAGGTGCAAAATTGCATCGTATAATACTCCTGAATAGATAACATGTTACAGCAACGATTTGGTGCAAAACTATGCTATGTTGCTATCTAATAATAAATACACAGTTCAAGTTGAGCAGTATTTTCCTACTCTTTTTATTAATTGCAACAACTAACTAATACAGTTCAATTGAATTAAGCACATGTGTATTGGAGTAGGTAATGTATCTAGTTATGTGAAGCTAACCATGATCCGGCCGGAACCGGAAGATCGGAACACTATTCTCCAATTAACTGGAGTAGCTAAGCGAGTTGTCCAGTTGCATTGGCAAGTGTTCGATCGGCCGGTACAAGGGCCTTTAATTTCTTGCTGGGTTAATCATCATTACGTACTAGCTAACTACCATGCACAAGGGCGAAGAATCTGGTCATGTTACTGCAGAATTAGTTGAATAATCTATACGTACATACCTTGGATTATTTGGGGAGTCCTGTATATGTTTCTGCCCGTACTTTCGCCATTGCCTGCCGTCCTCCAGCTCCTTGGTCGTGACCATCCGGACAAAAGGACTTTTCGATCTGCCACATGTTACAGCAGATAGGAGCAACTATCATATCCAGACTTCCAAGAGACACACACCCAAATCTCCACTAGCATGCTCGGCAGACCACGGTATGTAAGTATACAAGAGTGTCATATATATAGCTAGTTGCTCATAGCTTTTGGTCTTTTCAATATAAGAAACAGGAAATGATCTTTTGTGAGAGAAGAAAGCTACTGGTAGTAAAAATTTCCCCCTGATCATTGGCACGTAAAGTTAAGATTAAACCCCACTGCTAGACAAGGCAATATACTCCCAACGTACTCTCCAAGGAGCATAAAGGAGGTAGCTAGCATGATGTGTGAATCGCTATCATATATATGGGTAATAGTATTACTACCGCATGTGGTAAGCATAGCTAGTTGCGCATCCAGTTGCAGATGATTATTGAGAAAAAAGGGTTTTAACTTTCTTCACCTTCTTCTACCGGAGCTGCTCCGCCTGTGCGGCCCGGCCACGGCCGTGGCGCCTTTCTTCTTCCTCCCGCCCGATCCTCTTCTTCCTCCTCCTCCTCCAGGCGACATCACCGACAGCGAGCTGGACTGCAGCCTGCTCACCACCCCGTCTATCAGCTGATTCAGCTGCCTGGTGCTCGCCGCCACACAGCTCGGCGGCGATGTCCCCTGTAGCATGTTGTGGAGAATCGCCGCTTGCTCGCGCATCTCGAGCAGGTCGTCCATAACTTCATGTGGCTCCGCGGCTGGCGAGCCGCCGCCGTCTCCAACGCCACCATCAGGAGACGCCATGGGAGGAGCCGCTACTATAGCTATTGCTGCTGCTAGCAGTCTAGTATTACTAGGGAAGCTATAGCAAAGTAGGAACTAGATATTCAGCTTTGCTACTCTTGTATTGACACCTGCTCATCAGCCGTAGCTAGACTGCTAGAGTAGATAGGTTATTGGGCAGCAGCTGCAGTTTTTATTGGTGTGCTCGGTGGGAAGTTGAGAGAAAAGTAGACGACGAGGGCGATCGGGAGGGGGGGAAGAGGAAGAACAACTCACCAAAGGAAATGGCTTGGAACATGGAGGGAGGGGCCCAGCTGGATGTGTGTCGCCTGTACGTCATCGCCGTGACGAGGCCGTGAGCTCATGGACGGTCGGTTCATGCTCCATGCACGGCCCGGCTGGTGCTAGTGAACCCCTGAGAAAAAAAAATGGCAGTACTGAAAATTGTATATAATTATAAGATGATTGTTTAATTTATATCACTGGGGAAAATGTGGAATAATGGTCCTAGCTCCCAACTGTGGTGGAGAAATTCATGCTTGTTTCTTTTCATTTATATATGGTATATGGAATGCATAGTTATATTGCAAGTGCAGCAGTTGTTTAATTTCAAGCCATCGCATGCGTTAGATGCCTATCTTCTTGTAGATCTGATTGCAGACATTTTTTCACTACTACTTGCCTAGTGATGATGTTAGCACTACAGCTGTTATTAGTTGATGCATAGTTGTCACTCATACATTTTCTAAGTGGCATGTTGGCACTTGAATATTAGAAATTTTCACTTAGCATGCAGTGCAAGCTAACTGAAGGACAAATAGAAGATATACACGTGTTACCTTTGCTCCTTCACTGGTCATGCATACAAGTCATCACACATCCGGCACAGGACGTTGAGGGATAAGCAATATATCGATCATAGCAACTATAAATCTCTCTCCCCTGCTCCCTGAAAATAATGTTTCTCCATCCATTTTGTGCACTGTACGTGCAAACAGCAGCAAATTGTCCAAGTGGAGAGCATCTGCTATCCGCCAAAACAACAACTGCTCAAAGCAATTTTCTTACGAAACATTTCCGTCTAGCTAGGATGACTCATGACTAGGAAACAAGGATAACGGAAACACGCATGGAGACCACCCCCAAACTAGTTTAATCTAGGGCAAAAGCCCCTGCCAGTAGTTTCATTTCTTATTATATGTGGGGGAGACACTTTCTCCCACGTACTTCCTTCGTTCTAAAAAGAATCGGTTTTTAGATGCTTGTAAGACTGTAAGTACATATTCAAGAAGAAGCTCTGAACTTAAAAATAAACGGGGAAACAATGAAGCAAGAGAGGAGAAAATATTGCCCAGCTGCCTGTCAACTTGCATAGCCGAATAGCACTCGACGCAAGCCGACATGGGAAACACAGGCTTACCACAGGCATAGAAGAATAAATAGGATACCAACCACTTCCTAAATAATGAAAGTAAATACCCCCCATTGGTAACAGAAACAGTATATGTGTCCATAAATCCATGTATGAAGACAAACATATAGCTGGAGAATCAATAAATGGACCACAAATGACAAAAGAAATGACACTTCTCGGCATGTGAGTATGTGACAACTGTCTTCTAGTAAGAACAATAGCTTGACCAAAAATGATCTGAACTGATCTTTCATTTACTAAAGCAACGTTCATAAACATGTACACATGTTAAGGATATTTATTACCTATCAAAACTCAAAAGGAAAATAAGACGGCGGGTTTTATACAATGATACACATGCTTCTGTCAGGCTAACCAACTAAATTTCACAACATCTCCTAAAATACATCCTCGATGCTCGAGGGTATCCTAAACATTCTATCACTGATGCCAGATTCTAATATAATGATCCGAGAAGCTCCAGACCATAGTATATCCCTACCTTGTGTAATCTTAACATAATTTAGAACTAAGAAGGCAATCGATAAATCTAATTAACTAAAATATCTACAGCATCAATTATTTCAACTTCTTTCATTGCCTCTCCGAGTTCCAGTTGAAAGAATAAGTCAGTTGATAACTTAATGCTGGTTGTCATGTTGCTCCAATAACCTCCTTTCAGCAGCTAAGCCAGCTGCAACAGATGGAGGTAAACTTGTCATATGCCCACCGTAATTCTTATTCTCCTGTTCTGAAGGCTGATCAGGTGTTGCCACAGGAAATAAAGACTCAATATCCTTCAGTGTCAAAACAAGCTCATCTTTGAAATTTTTTGATTTACGGTGTATCGTGGAGCAAACAGCTCTGCCCCTGTTTAATTTGTAGATGCTCTCTTCAATAGTATTCTTCACCTAAAAACAACATAATGCTTTAGGAATTTCTCCATGGATGGTTTAAATGAGATGAAGTAGCTCAGGATTTGGTGCTTACAATAAAACGGTGGATAAACGTGCTTTTGTCTTGCCCAACTCTATGGATCCTGCTGATAGCTTGCGCCTCAGCTGCAGGGTTTAACAACGGCTCCACTAATATTACATGTTGTGCTTCCAAAAGATTAAGACCATTTGCACCATGCTGGATAAGCATTAGCAATACTTGAGCAGGTTGCATCTTGGGAAATGACTTCTTTGCTTTCTCTCCACTTATACTACTTGCCAGACCTTTGAACTGGGCAAGCGCTGTTTGTGATTTTCTGTGAAAAGTAACACACTTTCAGTAACCCCATTGTCATTGTCCACAAGATTCAAGCATATGGAAGAGGACCTCATTGGTGATAATCATCTAGCAATAGGACTAGAAGCAGAGCAGGGGAAAAAAAATCAAGTTTTAACTTAAAGAAATACTCCCCCGTTCAGAAATGTAAGGCATATTATGTTTCATTAGGATAAGGATTTGACTAACAATTGCTTTACTAATATACTCCCTCCATCCCAAAATATATCAACTTCTAGCATTCAAAAATTGTCCCAAAATAAAACAACTTCTCCACCTACTTCTTCTCAACCAATCAAAACCTTCCTCATTGAATTTCTCCCCTTACTCCATCTTCTTAACTAATCACGACATTCTCCCATTTAATTCCACATATTTCTTAATATATGTGCCCAACCCTAAAAGTTCTTATGGGATGGAAGGGAATATTATTTATGCGACACAAAAGCATAATCATAAGTCTGAATACGAATCTAACAATATCAATTTTGTCACAAAAATTATGTCCTAATAGAGTAATTGTTGGTCAAATCCTTGTCCTAACGAAACAAAGAAACAAAATACAATTTATATTTTTGAATGGAGAGGAGTATAATCTCATATGCACTTTGCGCTACCTTCAAAAAATGTGTATAAACAGATATACAGTATCATTACTCAGCTCAGCATAGTGAGAGAACTCAGCCTTGGTTACAAGTATCTCACCTTCCTCCTTTCATCCGAACATAAGAGATATTGTTAGCGGCAAGGGAGTGCTCTAGTACATCAAGAACATCATTCCAGCTTGAAAAAACAAGTATTTTGGCTGCTCCGTCAGTTGAAGTGATCCTCAAAATCCTTCTTGTCACAGCTTCAATCTTAATTACAATAAAATCACCAAAAGAAATTAATCAGTTATTGCACCCAACCTGAAGATAGAACTACCAAGGAGCATGAGTTTGGTAGTTTGGTCAGTGATTGCACGTGCATACACATTGCACCAACTTTTATGCTCTCTAGAAAAATTGTGACAATATAGGCAGGTCTGTGCCTATCTTATCAGGGATAAAAAACAATTGTATAATTAGGGACTTACTTTGTGTTATGAGCGTGGGTCAGAATTTCTCTGGCAGCGGTTTTGTTCACGCTCAACAGTACCACACAGTACGCCATTAATTTAGGTATCAGGATAAATGGTTTTTATATTGTATATTCCCATTATTTTTTTTAGGATATACTCGTTTCTATATTTGATAATTGCAAGTACCAAGCAATTTAAGATGACATGAAATCTATCGTATACATGTTATTATATATTAGAATAGGGTAAAAATGGATTAATATAATGATGTTGATTGATTTTATTCTGCTATGATTGTATGAGAAATAAACCTAAGAGTTGTATATTAAATACAATTCTACTTTCAATGCAATATTATTTAGCTCTGCGCAAACGCATGGGAAATTCACCTGGTTAGTTAATTCAAAAGGCAATTACTTGCTTTATGCAAAACAGTAACTATTGCCTTCTATGCAAAACCAGTACAAAGAGACGTGTGAAGTCTAAACAAAGTTGCTCTGCAGTATCTGCCTTCTAAATGTAATATAGCATGTTGTAACTCAATAAGCAGTAATCAGATATTTGAAATGCGGGACATATAAACAATTAGAAGGAAATTAAATAAAACCTTTGTTCCATATGAACCTTGGACAGAAATAGCGTTTTCTGCCAAATCCTCAATTTCTCTATCAGCATTTCCTCTCTGGTTTTCAACTACAAAAGCAACATTTTCAAGATCTGTACGTTGACGGCAAGTAGGGCACATAATCCATTTTTTGCTCCTCCCAAAGTGGGCTGCAGCTTGTTCTGTCATGTAAAGACAGCCTGAGAGCAGTGAATAGATAAATTCAGTAAGGATCAAGAGTTTAGTATACATCAGATGAATAAAATTGTCATGGATAGATCAGCATGGAACTTGGGGTTGGAAAATTGAAAGATCAATAGAACCGATCTATAATACAGAACATAGGCATATGTGTTGCATGCTTACAACAGAACAGAAACAGTAGAAACATTAACTACGTGACAAGTTGTTTTTCTTCCACTGAAATAAATTTAAGAAAAACAGCATAAAAATATAAGTTGTAAATAAAATAGAAGACAACTCTTGGGATACTCACACTTGCAGCAAACGAAATGGCCACATTGGAAAACCATTTTCTGGTCAAAGATCTTCTCCTGGCAAATTGGGCATGGTTCATTGATAATATCAGAAGCAGTTTGCCCTGTGGAAGGGATGGAAGTTGCTATAGCAACACTGTTGCCTGACTCGGGCAGTGATTCACCATGCTTGCCCAGTGGTTTCTTGTTGGATAGCACCAATCCCTAAAAGTAAATAAAATACAATGAGAATTTCTAAAATAACAGCTAAGATGGGTTATGGACTCTTATGGGAAAATTAAGAAAGATAATGCGTGATAATAAAGTAGATTCTGCATAGAAAGGAGGCAGTTAAATACTTTTATCCAAGTAAATGATGAGAGCTGTCCAGGTGGAAATTATACAGTTGAGCAGTTTTTAGAAATAAATGGAATGTAGAAGATGTAAAATAGAATATCAAATTCACAGCAGAGTGCAACTGATGATAGCAAGTATTGACCTTTAAGTATCTGAGTTGGCCTCTTATACGAGCTAAAGATGACAAAGACAAGAATTTTTCACTTGTAAACTGCACATTGTATGGTATAAGCTCTTCTGTAGTAACAATATTGACTGCACTGGGTTCATCATCTTTCTCCTTGAGCTGCAGGCGTGAGAGAGACATCTTGATCTCATCATGGGCACGCAATAACTGGGTTTGTGCTATTGATAGATTCCTTGCTTGAGAGAACTCCTTGCGCATAGCCTACATTAGCACATAATGATCAGACAATATCCTATCTCGTGGTATTTTTGAACCTTCACATTTTAGACTAAAACATATGGGTCACTTAGTAAACAAAGATTATAAGGTTTGACATGTGGAAAGGTTCCTAATATGACCGACACATAATTAGATTCACCTCCACCTTTCCATATGTTCTCTAGACATTACAAATGCAAGTGATCTAACAAGACAATAGTAAATTTAACATTGATGCAGGTTAATGATAACAAAAAGAAGTTCTGCTGCAGGGGGGAAAATACCAAGACACAGTAAAATAGAGATAAGATACTCATGTTTTATCATTCTGACTCAAATAATAATGTTTTGTTTGCTTTTAATTTACTACAAAAATCAAGACACAGCAAAATAGAGATAAGATGCTCATGTTTTATCATTCCAACTCAAATAATAATGTTTTATTTGCTTTCAATTTACTACAAAAATCAAGACACAGCAAAATAGAGATAAGATACTCATGTTTTATCATTCCAACTCAAATAATAATGTTTTATCTGCTTTTAATATACTATGGTGATAAAATTTATTTCAGCAACTGCAATGACCAGCTAAAACATGTCAGAAGAGAAGACAGCGACATTAAAAATATTTTTTGTACCTCAAAAAGCAGCAAATGCTTTTTAGCAATTTTAGCAGATTGCTCTCCCATTATTGTCTTTGAGTGGGTTAGAATAACCCTTAAGGAAGTCTCAATTCGAGAAGGATGCCTGTAGACCTGTAAACAGCAACCATATAAAAACATAAAAATGGTAGATAAAACATAAATGGATCACTATATATGCACTTTTAATTGCCATAGAAAATCCAAGAAATTTATAAACCATTTCAAAGTAATTTCCGACAAAAGAAAAGTTGAACGAAATCATATCTGACACTGGCTAGAGTGATATCTTGTGTGGCTTAATACTCTAAATAAGATCTGAAGGACAATTTTTTAATAGAAGAGCACCTGAGGAAAGGTTAAAACTTGTAATATACAAAAGCGAGTGATCTATACAGGCAGTAGTGCAGTACAGTCTTTTTTGACAGAAATAAGTCATTAACCATTTCCATTTGATAAATAGAAATAACCTAGTGCAAATTACAGGAATAGAGTGGTGGGGGCGAAAGTCCAGGAACCAGAAGCAAATAAGATGTGGTCTAACTACCAGATCTCTAGTAGTTGAGACTAAGAAGGGAAGTTTATAAGAAACAAAAATATAAGACCCCCAGGCACAGGTATGGATTAGTCAAATGAAAGCCTGAAAGGTGACATCTGCTTAGCTATATTTCAATATAAAAGACATGACGAGATGATACCAGAAAACCTTCTCGAGCAGATCTTGGATTCTTATTGTCGTCACCAGGTTCAGATCCCTCGTTAGTTTTAGTATTACGGAAAAACTGATTCAACTCGTATTTTCGCCTTTGCAAGTCCCTTGCTTCCTCTACTGAGGCAATGACAGAATCATTATTTGATTTCTTAACAAGAAACAGACGTGCTTCATACCCCTACAAGAATTGATGAAATCAATGCATGATCAACAAGAAGTAGGAAGGTACCTCAAAAGACATTAGCATATAAAACTACCTGAAACAGATCATCCAATTCACATTGGATGCATAAAGAACCATTACCATCATAGCAATTTGGACAATATCGCTGACACTCAATGTCTTCATCCTTTGGGTTATCCATTGTTTTGTCAAGTTCTAAAAGTCTGTCCATCACTTGTTGCCTTGAACTTTGCAGAGAATCAATACCAGTTTGAATGGTATACTTCAACCCAACAATGGTTTGAACCCTAAGCAGAGAACAAGACAACCAAGTTATCCATCAATTGCCATAAAAGGTTTTAATTTATACAACCTCTAAACAATTAAATCACTGCAAACAGGAAGGACAACGAATTGAATGGACAAACTGAACATAATTTTCTGCTGACCTGGAAGACATCCCTGTTGAACCCAAGCCAGTGGTGCTTTTATTGGAAGAAATATCAATCTTCCTAATGAGCTCATCAGCAGAATCCTTGTTCTGTTCAATGCAATCCAAAGCATACAGCCACCAATTCATATTTTGATTCTGTAACTCCATACTGAGAGTTGAGACCTAGAAGCAGGACAGCAGAATTTCATTATATAAATAGTGATGACTTTCTTCTACATTCTACAACACTGAAAATACTTAGGTGGAGAGATTATTGTTATAGAGCATTAAGACTGGAATCACAAAGGAACGTTACAAGGAGACATAGAATATTCCAAAGGGGGAAGCATGGAATAG
Source organism: Oryza meridionalis (assembly GCA_000338895.3). Classification (NCBI taxonomy): domain Eukaryota; kingdom Viridiplantae; phylum Streptophyta; class Magnoliopsida; order Poales; family Poaceae; genus Oryza; species Oryza meridionalis. Next base: position 29,674,105 of record CM002530.2, read on the forward strand.
GAGACGAGAAAATAAATAAGTTAAAATCGCTAGGTGCAACTAAAATATAGCAGTAAAAAAACAACCTCTGTGAATGATGCACTGAAATCTTTCTGTGCTATTAGTAGCTTTGAAGTAAAAACTGACAGATACTTTTCTCTGATTGAATTGCAAGTATTTTTCAAACAACCATCAGCTAAGCATATAGATGACGTGTGGCATCCAGAATCATTCTCTACATCCATCTCTTCACTTCCACATACTTGTGTATTGATGTTTTTGTCTTCCTTGGATGTTTCTGGATTATCAGTCATCAAACTTGACCTGCTATTCTCACAAATTTTCTTTCGCTTTATGCCACACAGATCTGAGTCAGCGGGACTAGTTTCCTTTCTTTTTCGCGCACCATGGACTTCAGAGGTTTGTTCTTTTAGTGGGCATTCTTGCAAATACTCAGAACTAGCTCTGAGCAGCTCCGCAAGATTGTGGTTGATATGAAGATTCAACAAAGGGTCAACACGGAAATCATCAAAATTTTCACGGGCCAAAGCTAGTGCTTCTTTATACAGAGAGATGGCCTCTTGATTATTTTGTTCAATGACAGCAAGCCCAGCAAGACCATTCAGGGCGACAACAATTTTCCTGAGCTCTTCCTCCCCTTCAACTTTTGCTTTCCCAATAAGAACCTGCATAAAAAGGATAACTGACAACCTTGAGCACATTATCATGTAATTACACTGAAAATTATATGGTAAGGTACATAAAATCATTAGTTGTTTACCTGTAAAATTTCACCCATTGATAAAGGAGTACGCTGCAGGGAGCAGAGACCGGAACTCCCCACTTGCGGGTGGCAACAAGCTTGTCGAAGTTTGAGCAGTGGGACTAGGAGTTTGGCTATGTCATCATTGGAGAGGTACAAATTTGATACAACATTCGAGTCTGAGAGAGAAAGGGAGAGGCGTTAAAGCAGTTTCAGATTTTTTAAATAAAGGAAATACAGAGTGAGTGGTATTGTGGTAACTGTTCAGCAACTAAACCACATGTTTGGCTGTATTTTGATTTTGTATCCAAATAAAATCTTTAAGGAGTTTAAGAGCATTGTAGACATTATTACTTTGTTAGAAAGCAAAACGTAAATAAAGATGAAAATTTCAGACAGCACATTTTTCTCCTTGGCTGGTCATATGAGAGAAAACTAAAACAAGAAAGAGAAAGGCAGACACAAAAGTAATGGATGAACATCCTGTCCCCGCAGTATCGATCTAGCAAGCAGTAATGGGCGAAGTACCTGATATTGGCTCGCTTTTGTTGGCATCATCTCTGATACGTCTGATAATTTCATGTGCATGGTCCATGCAAGTGGCATGCTGCTTCTGATAGAAATATTCTTCAATTGATGAAAAGATGAGCCACGAAAAGCACTCTTCTTGTGGAGGCAGCTGTAACTCCCGTGAAACATGAATTTTAGAGGAGCGCCACATGATTTCCTTGAAGAACTTGTGTGCATAATTCATAGCTACCATGTCCCCCTTCTGCAGTTCAATTTGATGAAAACACAAGAGAGGGATTAATCAATCCAACCATCAAGAAGAGAATGTTATCAAAGCCCACAATGGCGTAACAGACAACACAGAAAAAAATTGGTGCACTAAGCAACGAATTTGCAGTGTCTTTGTTTTTTCAGGGTTTTCAGTTCTTAGTATATGCCCTGTCCCATCCTCATTTTAGCCATCCAACCATTAGTACTCCCTTCTCCTCCTCGTTTTCTCTCTGCATTAATGGAGGGCATGATAGTTGTTTAGCCTCTTGTTTGATATGCCTTTGATTTCTAAAACAACAGTCTTTTTGGGACGGAGAGAGTAGTAATTAGCCAAACAGTAAGATCTATAGTAATCCAGAATTAGATTATGTAAATCCATCATTACTACTATTAACAAGTTCTGTTACTATGTATATAATATTCAAGTTCTGTTACTATAGATAAAGTGATCAATATTTACACAAGTGGTGAACAATGTAGCGTGACAATCTTTCATTCTCAGTAGTTGGCGCAACCTCTAAATTAAGTAGCATGTAATAAATGCCCATAGTTACTGGTAGTAGTCAATGTACCTCATATGGGTCCCTAATAATATCCACCCACCATCTATATGTGTCAAAAGGACGAGTTCTGAGAAAGCGAAGAAGCCCAAAAAGATCATCAAGCTGGCGTTGTATTGGAGTTCCCGTGATACACCAACGGTGTTGAGCATTTAGCCTCATTGCCATCTCAGTCACAGAAGTTTTGCTGGACTCTACCATCTGAGCTTCATCCAAACATAGCCGCCACCAGTGGACCCTTGTTAGGACAGTTGGAGTGACAGGGTACCTAGAGAGTTGAAGACAGTTCAGCAGGAGTTAAGACAGCTATTTTCACACTGATGCATTAATGGTATATCTAATGGGCTAACAATGGGCATGATGGGGTACCTGGAAAAAATATGTTAAGTTTGCCTATCTCAGTTTATACAAACTAGAATAATCAGTAAATGATACCTCTTTTGATATCTCAAAAAACGGCGATCACCATCATGCCGATCAGAATCATGTGATAGATCTTCTTTCAGGACATCATAAGTTGTCAAAACAATGTCAGCTGTGCTTATCTCAGCCATATCACTTTTTTGGGTAGATGTTAAGTCCTTGTTCTTTGCACCTTCATAAATGCAAACTTTCAGAGATCCTGGTCTTGTGTATCTAAGAGCAAAAGGAGAAAACCGGTGAGCATTACAATCATCATTTGCAGAGAGTGATATTAAGTAAGAGTAAATGCCGAATGTTTGAAAAAAAAAATCAAGTTTTGCAATTAGCATTCAATAAAAAGCTGGGTGATCATGCTGCCGATATATTGAGGATAATGACCTAGCATTACCTGCTTAAACAAGTCTAGTGAACTAGATTACAAGTTTGGTAACATGCACCACGATTTGCTCAAAATTGGACTTATTCTATATAAAAGGCATTTTATCGCGAGTGTCCTTAATTCTTATAGAAGCATGAGAAGAACTCGAATTCAAGTTTGCTAAACTCTCCAATGCTCAGAATCAAGCAGAGGTAAAGAGGACATTATGTGGCTTACACAGAGAAATCAAAACAAGGCAATTATGTGGCTTACACAGAAATCAAAAGTTCAAAACTATCTTTTACATTCTAATTTGGGAGAAATAGGAGCATAAAGAATGGTCATGCAAGAAGTTTCTGATATAGTGACGTGTATATTTAAAACATAGAAAAATACCATATCACAATACTGTTCAACTACTGTACAGGTAAAAGAAATCATACCGGATAATCTCAGAGTGCCACTGTGCCAATATTGGTGATGGGCATACTATTAGTGTAGCATTACTAGATATATTAGTTTGGGCGGCTTCAATAAGCTCCAAGCACAATGTGCAAATATATTTTTCTTCTGTCTCTGCAATGCAATACTTGTCTTTCTTCTTCCTTCTAATTTTTGACTTTAGGGTTCCTTTTTCATTGTTTGATGCTTCATCACCATTTTCATCATTAACATGCATTTCCTCCTTTGGTGAGTAACCAACACAACTAGCGTGTTGCCAAGCGTCACATATGTCACACTGGATCCATATCCCCTGGTATGCAGAGGTTACACTTGCAGCCCCACAAATGCACTCAACTCTTTCTCTTTTATGCCTCTTTATCTGATCTGCTACTTTTATATTCGAAGAGACAGAACAGTCTGCTGAATATGGCCTGCGATGTGCAAAAATGCAAGCCAAAAGCTCAACAGTTTTCCCTAAGCCCATTTCATCTGTATTTAATTAAGCACACCAAAAGCATCCTCATCAGTGACCAAAAATAAATGCACTTGATTTATCTTAACAAACTTAATATCAACATACCAGCCAAAATGCCCCCAGAGATATAAGGTGGAGAAGGTTCTGGATGCATTGAGACATTTCCACTGTGAAGAAACAGATTTGATGAAATTTGAGGATACTCATACAAAGAACGATTTAAAATTCAGATAAATGAAAAGAAAGTGTTTAAGACACATTACATTCTGGACAAAAGACACTTCCACTGTGAAGTAACAGATTTGATAAAAATTGAGGATGCTCATAAGAAGATTACAAAATCCCAGTAATGGAAACATTGTATTTAGATAAAAGGATATACAGAGTAAGAAAATAAAATGCAAAACAAACAAAAAAAGTGTCTAGGGTAGGTATATAATGTGTTTCCAATTGTCTGAAAAGAACCAAATAGAACCTAGACATCAACTAAGCATAACTGACAACAAACACAAAGCCAACACCATCATACATGAAACCAAATTATCATTTATTTGCTTGCATCCATGATGGCAAAAGCTGATAGATAGTTAACATAATATTGTCTTCATATCAGTCATTATAATTAAATGAAGCAGTGAAAAGGATGGTCAATATAGTGTTTCACACATAGTAGGGTCTTTACTAGCATTTAAGGAAAACGTAGCAAAATCATGGGAAGTGTATGTGATATGTATTAAACTCTTACTTGAATGGATTGTAGAACATCCTAGATTTCTTGTGCATAAAATCTATGGGAACACAATAAGGTGCAGAATGAACATAATGTTGATTTGGTGATGAAATCATTTTGTTTCCCTTTTCACGTTGAACCATCCAATTCGCTGCACGAAGTTGATAAGTTCTGAGATGAGGAAGCAAATCGGGAAGCTCCTCTTCCAACAGTCCAGCCTCCCTGTCAACAAGTAAAGGAAAAGAAAATCATAAGGTGACAGCAATAAATAGTTTTGTACAACTTAATATAATAGAAAATCATATGCATTTGCCTGAAGACAGAATATGTTTGTAATAAAAATAAAGCATTTATCTCATGTTGGTAAAAATGCTTCACACACAACGTAAAAAAAAAAATGCTTCACACACAACGTCAAAAAAAAATGCTTCACACACTTCTTGAAGTGCGCAATTGTGGTTTTAGACCATCCACAACAATTTATTCCTAATAACTTGTGAGATAATGAGATATAGAAATGCAAGGGAACATACATTGAGGGCTTAACGGCTTCGTAGAAAGCAGCAAGATCAAACTGAGAATCCTTCTTTGGGGTAAAATCACCATTAGCACCTCCATTTATCGGCCGGGCAAGACCATCCATCCCATATATTGCAGCCGAGGTCATGACCTCAGGACGAACCCAAGCCATCATATTCATGAAACTCTTCCTCCACGGATGCCTTGTCACCTCCAACAATGATTCACATGCAGCAAAAGCATGCTCCATCAACCCCAATCTAACTCTAAATGATGCAACCGACATGGAATCAGCAGACCGAGATACAGCAAAGGCATGAACACGCAATGTCACGAATCTCAATCTAACCAAATGGGCGAGGCCTGATACACATTCATCGGGACCATCAAAACATCCAGAGATAACCATACCGGCGATGACATACTCCAGGATCACACAATCTGAAGGTACCACAGGCCACTGGCCAAGCCGGAAACCCTCCTCCGGCGCGTCGCGCACCTGCAGGCGCAACGAGCACCTCTTCTCCCTCTCTGCCTCGTGCAGAGCCGCTACGTCCAACGTCCCCTCTCCTTCGCCGGAGATCCTCACGTCGCGCATAAGCAACTCCGCGAGGTCCCGGCGGTCGCCGTCGCTCAAACACCACGTGCTATCGTCCACCTCGAAGCACACATCCTCTCTCCTAGCCTCGCCCTTCGCCACCCGCCTCGATTTGGGGACGCCACCGCTGCCGCTAGGGCTCGGCGCCTCGGGCTCCGCGGCAGCGGCAGCGCCGGCGCCTAGGCCTCCCGCCCAGGCCGGCCGCGATTTCCTCCTCCCCATGAACGATCCGAGCAGATTAATCGAGCATCCGACCCGGGTTTTACCTCTTGGGGAGTAGAATTGGGGGAGCCTCACGCCCTCACCAAATCAAACCAAAAAAAAATCTCCAAAACCTAGCAAATGATTCGTGGATTGGAGCTCGCGAGGTCGAGCAGGAAAGGGAATTCGAGGGATGAGATGATGGGTGGATGAGGCGTCGCTCGAGAGATTGGATGGGGGCGGAGGATTGGAGGAGCTCGCCGCTGTTATCTTCTCGCGAGGGGTTTTAGGACGAACTGAAGAGGGAGGAGGGGGAATGGGGACGAAGGGTAGTCGCGGTAAATTTTTGAAAGTGTCAAGGTTTTTTAGTCTTGGTGGTGTAATGTTGTGAAAATGCAAAATTATTAGCGCTGAAAGTGTTAAGGGAAAGTAGGTGACCTTAAATTGGTGAATAATAATCCTCTAAATACCAAGAATGCCCTTCGCTAATTAAATCAAGAAGCAATCAGCAAGGTTTTAAGGTTTCGGAGTGTGAGCGGGTTCTAAGGTTCTAGCACTGCAACGGCAGCGGAAAATCAAATGGATAAAAGTTGTGCACTATTAGCAAGGAAAATAACATTGCCTTGTCTATAATATACATTTGATTCTAATAAAATCTATCACTTCACAACACTTGATTTTGTAAACCTCGAATGTGATACCGGTTTAAAACAGCAGTATATGCATAAATAGGCGTCATATGCTTTCTTTTACAAAATGAAAAAAAAAATGATTTTCTCGCATATCATCTACTTCCTACCTCCATCTCCCTTCTCCCCTAATGTTATCTCTCATCTTTTCATTGAGAAGATTTTCAATCCATTTTCAACCAAAAAAATCTTAGATGCACAACCTAAAATCAACTTAACATCTTCTTTTATATTACAAACATGGTCCTCGTATATTGCGTTGTTTTAGCGATGATGGTATACTATGAGTCTATGTCCCCGAAAAAAAACCTATGAGTCTATGACAAATAACAAAAGAAAGAAGAGAAGTATCTTCTTCCCAAACAAAGTATTTGAGACTCATCTGACTTCGGTGTCTACCCAATACCTTGAAAATAGGAGAAAGACATAGAGTAAAGGAGAAGTAATAGAGGAGTAGTGATGATGTACAGGCTTAAGAAAGGGATAAGCAATAAGGTTTATTTAGATCTAGGGGTGAAAAGTTTTGGCGTATCATATAGGATATACAGACACATATTTGAAGTATTAAACGTAGACTAATAATAAAACAAATTACAGATTCCGCCTGTAAACCGCAGGATGAACTTATTAAGCCTAATTAATCCGTTATTAGCAAATATTTAATGTAGCACCACATTGTCAAATCATGGAGCAATTAGCCTTAAAAGATTTGTCTCGCAATTTACACGCAATTTGTGTAATTAGTTTTTTTTAATCTATATATTAATACTCCATGCATGTGTACAAACATTCAATGTGACAGGGTGAAAAGTTTTTGCGTTGGAACTAAACAGGGCCTAACACTAGCCTTCTCCCCTGTCCTCTGCTGACATTGAGGAGGTGGAGAGTAGTAGAGAGAAAAAAGAAGGCGGAGAGTAAGGGCCTGTTTAGTTCGCTAAAAGAAAATTTTTGGGTGTCACATCGGATTTTTGATTGGATGTCGGAAGGGGTTTTCAGACACGAATAAAAAAACTAATTTCATAACTCGTTTGGAAACCGCGAGACGAATCTTTTGAGCCTAATTAATATGTCATTAGCACATGTGAGTTACTGTAGCACTTTATGGCTAATCATGGACTAATTAGGCTCAAAAGATTCGTCTCGCGATTTCCTCCCTAACTATGCAATTAGTTTTTTCATTTATCTATATTTAATGCTTCATACATGTGTCCAAAAATTCGATGTGATGTTTTTAGAAAAAAAAATTGGGGAACTAAACGGGGCCTAAATACATAGGAGGGAGTTCCTATTACTACACGGATAAAATTCTACTATTACACGTGTCACATGACTTACATGTAGGGTTTTTTTAAAAAAAAAGTTGATGTAACTCGTCCATTTTTTTTAAAAAAAAAAGAGTTGAAGGACATTAAATGTCTAAGTTTGAAATTCATGATAAATTTCATCATACATCAATTTTTTCCCTCTACGTGAGCAGCGTTTAAATTATAAAAGCTATTTAACTATATTTATATCCATGTTTTCTAAACCTTTTAAAGAAATTCTCGTTCACCATAATGACAATGCTGAGTATTCGCACTTGAAACACAAACAAACAAATAAACAAGAGTGGTGATGGCGGACAAGATTAAGAAATGGCATATATAATGGCATTCCTTAACTTACTTATCATATCCATTGCCATCAAGGAGCTGGAGAGAGGTAGAGAGGAAAGTGGAGTGGGAGAGAATATATTGTAGGAAGAATATGGATGTCCTTAGTTATTTAAAAGCCAACGCTAAAAAATAAATTGCAATGAAAAAAATATCATAAAATCAAATTTTAAAATCCAAATTCTGGTATCGGTTTATAAGCTATGAGGCAAACGATGTAACCTTCGAGTTTTAAAGAGAACGATGATAATTTGTCCTATTAAATATTCTATATAGGTTTAAAGTTCGTAATAAATTTGTCCATATATCAAACTTTCCCCTCTCTGTAGCATCACTGGAGTTCAAGTTGTAACGCAGATATTTAACCATATATATATATATATATATTTCTTTTTTTTTGCGGGGAGATATTTAACCATATTTATGTTGTGTACTTAAAGTTTTACCAAAAGAAAGTTCCTTTTCACCGGGATCGTAAAGTGGAGTATTTACATTTAGATGCAGCACCATTACACCCGAAAATGAACAAAACAAACAACCTGTTGATCCACCAAAATATGAAACCTACCTAAATGAATCTGAATGAAATTCACTCTACCTATCAAAATTCTAACGACTGAAAAATTCTGTCAAAATTCCAGCACCTGAATCTATCTATCTCTAGTTTCTCTTCACTACTATGACTTGATCCTGATTGCTCCCATTCCAGGCGTCCCCTTGCTGTTGAGTATCCCCGGCAATGGCCAACCGGACCCTCTCAGCCTCGACCTCTTCAGCGCGCCGCTGCAATCCTCGTCTGAGTCATCGTCGACGCCGTCGTCGTCGAGGTCGACGCAGACGCCTTTCCCTTTCCGGTCGTACAGCGCGGCGGCGTCCGGCGTCGTCCTCTCGGAGAAGCTCTCGTACAGGTCAGGCGAGTGCTGCCGGAACAGCAGGTCGCTCGCCGAGCCGTACCCCATCAGCCGGTGCAGGCTGGAGCCATGCTGCTGCGTCGCCGTCGTCGTCGCCGCCGCCGCCATCTCGTCGACGGTGTTGAACGACGAGTTCCTCGACACGTGCAGCGGCTGCTCGTCCTCCGTGGAGTAGCTCACGTCGACGTGGCCGAAGTCGTCCAGGAACGCGAACTTGTCGTCTCGCCGCCCGTGGCCGCGCGGCGCCGCCGGTGAGCCGTCGGCGCTGTACTGATCGCCGTGCTTCTTCCTGTCGGGGTCCCGGTAGGAGTAGCTGAGGACGGCGGAGCATGAGCCGCAACGCAGCTTGCGCACCGTCTTGGTCGAGACGGCGAAGTCGGCGGGCACCTGGACCAGCTTGAAGCAGCTGGAGCAGATGATGAACGGCGCGCCCTTCAGCACCGGCCGGCAATGGTTCCTGGGTGGCGCCCGCCGCTTGACGACCTCCTTTGCTGCCGCCGCCGGCCGCCGCGGCGCAGGAGGTTCTTGCGTTCTTGGCCGGCAGCAATGTTGTCCCCGGCAGCTGGTGCACGCTTGCTTGCCATGGTGAGGTGGGCAGCAACCGTGATGGCACGACGGCCCATGGCGCGCGTCGTGGCAGCACGGGTGATCAGCCCTGCACCGCCGGTAGCGCCGCGACGGCAAGCCACGTGGTGGAGGTGGAGCAGCGAGCTGACCAGGCTTGCCTGCACGAGCTATGTAGCCGGGACGGTGGACAGCTGCGTGACGCGCTCTGATGGCTTGGATGCTCGCCGCCGCCGCCATGGCCGCGTCGCGAGGAGCGTAGCCTTCTTGCCTGGGAAGACGAGGAGGGCGCGCGTGCGTCCTCGGCTTGTTGAGTTCAGGAGATTTACTGAAAAGTTCAGAGAGGTCGTCTTTCAGGTTGTCCACTGTCTTCAGGATCCTCTTCTGAAGCGGCGCCAAGTTCTCTGGTGATCGAGACGCATGGCCATGAGGACTCGTCGCCGGATCATCCTCCCGTTTCAACACGGCCGGTGCAGGTTGTGAGTCTGGGGTTTGAACTGAACTTGGTGGAAGCTCGACGACATCGCGGCGTGGAGATTGGGATGTTTCCTCTGAACTTTTCTTGCCTTCAGCATCAGATTCAGTCTGGTCGCTTCGCTGAACATCTTGCAGTTCGGTGTTACTGTCTTCTCTTCTCTCTGAAAATTGCACCTTGCCTTCAGATGCTCTGTCACTGCACTGTGCACCAGCTGCATCTTCTCTTATGAGATCTTCAGAATTACCAACAGCTTGCTGACTGGTACTCTGAACATGCTCTTCCTCCTTCTCAGCTGGCACCACTCGCTCTGGCTCAGGAGCATTGTTCCTCGCCGACACGAGATCATCGGCCTCGCGTCGGCTTGTCATGTCAGCTCCTTGCTGCCCACTGCTGATTTGAGCTTCAGGAGTGGATCCACTGGTGCTTGCAACATCACTGGAGCCCACTTGCTTGCTATGAGGAGGCAGGCCACTCCCCAAAGAGGAGGGAGCACTGATCACCTCCTGTGAGTTACCGGTGCGGTTTTTCGCTGCGTAAAAAAGCAACAAAATCCGTCAGAGACTGACCAAAAGGCAAAAATCCAAGATCAAATTCTCGATCATGAGCAGTCATGGAGCTTGAATTCTTACCTCGGAGGGTAGTGCCGCATCCACCGCATTGGTACACCGGCGCGCCTGTGGGCTCCTGAAGAACACTGAAGCATTTGGGACACCTCACATGGCGAACCACTCTGGCGTCTGAGATTGCCATGAGCCGACAAGGCCACAGAACATCACTCGCATGCAGCAAAAGGTGTATCCGGCAGGTGCTAACCGATCAAGCTCGATGCCTGTGTTGGGAGACAGTTACAAGAAAAGTACTCGTCAGTGTTGTGCTTCATCGAATTTGCAGTTTCTGACGGAAGAAGAGAGGAAAGCCAGGAAATTTGTACTACTTGTGTGGAATTTTGTTGACTGATAATATATACTAATACATAGAAACTTAGTTAAGTGCGAATACAATAGTAAAGGAAAATGCCCGGTAAGCCTTAAGCACGTAAGCATCAAAAAGCGACATGTATGTTTGAACTGTTCGTCGAGGGCATGATGTAATTTTCTAAATTTAAAAACTAGTGGTGTATCCGAACTCTGATGATGTCATTAGTCCTAATTAACACAATAACTATAGCTACTAGTAGTAGTGGAGTACTATACAAGACGAAGTACAGGATTTAGACAGAATCTTCCTCAACAGAAAGTCACGGTTTTTGTGTGTGACCACGCACACAATGTGTAAGCCACAGCAAATGAACAAACAGAACAGAAAGAGCCGGCTATTGGACACTACAAGCTGGTAGAAGATGCTTGCCCATTTCCAGTTAATTTCCAAAACCCTTGGTACTCCTAGGTACGTTATCTTTCGCATGATGAAAAACAATTAAGAAACCAAAAAACATTTCTGAAACCTTAAGAGAGAGAAAAAAAAAAGAGAACTTGCTGAGCTGATGCATAAAAACTTGAAGTAGATGAAGAAAGCAGAGGAGGCAGAAGACAGTCGGGTACAGGAGCACCCACTCACCTCTCTCTTTTGTTTTTTGGTTTCTCGCTTTCCCCTTCAGTTCCAGACGCTTCTCCTAGCTCCTGCTTCGATCTCTCCTGTTCCCAATCCTCAGAAGCTATCAATCCGATCCTCAAGCTCCAAATTTCCAAAATCAATCCTCAGAAGCTCCACGCTTCTCCTGCTCCAACTCCAATTCTTCCGGCTCTCTCTCAGATGCAGAGAGAAAGAGAGAGAGAGAGAGGGAGAAGAGACAGCTCCAATTCTTGGCAGTTATGGGTGCAGTGACGCCAGGAGAGATGATGCTGATATATATGAATAAAAATGGGAGCGTCGTGTGAAGAGGAAGGAGGAAGAAGCAGCTGAGGAAGCAAGAAATGGTGGGGTGATGTAAAAACGAAGCGGCGTGGTGGAGAAATATTTATATGCGATGGGGGTGGAGAAGAAGGCTGACCGCTTCCGCGATAGCGAGTGGCTGGCTTTGGACTCCTCCTCCTCTTGGAGAAGAAGAAGAGGGGCAGGGCCAGGTCGTTTGGTGCGACCGTGTCGCCGACGCCAGTCGCGGGTGCCACCGCGTCGTCATATCCAGCGCCCGCCCGCCGCTGCCTGCTGCTGCTTCTGCTGGCCTACTGGCTCGCTCGCTGTGGACTTCTGGATGCCACCGTGGCTACTGCCGCGTGTAGCGCGAGGGTTTTCTGTGCGGATCAGCGGATGAGTGGCCTCATGACGCGTGCCGCCGTCACGCGGCCACACGGCACGCGGCAGGCGCGGATGGGGAAGGGATCGTGCGTGCGCTGCCTTGTCTCGTCTTTTTCTATGCCCTTTTCTCTAGCTCGTGTAATCGTGTTGGCGGCTGCAGACGAGTAAGCTTTATTTTCTCGGTTCATTTATACGAGTACTCCTACTTTAGTCTCCTGTTTCAAACAGGTCAAGAAAATAAAACTGGTCAGTACTTACTCCGTACCATATTACTTATCGCTTTATCGCTTTAAGTTGTTTTGTAATATTTGATTACTCATTTTATTTAAAAAAAATTAAAATTATTATTTATTTTGTTTGTGATTTGCTTTATTACCAAAAGTATTTTAAGTATGATTTATCTTTTTTTATATTTATACTAATTTTTCAAATAAAATAAATGGTCAAATGCTATAAGCAAAAAAGTCAAAACGGAGGTAGTACTATTTGTGTGCAACAAATTGTACTAGTGTGTACCAACCGGAGTCCGGAATTGTGTGCATAGCACAGACAAAGGAAGTTTTGCAGACAGACGCAATCATAAAAAAAACGCCGCGGCCAACGCATGAAGCATGTTCCTTGCTTAAACAAAGAGGAAAGCGCGAGCATGCAGTTTCACATACATACGTGGAGCGAGCGAGGTAGAGAGACGAACCCACTTTCAATGGCACCGATCACTTACACGAGGAAAATAAAAAAGGCAGCGATATACTATGTGCATCGTACCTGTGTACTACAGTATTACCTCCATCGCAAAATGCAGCTATTTCTAGCACAACATCTTGTTCCAAAATAAAGCTATTTCTCCACCTATATTCTCCTCTCAACCAATCACATCCATTGTTCTTTACTTACTTTCTCTTTTGAACCAATCACACACTTCCTCCAACATTCTTATCTACTTCTTAATACACATGCTAACCTAAAAAATGACTATATTTTAACACGGAAAAAGTAGTGTGTGCACATAGAAAACAAAGTGCCATTGATATTTTTGGTCGTAATGTTGTTGCCGCATGCCGGTGAGACAAATATATCACATTTGACTATCAGGAAGTCACGAGCGGCATGGACGGTTGGGCCAAATGAATGAGCCGATAGCCACAGCGTCGTGGCTCTCATGATCATGAAACGGAAAAGGCGTTTCTTGGCTGCACTGCAGGTAGGCACCGTCGGTGTACACATGGCAGCTAGAGCGGCTCGTTCTCGTACGGCCTCGTAGTAGTACGCAACGTACGTGTGGCCGCGGGCGGCGCCGGTGCCGGCCGCCTCTGCGACTGCACGGTGCGAGCCTCACCAACCTGCAGCTATCGACCTACTTCTACTTACCAACTGGTTCGCGCGCGGCATGGCACGAGGAAAAATAATTTTAATTACTTGTTTACTATCTTTTCTAAAAGAAAAACAAGATAAGGTAGATTAATGTGCAACATATTTACATAAATTATAACAATCATATAAATTAGACTTTAATAGCATATGTATATTCATCTTTTGTATAACTTATAAATGCTGAATTTGAACTTATGTGTTTTTACAATAATGTATTACATACTACTCCCTTCATTTCAGGTTATAAGACGTTTTAACTTTAATCAAAGTTAAACTACTCTAAGTTTAACTTATTTTATAGAAAAAAGTAGTAATATTTTTAACCAAGACTAATATATTATGAGAATTTATTCAATTATAGATTTAATGAAACTATGTTGGTGTTGTAAATATTACGTCCTCCATTTCATATGATAAGACTTTCTAGCATTCTTCACATCTATTATATTATTAAAACAGCTTTGAAAGGAGGCACCACGTTCGCCGTAGGAGCTAGAAATTCCCACATTAATCGGAGAAAAAAAAAAGAAAAGAAGAATCCAAGTAGAAGTACAATTTAAAAATAGCTGAAATTCGGAATTAAAAATAAGCAATATTGAAAAAAGTTTCCATATAAGAACCCAATACGAGATTAATCAAAATTCGAAATAAAAATAAAAAAATCCAAAATTAGAAAAGGAAAGTAGAGTCCAAGTAGACATACAATTTAAAAATAGCTGAAAATTCGGAATTAAAAATAAGCAATATTGAAAGAAGTTTCCATATAAGAACCAAATACGAGATTAATTAAAATTTAAAATAAAAATAAAATAAAATCCAAAATTAGAAAAGGAAATGAGAGTCCAAGTATGAATACAATTTATAAATAGCTGAAATTCGGAATTAAAAATAAGGAATATTAAAAGAAGAGTCCATATAAGAACCCAATACGAAATTAATTAAAATTTGGAATAAAAATAAATAAATCAGAAATTAGCAAAAGAAAATAAAATGAGTTCAAGTAGAAATACAATTTAAAATTAGCTGAAAATCGGAATTAAAAATAAGCAATATTAAAAGAAGAATCCATATAAGAACCCAATACGAGATTAATTAAAATTTAGAATACAAAATAAAATAATATCCAAAATTAGAAAAATTAAAAGAGAGTTCAAGTAGGAATACAATTTTGAAACAATTGAAATTAAAAATAAAAAATAAAAACATTAAAAGAACACAATACGGTATTAACTATTTTTTTAAAAAAAATTCTGAAATTAGAAAAGGAAAAATAAGATTTCAATTAGGAATACAATTTATAAATAACTAAAATTTGTTATAAAAATAAAGATTATTGAAAGAAAAGACCATCTAAAACACATGACGAGATAAATTAAGTAACAAGCCTATAAAGGAGTAGAGTGGTGGCAGTTGATACGACATATAAAAATTATTAATAAAACACCAAATAGAATCCTAATGACAAATAAAAGGAGGGACGTCAGGCATGCCATGAAGCAAACGAGTAAGGCGGTTGCTGGGACTTCTAGAAAGTAAAAAAACAAACCCCATTGATAATTATATTCGATTTTTAAAATCTCAATGATAATAAAAAGGAGAAGCAGCGGACGGGGTGTATAAGAGTATATCTGCAGAGCCGCCGACAGTTTACGGGACTTCTAGAAAATAAAAAGTGAATTTCAACGATAGTTATGTTCGTTTTTTAGAATGATAATGACAATAAAGAGTAAGCGGCGAATGGGCTATATAGGGGCACAGTGGTATCGTTTGATGGGACTTTTAAAAATTATAAAAAATGAAACTACAAGTCCAATTTTTAAGGGTTTAGAACTTCTAAAAAGTAAAAAAAACAATGATAATCATATTCGATTTTAAAATCTCAATGGCAATAAAGAAGGGAGGCAACAGGCGAGCCGTAGAGGAGTACAATGACAAAGCCGCTAACGGTTTGGCAGGACTTCTAGAAAGTAAAAATGGACCCAAATGATAATTATGTTCAATTTTTAAAATCTCAATGACAATAAAGAAAAGAGACAGTGGACGGGCTGTAGAGGAGTATAATGGCAACGTTTGACGGGACATCTAAAATTATAAAAATGAAACCCAACGTGACAATAAACTCTAAACACTATAAAATCCAATTTTTAAAGGTTCCAAGAAGAATAAATAGAAATAGTGGTAGATCGAGCAAGCAAATAAAGAAGGAGATAACATAAGAGGTAGCAACTAGTGTGACTTTTAAAAATTATATAATTAGAAACACGAGGATGATAAGGTTTGATCGTTCAATAATAAATTTTAAGTAAAATCATAGTAAAAAAATATATGATTTTGTTTGGGTGCTAGCCGCGCAATTGCGCGGGCCACCCAGCTAGTTTATATATATGTTAATAAATCTAGACATGTCTATATGAATATGGGCAATGCTAGAAAGTCTTATCATATGAAACGGAGGTAGTGCTACTCTTTTCTATAAAGTTAGTCTTAGAGTAGTTTGATTTTTACCAAAATCAAAACGTTTTATATCCCTGAACAGAGGAAGTAGTAATATACTTCGGTTGTGCTAAAAAACTGTTGACAGTTTTTTGTTTGGAAAACTTTCGATTTTCTAGCCATTAGATGCGCTCTAGGATTCGTGCAACATATACAGCCAGAATAAAATTTTTTTGCATGGGCAAGGCAGTCATCGAACATGATGCACACGTTACCGCTAAGCCATGCACCTTCTTATTAGCAATAACTCTTTTTTATTATATATCACTTAGTTACATACCACTTACATTTTAGTTATAGAGTAGTTACATAGCACTTATATCCTAGTTACAGAGTAGTTACATGATAGTTATAGGGTAGTTACATTGTATAAAAGTAGGATTTGCAATATTTTTAGGAGCGCATATTACTTTTGAATTTGAAAGTTTTTTTTCCCTTCTACATGTAAGCCAATTTCTTGTCGTTCAATCAGCTGGACACTAAAATTCGTGGTTTGTAATAGTGTGGATTGTTCCCCTATAACCGTTGATGACAAATCCTGTAGTCAAAAAATTTGAAAGTTTTGGACCTCAAAAACTGTCGACAACTCCCAAGCCGGTCCCATATATTTTCTTAAAATTCAATACACGGGTGTACGTTCACTGAGTTTTCCTACTCCTATATGTTTTCCTAGCGAATACGCCTATCAGGATAGGGGTGAAAGTGAAACGTGAGCGGGGCCCAAAGAAGCTGGGCTTGGCGACTCGGTTTTCCGGCTCGGAAGCGACGGTTTTTTACGCGCCAATTCTCTCGCGCGGATCACAGAAACACGCGGGCAGATAGAGAAGAGAAAGAGACCCGGCTGCGACGAGTCCAACTGCCAACCTGGCAGCACTTCCAGCAAGCGGAAGAGGCTCATATTTATCCCATATGCCTAATTTTTCTTTTTTAGAAAAAAAGGGAAATGAGTAAACGACCTGGCGGCGCGGTTAGCCGGGCCCACCACCCACCCACTGGAGAGTGGGCCCTCCCTCCCGCATACACGTTGCAGCTGGACGCGGCGTTCACACCAACTCAACGTGCGCCAATTCGGAAGGAGCACCCATCTTTCCCCTTCTCCTCTTCTTGCTCCCAGCCGCTCACTCGCCCCCCCGCCTTCCTCGCCGCCGCTGCCCCGAGGGCGCGGGAGATAACCTCGCCGGACCACCGCCACCGCCGCTGTCGATCTTCTTCCCCGAGGCAAAGCCAAGAGGTCTCTACCTATTCACGCCCCGTTTCTCAGTTTGCTTTAATAATTTGTCTGAAATTTGAGCTGATCGATATTACTTCGTGTTTCGGCTTCTTGATGTGGATATGGTCCTTTAGGATGATTCTTCTCTTTTGTTTGTCAGTGGGAATGTTGTGCTTTCCTCCCGCATCTCATGTGCGAATTTAGCCGATTGCTCAAAACAAATTTCTCAGGAGAAGGGAGCTCCCCTACCGCCGATCCAGGTATTTTGTTTTGAGCAATCGGCTAAATTCAGGTCGGAAGGGAGCTCCCCTACCGCCGATTCCTCAAGCTCGTAAAATTTCTTACATTGAACAGATGATTTCGATGTGGAGATGTGGTTGGGAGAGAAAGAATAGCTTTGCCTTTTAGACTGAGCTATGCATGCTTAATGGGAATATCAATTTGATGGAAAATGATCCCTCATCGGGATACCATTCTCGGTTGATTTTTTGTTCAGGCGTTAAGCAAAATGCTGGTAGCGAACTATTGCTTATGAATTATGAGTATCCATTCTGAGATTAACTAGGGATTAGTGTGTACCATTATCTGTAACAGGAGGCGTTGACCATCATAGTGTAGCTACGATTATAGTAGATTCTTGAGCTAATTTTTAGACTGAATGCATAGTCCCTGCTTTATTAGAGGTAGGACATTGGTTGAAGCAGGGCAGAAGCTTTTTACTCTAGAAATTTAGAGGTAAACTTTATGAATCTATGTCTCCTCAACTGGAACCCAAAGGTTTAGGTTGTAAAGTTGGATGCTCTTTGATTGCTTTTCTGTGACTCTGATATGTGCATTCTGATAGGCTGCAACGGCCAGCTGACTGGCATTTTTTACTTTGAAACATATTTCTACTAGATACTGTGATTGATTGTGATTTTGCTTTATTGTGCCATTCAGAACTAACTGCAATATTAGCATCAGATATCTGCATATGTATAGTTCCAAACAAAGTAAAAACTGAAAGGAAAAATGTTCCCAAAAGAATTCAGAATAACTTTCTAAACTTCCCATGCAAATGATTTTTTCCCCTGTAAATTAACTAGTTCCACAAAAAAAATCCATGTCTAGCCCTTATAAAACCTGTTGTTCACTATGTTCTCTCTTTCCTATAGAGATAAGACTAACACCATATTCATTTTGCCTCCAGTCTAGACAAACTCAGCTTCATGAGTTCAGGTTCAGGAAAAGCACTGGCATCCAGCATCTCCTATTCAGCAGGAAAGAGCAGCATTTTCTTGCTCTGCCTCTTTGCAGGATACTTGGGAATTCCTGGCCGAAAATTCCACTTGCTCAAGACCGTTTGCAGCACTGCATCTCCTTCCATCATTGGAAGTTGTGGAGGGAACCTTCTTTAGACTACTTTAGCACAAGTCTTCAGTTTCTATTAGTGTGGAAGCTTGGCCTACAAAACCAGCAACCTTAGCTACGTAGTAGGCCTTTGAATGATGGTTTCTTCTCAGACATCCTCTCTGACAAGAACTATCGCACAGGACCCCGAGCTCTTCACAGCAAAAATAATTCTCCCAATGGGTCCCCCGGATGTTATCTCTGAAAATGATGAGTTTGATTTCTCTGATGTTTTTGGCACCACTCCAGTTCAGACGCCAACAGGTATTTCGGTAGCTGGTCCAGACAGTCCTGCACCTTTGGCTGAGTCCAATGAGGGGGTTTACAATGATCCTATTGTCATCATCAAGCGATCTCATTCTCTTGTTGGTCCAACATCACTTGTTAGCCAGTCCCTGCGACTTAGCAATCTCACTCTAAATAAAACAGAGGGGTCATCAGAACCTGCAGAAGAAAAGGAAAGGAACCTAGGGCAGCTCAGTGATGAAGAGTTTGACAATGCCACAACAGAAAATGAAGGTATTGGGCTTGATGACTTTGAAATCTTGAAGCTTGTAGGCCAAGGGGCATTTGGGAAAGTCTTTCAGGTGAGAAAGAAAGGTACTTCAGAGATATACGCGATGAAAGTTATGAGGAAGGATAAGATCTTGGAAAATAACCATGCGGAGTACATGAAAGCCGAGAGAGATATATTAACAAAAGTTGACCATCCTTTTGTAGTGCAGCTCAGGTACTCCTTTCAGGTATGTGTGTACATCAATGTTCTTCTCTCTATGTTGAAATCACTTTTAGTGATATCTCAGTACCTATGTTTGAACACAGACAAAATATCGACTTTATCTTGTCCTGGACTTCATAAATGGGGGACATCTCTTCTTCCAGCTCTACAAGCAAGGATTGTTCAGGTGACTGTCTACTTCTTGCTGGTACTTTTGTCTTTCAAAAGAAAAATGTTGCCGGCCCTGTAACTCAACCGTTTTGTATAACAGGGAGGAACTTGCACGGATCTATACTGCTGAAATTGTATCTGCTGTAGCTCACCTTCACGACAACGGGATTATGCATAGAGATCTCAAGCCTGAAAATATCCTTTTGGATGCTGATGGCCATGTAAGAATGCTTTCTTCAACAATCTCCTCCTGCTACTTCTTTTCCATTTTGCTGATAGCTCTTTTGTTGCCTCATTTCAAGGCCATGCTCACTGACTTTGGCCTTGCCAAAGAATTTAATGAGAATACAAGATCAAACTCGATGTGTGGAACGGTTGAGTATATGGCGCCAGAGATTATTCTTGGTCGGGGGCATGATAAGGCAGCTGACTGGTGGAGTGTTGGAATCCTCCTCTTTGAAATGCTCACGGGAAAGGTGTGCTGCCAACTTGCATGAGAGGGCAATCTTCCCATTTGCATTCATTCATGGGCTCATGGCTACTAATCCTTACTCTTTGCAACACGCTGCAGCCCCCATTTGTTGGGAACAGGGATAAAGTTCAGCAGAAGATAGTGAAAGAGAAGCTGAAGCTTCCTTCGTTTTTGTCCAGTGAAGCTCATTCCCTCTTGAAAGGAGTAAGTTTCTCAATACATTAGATCATGGTATCGAATTCGGACGCTTTCAGAAAATACTTATGATGTGTGTTTCTTATCTGAAAAAAATGGCAATCCATTGTCCATTTCAGCTGCTCCACAAAGAAGGTGGCAAGCGGCTAGGAAGCGGTCCGGGCGGCAGCGATGAGATAAAGAGGCACAAGTGGTTCAAGCCGATCAACTGGAGGAAGCTGGAGGCCCGGCAGATCCAGCCGAGCTTCCGGCCCAACGTGAGCGGGCTCACCTGCATCGCCAACTTCGACGAGTGCTGGACCAGCATGCCGGTGCTGGACTCGCCGGTGGCCACCCCTGTCGCCGGCGGCGCCGGCCACAGCAGCTTCGCCGGGTTCACCTACGTCAGGCCGGCTCCGTTCCTCCAGGATGTCAAGCCTCCATCTTCCTCTAGGCTGAAAGACTAGCTAGCAGCCAGTGCGAGTGAAGAAACGGATGAACCAAGAGCAAGGGGAAAGAGGCGAAGGGTAGGAAGTTGGCTGCATTTGTGCAGGCTCATGTAGCCCAGCCACTGCAACACAACAGCCCGGATTGTTACTACTAAAATATCTGTAAAAGGACAACTGGTCCATGTGAATGCACTTCCGGAGCTAATCTACCCAGGACATATGATCCACTTGCTTAGACCCTGAAACTGATACCCAATTTCAACCACAAGTTCACAACACACGACCTGACCTAGTTTGCTTGGTCGTGTGGTTGCATTCGCGGTCAAAATCACCCTATGATAGACTAAATGCCATCGGCATTTACGAGCTTGTTTGGTTCAGTGTCCTACCAAAGTATTGGTAGTGCCAAAACTTAGGCATGTTTTGGTACTACCAATATTTTGGTAGGGTAGCATTTTAGGTGAATGGATTTGGATTGATACCAATTGGAAGCCAAATTTTATATTATAGTCAAGAAAGTTATAGAATTATGCCAAATAAATCATGGGCATAACCATTCACTTGGCTTCAAACCAAACCATTACATTCACTATTCAAACTACCAAACAAATTGGTAGAGCACATTTTGGCATCAATCCAAAATGGCCCTACATGACCAAAACTAGGTCCAAAACTGGCCGCACAAGAGTACAAGATAGAGCAAAATCATTTCTCACACAATATAGCAGCTCACTGATTAGACAAATCCAAAGCTTCGACCTATGTTCAGGCCTTCCGCCGACCAACTTGTGCGACAAATCCAGCCTTGATTGGAGCAACAGACCTCGACGATCCACACTATACAGAATAGGCAAATGTTCATTCAGTGGCAAGCAAAACTAAGGGTCATTAAAGAAGAAACGAAAATAACGAGAGAATATTCGGTTTTCAGCCAACAAATGTTTTTAAATGTTTCAGTGGCAAAGTGTATTTTAGTCCTCCCTCTAATTCTACTATCTGTTTTACTCTCCTTAAACCCTATGACTTTGAGCAATGAAATTCAGGTGGGGAACGTCTCCTCTCCGGTGACTTGAACTTTGCAGATAACATCATATTCCTTTACCCAAACAATGTAGGCTAGGCAAACTATTCTGCAACTCATCATAGGCTAACAAGCAAAGAGTGAAAGTTGACAGCAGCTAGCAGGTACAAAGAATGAGGGCAAAAAATTGTTTTCTGTGAAATTCAGATGCTCGCAAGTCTGTTTCTGTAGTCAAACAGAAAGCAAGAACATAGTTATGTACAGAGGATTCATGCAGCAGAGCATTTTTAAGATTGGCGAAATAACTAGTACACAATAGGAGATAATAGATGTCACAAATTTAATTTGCAACGTTGTTTAAGCCTCAGTTGTTGCTATTTTATCATGAAACTGTTTGTCAAACAATGTAGGCAATAATGTTGCAACTCATCATTGGCAGAACCATAGGGAATAGATGGTAAAATGAATTTTAAAAATACAAAAGGCAATGAACTAATGTTTTCACAGAGGAGTGATCGCTCATGTCGAAGCAAACTGGATGTAACTGAACATGCACAAGCAGATAATCAGATGGCATTTTACCTGTTCGCAGCGAAGGAAGAACAGACGATTTTCCTTGGATAGAATGGTATCAGGGCTTTTGCACCCATTGCAGATGACGTACTCATCTGAAAGGTTTAAAGACACAATAAGTTGCATATAACCCTTGAAATCTTAAGGCAACTAACACTCACAAAACAGTAAACAACAAACGTACAACCTATGACAGTTTAGCACACATGAAAAGGGGAAGCTGATCTGTTCAATCAAGGGAATGAAGTAGGATAACTTACTGATATATCTCCGCAGGATTGCTTCAAAGTTTTTCGGAGCAAATCTTCCTTTGATCACCAACCTTTGCTGCCCATCAAGTGATCCGCTTGTCCCCATTTCAGCAAGCAAAAACATCATCACATGCTCAGGTTGCCTATGCATCCTGGTAAATAATTTCTGGTTAGTTCATCATAGCTTAATCTGTTGTAAGAGCACTCAATAGAATATGAAATGCAAAATATAAAATACAATCCAAATGGTGAAAAAGCGCACGTTTTGCACAAGTCCATAAAATTCACAAAAACTGTCTTCTTCGTGCCCTCTCGAAGAATCTGTGGTGGCCTCATGACAGTTCTGCGTCTGTCTCCAGCAAGATCTGGATTGTTTTCACGCAGAATATTGAACACTCTGCCCAGAAGCTGCAATAAAAATTCCCAAATCAGGTTTTCACACACACTATAGTAATTTGGTCATTCTGTGCTAATTCTGGATGACATTTGTTTCTGTTTCACAATGTTGTTTGAGACTAAAGGCTATTGAGTTGCATGCTAGTTCAGTATAGAATTAGACCCACAGAGACAGGAAAAAGTAAGCAAAATCAATAAACATTATCCAAAGCACATTTTAATGCTCTCAAAACATTACGTGACAGCAGTACATGAACAATGCATTGGAACAAATAGGTGTGGTTGTAGAGCATGAAGTGGTTGTAGAGCATGAAAACAGTCAGAACACAAAATTATGATGCATGCAAAGCTCTGGAAAATTTACCAAAAGATTACTGAATAATGTGTTGTCTACACAAGGAAATAATGAAAAGAGGAAAATAAATGGGGAGAAATATAACAGTGGAAGCACCTCATCATAATTGTAGTCCCTATCAGTTCCCTCCCACGGGTACCTAGGGGCACCTCCAAGCACAATTCCTTCCCCTTCTTCGTCCTCTACAACTTGGTCATCTGGAAAGCAGGAGTCAGTAAGGACAAAGAATAAACTGTCAAGAGTAAGTAATCAAGGATTAATCCTATACCTAAAATGTCCTCCCCATCTCCAATGTCATTAGTAGACAAATCGAGATCCACCTGAAATTTTCAGTAATGTGAAGCTCAATTCAATCTGTACTTCTCAAACACGCCCAAATAATACAAAATGTTAATCTCACAGGTTCAAGCACAAATAACACAAAATGTTAATCTCACAGGTTTCTTCTTCTTCTTTTTCATCCCAGTGAAGTTGAGCTCACCAGGCTCTGTGACTAAGGAATAAAATGGAGCAAATTAGCAAAGATATTCCTGTGGCATAATATTTTTTCTACGCTACATTAAGAATACCTGTCAGGTTTTCTGTCTTCTCTGCCAGCTTGTCCACCTCATCAGAAGGATCTTGGATAACAACCTTCTTCTTTTTCTTCTTCTTGGTTGGGTCAAAAGGAGTAAGCTGTAGAATATAAACAATGCAAATAAACAAACGGAGCAACAGAGAAGATGTGGAAAATCTATAGAAGTTTTATACAACCATCAGTAAGAAATATAAGATATAGCATTTGATAACTTCTCAGACCACGTAATTTATCACAACTTTTTTAATATAAGAAGGGAAAAGAAGCTGAGGAGTAAGCACTGGCTGGTATCCTGGTACTGGTTTCAGATAAGGCCGGTAGCCTCTGGACAGGCAGAACATAATAGGATGTTCGTTCGTCAAATATATAATCACTGATCACGAAACCAGAGTCAAAATGCCCTCCTTATATCATGCTATGTTGTTGCAATGCACGGATGCACTGGGGTTTCAAATCAAAATCAAATTATGAATCTACGGATCCCTCGCCCATGCGTTCTGAAATGGGAACTCCACATAAACCAAGTGACCAACCCCTGATCCTAGTGTCTCTAGCCTCTAGAATGAATCAAGTCCAAACCCTAATTCCAATCGACAACAAACTTCTAGCTCGAAACCCTCCGAATGGAACCGCTCTTAACGAAACCCCAAATCCGCATGAACAGCACCGAACCAATTGGGGGGCAATTCGGGAGCACGATGCCTCACCTCGGAGACCTCCTCCCGCTTCTCCGCGTGCTCCTCGTCCGCCATGGTCGCCGCCCGCCAAGCCTCACTTCGCCTCCTCCGCCGGTCGCGATCGAATCCCCTGCAAGGCACGAACACGACGGCAGAAGGATCAGATCCAACCGAAGGAAGAAAGCGCGCGGCGCCGACGATCCTATCGATGCGCGACTCGCACCCTGAGCTATCGCCGGAGGAGAGCGCGGCGGCGGCGGCGGCGGGGATTCGGGTGGTAGGGTTTTTCCCGGACGAATCCTTTCGCCTTTAGCTTTACTACTGGTCTCCCCGTGCAAAATTATGGAAACCCAGGGTCTCTAGTGAGAAAAGTCCCTCTGTGTGATCAATCCTGGCCGTCCAAATTTGATCCAACGGATCGCTGTCAACGGTGGCGGTCCAAGTTGAGCGGGCAGCTTTGTACAGTGTGAAAAATTTTGGGAGAATGCGAGGGGCTTAAGTGAAATAATTCAATTTGGATCGAACGAATCACCACCTTTGGTAGCGATCCGGGTACGAAATGCAAGATTCTACACTGATTTGAAAGGAAACTAGTAATCGCGCACGTGCATTTGCACGCTTTCACAATATATCTTGCATTAATCTTGTCAACGTTTGATGTCTCGACTACGGTATTTGGACGGTATAGGGATCGTCGGTGCTAGGATGTATGCGAGACTGAGGTAAAAGAGGCGGAGACAGGGATTTTTATACAGGTTCGGGCCCCCGAGTTGTCAGGTAATAACCCTACATCTTGTTGGCCGGAGCCGGAGTTGCTTTTATTCACCATAATCACACCAATACAATATGTGGGATAGCCTATCTAACTGTTGTCGACATGGCGGTCTGAAGGTCTGACTCGTAGTCGACAACAGGGTAGCCTTCCTCCTCGAGCTCGCGCCCGATGGAATCAGAGACAGTGCTAGATCCCTACGGCCGGCCTCTGAAGGTACTGGATAGGGTCGATCCAGGCGTATCTTTGATGTCGATCCGGCGGCTTGTCTTGGCGTATGTTGGCTTGTATGTTGTCCCGTGTATTGTGTTGATTGTCTCGTCATGGTGGGTGTTGATCGTGTTGATCGTCTCATCATGGTTCTTGTCTGTTGTTGTCTCATGATCAGATGTCCCCCTGTCCTCCTAGGGGGGCTTGTATTTATACCCATAGGTGTCACCTTGTCCAAGTAGGACTAGGGAAACCAATATGGACACAATCTGAGTAGTCCTTGTCGTTTCCATGTAGAACTCTGGTTGTCTTTCCTTATTCGGAACTCCTCCTATATCCGAAGGTTGCTTCCGCATAGGACATGGTATGTGGTGGACTCTGCCGAGATTTAGTCAACTACTATTAGGTATATGGTATCCATAACCCTGACAGTAGCCCCCGACTTCAATGCAAATGAACGAATTCATATTCTCAACTGCAGACCTTGGAGGAACTATTATCGAGCTCACGTGACCATTCTCGGTGAGTTTAGAGATAACGTTAGACTTCCTTTATCAGCCTCGTGCGGGCACCGAAAGGGTTTGTCTGAGTCAATCTCCGATGTCAACCAAGAAAGCACTGAGCAGACGACTAAGTCTCTCGTCTTGCCGTAATCGAGAATTTGGATTGAAGTCAAGAAATTTTATCTCGGCGGGTACACCATCTCTTCGCTTCGTATTCCTTGTCGAGATCCAACAACCATTCTCGAGCGATCGAGAAGGCGTAGAGTCTGCGACGGAGCCTTGTCAACATTGGTCGTACTCGCCTTAGTCGATCTTGGTGTAGAACCACAGAGACATGGAGTCTTCAACAATGTCGAGCAGCATTTTCCTGAAATCAATACTCAGAAAAGAATATCAAATAGAAATAGCCCCCGAGCGAACGCTCAAAGGGTGACATGTTATAATATGTATGGTAAATTAAAAATGAATTGAATTTACCGACCAATGTTTTGTGTATGAGCTCTTCTCTTTTACCGACTTCGAGCAGTCAGTTTGTTGAGTTATACACTCTCCCTAGCCCCCAGCCTTGTCGTCGGAGAATCGTTCTCGGATGATAAGGCTCTTGGACCTTTGACCTGCCTCGGCTGAACAAGCACTGATCCTAGCCCCCAGCCGTGAAGTTGGAAAGTTGATTTCCGATTACGCGGCTTGGTTAATACGCACGGGGAGAACTCTTACACGACCAGGTCTGACATGGTCTTTCGTCTCTACAGAATCCGACATGGCCTTATCGGCTCTGGGCGTCCCCAGCCAAAGATCCCTTAGGTTCCTTGGAGGTCTTGTCAGCATGGCGTAAAGAGACATGAGGATAGGTGTCAACACTAGGTGTCATCTGGGTGAGGGATCTCTGGGTAAAACACTTGGCGATCTTGTGTACCTTATACCAACTTTGTTGGAGTAGAGGTAGTAGGAGAGTCACTGCACCGCTGGTGGAGGACCAGGCAGTAGTCGTAACTCGACCACTTGAAGTGGAAACAGTGGGAGGATCGCTACACCGCTGGTCGAGAACCAGATGTAGTCTAAACTCGACCACTAGAAGTATGGATAGTGGGAGAATCGCTACACCGCTGGTCGAGAACCAGATGTAGTCTAAACTCGACCACTAGAAGTAAAGGTAGTGGGAGAATCGCTACACCACTGGTCGAGAACCAGATGTAGTCTAAACTCGACCACTAGAAGTAAAGGTACAAGAGATCGCTACGATCGACTGGTTGAGAACCAGTGAGTAGGTGTCTCTCGATCAATTGAAGTCGTCTGAAGTCATGGTGCGAGGACTGCTACTTTGCTGCCGGTCGAAGATCAGTCGTAGTCGTACCTCGACCATCTGAGGTTGCGGTGCGAGAGATTGCTACGTACTGGTTCGAGGACCAGCGAACGAGTAGAATTATCTCTCGAACACCAATGGAGATTGCGGTGCGAGAGATTGCTACGTACTGGTTCGAGGACCAACGAACGTGTAGAGTTATCTATTGAACACCAATGGAGTTTGCGGTGCGAGAGATTGCTATGTCCTGGTGCGAGAACCAGTGAGCGAGCAGAATTATCTCTCGAACACCGATGGAAGCGCTAGAGTTGGTTTGTTGCAAGTGTATCTCATGTGGCCAGCATGACTCGCGTACCCAACTTATAGCATACCCGGATGTCCGTTCGCAATCATGTCGGGTGATCAAGCCGACGGTGTTCGCGAGGAATTATCCGTTAACAACCTTTTCTCGAGTAGCCCAGCGATGGCCGGTGCTATGAGATAGGTCGTCGGTCTTTGTTGGCAGGTTGAATGCGATAACTCCGCATTTGTCGAGAATGTTCTCGATAATGGAGTGTATTCGACCACAACCTACTCGAGTGCCCAGTTGTTCCTGAAAATTATTTTCTAGAAGGCAAGACATATAGCAGATAATATTGAGTATGTACTCAAAAACTGCGTGGATCTTCTAGGATTATCAGGATACAACAAGCAGATGTAAATATCAGACATTATGTAAACCGTAAACAAGCATGATTTATACAGAAGAAAACAGAGCGAGCCCCCAGCGTTAGACCGTAGTTGGCCTGTCGTCGGAAGTACTCGCACAACGGATGTTGTATAAGAAACATGCTCTAGGTAAACATAATAAATTATAGATCTAACAATGTTGTATGATCTGAATAGGTACGATAAATTGCATATAAAATATTGCGTACCTTTGTAGATACATGCCAGATGTATCTACGAAATTAGTAGATTAATTTGAAAAATCAATCTCCTAATTACCTTGGTTTATGCCTGCTGCAGTTGACAAGCATGTAGTAGAGTTGGACGTGATTACTTTGTCGGTTCTGTAAAGCATGCCGACCTGTCACATGCTTACACGTGTGTGTTTTTGCACGCGACATATCTAAACCAATATGCTTTGTTGACCATCTCCAGGCAAAACACGCGATAGCGCAAGTGCACAGGTACTCGGATGAATCCTGGTGGTGCGGCGTTGCGTTGTGCTCGGCTTGGACATGGCGGCGTGTTGGATCTGGACTCGATCAGCTGATGCTTGCGTAGCAGCCATACCAGCCGATGTCGTAGGCGGAGGTCTGGGCAGTTGATTCTCCGCGGCAATGACGTCTTGAAGCTTAGATGATCTCGGGAGATCAAATAGTTGATGACGATGATTCCGATCTCGTCGGGAGACGTGCTCCAGTCGGGTTAGATCTCCTCACAGCCGAAGTCATCGAGTAGCTTGTTGTTGGAGAATCCATCTCTTGAACCCATCTCGTTGAAATCCTAGAGCACCAAAATCCCCCTACCTGGCGCGCCACTGTCGACGTTTGATGTCTCGACTACGGTATTTGGACAGTATGGGGATCGTCGGTGCTAGGATATGGTATGCGGTGGACCCTGCCGAGATTTAGTCAACTACTATTAGGTACATGGTATCCATAACCCTGACAAATCTAACATTTCGTAGACTTAATATATAACCAAATCGATCCATTTCGGTTCATAGAAGAATAAAGAATCACATCCTGAAATTTACGTTCAGGCTGAAGAAGGGGAAAAAACTGTACACCATGTAACCAGAGTACATTGCATAAGGATGAGAAATAAATAATTGGAAAATACAAGAAATCTATCGTACAACCAAAGCACAGGGAATTTTTGAAGTATTGAAGAAATACAAAATCTGAGAGTACAGAGTTTTGAACTAATGAGAAAGTATTACAAATCTGCATGCATTCCATATATCTCCAAAATGAAGTTGGATCCACCATCAAGACCACCTTAAACTGATTATACAATTTGGGGCCTTCAGTTTAAACTTTGGATAGAATTCTTCTTGAAACTGAACTGCAGTTCATGGATCAAACATAAGAAATAAGTATATAATTTCGGTAGGCTATCCAAACCATTTACATCTAGCAGATATTATGTCATAGTTCAGTATGATGCTATCAAGCCCTGAAGAGCAGAACTCTACATGCCCCATTGTTAATGTAACATACTACTGAGAAAACTTACTTTTGGTCCTTAAATTTAGTTCATGTCTCTAGGACCTTGGATTTATTTGTCCATAAATTTTACTGAAGCAAAGCGTCTTTTTATGGCTCTGTTATACCTGGTAAGCCTCTCAACAATCAATAATCAAATTAATTTAACAACAATGATATAAAAATGAATGGTGCAACTGTAGAAAAGCTGTAAAAAAAACTCAGTTTATCATTTAATAATGAAAATCTACTGCAAAAAATATTAAATTAATAATGTAAATAATAAATATGTAATGCAAATATAAAAGATATGATGACACCAATGTTCATTTTTTTAATCAGGGATTTTCTACTTAAATTAGCTAATAATAACTTTAAATGATCACATTTGTAGAAAAGGGAAGCTAACTACTGGAAAATAAATTAATGATATATCTCGAAATAAATAGGAGTAATTTTTCTCTCCACACTAAGTTCTACGACTCATGCTGCTAGTGATAGTTGAAATGAGAAGCATGTTATATATTTTTTTATGGTAGAGAATTGACTGATCATATAAAAATTGTGCATACTTTTTTATACCTCCATAACTACTCATGTGTGCATCTGTAAGTGACCCCAAGGATCATTACATGCACCTAGCTTAAATTTGCATGCCTTCTGTCAAATAAAAGAGTGGCAGTGAAATGTATCAATCAATGAGCATCAGTGTTGATAGGAATCAGATAGGATAGTCAGTATACTGTATTATTAGCAATCAACAAGTGAAGCCAGAAGGGAATTTCTCAGGGGACAAACCTCTAAGTTCAGAACGAATGGTTGCAATGGATGGGAACCAAGAGCAATTGTGACCTCGAGATTGAAATGGCGGCATAAATGTAGAAAAGTGAGGCGGTCAACGCAACTCCTCATGAAATTGCACAAGGGAGTAACAACAGATTTACATCAATAGATCCCTTGATATCGTTATCCAAATAGACTTTTAGTATATATTAGCTTTAAACTGATCCACCCGATAGGTTTTGCGAATATCAAGCATGGCTGCAAGCAATGGAAACAAAAGAAGTAGAATCAGTTGTAGCACGAAAAACATGCAGGAATAAAGCAAATGAAAGTCTTCCCTGACTCAGAGGCAGCGAAGAAGAACAAACATTTTGTACCTTATTTTTGTTTTTTTAACTGATCAATTTAGCTAATGAACTTGTTTATGCAGGAATCAAGCAGGTGCAATGTATCTTTAGCTGCTTGTAGCATAATTATCCACCAAAATGCAATCAATGGTGCAGCAACAGGGCAATGAACAAAGTTCCCTACTCACCTCAGTACCTCACAGTGTCTAAATGTCCGTTTTAAAGCCATTATATCAAGCATCAAAAGGGCATCCGCCATTTCTAATTGCAATGATACAACCATGGTGGAGTAGACCATCAGCTAGCAGCCCAAATGCACTTTAATTCAAGATCATTAATATCTATACACGCCAGAAATGACCTGCAAGTCATTCAGTTCCTCAAATGATAAAATGGCATGTATTTATTTACTATGATTCACCAAGGGGGCAAATCAGTGTACTTTGCTGACATGCAAAGTTTCAAATAATTCAGAAATTGTCATATGATGTGTATCTGGCAAACCACACCATTCAGTTAGATAATGTTGATCTGTTTGCAGTTTATAATACTATATAGTATATATTGGCAATCACAACCTGAATATGTATCAATCAGTGATCACGTGAAATATATAACTGAGGAATCAAGTAGTTTGTAAAACAGTAAACATGTACCCATCACCAGAATTATTTACAGAGCACATTATCCATGTGAAATTCCTTTTAATAAGCACTCACAAAGTCATAAAGTACTAATGGTATTTTTAAGTCAGTGGGTTAATATTGTAAGGGACTGATACCTCCATAGCTCCATCCAACTTGGTTATGTCCAGCGAGGACCCACCAACAGGCTGCCTGGGCTCGTCAGCAACACATGATGGAATTTTAATTTTAGAGTTATCACAGCGACTGAAATTAAGTAGCATTTTTATGGCAAACAATGGTTTAAATGGGCGCTGCTTTTGTCCGAAACCTGCATCACCCGAAACCAACAAATCCAACAACAAACTGAAAATGTGCTTTTGAAGAAAAGATAACATGTATAGCGAATAATTAATGCCACCAATGAAAAATATATCCCATGTAGATACTGGAACTTTAAGGCAATACGATTTGGGAAGAAACAAAGATACTTCAATTTGCTGCGATCTGGGAAGAACATCATTCCATCTCTTCTGTTATACATAACAGTATTTGCTACCTTCTTCCATGAGAGCATAATCAATGGAAGCAAAATCTCTAAAAATATAGATAGCAACCAAAACAGAATAATGAAAAAAAATAACCATATACTTTTTGTATATTAGGGCACCAAGCCATAGAAAAGCTCACATTTTGGATCTAGCTGACCAACCATCTATAATTATACAACTCATACTTAAGAGTTCACACGCACCTTCTGAGCATAGGGAGCATCACTATCCTGCCGATACTAATAAGGACATGGACTCAGCCTACCAAAGCAAGCAAAGTGCGGTAATATTTCTCGATTCACATTGGGTGGGGCGCCCCTTCTGACTATCCAATCTAGGTAATAGAGCCCTTTGGAAGGCTCCCTGATCTCGTACTGCCCGGGTGCCATAATGATATCCGTTGTGAGTGACCCTTGCCTACTAATAAGAATAGGGTGGGAGTCTTTGCAGCAATGTTGGTGGAGAAATGCTCTTTCCTATGAAAAAGGCCGCTAAGGTCAAAGATAATATACATGCCAAGGTTCGATTCTATAGATGTTCCAGAGTTTTCCTAAAAAAGAAAACAATTCTTTGACAAATGATTATTTACCTGTTATTGCAGAGATTTACAGTGTAGGCTTCCTACACTATTCATTCAAGTTTTTTTTTACGCAAATTATTCATTCGAGGAGAAATAGAGGGAGGCGACTGCGGCAGTCCACGATTTTCCTAGAGACCTGCAAAACACTCGAAGTGCATCTGTGCTACTCAACATGGCAACTGGCACCATTCAGGTAAACAACAAAATTTCAAAAGAGGGCTAATGGGGAATACAGAATTGTCACTTTGAGAGGAATTAGGTCTCACCTGCAGAACAGAAGACGACGCGTTGGCAGCAACACCGGAAGCCCTGCGGAGTGGCGAGTAGTGACGATCGCTGACCGGCCATGCCTAGGGAATACTGGACCAGCGAGGCGTATGGGGCAGCAGCACCGGCGGAAGGGTGGAACATTGGGCCATTGATTGCGGAGGAGACAGAGACGAAGCAGCCCTGCTAGCTGAAGGGCAGACCACCACGGCTGGAGGACGTGATTTGCGACGGGAGGATCCAATTTCTGGGGAGAGATTTACGGCGCGCAGAGGTTGGAGGATGCGTCATCCGGGAGTAATAGGCGGCAACGTTGTTATTGCGAGAGGATGGCGGCACGGCGCGGTACCGGGGACTGGGCGATGCAGCGATGGGGTGGCGTCACGGCGAGGTTAGCGCGTCCGTGCGTGGGGATTTAGTGATTTCACCGTAGCATCGCTACGCATAGCTAGCATGGGGTTTTTGAACCGTTGGATGGAAGGATCCGACGGATGTGGGATGGATAGTGATTTCACCTGATGGATTGGAAGGGGTGAACTCCTCCTTTTTTATATTAGTATAGACTAGTAGCGTGCCCGTGCTAACGCCATGGCAAAATTTTTTACTACCAGCAAATCCCTAGCTGTATTCACCAAATTAATTAGCATTTTTTCTCACACATATATGAGAGGGATCGAACATCTCTGAATTTTATTGTCACCGTTTGTTTATCTGTTCACATTATTTTCTTGTGATCAGTGCATCAGACCTTTTTTTAAGACAAAAAGCTTTCTCCCAGCTTTACTAAAAGCATATGAGTATGATACATGTTTTGCTGGAGTTTCAAGCTTAAGTTGCAGCAGCATCGGACAAAGGCAAAGCTGCTGGCTCAGCAGATAGGCAGAACAAGCCAGTCTGAGCTAAGCAGCAACCAAATGCCAAGCTTCTAAAACAACAGAACAAAAGAACAAGCAAAGCTATCTCTTTAGGGAAGTCCATCTCGGCAAAAAATGACAGCAAACAGTTGCAGAACTACCGAATACTTAACAAGCCAGTCTGAGCTAAGCAGCAACCAAATGCCAAGCTGCTAAAACAACAGAAAAAAAGAACAAGCTAACCAAAGCTATCTTTGTAGGGAACGGTCTATCTCAGCAAAAAATAACAGCAATTGTAACAGTCCATCTCGGCACAAAAATAACAGCAAATAATTGTAGAACTGCCGAATACTTAAAGCTAGTTGGAAAACTGAACTCCACGGTCTCCCATCTTCTTGATCATTAGTTGAGACTTGATCCTCGCATCTCGTGAATTTTGACAGGCAGCAATCCCTTTAAAGCACCAAAGTACCCTGTCAGCTTCGACAGGATCAAGGTCTTCACTGTTGCAAAAGGGAAACAACTCTATAAGGAAAATGCAACATATCCGAAAGCAATTTGTTTTTAAGACCCAATCATTTCGGGTTAGCGAAATGGCCCATGTTCCTGCAGAGAACAAATACAAGAAGGTAATATTCTGATTTTGTTTCCAGGCTATTTCAGCATGGACATGACCTCAACTCTATAATTTGGGATTCTATCCCGGTGCACATCTCTAAAATAGCAACCGCAAGAATTTTACTGAAGCACATTTGAATATTAAGTGATCAGGCTATATTGCATAATATATTTCTTGTGATCTGCGAGTTTGTTGGTAAAAATTCATTTGATGTGATTTAACCACAAACGCTGATGTGCAGAGATAAAGACAGAAGTAATAAGGATATTGACATACTAGCTTCAGATATTATGCTGCATTTTCTTGAACTAATCCAAACATCAGTTTTGCACACCTAGGCCCTCCCAAATTGGCATTTCCTCAAGCAGGTACCCGTATACCTGGGCATGCTTGATATGGGTGGTAGTCTTGTCCCAGGTGATGGCCTCAAGGGCAAGGGCCAGGGCAAGGGTGATGTCTTGCGCTTGTTGCTCTGTACAACAGAGTTTGGAGAATGGAGTTGTCGAGCTGTGAAGTCCATAAAGCCAGAGTTGTTGAGTTTGGAAATGCAATCTGAATCATATTTTTCTATAAAGTGCACTCCAAGTAAGAGGTGAAACTGTAAGTATAGAAATTTGTTGCCAAAGCATTATACTCATACATAAGAATAACAAATGGCCTTGTTTTCTCATAACTGCAAAACAGATTTAATTTAAAGAAAATACAGAAATCATAGATCTTCCATTCCTGTTTTGTAAGCTGAATTTGAGACTATTTGAATTTTCCCTCGGGAGAAAATGCAAGCATACCTACAAATCAACAATCATGAAAATAATTTAAGATTAGCATATGAATTTATTATATTATGCTTAAACACACAATCATATTCAATCGTAAACCTTTATCTGACTTTTACTTCCATGCACAATACTCCAATTGATAGGATGATTAAGCCAAGATGCTACTGTACTATTGCCACATGCTTCTCTACGTGGGACATAAAGGAGGTCCTCTGAAACTTCTATTTGCTGTTTTTTTGTTAGAACGAAGAATACCTCTCCAGAGTGATTATTGTGAGCAGGATGTGCCACGGCGTCCGTCGGGCGGTGCGAATCGGTGACTGACAGTGAGGGGAGGGATGACGTCGGCGCCGGCGCTCATCAACGGAGTCTGGCGGCGGGAGGGGCCAGCGGTTAGAGGAATCGGCGGCCGGCGATGATCAGGGGAGGGATGACGTCGACGGCGGCGGTTGATGAATTCCGAGGTCGGGGCAGCGACGGCGGAGTGTAGGCGTGTCGTTCGACGATGGCAAGGGGAGGGATGATGGCCGCGGCGGCGGCGCTTGTCGACGGGTGTCGAGCGGCGCGAGGGGGCGGTGGTTAGGGTTCCAGCGATGGTGAGGGGAGGGACGAAGTCGGCGCCGGGGAGGTGACGAAGTTGGCGGAGGTGGGTGACGAATCCGGAGGTCGGGCGGCGAGGGCGGCGGAGTTGGGGCGGCCGGGCGGTGAGGGCGGCGGATGTGGGGTGGCGGCGGCAATACGAGAAAGAGGAAAGGAGGA
This sequence comes from Oryza meridionalis, assembly GCA_000338895.3. NCBI lineage: Eukaryota > Viridiplantae > Streptophyta > Magnoliopsida > Poales > Poaceae > Oryza > Oryza meridionalis. Next base: position 29,709,906 of record CM002530.2, read on the forward strand.
GCGAAAGGAGAGAGCGGGCGAGCAAAAGGAGGAGCGCGGTGATATGAGATGAGAGGAGGAGCGCAGATCGTTGGATGCAATGGGAGGATCCTTTGAGCAATCTCAGCCTTTGGTTGTTCAGGACTCACCACCACCACTACATTTTTTTTAAATAGTAGAGATAATGAAATCACACCACAAAATGCACAATTCCAACATTCAAAATTCCCAGAGAAAAAATCCTACACTTGTCAAGAATCAAGAATTCAAGACTCAGAAGTTCGAATCAGAATATGCTCAGCTTTCTGAGGCTGCATCTAATGTCGACCATGTTTGGCATGAACTCAATCACAAATTAGCTAAGAATCAAATGATCTGCAACTCGCAGCTTGGTGAGGCATATGAACACAGGAGCACATAACTAAACCGATGGTGGATTGGAGTCCTTCATCTTTTCATCAGAGGAAGCTCGGCTCTCTGAAGCAGAATGGCGCAGTCCCTCGATCATCCTGATCACATCCTCCATCGATGGGCGTCGATCTGGAGACCTTGATGTGCAAGCCATTGCTATCTGGAGCATCTGAACAAGCTCCTCCTCGATGTTTTGCTGCTTGATCAGCTCGACGTCGAACACCTCGGCTGTCCACTCCTCTCTGACCACTGAGTGCACCCATCTTGGTAGGTCGACGACATCGTCATTGCCCTGCGACTGAAGTGGGGCTTTTCCAGTAAGCATCTCCATGAGGAGGACGCCGAAGCTGTAGACATCGGATTTCTGGGTGATCTTGCGGTTCTCGATGGTCTCAGGAGCGCGATAACCGACCACAACACGAGATGCATTGGCTGGAACACTCATCAGGGCACTTAGACCATAGTCTGAAACATAAGAACTGTAATCTTGATCGAGGAGGATATTTGTTGACTTAATATTGCCATGGGTGAGCTTGGCGCCACCTTCTGCATGAACATGTGCGATGCCGTATGCTGTTCCAAGGATTATCTTCACTCTGGTGCTCCAGTCTAATGGTGTCTTTTCAGTAACACCCCTGATACCTGCCGAATGTTCATCAGCAAATCAGTACAAAATATTATCAACTGAAAGTTAACTATTCACATTTATTTAACACAAGTTTCATTTCTGAGTATGAGCATTTTTTTTAGTGTGTGGGAGGGCTGTACAACTTTCTATTGATACAAGAAAATATGATCAGACTCCCTACCTGAATAAAACACTTAAGCTAGCTATACAAGGAATATGGATGCAGCTTCAGGCAAGTTCAGCTGCAGTGAAAAATTAAACTCACTAATATCCTGTGTTAGTTTGAACTTTATTAACATCGCATGGATATATCAGTTTACAAATTTTAAACTTAATCAGTGTAGGCGTTCACCTTTTAACTAATGTGGGACTCTTCTTATGTTTACTCATTAGCCACCGCAGCTATGAGTCTATACATGTACCAGTGTCTTGCAAAAAGGATGAAAGGAAGAAAAGCATACCATGTAACTTGGTTGAGAAACTGCCATTGGTGAGATAATCGTAGACGGTGAGCTTCTCGTCCTTAGAATAGTAGTAAGCACGAAGTGGAACTAAGTTTGCATGTTTACCTAACCTACCAATTAGTTCCATCTGTTGCTCAAACTCTTTTTTTCCTGCCACGACATCTTTTAGTCTCTTGACAACAACAACGGTACCATCCTCAAGTATAGCTTTGTAAGCAGTTCCATAACTTCCCTTGCCAAGGACTTCTGCAGAAGCTCTCAGTAGATCCTCCAAATCGAAGGTATAGGAGCAACCCTCCAAGAAAACCAACTTGTTTTTCTCGGCGATCTGAACGCCACTACTGAACTCCTGTTTTGGCTTCTCACTTCTGACACCAGTGCCCTTACCCTTGTAGTCCACACCACTCTCTTTCTTGCCCTTCCTCTTTGAATTACACACAACCAACACAACCACAACAAACATCAGTACTGCAAAGCCCCCAACAGCAACTGCAATTATGAATCCGGCGCCAAACTTTTTCTCATGATGCGCTGACATTGGAGTTGGTGCTGATGAAGGGGACGCTGGTGAAGGCGTCGGTGAATCAGGAAGCAAGCATTTAGCTAGAGGTGGCCCACATAATCCAGGATTCCCCAAGAATGAGCCATTTGAAAATGTTTGAAGCGAGTGAGGAATTTGGCCTTTCAAATCATTGTTGCTCAGATTCAATAGTCTCAGACTTGGAAGCTTGAGATCAGGGATGGATCCAGAGAGAGAATTTTCTTGTAAATTCAGGACTGATAACTGAGAAAGGTTTTGTAAGCTTATAGGAATTTCACCGGTAAAGGAATTGTAGGAGAGGTCCACTACGCTGAGGTTAGGATTCAAAAAGGAAGGCAAATCTCCTGAAAAATTATTGTGCTGAAGGTATATGGATCGTAACGAAGGAAGCGTAGTCACATCAGATGGAAGGCTTCCAGCTAAACGATTAGACCGTAAGCTCAGAACTTGGAGAGAGTCAAGCTTTCCAAGAGTGTTTGGAGGAATTGCTCCAATGAGACCAGCACCTGGTACCCTTAATTCAAATATGTGTGACTGATCTCCTGAGCATTTTACGCCATGCCAAGAACACAATGATGTGCTTTGACTCCAGTTGAGCCTGTTGCCACGATACACTGCAGAGGCAAAGTCTAGAAGGGCTTGCTTTTCAGAGGCTAAGTCTGCTACAGACAAGGGATTGAAAATCAAAAGTGACAACTGCAGTGAGAGCAGAAGAGACAAAGGATTTCTAATACTGAGATGATCCATTTGATGAATCTCCAAATCAGGGAACTAGACGAGCAGCATCTTCATTTGTTTATGTCAGATAAGTAGCCAATCCTGTTGAAATAAAAGTGGCGACCATTTCAGTGATAACAGTTAAAACAACTGCACTAAGATTTCAATCGTAGTTCCAAATAAGGACTGCATTTCATCAGAAGATAGTGAATAAAGGTTACCAATCATTCCCTATATGCTTCTAAAGTGCTCAAAAGGGAACACAGAGCTTATGTGAATCAAGCATGAATGTGTAAAACATGGTGGAGCAGCACAAACATGCTATTCTTTCTAGTGCGTGACACATTGACAGACAAAAGATACAGGACACTTTGGAAAAGAAGTAAATTGCAACAATATGTAATAATTACAGATTTCCCATTCCAAACATGTGTAGCTTGCATCTTTCAGTGGTAAGATTTACATGAAGCCCGGTTTTACTATCTCTCTAGGGGGAACCAGAAACCAGGCATTTAGATTAGAGTACTAAGCAAGTCATGGTTCTCAATGACTCTGTGCCAATGTCAAGAACATGAACATGAATATGAAATTGACACATGGTCAAAAATTCTCTCAATGACTCTGTGCCAATGTCAAGAACATGAACATGAATATGAAATTGACACATGGTCAAAAATTCCACCCTCAAAGGATGGTGCCCATTAAAGTCTGAAGACAAGAAAACATGACCTAAAAAATTGTGGGCAGAAAGTAATGGGGAAGAAGGAAAAAGAAGAGGAAAATGATACGGTCAGCACACAAAAGCCAAAAGCATAACCAAAGCAGGGAGAAAAGATGAGGGCAAGAACAAAGCTGAACCCATCATAACCCCACAAAGATGAGCATATCACATCATGTATTTACTGTTTGCTACTTGCTTAGATGAAATACTATTCCTAGCCTAGCATCAGGCATAGCATGCTTACTCTGGCAACGCAGTAGTACCGACAGAACCGAACTAATTTATCAAGCAACAGCTTTCTGCATTCTTAGGTCCAAAATGGAGCAACTTTCTGGGCGCCAAATGCGGCATTTGAGCAACTTGATTAGAGAAGCCACTAGGCAAATTTGAAACCAAAAGAGGAAGCAATAAAGGCAAAACCGAAGCTAATGTAACCTAATGGAAGATTGAATATGAGAAGGTGGCACGACTGATAGATTTCTAGTAGGAGTTATGTGGGAAACTGCTGCACATGGCAATGTGGGTGCAGATTTACTGCATTGTTTACTGACTACAAGATCTGGAGCAGTACACGATTACTTCATCTGCACTTAAAGAGAACCCAATTTATTAGTCACGGACGACAAATGAATAATGTGCAGTGCTCCAAAGTCCAAAGCCCAAGCTCAGAGGTCAGCATCCAGTTGTATGCAAGGATCCACACATTTCTAACTTGTACTACCCTCCAACCCCAAATGAAAACTCAGCATTCAGACCGGTATTCCAGGAAGCCAGACGCCCAGACTTATGTATACCGTATAGATCAAGTAACTCAATTCTGAACTCTCTCTTCTTTTTTTTTTTTTTTTTTTTTTTTGCGGGGAAACTCAATTCTGAACTAGAGCAGGAACATCGTAAAGAGAAATTACAGCATTGGTATTGCCTCTGGTTAACCTGCTAGATCCGCCACGCAAGCAAGTATGCAACGAGAACAAGAGCTGGAGCTCAAGAAAAGATCCAGTCTTTGAACATTTCGAGCTAGGAAAAACAGCAAGATTGAAACAAAAAAGAGTAAAATTAATGGAATAATATTGCGGATACGTCTCCGCTATTATTTGTACGTTCCGTAGCACAGACAAAGGAAATAGGAGTTCTAGGACGGAAAATAATGTTATCCATCAAATTCACCTGAAACGGCGGCGTGCAGTGTAACCGAGCAGTGAGCATCAATCAGCTAGAAATAGGATGAATGTTGCAAGAATTCCTAGAACGATGAAAACCTGGAAGGACGAACAAAGAATCGATCTTTCTACCAAAAGAAATGGTACGGTCCCGCTCATAATTACTCGCACGAAGTGTACAGCTGAAACTCGAAATGTAAGGGCATAATCCGAAACGGTCCGCCGCTAAAAAAAAAAAAAAAAAAAACGTTTCCCCCCTGAAAAATACCCTGTCAATCTGAAGAACTCGTAACAACGCGACCTGAAACTGAAAGAAGAACTCTACGGGAGCAGGGCGGCAACCAAACCAGAATAGCAGGAGATGAATGCGAAGGAGGAGCGTCGGGGTACCTCCACGGCGGCGGGTGGCGGCGGCGGCTCGTCGCCGGTCTGTACAGTACAGCACAGCCCACGGAATCCCGTGAAATGCGCGCCTGCAGTTGCGGTCGCTAGGGCGGCGCTCCCGCTGCTTCCGCTTCCCTCGGCACGGCGCGGCAGTAGCTGGGGTAGTTGATCCAACCCACACACACACCTCCCTTCGCGGTCGCAGCAGAGTAGTGGTAGAAAGCGAGAGGCCGAGAGGAGCGTGTGTGAAGTGTGAAGAGAGAGGACTTCGCTTGCGGCCAGCACAGGAGAGAGAGACGGAAAGGAGGCGCATTTATGGCGAGGAATGAAACGAGGCCAGCAACGCAGTAGTATGGATCCACCACTGTACTCTCTTGCTTACAAATCACTCTCCCCTCTTTGTAGTTGTAGCAGTAGCAGTAGTAGGAGTACTACTGATAAATGCAAGTGTAAATGCTGTTTTGTTTTTGTTTCCCCCTTCTTTTTCGGTTCTACTTTATGTAACAGTACTATACTTACAAATGGAAGTGTAAATAGAAAAAAAATAAATTTAAGGGTTTGTTTTTTACTCCAACTTCGTAATTTTCTAATCATTTTCATGCGTATGTTTTCCGAACTATTAAACAATATACTTTTAAAAAAAATCTATAAAAAAATTTCTTTAGAAATTCTATTAATCAATTTTTCATTTTTTAAACTGATACTTAATTAATTATTTGTTATCAGTGCTTTGTTTTATGTGCTGAACTCAACAAGGCTGTCGTAAGAAGAACTACGCTTAGTTTTGATGGGTTATTTGATTTTTCTGGTAATATTCGACAGTATAAATAAATAAATTTATTTACAAAGTTGAAATCTTTGTTTAATAAATGTGTTTTATAAACTTTATATATAAACTCTTTAAAAAAATATACGTTTTAGTACACTTGGAAAGAGTGCCCGTGATTAAAATGGGGCCTTTGAGTAACTTTGCATTTCAAGAATGAAAAACAGCCCGGTACAAGTACATCAAGTCGAGAAATGATTGAAATTGGTGGTGGGTTTTTTTTTTTTCTATCAGTGGGCAAAAGTATTACTAGTATACCATTGGCAAAAAAAACGCAAGTATCAAATAGGATTATGATTTGTATATCGTTCAATCTACACCATCGATGTCATCCGAGATCCAACTGCTACAGCTATCATTGGAGAGTAGTATCTGAGAATAAACACAGATGAACAAACATCTCTGGACTTGATCTATTCTCTCCCGTGTAGCAGACTGCAACGGTTAGAGTAATTGCGAAATAGCAATGCATGTCGTGCAACGTACAGATGCCTCTAGTAATGAGATGGTCCCTGCAATAACTAAGGCCTCCTTATGGATAAAGTAAAAATAGAGGATTTTTTTATTGAAATCCTACGAAGAAAATTTCTAGTTGTGTCTTTGGAACAAAAGAATAGGTATTTAAGATTCCTACTAAATTCCTATGTAATGGCTTTATTTATGGAAATTTTTAGGATTTCTGGACCTCGTGAGAAACTTTCGTTATATCTATATTTCTCCCTTAATCATATGCTTTTCCTATGAAGCATCCAAACAATAAGTTTTATTTGTTCATGTGTTTTAGAATATCAAAAGATTTATCTAAACATGCCATTTCAACTCCTTTGTTTTTCTGTTATTACTATGTTTTTCATCTACTACTAGTTCCTTTGGAGGCATGCTCACTTATGCAATTTTGTTCAACTGTCGTTGCAGGATCTTGCTGGAGCGGTGCCTTAGAAAAGAAACATGACAAGGATCAACTGAGTTGTCACTGTCAACCCGACAATAATAGAGGTACAATGTCAGTACGGTAGACCGAATTTCAGTTCAACAAAGCATTACTTGTTCTAAAAAAAAAAAGAAACAAAGCATTACTGCTACTACCTCCGTCCCAAATCCGTGGTTTTGCACCGATTTGACCATCTGTTTTATTTTTTAAAAATATAAATGGTACTATTCATGTTTTATTATCTAATAACAATAAAAATATTAACCATAAAAAATTAAAATAAAACGGAAAATCAAAATTGGACAGGGAAACTTATTGTTGCGCTTAAAATGGGACGGTGGAGTACTATGTTACAGATGTGTGGTTTGGCTCCATCAGTGTGTTGTCATTCTCTTCAGGGTTTTTGTCAATTCGTAAAAATCATTCTATTTTTATTCTTTTTCCTAATATTGGTTGTATTAGTATGCTCTGAGGAGAGTTTGCAACAGGTTCAAAATTTCCGCCCCGCTTCAAAATAAAATATGTTTCATCCAACAAATTTTCTTGTGTGAATTATATAAATTTATTTAAATTCGGTCAAAATTTGTTCAATTTTTAAAAATCGTTCCAAAATTTCGGTCCCGGTGGATTTGCACGTACTGAAATAGTAAACCATGGTTTTGAGACACAACATAATGATTGTGTGCACTGAGAAGGGAATTCTAGATGTAATGCCGTCATGGGAAAAATGTATAGTCTCACGTTCTTAGCAAACGAACCTACTAATTCGCTATCTTTTATATTCAGGTTATCACACAAGCATCCACCTAACCATGTTCTATATCTACTTTGACTAAATGCCAATGCGTTTTTTTATTCCATACACATGCCTTTCACTCGCGTGAACGGTAGTCAAATTTGATACCAGCACACCGGTATGAGAATTTTGTTAAGAATAAATGTTTTAACACTACTGCTGTCCCCCCTAGGAGGAGGGGGGAGACCCACCACAATCAACAGACACGGGCAACATAGACGCCACACAGCCACAAGCCAATACAAGCCAACATATGCCAAGACAAGACGCCGGATATCGACTTCAGGGATAAGCACGGCTAGTCCCCTACGGTGTCTCCGGATACTGTCAGGAGAGACGAAAACGTTATCTCTGATCTCGATGGACACAGATTCGAGGAGGAAGACTACCATATTGTCGACTACGAGTCAGACCTTCAGACCGCCATGTCGACAACAGTTAATAGGCTATCCCAAATATTGTACTAGTGTGATTATGGTGAATAAGAGCAATACCGGCTTCGGCCAACAGGATGTAGGGTTATTACCTGACGATTCAGGGGCCCGAACCTGTATAAAAATCCTCGCCTCCGTCTCTTTTTCCTCAGTCTCGCATATATCCTAGCACCAACGATCCCCATACCATGCAAATACCGGAATCGCGACATCAAACGTCGACAGTGGCACGCCAGGTAGGGGGATTTTGGTGCTTCAGGATTTCGACAAGATGGGTTCAAGAGATGGATTCTCCAACAACAAGCTACTCGACGACTTCGGCTGTGGGGAGATCCAACCTGTCCAAGTACATCTTCCGACTAGATCGAAACCATCATCGTCATCGACAACTTGGTCTATCGAGATCATCCAAGCCTCAAGATACGCGGCGTACGAAAGGATGTCAGATCATATGATGTCGAACGAGTACGCAATAAGGTAATTGGTAGATTGGTTTTTCAAATTGATCTTCTAATTTCGTAGATACATCTGGCATGTATCTACAAAGGTACGCAATATTTTATATGCAATTTATCGAATCTATTCAGATCATACAGCGTTGTCAGATCAATAATTTATTATGTTTACCCAGAGCATGTTTTTTATACAATATCTGTTGCGCGGGTGTCCCCGATGTTAAATCGACTACAATCTAACGCTGGGAGCTCGCTCTGTCTTCTTCTGTATAAATCATGCTTGTTTACAGTCTACATAATGTCTGACATTTTTTGCTCGTTATATCCTGATAATGCTAGAAGATCCATGCAGTTTTTTGAGTACATACTCGATATTCTCTGCTATATGTCTTGTCTTCTAGAAAATATTTTTCAGGAACAATTGAGCACTCGAGTAGGTTGTGGTCAAGTACACCGCATTATCGAGAACGGTCTCGACAAATGCAGAGTCGTCGCGCCCAACCTACCAACGAAGACCGACGACCTATTCATAGCACCGGCCATGGCCGGACTACCCGAGAAAAGGTCGTTAACGGATAATTCTCGCGAACATCGTCGGCTTGATCACCCGACATAATTGCAAACGGACATCCGGATATGCTATAAGTTGGGTGCGTGAGTCATGCTGGCCACATGAGACGCACATGTAATAAACTAACTCTAGCACCTCCATTGGTGTTCGAGAGATAATTCTACTCGCTCGTTGGTTCTCGAACCATTACGTAGCAATCTCTCAGACCGCAATTTCCATTGGTGTTCGAGAGATAATTCTACTCACTCGCTGGTTCTCGAACCAGTACGTAGCAATCTCTCACACCTCAACTTCCATTGGTGTTCGAGAGATAATTCTACTCGCTTGCTGGTTCTCGAACCAGTACGTAGCAATCTCTCGCACCGCAACTTCCATTGGTGTTCGAGAGATAATTCTACTCGCTCGTTGGTTTTCGAACCAGTAAATCGTAGCAATCTCTTGCACCGCAACCTCCATTGGTGTTCGAGAGATAATTCTACACGTTCGCTGGTCCTCGAACCAGTACGTAGCAATCTCTCGTACCGCAACCTCAGATGGTCGAGGTACGACTACAGCAATAACGCAGTGGTCCTCGCACCACGACTTCAAATGATCGAGAGAAACCTACTCATTGGTTCTCAACCAGTCAATCATAGCGATCTCTCGTACATTTACTTCTAGTGGTTGAGTTACGACTACTACCTGGTTCTTGACCAGAGGTGTAGTGATTCTCCCATTACCTCTACTTCAACAAAGTTGATATCAGGCCTCCGAGGAACCTAAGGGAACTTCGGCTGGGGACGCCCAGAGCCGATAAGGCCTTGTCGGTTCATGTAGAGACAAAAGACCATGTAAGATCTGGTCGTGTAAGAGTTCTCACCGTGCGTATTAACCATGCCGTGTAATCGGAAATTGGGTTTTCCAACTTCACGGCTGGGGGCTAGGATCAGTGCTTGTTCAACCGAGGCAGGTCAAAGGTCCAAGAGCCTTATCTTCCGAAAACGATTCTCCGACGACAAGGCTGGGGGCTAGGGAGAGTGTATAACTCAACAAACTGACTGATCGAAGTCGGTAAAAGAGTAGACGCTCATATACAAAACATTGGTCTGTAAGTTTAATTCATTTTTGGTTTTCCATACATATTATAATATGTCACCTTTTGAGCATTCGCTCGGGGGTTATTTCTATCTAATATTCTTTTCTGAGTATTGATTTCAGGAAAATTCTATTCGACATTATCGAAGGCTCCATGTCTCTATGGTTCTACACCAAGATCGACTAAGGCGAGTACGACAAATGTTGACAAGGCTCCGTCGCAGACTCTACGCCTACTCGATTACTCGAGAACGGTTGGTGGATCTCAACAAGGAATACGGAATGAAGAGATGGTGTACCCGCCGAGATACAATTTCTTGACTTCAATCCAAATTCTCGATTACAGCAAGACGGGAGACTTAGTCGTATGCTCTGTACTTTCTTGGTTGACATCGAAGATTGACTCAGACAAACCCTTTAGATGCCCGCACGAGGCTAATAAAGGAAGTCTAACGTTATCTCTGAACTCACCGAGAACGGTCACGTGAGCTCGATAATAGTTCCTCCAAGGTCCACGGTTGAGAATATGAACTCGTTCATTTGCATCGAAGTTGGGGGCTACTGTCAGAGTTATGGATACCATATATCTAATAGTAGTTGACTAAATCTCGGCAGGACCCACCACATACCATGTCCTATACGGAAACAACCTGCGGATATAAGAGGAGTTCCGGATAAGGAAAGACAACCAGAGTTCTACATGAAAACGACAAGGACTACTCGGATTGTATCCATATTGGTTTCCCTAGTTCTACTTGGACAAGGGGACACCTATGGGTATAAATACAAGGTCCCCTAGGAGGAGGGGGGAGACCCACCATAGTCAACAGACACGGGCAACATAGACGCCACAAAGCCACAAACCAATACAAGCCAACATACGCCAAGACAAGACGCCGGATATCGACTTCAAGGATAAGCACGGCTAGTCCCCTACGGTGTCTCCGGATACTGTCAGGAGAGACGAAAGCGTTATCTCTGATCTCGCCGGACACGGATTCGAGGAAGACTACCCTGTTGTCGACTACGAGTCAGACCTTCAGACCGCCATGTCGACAACAGTTAGATAGGCTACCCCAAATATTGTACTGGTGTGATTATGGTGAATAAGAGCAATACCGGCTTCGGCCAACAGGATGTAGGGTTATTGCCTGACGATTCAGTGGCCCGAACCTGTATAAAAATCCTCGCCTCCGTCTCTTTTTCCTCAGTCTCGCATATATCCTAGCACCAACGATCCCCATACCATGCAAATACCGGAATCGCGACATCAAACGTCGATAAAATTCTTTAGAATTTATTAAGTTTATAGGAAAAAAATTAGCAACATGTACAATACCAAATTAATTTCATTAAAAGTAACATGGAATATATTTTAATAATATGTTTGTTTTTATTAAAAATATCATTATATTTTGTTACAAACTGAGTCAACCCAAGAAAAAGTTTGACTACTTAAAAAAGTTAAACGACTTATAATATAAATCAGAGGGAATATTTCACTATTTTTTATTCAGGTTATGACACAAGCACCCACTAACCATGTTTGTCTTCTATGGCTGTGTTTAGTTTAGCGCAAAGTTTGGATTTTGGTTAAAATTGAAGATGATGTGACTGAAAAGTTGTATGCGTATGACAGATTGATGTGATGGAAAAGGATTGAAGTTTGGATACAAACTTTGGATCTAAACACAGCGATATATCTACTTTGACTAAATGCCATTACGTTTTATATTCCATACACATGCCTTTCACTCGCGTGAACGGCAGTCAAATTCGAGTAGCACACAGGTATGAGAATTTTGCTGTGAAGAAATGTTTCACCAATACTATTATTTATTAATTTCCTCTCACGGCGTGGTCAATGGGTTTAACCACTTTGACAGAGAAATGGCTTGGACTAGCTTCTTGGACAAGATGTGCTTAATCACGAATCTTGTTTTCTTGCAAGCCATGTCGCTTTTGTCCTGTCCTGGAGGTGATGGAAACGATTTTTGATCCAATTATCGCAAGGTGACGTCGAATTCAGGTAGCCGTCATTGCTGTGACTGAACAATAACAAAACATGTCTGATGTCTGACTTTTCAGAGAAAAAAAAGTTCACGACAAACTTCCCCTAAACTTCTAATTTTTCATCACATCACATCATGACTAAAACTTTTTTACACACATAAACTCCTAACTTTTTTTCCAAACTACCAACTTTCCTCAAACTTCTCCCCAATTTTAAGAACTAAACACAGCGGAACTTGTGTTAGGAAATGCCGTGTTTAGTTTCAAAATTTTTCTTCAAACTTTTTACTTTTCCATCACATCAAAACTTTTCTACACATAAACTTCCAATTTTTCCGTTATATCGTTTAAATTTTAACCAAACTTCCAATTTTGATCGTGAACTAAACACACCCAACGATGAAATTGATGTGTACTTCTGGAATCTGCACCGAAAAAAGTAATTTAACGCTGTATGGTTGGAAGCAGAAGTTGAGCCAATAGGCAACAGCCAGCAAGTGATAGGTTCAATGCAGAAATGCAGCAGTGGGCAGTAGGCACATGCAATTGGCGTCTGCTGACAGTGTGGAATCTTCTGCTTCTGCAGCCAGGGTCTACTACTGCTAATACAGAGTTTGTTATACCTCAGCTTTGTTTATCATTTCCATGATTCCATCATCAGGGTTCAGTTCATTGTGGGGCAGCTACCTACTGCTAGCAGTTTCATCAGAAGATCAGCAGAAGAAAACAAGTCACAGGCTGCTACAAGCCAAGAACCTGCAGGTATAAGGCCATTGGAAGATGTGGTCAACACAAGGCTAACAATATTATTATCCCAATTGGCCACTGTTTTGTAGCTGGTTCAGTGGCATTTCAGCCAAAAGCATGCTTGCAAGAAACAGCATACGGCCTCCATCTTGAAAGACACTTACTATCTCTCAAAAGGAGTTATTAATGTGTATATAATATCTGCAGCTGCAAGCGTACGTGCCGGTACGTATGCTGCTTGCATTGTCATCTTGCAGCTGTCTGGCATGTAGGTCCGTATGCTCATATTTTGTGATATGTGCTGCTCATGTGATGCAATGGACCACTGGTACATGCTAGGTACGTACTCCATGTACGTGTATTATGTCGTCTGTAGTACATAACATGACAGTTATTCAGTTAACCATCATTATTTTTACCAGGCCTAATCGCACGGAATAGTACCACAAGAGCAGAGCCAGCCGCCGAGTGAGAGTGGTCCGACGACTGGAGCAACGAAGAAGGGCTACACTTGTCAAGTTAGATCGCTACTTTTGCAACGACACTTGGGACTTGTCTTTCTTCCACCATGTCCTTCACGCCCTACCCACAGGGCCTTCTGACCACTGCCCTCTAGTCCTCTCCAACCCCCGATGTCCATGTAGGCCGAGAGCCTTTAAGTTTGAAAACTTCTGGATAAGAATTCTAGGATTCAAAGACAAGGTCAAGGATGTCTGGTGTCAGCCTTCGTCACACACATAGCCTATGCACCGCCTAAATGAAAAGCTTCATCGCACCGCGACCTGTCTTAGAGAATGGGCAAAAGGAATCTGCACCGAGGCCAAACTGCAGTTTCACATGGCGCTCGACGTCATTAAAAGACTAGATGTGGCACAAGAACATAGAGACCTCTCTACCCAGGAAAGAAGACTAAGAGCAGCCCTCAAGCATAAGATCCTTGGCCTCGCTTCCATTGAGCGGGCAAGGAAAAAGCAGGCCTCCAGAGTAACACATATCCGTGAGGGAGATGTGAACACGAAGTTTTTTCATCTCAAAATGAATGCGCGAAGAAGAAAGAACACCATTCATCGGCTGAAAAAAGACAATGGTTGGGCTGTGACACATGAGGAGAAGGAAGCAACGATCCATGACCATTTTGCGAGCATAATGGGGTGGCCGGCGCCAAGACCAAATGAGCTAAAATGGGATGCCCTTGACATCTCACTGATTGACCTAGCCACCCTAGGGGAGCCCTTCTCTGAGCAGGAAGTACATCAAGCAATCAAGGAAATGCCAAGTGACAAAGCTCCGGGGCCAGACGGCTTCACCGGGATTTTCTTTAAAGTCTGCTGGGAAATCATAAAGGAGGACGTCCTTCTGGTCTTCAACTCCATCTACAATCTCAGATGTGCACACCTGAATCTGATCAACTCTGCGAACATTGTCCTAATTCCAAAAAAAGAGGGGGCCCAGGGCGTTTCAGACTTCAGGCCAATCAGCCTAATCCACAGTATCGCTAAGATCTTCTCCAAGATGCTTGCGTTGCGACTAAGGCCTCATATGCACAGCTTGATTTCGATCAACCAAAGTGCCTTCATAAAAGGGAAAAGCATACATGACAACTTCCTCTTCGTGAGAAACATGACCAGAAGATATCATCGATTGAGGCGGGCGATGCTGCTATTCAAGTTAGACATAACTAAGGCCTTTGATTCAGTTCGCTAGGATTACCTGCTAGCCTTGCTGCAGCGAAGGGGTTTCCAAACAAAGTGGATAGATTGGATGGGGGCTCTGCTATCAACTTCCACCTCCCAAATACTTCTCAACGGCTTGCCAGGGCAGCGGATCAAGCACGGAAGGGGCCTTAGGCAGGGGGACCCCCTATCGCCACTCCTTTTCATACTTGCGATCGACCCCCTCCAGCGAATCCTTTTCAAGGCTACAGAGCTCGGCGCAATCTCGAAAATTCGGGGGAGAACAACTAGGCTAAGGATCTCGATGTACGCAGATGACGCCATCATCTTCATTAATCCCACCCGAGGCGATGTTACGGCCTTCACGGACATCCTGCAACGCTTTGGCATTGCAACTGGGCTCGTCACCAATCTTTAGAAATCCCAAGTGGCGGCCATCAGATGCGGCGGCATCGAGTTGAATGAGGTTCTTGAGGGCGTCCCTGTGGTGAGGGCAAGTTTCCCCATCAAGTACTTGGGCCTCCCCCTAGCTCTGGGAAGGCTGCGGAAGGTGGACTTGCAATCTGTCTTTGACAAAATTTCCGGAAGGGTAGCAAGCTGGAGAGGAAAAAACATGGCAGCGGCTGGAAGAACCACGCTCGTCAAATCTGTGCTAAAGGCGCAACCAATCTACCTTCTGACCGCTCTGAAAATCACAAAGGAATCCCTCGAGCAGCTAGACAAGCAGCGGCGCCGCTTCCTCTGGGCAGGCACGGGTGATATTACCGGAGGGAAATGCAAGGTCAATTGGACAAAGACGTGCATGCCGACCAGCCAAGGAGGATTGGGGGTCCTAAATCTGGACAAATTCACGAGGGCCTTGAGGTTGAGATGGCTGTGGCATGAATGGAAGGACCAGACGAAACCTTGGGTGGGGCTGGAGACGCCATGTGATGAAATAGATAGGAACCTCTTCACCGCCTCAACAAACATAACAATAGGGGACGGAAACACGGTGCGATTTTGAGAGTCCGCGTGGATTGGTGGGCGAAGACCCAAAGACCTCATGCCGCTTGTCTATGCGATCTCAAAAAACAGAGGAAAATCCCTTCGGCAAGGAAAGGAGGAGGACGCTTGGGTGCAAGATTTGAAGCTTGATTCACAATCATCTATCACAGTCGACCTCGTCGAACAGCTAGTTACACTGTGGGAAGCGGTCCGAAATGTGCACTTAGACGTTGGAGAACCGGATCAGATTACTTGGAAGTTCACAAACAACGAGCACTACACAGCCTCCTCGGCTTACCATGCACAGTGTTGCGGGGCGCCGAGTACAAACTTCAATTCCTTGATTTGGAAAGCCTGGGCGCCGGGGAAATGCAAATTTCATGCTTGGCTCATCATTCATAACAGAGTCTGGACTTCAAACCGGCTTGCGACCAGGGGATGGTAGAACAATGGTTGTTGCTCTCTTTGCCGCCGCGAGACTGAGACGGCATTGCACCTCGTTGCCACTTGTAGATACACCAAGAGGATCTGGCACCTCGTCTCTGCATGGGTGGGCTATCAGCAGATGGACCCAACGGAATGGGAGGAAGCCCAGTCAGTCAAACAGTGGTGGGAGAACATTGCAAACACGCCTAGTGTCCCGAAAAAAGGACTTCGATCGCTAATTCTGTTGTCGTCTGGAAAATCTGGAAAGAGAGGAATCGGCAAATTTTTTATCACAAAGAGGTGGCAACGAACTTCCTACTAATGAAAATCAAAGAGGAGGCGAGCCTTTGGGCTTTAGCAGGAGTTAAGCGGTTGCGTGAGTTAATCCCGCACTCTGTATAGTGTACAGCTATAGTGGTTCTCCGTTTTCCTTTTACCCCTGGGGATTTGTATTTTCTCCTGCTCTATTCAATGAAAAGGCACTCTAGTGCTGTTTTCCGTTAAAAAAAGAGAGTGGTTCGACGACTAGTAATTAATTTTTGGCTTTGTTAGTTAGGCTGTGTTTATTTCTACGCTAAAATTATAAGTTTGAAAAAATTAAAACAATGTGACGAAAAAGTTAAAAATTTATGTATGTAGGAAAGTTCAATGTGACGGAAAAGCTGAAAGTTCGAAGAAAAGAAGTTGAAATCTAAACGGGCCTTAGTTGCAGTAACGGTGGAGTAGGCACTGCATGCTGCATCACTAGTGTTGAACGATAATACTGTAAGTACGGAGTATTATTCAATCTGCAACAGGATGTTGTTGTGTTGCTGGTAGAATCACATCGCCCATTATTGCACTGTCAGTAATGCGTTTCACCCACACTACAGTGAAAACGGGAAGGAGGTGAGGTAAAAAGATGGGAGTGAGGACGTGCTACGCTGATGACGTTGCGATCTCGTCGAAATGTGATAAAGGGCGCGTGCGGGCCGGATCTAGATTGGACGCCGTTGCGCTGCGGCAAGCCGGCAACGGGCCGTGTGCGTGGCCTGGCCCAACAAGAGAAAGCAGTAGAATCAGGCCTGCTGGTACCAGATGGATGGGCTCACATCACATTAGGCTTGCTCGCTTGTACCAATATTGCAAGCAGTCGAAATTGTGAAATTGTGTGTGTTTGCTGCTGTGCAGTCGTGCAGCCGCAACAGTCTCTCCCGATCAACCCCATTGTTCTGTTCCCTTTAAAAAATAAGGGTTTGCAGAAAAGAAAACAAGAGAATATTCTACCCTTTTTTTCCTCCAAAACCTTTAACTTTGTGACCGTTTGATCGCCTCAATATTTTTGCGAAGGCGGAGTCGAACTCCAAGTCCAGACCTAGTAGGTACAGGCATATCGCAGTAGCCAACTGGCCACACGCTTAGTTATGTTCGATTACGTACGACTTACAATGTATATAAATTATAGTGCATTCGAACTATATTAATGCGATTACACTTTAATTACACTATAGTTGTGTTTGAAATTTGAAAGTTTTTCATAAAGAAGTTATCAAAAGTTGCATAGATACTCCCTACAAGAAGAAGAAAAAAGAGGGATAAAAAAAGGCAGCCTGCGTGCCACTGTAAAGCTTGGAGACCAAAAACTGGAGCTGTTGGATCATGTCTCAGGCCGGCCCCTACCCAACTTTTTGTCATCAACCAACTTTTTTCCTTCCTCACAATCAATGAATCAAAGCCACCTGCAATTTCCTTGTTAATTACTCCCTCCATTGCTCTTTTATGCTCGCCCGGCGAGCCGGGGGATGCTTCTTTTGCTACCTTGTCTGCATGCTGTTCCTGGATATCACGGCAGCAATATATGCACAGATGTTCTTCTTCCCCAACACTGGCATCCGTCCGTTCAGCTAATTGTTCCTCACAAAATGTCTTCTCTGTGTGGCTGCCATCCTCTGAAGATTCTGATTAAACAAGTCGTTCTCGCCATGGCAATCTCTGTACACATGCCTACGTCTCAAGGCAGCAACAGCCAACAACCTAACAACAGTGCTCTTCCTTTACCTCCTCGATGGACCAGTGACCACCAACAAACAACAACTTGGATCGATCCATTCTGCCTAGCTAGAATATTGCTAGCTATAGCTACTAGCTTTTGGTCCTGCACTGCATCTGCATGCATGATCTACGTGTCATCTGTGTTTGCAATAACAGCCATGATCGATCTCCACGACCATAATGTATCGGATTTAGGAGGCGCATTATCGCTGACACAAATGCCATATGGACATCGATCAATTGATTACCAAACTCCCTGCCTGTCTGCCGGCCAGTATGCCATTGCAAGTGTAGCTTGGATAGTGGCTTCTTTTATTCATGTTTCAGTTCATTCTTAGGCCCTATTTAGTTCCAAAGTTTTTTTCTAAACTTCTAACTTTTCATCACGTCAAACCTTTCATACACACACAACTTTTCTATCACATCGTACCAATTTCAACCAAACTTTCAAACTTCAATGTGAACTAAACACGGCCTAGTTTTCAAGATTTGCTCTGGTCCATAAAGAAAATACCTTGAGGTACCGGTACCTCACGGTACTAAATCGTTCCCGATCGTTGAATCTAGCTGGACAAGATGTGTATTGTTAGATCTAACGATCGGAAACGACTTAGTACCTCGTGATATTTTTTTTTGTTGGACCGGAGTAAATCTCTTGGTTTTCCCTTTTGCTGCTCAGTGGTAGCACCTCCAGTAAGCACCACCGAATCTCTTTTTTTCCCAGTGGAAAACTAATGCAGGGTTTGACCTCTAGCTAGCCATAGCTGCTGCACTCCTGTCACGAAACCCAAAGTTTTCCCATCGATCTTGGACTAGTTGACGACGCATGCAGGATCAGACACAATCTCATGTCTGCATCGATCGTTCTCCTTGTTGGATCATCCATGCGGATTAGTACATGTGTGCTTACACAATTTACACGCACGATACGATACATGCATCAGCGACGAGCAGCAGACAGGAAGACAGCGGCAAAAAAGGGAGAGGTGACTTTTGCTCCATTCCTAGTACGTTGCACGAAGCTTCATCCCCCTTTGCTCGATCGAACTAGCCATCTAGGCGAAAAATGTCAACTTGCAAATCTTAACGTGGCGACTACAACTAGCCTTCTCCTTCCTTTAAGCTCGTATTGCTGCTGCTAGGATGGTCCAATGGGCACCCACTCCACTCTAGTAGCCATTGCTTTAATTTATCAGAGCAAATTAATGGACCCTGCATACATCAGCTGCACACATCCTCCCTCTTGTATCAAGCATTTTTCTTATGATCAAATATACTAATCCCATGCTCAATTGATGTATTTTTGGATGAACTAGCTGATGTATGTAACTGTAAATCTGTAATCTGCAGGTTAATTAATTAATTTCAGTCTCTTGCTTGTACATATTAATATGGTAATTAATTAGCGTTTTCCAGGGTGAACTGGAGAGGCGAATGTACAGCATGCGCAGTTGCTGACTGGGGCTGCATGCCTCAGTCGATTGAGTCCACGTTTGTCACGTAACGCGAAGTGCAAAGCGCAAATGGCGCATGCAGTGGCAAACACACGCATCAGGACGGCGTGGGTGAGGTGGATTCACTCAGAGCAAAGATAATACTACCTCCATATTTCATATTTAAATGTACGACGCCGTTGACTTTTTTTCAACGTTTGACTATTCGTCTTATTAAAAATATTTATGTAATTATTATTTATTTTATTGTGACTTGATTCGTCATTAAATGTTCTTTAAGCATAATATAAATATTTTTATATTTGCACAAAAATTTTGAATAAAACGAATGGTCAAACGTTGGTCGAAAAGTCAACGGAGTATACTTTCTACTATTAGCACATCTTAAAGTCAACATGAGTAATAGATTAGCTATGAGATTAACTATAATTTTCTATCATCTCTCTATCTCTCACTTATACATTTAGTATATTTGTCTTAGAGTTTTCGTGTTAAGCTAACTCTTGCATGAAAGCCAATACTCTTATAAATTTTTTTTGTTACATCTTCCTCAGTTATGCTTATAGTAAGATTATAGCTCCCTATTATCCTTGCTCTCAGTAGCTGAGACCTAATCCAAAAGAAAACGAGGCCAATTTAATCTGGACGATATCTCTGCGCTCATTCGTCGCTGAGATCATGCACACGCTTTGTTTAATCCAGCAGCATCGCTCGCTTTTTGCACAGGGAATTGTCGACCAAAAGGCAGCCCAGGACTAAAGCGCGCGCGCGTCGCCCATAAAATCCATGCACCATCTCGATCTCTCCATCTCTCCATCTCGCTATCTGCGAGCGACGACATGGCCGCCCTCGCCGTGATGCTGCTGATTGCGGCGAGCTTGGCGGCGGCGGCGGTGGAGGGCGGCGCGGCGTGGTCGTTCTGGCCGCCGGCGGCCGGCGACGAGCCGTACTGCCTCAGCTGGCGGGTGATGGTGGAGGCCAACAACGCCAAGAACTGGCCCACCGTGCCGCCGCCGTGCGTCGGCTACGTCTGGAGATACATGGCATGGGGGCAGTACGCCCACGACGTGGCCGCCGTCGCCGACCAGATCGCCGCCTACGCCGCCCAGCTCGCCGCCGGCGACGACGGCCTCGACGCCTGGGTGTTCGACGTCGACGATACGTGCCTGTCCAACCTCTTCTACTACCAGGCAAAGCAATTCGGGTACAGAGATTGTCATCACTGATCACCGATCAGACTAGCTAACAATCATGTAATCTAGTACTCTTTCCATCCCAAAATATAAGAACCTAGGACTGAATAAAATATAAGAACCTAGGACCGAATAAAAATTCGTTGTACTAGAAAATGTCCCATCCAATCCTAGATTCTTATATTTTGGGACAGAGGAGGTAGTAACAGTTACTCCCTCTTTCCCTAAATATAAGGTATTTTGAACGGATGGGACACTTTTTTTAAAGTACTACGGATGTCCAGATTCATAGTATAAAAAATGTTGCATCCGTTCAAAATCCCTTATATTTTAAGACGGTGGGAGTAATTAATTACTTGATGATCGATCGATGTGTCGATGCAGGGTGTATGATCCGGTGGCGTTCAAGAAGTGGGCGAGCAAGGCGATCTGCCCGGGGGTACCTGGCATGGCGCAGCTGTTCCAGACGCTCAAAGGCAGAGGATTCAGAGTCTTCATCCTCTCCGGCCGAGACCAGCAGACTCTCGCCTCCAGCACCGCCGCCAACCTCGCCGCCGCTGGCTTCGCCGGCTACGACCGGCTCATCATGAGGTAGACACAATAATAATAAAATCATCATCAGAAAAACATAATCGGGCCTAAATTAATACCCATATTGGGCCTAACTTAGTAGTACTGGATCGAACGGCCCAGTATAAAAATCAAGGCCCATGTTCCATTTTTGGCAAACGGGGGTAAGCGTCAGTAACCAATCAGCCAGCCTAAAAGGGGACAGACATGTTCCATGGTGTGTGTACGTCGCACTGTACGAGATCGATCGTGCCAGTTTCTCGTCCTCATGGCCACGACACATTTCGTGCAAGATCATGATAATGGAATAAGAAAACAGGGAGATGGATAATTAGCATATATTCTCAACTGCAGACAACTAGTACTAGAAGATATAGCTGATTGCTAATTTGCTTTCGACGGCACAGTGCGTCAAAGGATATTTTTTTGTAAGTACATCGAATTTGTGTGGACTGCAATCTGGAGTAGCTCGCAGTTTCGATGCTTTGCGCGTACGTGTGCCAATCTCAGCAGCTGTAGGTAGCCTCTCACCGTCTGCATGCTTAATAAATTTTAAAGTTGATTTTAAGAGTTAGTCTATTTTCAGTATTGACTTTTAAACCAAATACATAATTTTAGTGGTTTCGTTTATTTTGAGCATGATAACTTGAACAATCAGGATATTACGGTCAAAATTAAATCTATTATGTGCAGAAGCGCGGAGTACCGGGGAATGAGCGCGGTGGTGTTCAAGTCGGCGATGAGAATGCAGCTGATGGAGGAGGGGTACAGGATACGCGGCAATGTGGGTGACCAATGGAGCGATCTGCAGGGTGACTTCGTCGGTGACCGTGTCTTCAAAGTGCCCAACCCAATGTACTTTGTTCCATGACAATATATAATATGATACTCCTATACGCCAACGCCCAATCGTTCATACATGTCAACCAGCTGCTTACGTGTTCGCACATACGTACTTCGTTAACAGACTATTATATATATGTAACTATTTCCTTTTTAGAAAGAAAAAAAGGTTGAGTAAATTACTTAACAGGTCTTGTGTATACGTAGCTGCTGCAGTATCAGTCTATCATTGCTTGTGCATCTAGCTAGACAGAAAGAAGCAGAGTCGTCTTTCTTCTCTGAAACCACTCACACAGAAACCGGTGCTATCTCTCGCGGAATCCTCCGATCCTTCTCCTAGATCATCATACTTGTCAAGTTAACAAACAACCATGGGTTGATAACCAAATTTGAGACAAGTTATAGCAAGTTTGAACCAGATTGAAAAAATATCGGAACTTTTCAGTGATGACCAGTCTGAACGCCATTATGTGACCGATCAGATCGGACAATGCACTGCGATCAGATCAGACCGCAGGTGTCCGGACGATCAAACCTTCAGCATAGAGTACGAGTCTAATTTAGATACTTCTCGTGTTTCCTTGTTTTAGATCGAGATTTCTCAAGTACTAACTGATTCATGAGCCTAATTGGACGTGGAAAAGACCCTGAAAAACAAGTTCTCCAAACCCTATATATTCTACATATCTCTCCTTCTTGCTATCTATCCCAAGTCTATTATTCTCAAATCCCCCAATTGTTTGTCATATATCGTCTGTACGACGTTAGATGACATCGTAACTACTTGCCGAGTATGGAACAAACCGGCGCGTGTTTACCCTAACAGGATCCCTCCTAGGTGTTTGTTCAGTGACTTCTACACACTCGCTACGGTGGCGCATCTCCGGGTGCCGCTGCGGGTTGCACATAACGTGCTCAGGTGCAGCGGCACAATTCTACGTTTGACACAGTGCGTAAAAAACAATAACACAGAAACATGCTTTATCTCTACTACTTTTAAAAGCGGAATCATTATCCTCCTCCAAAACCATCACACTTTCTCAAGTAAAGCAAAATAAATGTGGCTAAAAAACATCGGTACAAATCCGATGATTTCTCTACCGCGGACTCGTCCTTTTCCAATCCTCCCGAATCATCATATTTTCTCAAAGAAAAAGAAAACAACATTTCTTTTTTTTTGCATAAAAAAAACAACCATGCCTTGAAAAACCACCTACGCAAAAACCGGTGATCGATTAAAAAACGATGTTCCCACTCGAAAATTGACTAAAAGAATTGGGTAGAAAAAATCAAAGCCATAAAACCGTTCGTTTTCCTCTTAACTATTGTAATTCATGTACATGATGCTGGTTAAAAAGTACTAGAATAACGTTTTCAGATGAGGTCCAATTTGTACCAATTGGGGGGAAAATCAATATCTATCTACTGATTAGATGTTCTAACTAACGAATCAACACACATAGCTTCACTAGAACGCAACGCGATAAGCTATTTATTTTTTTCAGTCCGTAATTATACTTACTGTCGGTAAATTTTTCAAGTTAAAGGCCACAATTATACTTACCCTTCGACATGCGGATTTACAAATGAAGCTCCCAGTTAGCTAATCCGCCACGTACGAACACACTCCCTCTGTAAACACGCCAAAATTTTTTTTGATAGACTAGCATATACTCCCTCCGTCCCCTAATATAAAGTATTTTGACATTTTGTTTGCACTATTTGACCATTCGTCTTATTCAAGAAAATTTAGAATTATTATTTCTGAGTTGCTTTATTATCCAAAATACTTTAAACACAACTTTTCGGTATTTATATTTGCACAATTTTTTTTAATAAAACGAGTGGTCAAACAGTGCCAGCAAAATGTCAAAATCCGTTATATTAGATGATGGAGGGAGTATATACCTAGTTATCTATAACCAGGGGCAGATCTAGAAAAAGTTGTAGGTGGAGCTAGTTAAATAAAATAAAGTAGATAAAACATAAGCCTCTATTTCCACATATATATGACAAATAATTTTAGAGGGGCCTCAGTGACTGAGGGCTCTTATGTTTCTAATATTGGTAGTGGGGTCTCAAAACCCCTGAGACCCCATGATAGATCCGTCCCTGTCTATAATGGCTAAAGAATATCATCTGTAACGTTTAACAGTTATATATGTGACATATCATCTGTAACGGATGAAGATTGGGATGCTCATCCGTAACGCCCGTCTATACCACTCATCACAGATGAGTGAGTCCGTAACGGTTCTCCGTAACCCGTTACAGATGACCTGACACATGGTTGAGAATCTGTGTGCTAGTGGTACGTACTTTCCAAGTCGACGCGAGGTGGGCCCGGGCGTGATATTTGTCTCTTCCCCGCGGCGAAACGGCCGGCCTCGCCGCACGTACGTTTACTCCCAGCCTCCCAAAGTTGGCATTTCATCGATCGAACTCTACCTGTACCTCCTGCCTGCCCTGCCCTGCTCGATCGTACACAGTTTCATTCCATCTCCACCAGCTAAAAGCCAGCCAGCCAAGCTCTCTCTTCCATCTTGTACACACATCAACGTCAGAAAAATCATCAGATCGAGATATCGATCGACATGGTGGTGGTGGTGGTGGTGGCCATGGCGGCGGCGAGCTTGTGCTGCGGCGTGGCGGCGTACCTCTACTACGTCCTGTGGCTGGCGCCGGAGAGGCTCCGCGCCCACCTGAGAAGACAAGGGATCGGCGGCCCAATCCCGTCCTTCCCTTACGGCAACCTCGCCGACATGAGGAGCCACGCCGCCGCCGCCGCCGCCACCGGCAAGGCTACCGGAGAAGGACGACAAGAAGGCGACATCGTGCACGACTACCGGCAGGCCGTCTTCCCCTTCTACGAGAATTGGAGAAAACAATACGGTACGTGTATGCATATGCACATATCGATCGATCAAATATCATCGTCCCTGCTAGCTGCTGTTTGATTGGTTGCATGCTACTACTGCTCTGCCCATGCTGTGTGATCTTCGTCTTCCTGCCGGCCTCTACATAAAACAGAACTCACCCTGATTTAGAACAAGAAAAGAATAATAACAGAATTGCTAGGCTTCTTGCGACATTTTTATTGAAAGAAATTAAACTTTTGGTTTTTGGACCGTTAGAACTGCTATGAGATTCATGTAGGAAATTAGTTCGCAGAAAAAAGTTATAATGTGATTGTACCTTTGCTATATTTGATTTTTTTTAAAAAAAAATTGCGCCATATTTTTAAGGTAGTTTTTTTTGCGAGGAAAAAGGAGATATATTACTCATCTATGGCGTCAACACGCGCCAAATGCATGATGAAATTACAACTGTTTCCTAGCCAAACATTTGACAAGGATTCACATCTAGCTTTATTTGCTAACAAATGACTAATCCCATTTTGGCTGCGATGGATCTTCGTTAGCTTAATCTCCCTGCTCCCAGAAAGGAGATAGTTAGGTCATGTCTGTGTAAGGAAAAAGAATCTGCCCGGTGGTAAAGGAGTAATCAACGGCTGTAATCAATCGATTTAATTACTAATAATCGTTACTAAAGCGAGAATATTTCATATTATAGTTATTATATCCCCCATATCTTTATTACTAATCATTTCCAACTTTCGGTAATGAATGGATTTAAATATATATAGTGAAGATTTGGTTCTTTCTACAAAGTAAATAGTGGAGTACTACTACTATATATGAAAAGTTTCAGAGTACGTATACTATATGTCCGTTCATTAATAGAGAGAGCAACAAAAGCATATGCATGCTGATAGGAAAGTTTATTTGTCCCTCGTTTTTGCATGCTGACTGTAAATACTGCATATATGTAAAGTCAAATTTATTTTTTAATCTATGCAAGTAGAATTTAAACATGCATTTAAGTATAACGATACTACTATATCACATATTTATCTATATTATTAAATATTTTCTTATGACTTACTAAGTGATATGCACCAAACAAGGAGCCGTCTCCTATAGGGTAGTTGTCGATTTCGAACATTCATCATAATTAAAAAAGATATGAAAAATTATTAAAAAAAAGTCACTCATAAAGTGTTATTCATGTTTTATCATCTAATAACAACAAAAATATTAATCATAAAAAAATTAAATAAAACAGACGGTCAAACGTTGAAAAAAACCCATAACTACATTTAGAATGAGACAGAGGAAGTAATTGATACCAGTAGTATAATATAGGGCCTGTTTAGATCCCCTGGCAAAATTTTACACCCTATCACATTGAAAGTTTATACAAATGCATAGGGTATTAAATATAAACGAAAAAATAACTAATCACACATATTGCGTGTAAATTGCGAGATAAATCTTTAAAGCCTAATTGCGCCATGATTTGACAACGTGGTGTTACAGTAAACATTTGCTAATGATGGATTAATTAGGCTTAACAAATTCGTCTCGCGGTTTAAAGACGAATTCTATAATTTGTTTTGTTATTAGACTACGTTTAATATTTTAAATGTGACCGTATATCCGATGTGATACATCAAAACTTTACGCACTTCGATCTAAACACAGCCATAGCATTATTGGGCCGTCAGAATCAGGGCAGTCTCTATGGTGTTTTGTACTATGTGTCTGGGTTTGTTTCATTTAATTGCACCGAGTTCCATCGACGAGCTAGCGATAGAGAGATTTGCCATGGTATGTCATTACCACGGGAAAGTTGTGTCCTTTTCAGGAATCGTAGCTTGCCAGCGTTGCACGCACAGCCAGCCACTGTACGACTGTCTAGATAGCCGGCCGATTGCACGACGTGATCGATCGAAATATATTTTCCTCGTCGATTGATAGCGAAGTTCATGTAACTAGCAAACAGCAGCACGATCTCAGCTCACATGAACCAGCAAATTATAAACATGCCCCAAGTTTTGAGCAAATTAAGGGACTGTTTGGTACAGCTCCAGCTCCATCCTTACTGGAGCTAGAGCTCAACCAAATAGTTTTAGCTTCACTAAAATTAGAAGTGGAGCTGGGTGGAGCTCTCTTACAAAATGAACTAGAGTTGTAGAGCTGGATTTAGACAACTCCCCTAACTCAGACCCAACTCCTGAAACTAAATTAAGAGTTGGAGCGGTACCAAACAAGCCTAAACGTCTCCAGGTATACGTGTGGTGTACTCCTGTTCATAAATGACCTGCGCGCACTGCAGCTAGTGCAGGTGTGTGACTTTGATGTGGACTTTGATCCGTCCTCCCGATCCGCTAGCGTCAATGGAGGAGCTACCCAGCTTTCATGTCAGCTTTTGTAGTTTTGTCATGTTGTCAACAGTCGTCCAAGTAGACTAATGGTATATTACTACCTTCATTTCATATTACAAATCACTTTGATCTTTTTAAGTCCAATTTCTTTTGAGTTCTTTCAGTAAAGGGAACGAAGAATATAAGTGTGTAGTTTCAATTTCCAAGCACATGTTTAGATCAGAGGGACAGTTTGAAAGCTTTGTAACCGACTGCTGCATCTTAATTTTGATCTTGGTGTTAGGCCCGGTATTCACATATTCAGTAGGGAACATGGTGTTCCTGCACGTGAGCCGGCCGGACATAGTCCGGGAGCTGAGCCTGTGCGTGTCGCTGGACCTCGGCAAGAGCTCGTACATGAAGGCCACGCACCAGCCTCTCTTCGGCGAGGGCATCCTCAAGTCCAACGGCAACGCCTGGGCTCACCAGAGAAAGCTCATTGCCCCCGAGTTCTTCCCCGACAAGGTCAAGGTCGGTGTATTTTCTCAAGGACAGTAAAATCACTGGCTCGTTAATTAATCTTCCAAACAACATCTGCAAGCTTAGTTTGCAAATGATCGATCGATCTGATGTATTTTCACTAACAAAT
Organism: Oryza meridionalis; assembly: GCA_000338895.3. Taxonomy (NCBI): domain Eukaryota; kingdom Viridiplantae; phylum Streptophyta; class Magnoliopsida; order Poales; family Poaceae; genus Oryza; species Oryza meridionalis. Next base: position 29,737,790 of record CM002530.2, read on the forward strand.
TAATGTCTCTTAATTTGCAAATGTGATCATGTAGGGTATGGTCGATCTGATGGTGGACTCGGCACAGGTCCTAGTCAGTTCATGGGGAGACAGGATTGACAGAAGTGGCGGGAATGCACTGGACCTGATGATTGACGATGACATCAGGGCATACTCTGCTGATGTGATCTCCAGGACATGCTTCGGTAGCAGCTACGTGAAAGGCAAGCAGATCTTCGACATGATCAGGGAGCTGCAGAAGACGGTGTCCACCAAGAAGCAAAACCTGCTCGCCGAGATGACCGGGCTCAGCTTCCTCTTCCCGACGGCGAGCGGCCGCGCGGCGTGGCGGCTCAACGGGCGTGTCCGCGCGCTGATACTCGACCTCGTCGGAGAGAACGGGGAGGAGGACGGTGGCAACCTCCTCAGCGCGATGCTCCGCAGCGCCAGAGGCGGCGGCGAGGTCGCCGCCGCGGCCGAGGACTTCGTCGTGGACAACTGCAAGAACATCTACTTCGCCGGGTACGAAAGCACGGCGGTCACCGCCGCGTGGTGCTTGATGCTGCTCGCGCTTCACCCGGAGTGGCAGGACCGGGTGCGAGATGAGGTGCAGGCGGCGTGCTGCGGCGGCGGCGGACGGTCGCCGGACTTCCCGGCGCTGCAGAAGATGAAGAACGTACGCCGCGCCGCATCAAATTGCTGACATTGAAGCTCGCTGAAGCTGATCTGATCGTGCTGTTTAATTTGCAGCTGACGATGGTGATCCAGGAGACGCTGCGGCTGTACCCGGCGGGCGCGGTGGTGTCGCGGCAGGCGCTGCGGGAGCTCAGCCTCGGCGGCGTGCGCGTGCCGAGGGGCGTCAACATCTACGTCCCGGTCTCGACGATGCACCTGGACGCGGAGCTGTGGGGCGGCGCCGGCGCGGCGGAGGTGTTCGACCCGGCGCGGTTCGCCGACGCCCGGCCGCCGCTGCACGCGTACCTGCCGTTCGGCGCCGGCGCGCGCACCTGCCTCGGCCAGACCTTCGCCATGGCCGAGCTCAAGGTGCTCCTCTCGCTCGTGCTCTGCAGGTTCGAGGTGGCGCTGTCGCCGGAGTACGTGCACTCGCCGGCGCACAAGCTCATCGTGGAGGCCGAGCACGGCGTGCGCCTTGTGCTCAAGAAAGTGCGGTCCAAGTGTAATTGGGCTGGATTTGATTAGTAAATTTCGGCCTTTGTGCGCAGCGGCTTTCAGCCCATTTAAATTATAGGCCGAAATACAGGCCTGTCCATGTGTGTAGGCCGGGATTTTAGTTCAAAATTCGGCCCATATGCTAACGAGGCCTACTTTACAGCGGATAATATGAAGTGTATCTTGCAAACCTACAAACTATCGATGAATGAAAATAGACGTATGAGATTTATCCACATCATAATTAGTAAAACATTCACTCCTAAAATTAACTATTATGATGTAGAATAAAAGTTTTACTGATGATTACGTGAATAAATTTCACACGTCTATTTTGCATATGTAATGATAGTATTAGGTTTCGACTATATTTTTGTACTTTACAAGCTAAACTTTGCTCTGAGGTCGTTGATAATCATTACAGCTCCCGAATGTCGTGACAAACATAATTTTAGCGCGTCGGGCAGGGTTAGTTGAGCATTGAGTGCTTGTCATGGAGAAAATGACAGCGCCAATTGCTAAACAAAGCTAATGACTCAGGGTTCATGTGGCCCCCATTCTTCTCAGGGGTTGAGCTTCACTTAGTAGCTTGCATGTAGACCAATAGACCTCCATTAATTCACTTAGCACAGTGTTAGAGCAAGTTGAAAATGACAAATAGAGCAAGACTAAATAAGCGAGGGATTAGCCAGTACATGTCGTTTCAATCTGACATGGAAGAGGAAAAGCGGATACTCCCTCCGTTCCAAAATATAAGTATTTTTAAGTTATAAATCTGAACGAGAAATGCCCAGGGATCTTCCAGCTAGCTCCACAAGGTGGTGGGCTAGACGACCATTCAAACGATCATTTGCTAAAAGTGTGGGGGCTACGATTCCTAGCTCCATCCTAGCCCTGCATTGACCTCTGTGCGCCATCGACGCCCGGGGCCCCCTGTGCTGGCTCTTCCGTAGCGGCTGGCTTTGGCCCCGCCGGCTGGCTATGGCGCCCAGCTTGGCTTGATCACGGGTGAAGATTGCTGGCTATGGAAAGTTCAGTCCTCGCACTCACGCGAAATTAATCGTCTGAGTAGATGAAATAGAACGCGAACAGAGGTTAGCAAAAGGCAGAGGCAAGCGAGGTACGCGGCGTGAGGTCGTGGGCCCGAGAGAGTCTAACAACGTTTGCTGGATAGACACAGGAAACAAGTTCACAGCCTAAGGAACGAGCTGGCAAGTCGCCCTCGGGCTGGGGTGAAAAAAGGCGCATGATCCCTAGTGCTAATAAAGAAAGCAGAGGGACTAGGGCACGGTCGGAGCGAATCATGGCCAGAAGGGGGTTTTTTGAGCAAAGAAACCCCCGCATATCGGTTCCGCTCCCGTGCCCACAGCGCGTCGGGAACCCGGAAAGGGGTGGGGAGTTTGGCTAGCGTGTGAACGTGGCTAGGCTCCCACCGCCCTGCTCCCAGAACGATAGGACAGAAGGCCGGGCCCTCGTATCATTAGACTAAGAGAATGGCGTCAACCCTGGCCACCTGCGAAAGGTTTTAGTCAGGGCTAGCGCCGGGGGCTACTATCGGTGATATGGGCCGGGGGTATCAAGTTTAGAGGGAGTAGGCCGCCCCTAAACCCACGTGGCGCCCCCTAAGGGGAGAGGCGCCCGGGTGGAGCAGCGGCTGCTCCCTCCCAAATTAGGGGAACCAAGTTTGGAGGGAGGAGGCTGCCCCAGGTGCCGCATGGCCCTCCCCCGAGGGGGGATCGGGCCCGAGGCCGAGCGGCGGCTACCCCCTCCTCGCTTGGAGGTCGGGCCTGTCCCGACCGAAACTAGAGGGATGAGGCTGCCCCAGGTGCCGCGTGGCCCTCCCCCGAGGGGGGATCGGGCCCGAGGCCGAGCGGCGGCCGCCGCCCCCTCGCTTGGAGGTTGGGCTCCCCAGGTACCATGTGGCTCTCCCCCGAGGGGGGATCGGGCCCGAGGCAAAGCGACGGCTGCCCCTCCTTGCTTAGGGGTCGAGCTTCCCCAACCCCCCTCGCGGGTTACCACGTGAGATGGGTTAGGTGGCCGCCTCCAAGCGCCCACCTACCCGCATTTATGACGATCTGAGCGGTTGCGCCACGCCGCATTTAATGCAGCGTGCAGTGCACTCAACCGGTCTGTGACCGGCCGATTTATCGATGGGACCCGGGGTGCCAGGTGCACTACCGCGCGTGTCAGGCGGCGTGCGTCCTGCCCTGTCCCATCAGCCATGATGATGAGAGGTCTTAGCCTCTCATCACAACCGGAGACGGCATGCCTAACCCGGTCAGGGTAGGGCTCCCCGTTTCCCGGCGCAAGTGAGGACCCAAAAGTCTTCACTCATTAAATGCCGAATGACGGGCATGTCCCTTCTGTCAGCCGGACAAGACCCGGTGGACCCCACATCACAGTAAGGCGTGCGAGAGACTTCCAAGACAAGCAACAAGACATGTAATTAATATAGAGAATATTTTCCCTTCTCCCTAGATAGCACTCGCAGCACATGTGGTATCCCCTTAGAGTATAAAAGGAGGACCATATCTAGCGGGAAGGGAGATCGAACTCTGGATCCCCGAGCCAAAGCTTCTCTAACCCTAGCTTGTACGTTGGAGATTTAGAGGCTTCACAAGCACAGAAGAATCATCCTACACACAGGAGTAGGGTATTACGCTTCATAGTAGCCCGAACCTGTATAAATCCCTTGTGTCTCTTTTGTCTGAAAAACCTCGGATCTCACCCGCTGCCCCCGGCCGAACTCACGAAAGGGGGATCCCACGATCTCCCGCTAGAGAGGATCACTCCTCGATATAGGTCATTCCCTAATATTCTAGTTTTTTTTTTATAAATCTGGACACACAGGGAGTATATGAGAGAATGTAGCTAGTTCTACTGCCAAGTAGTCAACAGCCAATTTTTTTTTAAAAAATATCCTCTCTCTTTTTTCCCATAATTTGTGTTTATATACCCGTGTGGAATTAGTTTGCAAAAATATACCTAACCAGCTTGCTGGGAATACGGGAACGAGGGTTAAGCGCATGCCGGATGCGCGAGACCGAGGGTCGGAATGATCACGCAGGACGGGGGCGCGGGACGGCATCGGTCCCGCATCCCGGGAATGCGGTACCGTGGCAGTACCGTAGTACGGATCTGCGGCAGCGCGGTGGTTGGCGGGACCGCGAACCGGTACCACAGTTTGGGCCCGTGGGACCGAAGTGGTCCCACACCTCCGTTCTGCACTGTCGAGGGTACGCCGGCCCGTGCACGCGCACAGCCACCACGCGGGACCGACTCGGTTTCGCACCTTCGGCCTGCGAGACCGAGCTGGTCTTGCACATCCAATATGCGGCACCGTGTTCCCGCGCTTCCATGCCGTGCTTTCGTCCCGTTCCCACGTTCCAAGCGTGCGGAGGTGGTATATTTTTGCCAAATTTCCCCACATATTTATATAAATACAAATTATGAAAACAATAGGTATATTTTTAAATTTTATTCGCCAACAGCCACCCACTCGGCATGAGCGTCTAGGCGCGCTGACAACTTATTCCACATTAAGAGAAGATTAAGAGAAAATGAGGTATAGTGCAAACCGGTTCTACAAGTATGGCCTCGATCACAACTAATGAATATGAAGATTAAGTTTTAATTATTATAAACTTAACAAATATATTTTTAAATATAGCATAAGCTTTAGAACTGATAGCAGGCTCATCCATTATAGTGGGTGAAAGCGGTTGGTTATGATGTGGGACTGCCCAGCATTTGCTCCTCAAGCTTTAAACAAGGAAGACTTGGTTGCATTCTGAAAGAAATGAGGTCAACTGCAGCACGTCACGCGGCAGGCATAGATTCTACGACAAAGCATCGCTTTACTACTGGGAGTATACAGGTTTTCAGGAGCACTTGCGTTTTTTCTTTTGAGAACGGAACACTTGCATGTTCTGCCATTTCTCGGTTACAGGCAAGGAAATGCATAGAAGTTGCATTGCTCTGTCATTGTCTCTGCTCTGCCCCGCGCAATTAACTCTGCTCCCTTTTTTTTCCTTGCTTAATTCTTGACTGTTTGTGTAATTACATAAGACAAAATTGCTAGTAGATCCAAGCTTAATGGCAGCACGTGAGATACTATTGTACCACAATCAAACCTAACACATCTTAACAAATCCCATTTGAAGGAAGGCACATAATAACAGCGTGTTTGGAGGGTTTTGATCAAGTGGCCAATGCAGAAGTAGTTGGCAGATGGTGGCTAGAATTCGGCTATCCAGCCTGAAAACGAATTGAAATGCACATGTAAAGGGAGTAGCTTGAACGAGTGTGATTGTTCTTGTAACAAAGAAAGCAAAGGTAATTAAGGTCGATGGAATTTGTCAGATTAAATGGCGCTTTAAAATGGAGATGGGTATGGTAGGCAATCAATTTCCCGGCAAAAAAAAGAAAGAAAGAAAGGAAACTGACATGTCGCTAAAAAAACTGCTCCGCCTCCGCGTCCCCCGGCCGCACGCGTCGCGCTCCGTGCTGCTATAAACGACGAGAGCCGAGAGCCTCGCCGCGCACTCGACGCGCATCTTCCGAAATAGAGAAATTGCCACAGATCGAGGGCGACCGATAATGGAAGGCGAGCAGCAGCAGCAGCAGCAGCAGAGCGTCGCGGCGGTGAGGCCGTCGCTGGGGAAGGCGCCGTCGCCGTCGTTCCGGCTCCGGAACGGGCCGTCGCTGGGGAAGGCGCCGTCGCCGTCGTTCCGGCTCCGGAACGGCAGCCTCAACGCGGTGCGCCTCCGCAGGTTGTTCGACCTGTTCGACCGCAACGGCGACGGCGAGATCACCGTGGACGAGCTGGCGCAGGCGCTGGACGCGCTCGGCCTCGAGGCCGACCGCGCCGGCCTGGCCGTCACCGTCGGCGCCCACGTCCCCGACGGCGCGGCGGGGCTCCGGTTCGAGGACTTCGAGTCCCTCCACCGCGCCCTCGGCGACGCGCTCTTCGGCTCGCTGGACGTCCCCGAGGACGGCCAAGGCGGCGGCGGCGGCGACGGCGGCGACGAGGAGATGAAGGAGGCGTTCAAGGTGTTCGACGTGGATGGCGACGGGTTCATCTCCGCCTCCGAGCTGCAGGAGGTGCTGAAGAAGCTCGGGATGCCGGAGGCCGGCAGCCTGGCCAACGTGCGGGAGATGATCTGCAACGTCGACCGCGACAGCGACGGCCGCGTCGACTTCGGCGAGTTCAAGTGCATGATGCAGGGGATCACCGTCTTTGGCGCCTGACCACTTCTTCCATCCAGGGTAGCCATGGCATCCGCTCACCCTCACCTAGTAAGTTTCCTCACTGAAGAAGTCCCTCCAAACATTTTTTCAAGTAGAAATTATGAGCGTGTTAGGGATTGAATATGGAATATCGAGGTTGAAACTACACATCCCTTACCACTGTACTATTAAGTTTCCTTGCTAGTTTTTGATGAAGATAAAAGCTTCCATTGAATTTTCGAGTCAAGTTCAATTCACACCGATTTGCTAGAGTCTGAAATTCAACATTTTTCACTGTGTTGTGCAGGCTTCTGAAGCTCTGTAAACAAGACGTAAGAGAAGGCACTAGCCAATATTAGATCGCAGCCAAGATCAGTAGGTTCGGTGTAATCTTTTTTAAGCTTAAGGCAAGGCAATTCCACTTTTGTTGCAGCTACGACGACCTTATCTACCTGTTTGTGCATCGGAATGCAGTGCAGGGCCTGAGTTTCGTTTTCTGTGGCCTTTATTCGCACAACTTGTGTGGTGAGGTGGTGTTGATATTATACATCTACATGGACGTACGCTTGCTAATCTAGTGAATAGTGATGTGGATGTTCTTGACCCTAGCTATCTCTAACTTGCACGTCAACCTTAAAAATTCGGTGTTTGGTTTTTATCTTCCCTTTCAATAGCAATCCTTATGTTTCATTTAGATTATTGGGTGGATTATATTGCTGTGGTTTATCAACTTGATAGATAGGTAAACTAAATATTTCAAGAAATAAATTTATCAAATAGCTGAATACAAGTTGTCTAAGTAACAGAGTAGAAGAAAGTTTTGTTGAGACAACATATATTTTGAAGCGTAAAGCAAATTATCTGTTTCAATATTTGGGCGAAAAAAGTTGAAAAGAACATGGTCACTTTCACGCTTGCATTGCATGGAAATGGAGGCACCCAAATTGCTCGATAACTTGTTTTCCTGGAGGATATTACCACTCCATGTTAGGACCCTGATTGAAAGTGAAACACAAAAAATTTACAGTTGTGATTTTGTAGAATATAGGAGCCACGCAGGTCCCCAAAATGCTTGGCAACTTGTTTTTATGTCTTCGTTTTTATTAAAAAAATGGACGTTACTCCATTTACGTTCCTGATTGAAACGCAAAAAAATTGCAGCAGTAAATTTGTAGGAAAACAAAAAGTACCATAGCATAGCACATCACTAGCTAGTAGTGCCAGTGTGCCCACAGGCCGAATACACGGCCCAGTTCGGCGTGAGGCTTGCTGGGCTGAGGCGAAAGGCTGAGTGACACCATATTGGGCCTCGGTAGATATCAAAAGGATTAAGTCTGTTTGGTCTCCCTCTTGTCTTTCTGTTGATTGAATCGGTAAAATGGGTATATCACCACACTCATCTTTCGAATTTTTTTTATTTTTAATTTTTTTTATTAAAAGTTTTACAAAAATAATTTTTCATTTTGAAAATTGACAGAAGTAGTCGCCTACCGCCCTCTGGGAGGGCGATTTTTAAAAATCGCCATCCCAGAGGGCGGCGAAAGTGACGTGGCAGACGGCCGTTCGCTCTCGGGCGACGGCCGTCAACGAAATTTGCAGGCGGCCCCCTTGCCGCCCTCCGCTAGGGCGATTTTGCACTGTGCGGGGGGCCGCCTGCAAATGGGCAGCGGGGGGCCTGGAATTTTGCAGGCGGCCCCCTTGCCGCCCTGGGGGAGGGCGATTTTTGCCTCCCCCCTATAAAGCCCAGCCCTCTCTCTGAAATTTCATTATATTCAGTAAAAATAAAAAAAAAACGAAAGAGAGAGAGGGGAGGGCAGCAGAAGGAGAGCGGCGAAGCCCTGCTGGTTCGCTCACTTCATCACTGGTTTGCTCCCATACATCTTTTGCATTTGTACTAATATGTTATGTTTGAGTATATATGTTGCGTTTTAGTTTTAGTTCCATATATTTTAGCAGATCTGTAGCACACAGCACATATGTGTAGATCCAGAACATAGAATATAATAGTATGAATTGAGACATAGACAGTAGTGTTAATTGTAAGATGTAGTTTAGTTTGATCTGGAGAATGTAACCTACTTTTAGAATTTTGGAGAACAATATTGTAGAGAATGTAACTTAGGGCGTAGTACAGAAAAGCGAGGTTAACGTAGTTATTGTTTTCATCAGGCACAATGTCAAATAAGGTCACATTTGAGATAGTTCACGGTGAAGGAAATATTAGATTTGGTCCAGATGGTGTTGATCTGTCAGATTTTGTAATGACATCTAAGGGCATCGATAGGCCTGCGGAGAGAACATTTCAGTCAATTTATAGTTGGTTGTTGAGAGGATTTAGAATAGACCAAGAAGTCTACACAATGTCAGTATCAGTTGTAGTGAGTCGTGCAACAGAAGGTTATTTTTGGGAACTAATGCCGATGGACAGCACTGCTGCTTGGAGACGGTATGTGGAAATGGCTTTTGAACGGTCATGGCCCCTTGTTATATTTGTGTCGGTACAAGAGAAAGATATAAATGTTTCAATGCAAACCGAAGATGTAGAGGGTCCTATCAATGCAGGGGATGTTGTTGGACCATCGATGCAAAATGAGGAAAATCAACCAAGGGAGGAGCAGGCCATGGGCATGGCAGATGAGGGGGAGAGAGTCGGTATAATTGTTGATGAAATGGAGAGGGAAGATTCGGATAATGAGGAAGCGGACGACGACGCATCATCCGATGAGGAAGGTGATGTAATGGCCACTGATTGGGCAAATGAGGACTTCTCTGGACTTGTTATATCAGAGGGTGATCATGTACCCTGGGAGTATAAGGAGAACGAGGTAATTGAGGGTGCAAGGTATGCTCATAAGGATGAGATGAAGGAGGCGGTGAAGCATTGGGCAGTTTCCTTGTAGAGAGAGTTTAGGGTGGTCAAGTCAACAAATTATGTGTATGAAGTGAGGTGCATGAAGGAAGATTGTCCGTGGCGTGTCCATGCATATAAGGGTAAATGGAATGATTATTGGAAAGTTACCATTGTGACCGAGCACAAGTGCTACTTACAAGGGGTGGAGAAGTATCACCGAAACATCACTTCAGCTTTTGTGGCAAGTGAGATGTATAGCAGTGTTGTTGGTAACATTGGCTTTGAACCAAAATCAATTATTAGGCACATCGAGAACAAATTCAAGTACACCATAAGCTATGCAAAGGCCTGGAGAGCCAAACAAAAGATTATTGAGATGAGGTATGGCACATTTGAAGCTTCTTATGATAATTTGCCTTGTTTGTTAGCCACCATTGCCCAGAGGAATAATAATACTTACTATGACCTACATACATTTACATCGGTTGATGATCGAACAAAGAGTGTGCTGCAAAGAGCCTTTTTCTCATTGGGTGCTTGCATCAATGCTTTTGTGCATTGTCGACCTGTTCTATGCATAGATGGAACTTTTATGACAGGTAAATACCGAGGTCAGATATTGACAGCAATTGGGTGTGATGGGAACAACCAGGTTCTACCTATGGCTTTTGCATTTGTAGAGAGTGAGAACACTGAAAGCTGGTACTGGTTCCTAGAGAGAGTGCACATTGCAGTGGTGCGTATGAGGCCCAACGTTTGCCTTATACATGATCGTCATGCGGGTATGTTGCGGGCTATTGACTACTTGCAGAACGGTTGGGATGAGAAGGGACTTCCAGCTAAGTGGCCTGATGTTCGGAGTCGGTGGTGCATGCGTCACATGGGTGCAAATTTCTACAAGCAATTCAAGAACAAGCATCTTATGGAGCTCTTTAAGAGGCTCTGTGCACAGAACCAAGAGAAGAAATTTAATGAGTTGTGGGACAAGTTGGATGAGTTGACAACGAAGCAAACAGATGAGCAATCTCGCAGACCACAAGTTGAAGGTGACGAGCCTCCCATACCTCTTAGTGCATTACATGATGACCCACCAACAATGAGAAGGAGGTCAGGGTCGTCCATCAGAAATTTCACTCAGTGGATTGAGAATGAGCCTAAGGAGAAGTGGTCTCTATTGTTCGACACCGATGGATCTCGGTATGGCATAATGACAACCAATTTGGCAGAGGTGTACAACTGGGTAATGCGAGGAGTTCGGGTACTTCCATTGGTTGCTATTGTTGAATTCATCCTTCACGGCACACAAGCCTACTTTAGGGATCGATACAAGAAAATTGGTCCGTCCATGGCCGATAACAACATAGTGTTTGGCAACGTAGTGACAAAGTACATGGAAGATAAAATCAAAAAGGCACGGAGACATAGAGTTGTTGCTCAAGGCACACAAGTGCATCGGTATGAAATAATGTGTGTTGATAGGAGCAGGCGTGGTATCTATCGCAAGCAAGCCGTGCAGGAATGTGTCTTGAAGGCGGATGGTGGATGTACCTGCAGTTGTATGAAGCCGAAGCTTCATCACCTTCCTTGCTCACACGTTCTTGCTGCTGCCGGTGATTGTGGCATATCTCCCAATGTGTACGTCTCAAATTATTTCAGGAAAGAAGCAATCTTTCATACATGGAGTGAGGAGATATATGGGTTCGGGATCTCAGGATCTTACACAACGCTGAGTGCCCAAGTTTTTTATATTCCAGATCCATCTAAGTTAAGGGTGAAAAAGGGACGACGCCAAACTAGACGCATCAGAAATGATATGGATGAGTCAGAAGCAGGTGGGAGGACTTTACGCTGCAGCAAGTGTGATCTGCACGGCCATACTTACAAGAAATGCCCGAAGAATGCAGAAGTTCCAAGCGGCGCAGATGCTAGTCCATCTGGACAGGCAAGTGATGGTAGGCGACCACCTGGTGAAGGAACAACAAGCAGGCGCGCAAGGCCAAGGCGTCGTCGCGCAGCAGGCGATTCCATGGTGTAACAATGCTATCGATTTAGGAAATAAAATGCTGTTGCGATGTGATGAGTGTTCGGACTAAATACTTCTATCGTGTAATTTCAATTGAATGTTGTTGTAATGAGTACCTCCGACTATTGTTGTACTAGTAGTATTGCGAACTATTCGGTGTTGTATCATAATGTTATCGTGATGAGTGTTCGGACTAAGTACTCATATCGTGTAACTGCAGTTATTGTTGTAATCAGAAATATTCCGTATGGTGACACTTTTGTTTGTTTGTACTCTTGTTTAATATGTGTTAGTAATTCGCTTATGAACATTTATTACTTATGTTGAACTAATTATTTATATTTTTCTGATCAATTTATTTGATGCAGGTATGGCGTACGACACACCGGCGCTGTTCAACCGTGGGATTGACAGGAACCACCGCTCGTTCCTGTCAGCAGTCGAGGGTGCACAGCTCGGCACCTTCCGTCCACGCACGTCGCGCGAGTGGTTGCGTGTCGACCCCCGTCACGTTCCTTGGTACGCGTATGTTCACATTTCAACTCAACTTTGCTTTGTGTTGTACTTATGTTTGAAGTTTGCTCTATACAGGTTGCGTGCGGCAGGCCTTCTACCACTTTGTAGGCTTGTTGAGGCGGCGGCGGACGTCCGTGACCCAGCGAAGCGGTGGGATGCAGACCGGTCACTCCTTGCCGCTCTGGTAGACCGCTGGAGACCTGAGACGCACACGTTCCACCTTCCCTGTGGGGAGATGGCTCCGACACTGCAGGACGTGTCGTACCTGCTCGGGCTACCGCTGGCGGGAGCACCAGTTGGTCCCGTGGACGGTGTTTTTGGGTGGAAGGAGGATATCACTGTGCGCTTCGAGCAGGTGATGCGCCTTCCACACCTAGGACCGGCCAACACCCTTCCTCCGTACTCTACAGTCGGGCCTAGCAAGGCTTGGTTGCTCCAGTTCACTGTAAGTAAATAAGTTGTTATTATCATACATGCTTATTTGTGATCAACAGAGTGTTTTGTACTAACATTTCATTCTTAATTGTAGGCGGACCTTCTGCACCCTGACGCTGATGATTACTCGGTCCGACGCTCCCTTGAGGCGTACCTGTTGTGGTTGTTCGGGTGGGTGATGTTCACTAGCACCCACGGGCACGCTGTGGACTTCCGGCTGGTCCACTACGCACGGTCCATCGCGGATGCTCAGCCACAGGACGTGCCGCAGTGGAGCTGGGGTTCTGCCGTGCTAGCAGCCACGTACCGTGCCCTCTGTGAGGCGTGCACGAAGACTGACGCGGGTGCGATCATCGCTGGCTGCCCTATGTTGCTTCAGCTTTGGGCAGCCGAGAGGTTTGCCATAGGTCGACCAGTGGTGGACAGCGCACCCTACGGGGTTGGTCGCAGCGCGCAGTGGCCAGAGGACGGTCCCACGATGGGGACTTACTGGTGTCGACGTGGGGTTAGTGCAACTTCGCTGCGTTATAAGTTTATCAGTCGTCTTCTTTTTTTTCTTCACATAACATGTCTAATTCCGATCATGTTTATTGCAGCGTCGTTACGCTCACGTCCAGGTGAGACGAGGTTACCCGGACTTCGTGTTCGAGTTTGACCGTCTCCAGCCGAGCGACGTCATCTGGGAGCCGTACACAGAAGAGGCCGTCGCTGCGAGAGCACCGCTAGGACTTTCGTCCTTGTGCACACGCGACCAGGCTTACTGGCTTACCATCCTGCCGATGGTGTTCGACATTTTCGTTGAGCCTCACTGCCCGCAGCGTGTGATGAGACAGTTCGGACTTAGGCAGGTGTTTCCGGGCAACGTGCAGCCGACCGTCCTCCCTGCCGACCACTCGTGAGTTCGGATTGTTCATTTCTAAATTTTTATGATAATTACTTCATCGAGCCATATAATTTACCTCTCTTCACAGGTTGACTCGACGGGGACAGCTAGCAGGCGCACTTTGGGCTCCACGTGTACAGCAGTACGTTGACGACTGGGTGTTAGCTACAGAGGAGGTGATCAACGAGCTCTTCCCACACACGGAGGAGAACTACCGTGACTACCTTCGCTGGTACCTTCCTCGCACTCGTGCGCGTGTGACCTTCACTCCAGACGCCCCAGAGCCGCACGTTGCCGCTGTCACGGACGCGTATCCCACGCACCGTGACCGAGACTACTTCGTGGGGGTACGTCGAATTTGTATTAGTTTTTACAATTATTTTATTTATCTTGCATAATATAGGACAATTACTGAATTTTTTATTTCCATCTTGCATAGGCTGATGCCGCACGGGATATCAGTGCCGATATCACCGCAGTCCAAGTGAGGTTGAACAGAGGTTTGCACTTGACTCACGTTGAGCAGAGGGTGACCTTCGACCGGATGCAGGAGAAGATGCATGCGGTCATGCGCGTCTTCTCCTGTCGCAGCGCCGTGGACGTCGTACCTCCAGCTGGTCCGGTACAACCACGGCCTCGCGCGCCTACCGTCGGAGCAGGACCTCGATCTACGGCACCTGTTTCGCACGGTACTGCTCAGCCCAGAGGTTTCTTAAGTTTTGTTTCTGTTTTTGTACGAAAACATCACTCCGTCGTAACTTGATGTTCCATCCTCGCAGGACCTCGTTTGCCTTCGAGCGCCCCTAGCTTTGGAGCAGTGCGACCTACAGCACCGGTTTCGCACGGTACAGTTCAGCCCAGAGATTAGTTCATTTTTGTTTCAGCTTTTGCACGAATATGTCACCATGTTTTAACTGCACGTTTCCTCATCGCAGGACCTCGTCTGCCTTCAAGCGCGTTCGCAGGCACGACCGGCGCTTCCGCGAGCTCCGCAGGGGCGTTCGCCACCTCTTCGGGCGCGTTCGCCAGCTCTTCCTCTCACGGAGCGTCGATCCCTCGCCCACACGGTACTTTACTTTTTATTAATACTATTAAATACCTGTATGAAACTGATGGTCCTTGTCCAGCAGGATTTGCAGCCGGGATCTTCGGTACTGGGGCCTCTTCGTCTCACACCAGTAGGACTGGTCCTACTAGCCAGTTCTACGACGACGACTTGCACGGTGCACACCAGCACGACGTACTAGGCTCCTCTCAGCTTGGAGGAGCTCCAGAGGCGCACACTCAGGAGCAGCCAGAGGTCACACCTGTACAGGCAGGACGGGTTGGCCGTGCCGTACCCCCGGACCGACTCACGTACTCCGAGGGGCACATTAGGGCGCAGGGTAGGAGGGACAGGGGTAAGAGGCCTCGTCAGTAGTGTTCTACCTCTTCAGTCCTTATGTGACCGTTTCTTTTGGCTTACAAACTTGTAAAGCAGTACTACTTTTACTATTACTACTGCAGTACTACTTGTGTTTGTCTCATCTACATAGTTCTTTTCATTCATATGGTGCTAGAACAACTTATGCTCACGACAACACACTTTCGGCGCTTCACGGTAGTGTCAGATCCAGTAGCGCGCACATTCCACAACAGCACACATGAAAAGCGGCAGCTCGAGTTGTCACTATCAACTTTCGGCGCTCCCTGTTGACATAAAGTGAATCACGCCCACGCGTGATCGTCTTGTCACATCTAATGAATAATGTATCTCATTGAGTTCACATATATTGCAGTGAAAACGACGCTATATAATTGACAATCTGAAGGCAACCTCTTCATATCTTCTTTCCCACTAGCACACAACACACAAAAATGGAAGCGCCATTCCTTGAGCGTCTCAACTGGCGAAGCGATCCTTTTGCTGGTTGGTTTCCACCATGGTGTGACCGTCCTTTGTGCGATTGTGGGGATGGATGCATACTCAAGTCTTCCCTCATGATACAAACTCGGGGCAGGAGATTCTTCCAATGCGCGAACTTTGATCAGGTATGCTTCATCTATTCGAAGTTCAAATGGATAAAAAAACTAACTTCTTCGTACACAATTGTAACATCTTACGCAGACATATCGTCCAATGTGCAACTTCATCGAGTGGGTAGACATGGAGAACCCACAAAACGACGGAACACGTGCTTACCCACGTAGTGAAACAAGATCGGACTACCTAAGGCGGAAGGATGAGCATGAACGTCGAATTGCTGCTGAGGCTTTAGAATGGCACGTAAATCCCCTAGGACTCCCCACATGGCGTGAGCGTCCGGAGTGTCGTTGTGGTGACCGTTGTCAGGTCATAAGGTCCGTAAGGCACCGAACTCGAGGACAAAGGTGTTTCATGTGTCCAAACATTGTCGACGATGATTTCGTGGTAATTACAACTATTCTTTTCATCACTCCTCAGTACTATCATTAACTTAACTATCCCAAAATGGATGTACATAGGAGGATGTAAGGAAATGTCAATTTGTACAATGGATTGACACAGTCAGAGTTACTTCAAGTGGCGGGCCGATAACGCAACCTGAACCGACCATACAGTTCATTCATGCTTGGATGGAGTACGAACATCGGGTGGAAATTGCAAGCTTAGACTGGAGGAACAATCCATTAGGGTTACCTAAATGGTCCGAGCGTCCAAAGTGTGGGTGCAGAGATCGCTGCCAGGTGGCTACATCCTTTGCTGAACAAACATTTGGAAGGAGATATTTTGTCTGCCCCAATGTAGACAACGATTTCGTTGTATGTTTAACCATTTACAAAATCCGCTATGATTTGCACAAAATTACTACCCAAACTGAATAACATTACTATTTTTACAGGGCAATCCAAGGATGTGTGGATTTACTCGATGGATCGACAATGTCACTCCATCATATCATGGCCAGAAGATAACAGAGTCAGAAACACAAGTAGAGTATCAACGATTGAAGGACCACGAGAATGCAATGCATTCTGACCGACCTACAAGGGGCCGATAGGTTACCGCATGCTTGATTCGTCGGGATCGACAAATTTGTACCGTGTATCGATTGCACTTCTTATCTATCTTATCATTACAATGTTTAATTATGGTGCTGATTTTTTGTATGCGTAAGACTAAGGGCCTATTTGGATTGCTACCAAAAACATGCCCTACCAATATTTTGGTAATTTCAATAGTACTTGTGTTTGATTTCGATTGAAGCCTATTCATTGGTAATACGTAATCTAGATTTGAGATTATGTAGAACATTCTTCACTACAATTTTACATTTTGGCAGCAAACCAAATATGATCAAATGCAATTTTACCTTACCAAATATTTGGTAGTGCCAAAACTTGCTTATATTTTGGCACTAACAAAATATTTGTACGGTAACATTCCAAATAGGCCCTAAAAAATAATAAAATTGTATTTTACCAGTCTTGGAGATTTTAATCTTGTATAGTTTTCAATATAAAAAGATTTGATAACTATTGATATTTATAAAAAAATATAAAGCACAGTATAAAATCGCCCTCCCCCTGGGCGGCAAGGGGGCCGCCTGCAAAATTCCAGGCCCCCCGCCGCCCATTTGCAGGCGGCCCCCCGCACAGTGCAAAATCGCCCTAGCGGAGGGCGGCAAGGGGGCCGCCTGCAAAATTCCAGGCCCCCCCGCCGCCCATTTGCAGGCGGCCCCCCGCACAGTACAAAATCGCCCTAGCGGAGGGCGGCAAGGGGGCCGCCTGCAAATTTCGTTGACGGCCGTCGCCCGAGAGCGAACGGCCGTCTGCCACGTCACTTTCGCCGCCCTCTGGGATGGCGATTTTTAAAAATCGCCCTCCCAGTGGGCGGTAGGCAACCACTTCTGTTAATTTTCAAAATGAAAAATTATTTTTGTAAAACTTTTAATAAAAAAAATTAAAAATAAAAAAAATTCCTCATCTTTCGAAACTGTTTGCATGACTTATTTGGTTTTACTGTTGACAGAGGTGATTTAATCGGGAGCAAGAATGAGGGAAGGCAAATAAACTTATTCCATATCAAAAGGCCTTCCAGTCGCGCACTGGCCCAACACAAAGACAGATGGGCTGTTAGCCACAGGCCGGTATCAGAAAATCTGATGGCCCATGGACGAGCTACCAGTTTGTCACGGCTACTACCAAGTGTCCATGTGTAAACTGTCACGTCAGTACTAATAGTCTTGTTCTTTAAACTTTTAATTTTTCCATCCCATCAAAACTTTTCTACAAACATAAACTTTCAACTTTTTTATCATATCGTTTCAATTTCAACCAAACTTTCAATTTTAACGTGAACTAAACACCCTTATAAGTGTGTCATTGACGAAGTTTGTTTTTTTATTTGTCAAAAGGTTAACGTTCTTATCGGCGGGGTTACGAGGAAGGACAACGTGTTAATCGTCCATTAGCAGCTGGTCTTTGCATCGTACAATGACCATCATTTCTCACTGAACAAGTGACCAGTCCCGGTGAGCGCGATTGTTTTGGTTGCATATCGATCGCTCCGACCCTACCGAAACACAAGGGAAATATCGAGCGGTTCGACATTTCGTTGAGATCAAAAGTGTAAACTCTTTTTTTTTAAGAACAAAAGTGTAAACTCGTGCACCTATTTGACTTTAATGGTATAACGCAATACTTCTAAAGTCAAATAATTTCTCCGTCTCAAAATACTGCTATCTAATACTCGATATGATATATTATAACACTACAAACTTAAATAGAATGCATTATCTAGCACTAGATAGTAACATTTCAATATACGAGACAATGGAGAAGAAACACGGCAAGTGTCATTTTAACGTTGCATTCGAAACCAACTGCATCGGCTATGATTTTTTTTCCTACGTCAACAAAGAGACAAGCACAAAACAATTATAAATGGAAGCTTTATTTCTAGAGCAGAGGTTGCCTACGTTTTCCGGTTCACTCTGTTCATTTGTCACAAATGACCAAAAAAAAAATCCGTTTGCGTCAGCTCATACGTCTGCCGTGGCCACAGCTCTCCAGATCCGTTGAACATTAGCATGTGCTACTTTATTATGCAGAGAAACTAATCCACATCAACACACCATCACTCGCTCAAAACACACTAATAAATGAATTCACACAATCCTAAGCATCAGATTTTATCAATCCGTTTAAAAACCATTCAAAACGTAACACCGATACACATAGATTCTCAACAAGATGAACACACAAGTGCCACTCTTTTTCCCCATTGTGAGCCAACAGCTATAACGGTTTACTACATGGGACACCATTTCTTTCCCAATCATTCGTGCTTGGTCACAGTCACCCGATGATTTTGTCCGGTCTCCACGTCCGGGCCCACCTGACAGGCGTGCCCGTCCCTCGGATCAGATCGGACGGCCCAGATCGATCTGCACCGCCATTTTCATAAACACCACCGCCCGCACGGATCGAAAGACTCGAGAGGGGCGGTCCATCCACGTGAGGAGGACACTGTTGCAAATTTCCAAATCCAAACCCTCGTCGGCGTCGTCACCGTGGCGGCGACGGCGGCGGCGGCGGCGATGGTGCCCGCCGGGGGCGGGGGAGGGGAGCTGGAGAGGAGGGTGATGGCGGCGCTGAAGGCGTCGGAGGCGCGTGGGGACCAGCCGCTGGTGTGGGCGGTGGAGGTGGCCCGCGTCGTCGCCGGGGAGGGGGCGGGGCTCCCCAGCGCGGACCTCGCCGGGATCCTCGTCTCCAACCTCTGCTTCGCGCACAACTCCCCCTCGCTGTGGAAGCTCGTCGGCCACGCCGTGGCCTCCCGCCTCCTCTGCCCGCTTCACGTCCTCGCGCTCCTCACCCCGAGGTCGGCGGGGGTCCCCTTTTCCAGTTCGTTCGTGGCACGGATTCGGTGATCTTCCCAAGCATTTTGTGAGTGACTCCTTGGCGGTGGTGGGTTTTTGCAGGGTGCTGCCGCAGCGGCGGGCGCAGCCTGAGGCGTACCGGCTCTACCTGGAGTTGCTGAGAAGTAACGTCACATCCTCCTTTCTCTCCATGGAGCCCGGGCCTAATCGTGACAAGTAAGAGTTCTGCTTTCGAATGTGACATCGGAAAATGTGCGGTCATGAACTTTCTTAAGGGCACAGCACAATCAGTCGCTATGATTGAATTTTGAACTGACTCGAAATCACGAAATCTCATGATTTTTGATCGGTTTTCAACAAAATTGTAAACCCTGCACCGCCAAATTCAAAGTAGGGGTATACTGCAATTGCCTGTACTTCTGTAGTATGAACAACAGAACAGAACGTACTAGTCGCTTGTATCCTGCTGGATGTTGCTAAAATGGAATTGCTGTTTTTTTTTTTTCCTCAGGATAACAAAGTCCATCTATGATGCTTTGCAACTGTCAAAGATTTATGGATTTTCTGGAATCGACAATGGACATGTCATCATTTTCTTTATGATATTTGTTATCACCAAACTGATCGATTGCACACTTGAAGACTGTGGCTTTCCATCCGGGCTGACAGAGGAGCAGGGGAGCATTTACGCTATTGAAGGGCCACAGGATATGGACTTAGATGTCAAAGGGGTTTCAACTGAGAAGCAAAACGAGCACCGTGCACAACTACGCCGGAAGAACACTGTTATGGCTTTAGATGTGTTGATTATGATGGTTGCTGATAGGAAGATCCAATCATTTCTGCGCTTGATATTCCTGAACATGTAAGTCATGCTCAGTTAGAGGAAATTGCTATCCAAATATCCAATTCTAAGTTTTTTTTTTATTGATTCGTATCATCGCAAATTTCCTAAGAACCTTTAAAGAATACACCTTTTTTCCTGACATACTTTGTGCGTAGCTACAAACGCACATTACAAATGCCTGCTAATGAGACAGTTTTTCTAGGTTAGGCCTGAAAAGTTCAGTGCGTTAAGCCAGAGGTTGAGCTTGGTTGAAGCTCACAAAATGGAATTGGAGACACTATTGACTGCTAATCATAAAATTGATGATCTGTTGATGAATATGCGGAGGGTTAGCAATACAGCCTATCAACCAAACAACAAAAGGCTTTTGGGTGTTCTTGGTAACATGAAATACGGTGGCTCCATGCTGGGCCAGTTTACTGGAGCTGGGAGAGCTGCATGCTGGATTATATTTGACATATATGTTGAGAATGCAATTGATGGAAAACATCTAAGCGCCATATCTGCTATCGAGGTTCTGAAAGGTGTGCCCACACAATCCGATTAATTGACACAAATTTTGCCTTTGTTTTTCTGTATTCATTCTTTAAAATGGCTGCAATACATTGAACTATCTGTGTGCCGTGAGTTCATCTTAAATGTTGGCTAGCAATGTCGATGAACATGGTTTTTGTAACCAACACCGCCTTACTGTCAATTCTTTATGAGATAACATGTTTTTATTGACTAATATCATGTTGCTCTTAATCAGAAATGACCAAGACACTCCAAGCAATTAATGAGGCGAGTTGGCAGGAAACCTTTAAAGCTCTTTGGATTTCTGCCCTTCGCCTTGTACAGCGGGTAAATAGACCTTTTCTGCATTGGCTATTATTGTTGAATACACACACACACACACGCACTTCTATTGTGTCTCACATGTAAATGTTCTAAATAGGCTAGAGAACCTCTCGAAGGACCAATTCCTCATCTAGATTCAAGATTATGCATGCTATTAGCTCTTATTCCATTATCAATTGGTGCAATTCTTAAAGAAGAAACTGATGTCCATGGAGCTCAAGGAAGCAAAAGTCTTCCAAAAAAATCAGGACTTGTATCATCACTCCAGGATTTGATCCAGTATTCAGGACTTCTAGTACCTCCTTCATCAGTGGTAAATGCAGCCAATGCTGCAGCCTCAAAAGCAGCAGCATTTAAGGCCAACTATAAGTCTGGAGGTGGCAACCCTGGCATGATGGGCCAAAATGACTCTTCGACAAAAACTGGTACACTTCTGATACTCAATTGAGATTTGATCTTATCCATAATATTCTCCGTGTCTATATATACTTCACAGTTTTCTTCGTTGACACGAGTATCCATGCCTTTGTGTTAGTGGTGATAGTAGAGATTTTTTTTTTTAAAAATAACAATCTTTCTTTGTTCACAAATACTCGCATCTTTCTTTCTTTCACATCTTTTATAGATTGGCACTACCACTTTTCCTTTTTGTTCTATATGCAAATATATTTATTTTTGTATGTAAAGTTGTTTAGGCCTTTTGTTCTTACCATCTATCCCTTTTCAGTTGGGAATATGCTACATCTTATAGTTGAAGCCTGTATTTCAAGGAATTTGATTGATACATCTTCTTACTTATGGCCCGGCTATGTTGTATCATCTGGGCATTTGAAAGATGCGACATTACCCCAAGAATCCCCCTGGTTAAACTTTATGCAAGGAGCACCACTTTCAGGTCCACTTATTGATGCTCTGATTGCTACTCCTGCTTCAAGGTATGCAGATATACTAGCAGCGAGTAACTTAGTATAGAAAATTATAAATTTTATGGGCTGGTTTGCTGCACTGCAATTTTTAAGAAAGAATACTACCTATTGCACAACGAGTTATACCCCTGGCTAAGCAAACTCTCTGAATTCTTCAGGTCAAGTGTGTTGGATGCAAAAAAAAAAAAAAATCCAATGTGTGCTGAACTTTCCAGGTTTACATGTCAGGAAATTATATATTTTTATGACAAAAATGGAAATTTAATTCAATCGAAGCCATTCACCATTAGGAGTTTGGCCTTGAATGGTTACACTTACATCATTGATGCTACTATGTTCCTCATCTGAACCGAAGAACTACATCAGTTCCTTACATCTCTCTGTATGACATGGTGGATATCCATATTATTAGAGCATTTTCCAGTGCATGCATTGCCCTGTAATGTCCGATTGGAAACTATCCTGGAGATGGAGTAGTTCAATCGTAGCCATCAATACTTCTCTCTGGGAGACTGACACTCGAGAGTTGGGGGGAACAGATCCCCAAACCTTTCCTAAGATCCATCTACATTGATCTTTACTATCTCCTTGCTCTATGACCTCAATATCCTTACGGTCACTTATTTGGCAACCTTTTGGTTTTCACATGTTAGAGCCTGCTTGAAAA
The DNA here is from genome assembly GCA_000338895.3 of Oryza meridionalis. Lineage (NCBI taxonomy): Eukaryota > Viridiplantae > Streptophyta > Magnoliopsida > Poales > Poaceae > Oryza > Oryza meridionalis. The sequence continues at coordinate 29,759,996 of CM002530.2, forward strand.
CCAGCAAATGAATAGTAACCAAGTGAACCACTTATCCTGCAGCTAGGAACTTTTTCCTATTACCACTTTGCTGTGTGTGGACAACCAATGCCACAAGCAAGATGATAACATAAATGTGTAACGCTTCTGCCATTTTCCAAACAACGTAAACATTAAGATTTACTCTGAAACAATTGGTGCTTGAATTTTGGAAAAGACACTAGGACTAGCACTTCACGTTTAGGAACTCCATTTTTAAGCTGATTCTTCTTGATTCAATGATTCTTTTTATTTCCCAATTCATGCTCATTTTTTTGGTCTATTGACTGGCATTATCATGTTCCTGCCTTAATTTGAAATTCTGTTTCAGCACCACAGAATTGGATAGGTTATATCACATAGCATTAAATGGTTCAGAGGAGGAAAAATCAGCTGCTGCAAAAATTCTTTGTGGTGCATCATTTGTTTGTGGTTGGAATATCCAGGTACCTTTATTTTAGATTAATTATATTGTGTAAAGAAGTTTGGAAATTGTTTATATTGCCATTTCAACTTTTATGTTCATATGGTTAAAAAAATCTCACCTTATTGATACAATTTAACTGAAATACAATTCAATCGCATTTGATGTGTCTACTACTGCCATGGCCATGTCCACATGCAAATTCGTCTTTCCTATTCTTTCCTATATGATGTATGCCTTATCTTACTGCACGCTTACAAGTGGTCATGCCCTTGATTTGACCTTGTGCTTATGAGCAAGCCAAAAAGGTTCATTTGCACTTGCATACTTTTTAACCTAAAATGATGATTATTTAAATTTTACTTGTCGTCTCAGGAATATGTGGTCCGCATGGTGGTCAAGCTATTATCTCCTCCATTGCCCTCAAATTCCTCAACACAGGGCAGCATGAGCCACTACCTTGCTCAGATGTCTACATTAAATGCACTCTTGCTTGGTATTTCTTATGGTGATGCTATCCACATTATTTCTTTGTATGGAATGGTGAGCAATACATCATGTACTATCACCTGCACAATTTATTCTCAAAATATCAAACTGGTGAATGTTTTGCATAGTTTTTTTTTTATTCATTATAGTTCCTTTATTTTAATCTTCTGAAAGGGGAAAAAAATATCCTCCTGATTTGTTCTTCACTTCTCCTCAAAGTAAAAATTATGGAACTGCCTTCAAATCAATGCAGCTGCTGTAAGGCCACATGCAAATTCTTAAACATGGGAGTTGATCTTGTGTAGTCTTATATATCCTCAATTTCAAATCTTCTACAGTTTGCCTCTCATTGCTAACATTTTATCTTCTTATTCTTTTGTAATTGTTGTTGCAGTAAGCTGTAATGTCTATCATTTGTTGTTGCTAACAGTTAATGACTGCTATAGCTTACCGTGTCGTTAGGTCCCCATATCTTTTTTTTTTTGTGAGAGCCATTGTACATGATATACTGAAACCATATATTAATATTTTACTTATGATTAGCATAATGGTATACGCACATTCATTACATGATACATGATTATTTTCATGTCTATATCATATTAGCTATTATGCTAACTCCATGTCTGCACCTATATGTATTTATACCATTTATTATTTGTAAAATACAGGTTCCAGATGTTGCTGCAGCTTTAATGCCAATCTGTGAAGTTTTTGGGTCCATACCACCTCCATCTAACCACAAGCCTGCCATTGTTGGTGAAATATCAGTTTATTCAGTCTTCTCTTGTGCATTTCTTTGTCTTCTTCGACTGTGGAAATTTTATAAACCCCCTCAAGAATACTGTCTAGCTGGACGTGGAGGCTCAGTTAGATTGGAGCTTACTCTGGACTACCTGCTGTTAATGCGCAATAACCATATTGACTTTGCAAATTCATCTGCCAGTAGTAGAAACTCTAGCAACAACATAGGTCCATTGAATGAGGTTCCTGCTCAACCACTTTATATTGATTCTTTCCCCAAGTTAAGGGCTTGGTATTTTCAGAATCAAGCTTGCATAGCTTCAACCCTTTCTGGTCTTTGCAACAAAAATCCTGTTCATCAAGTTGCAAACAAGATTTTGAGTATGATTTGCCGAAAAATGAACAAACCTGTTGTATCATCTGGCAATCTTTCATCCACTTCTAGCAGTAGTGTCAGTGGTTCCTCTGTAAGTACACCAGATGATTACCAAAGGCCAACAGTTCCTGCATGGGAATTTTTAGAAGCTGTTCCTTTTGTTCTTGAAGCTGTTCTTACAGCATGTGCTCATGGACGGTTTTCCAGCCGAGACTTGACTACAAGTGAGGAAACTCCATTTCTTTCATGTCACCGTATTGATTTGATCCCCAAGTCTTAATCTTATTTATGTGCTGCAGGTTTGAGAGATCTTGTGGACTTCTTGCCAGCTTCTATTGCAGCAATTGTTAGCTACTTCTTAGCAGAAATTACACGAGGAATCTGGAAAATGGTCCCGATGAATGGAACTGAATGGCCTAGTCCTGGTGCTTCTCTTCATTCCATCGAAGCAGAAATAAAGGAAATTCTCGCATCTGCTGGCATTCAGATTCCCAGCTGCTATCCACGTATTACCTGCATCCTATTCTTGTGCATCAATTTAGTTGCATTGCTTCACACCTAATTACTGATAAATTTCAGCTCCATCATTATATGATCTTTTAAGTTCATTCCATTTAATATCACTTCATGAATATAGTTTCTTTATTTCATTTTGCAGGTGGTGTACCACCAATGCTTCCTTTACCAATGGCTGCGCTGGTCAGCTTAACAATTACATTTAAGCTTGATAAGAGTTCAGAGTATATCCATGCGATCAGTGGCCAGGCACTAGAGAACTGCGCAGGGGGCAGTTCCTGGCCAAGTATGCCCATCATAGCAGCCTTATGGACACAGAAAGTCAGAAGATGGCATGACTTTATCATCCTCTCTTGTCTGCGTTCTCCATTCGGCAGAGATAAAGATGCAGTTGCACAGCTCATCCAAAGTTGCTTCTCATCCTTTCTACGGTCCTCGTGCAGTGGGTCTGACTTTACTGCAAACCGTGGAGTTGGTGCCTTAATGGGAGATGCAATCACCGGCCAAGGTCTTCAGCTTCCCATGGCTCCTGGTTTCATTTACCTGAGAACTTGTCGAACATTCCATGACACCTACTTTGTGAGTGAGGTAATCCTGAAGCAAGTCATTGAGTGGGCTGACAAACTTGCAAATGGATTCTCTTCCAGTGGCCCTCCACAGTTAAAATCAGGACGCACGCCACTATCTAGCGCTGCATGTATGGCGCATCAAGTTGCGATGCTTGGTGGGGGACTCCTATGTGTTGCAGGTGGACCTCTTCTAGTCCAGGTATTGTACGAGGAGACCTTGCCTACGCTGCTGCTATCAGCTCGAGAAGAGAGTATGAAAGACCCTGGACCAGTTTCAAGCACACTCCAAGGTTACGCCATGGCCAACATGCTCTTCTTCTGTGGTAGTCTGCTCTGGGGAGCGGAAAGAACTTCTCCTGTCATGAAATTGTCTTTCCTGTCAAGAAGGCCACGAGTGGTGGGAAACCATATGGATTTCATGGCGGGCGTATTGGATGGGCACATTCTTCTGGGCTGTGACCATGGCACCTGGAAGGCATATGTATCGCGCTTTGTGTTCCTGGTGGTGAAGTTTGTCCCATCATGGTTGCGAGACATTAAACTGGACACGCTAAAGAAGATAGCTTCTGGGCTTCGGAGTTGGAATGAGCATGATCTTGCATTGGCTCTACTTGAGCGAGGAGGACCTCAGGCGATCTCCACTGTAGTCGACACCTTGTTGTGATCTTTGCCTCTTGACATTTCCCATCCATTATCTGACATAGGAGTTTTTGTAATCACATTTGAGGCCAGGACTTGTGTAGATGTCTTCTGGTTCAGGATTTCTCAGTCGAGCTATCTAAAATTGCTGAATTCTGTCAGCGGAGATATGCTAGCTAATCTTGTATGGCTTGTTTGCTGGGTGCATTGCTGACGTTGCTGTTTTCAGGGCAGCATTGTGAACCCAAACTCATACAGAGGCCTTGCTCGACAACATAACTAGTTAGAACTTCCTGATCTGTCTTTGTACATTTCTGTAGATAGTATATCTGTGTGGTCTGTAAAACTGCAGTGGTAGCTGTATCTCAACATATGCATATTTTCGACGAAATTTAAACCAAGGCAGCATCATTCCAAGTCAAACAACTAAGATTTTAACAACAATTGCCAAAACATAAACTGATACGGCCGTCTTTGCTGAAGCCTAATGGGCCAACGGTGGGCCTATTGGTAATGTTGAACCTGAAGTTCAAAGTTACATCCTTGAACCGTAATATCAGTAATGTTGAATCCTGTTTTTTCAAAATCAGGTACCTGGTTTTGAAAGATGGGGTTAAACTATTGCTCAAGGATTTAATTCCAACTCATTGATAATAGAAGGGACCTCAGTAATCTTATAGCTAATCTCGACCACACGAGAAAAGAATACAAGGCTTAATGGGCTAAAAATGGGCCTCACAGGCTTTTTATTAATCGCGACCATGCGAAAAAAAAAATAAAAAGGAAACGAAAGAAATGGCGGGAAGTCCAATAAAAAGACCCGCCGCAACGCACCCCGTTCCGTCTTCCTATTCCCATTCCCCTTCCATTCCACCCCAGCCGCCTCGCCTCGCCTTCTTTTCTTCCCCAAGCCGCCCAACCGAACTCCCCTCGCCGACGCCGACGCGGGGGCGCGACCTCGCGCGCGAGCCCCATACCTCGTACGATGGAGGCAGCTCTGAAGGCAAGTGCTCGTTGCCCGAATCGCGTTCCCATTCCCTAATAAACCCTAGCCCCGCGATCCCGCGGGCTAAAACCCTATCTGGATGCTACAACTGGGGCGTTTCTGTTTTTTTTTTTTTTTTTTTTTTTTTTTTTGCAGACGTATTTCGGGTTCTCGGGGTTCCGGTCGTACCAGCGGGAGATCATACAGAAGGTCCTGGAAGGCCGGGATTGCTTGGTCGTCATGGCCACCGGCAGCGGCAAGTCGATCTGGTGAGTTAGGTACCTGTGGGGAAAATTTTGCTGTGACTGTTCCCTTCCTTCGTGCGGTGCCACTGTTTGCTAGCTATCGTGGATATTTCTATGGATGTGCAAGTTAGATCGTTCCAGCGATGAAATCTAAATTGGAATGCTGCATTTGGTTGATATATGAGTTGTTGTATCGCCGTGTAGTGTTCATATTTGCGTTTGTGTAATTTGTTGATTGGGCAGGTAAAACATTCTTTCAGAATTGGGTTTGTCTTATTTCTAGTGTGCATTTATGCTATCTTAGAAAAATAAAACATAATGATTTTGATAGTAATATAGAGCCTATGAGCTATATTAAGTAGTTAAGTTCATCTTCATTGGGTATACACATACATAAATCATCTAATTCTTCTTCCAGGAAATCATTGGATTAGTTATTGATTGCTAATTGATTTCTTTTTATTGCAGTTATCAAATCCCACCACTTGTTACAAAGAAGACAGCTGTTGTTGTCAGCCCTCTTCTGTCATTGATGCAAGACCAGGTATGGTTCAAATACTCATTGCAGATCATTATTGCTTTGATCCTTGTTGATTGTTTTTACAAGAAAACATAATCGTGGGTCTTATCTACTTCAAATAGGTCATGAGCTTAAAGCAGCATGGCGTGAAGTCTGAATACCTTGGCAGCACCCAAACAGACATCTCTGTTAGCGGTCAGGCTGAAAAAGGCACATTCGATGTTCTGTACATGACACCAGAGAAAGCTGTCTCACTTCCTTCAAGGTAAAAGGCAGACTCCAGTAGTCTTTTGATAAACTCTAGTCACATCCACTTTGTGATTATGCGTGGTTAGTCTAAAAGGAATAGTTGATTGTGTATTTGCTTGTCTGGAAATGGGAGGCATGCACATTCAATTGTATGGACACAACAAATCACTCATGGGTTTGATAACATAGCATTCGGTCTATTGATTTGACATTCTAAATCTTCTTCCCAGGTTTTGGAGTAACTTGCAAGCTGCCGGAATCTGCTTGTTGGCTGTCGATGAAGCACACTGCATATCAGAATGGGGCCACGATTTCAGGTTATTCATACTGCCTACAAATTTGTGCTCCCACCCTTAAAACTCACACCATCCAGTTTAATGAATAGCTGACCTTTTCTTGATTGCAATTCTCTTTCTTGTTTGCAGAACGGAGTACAAACAGTTGCATATGTTGCGTGACCTTCTTGTGGGTGTTCCCTTTGTCGCTTTAACTGCAACAGCCACACAAAGGTATAGATGTTGCACTATTAGTTGTTTCCCTGATTGGTAAAATTTTCGCCCTTTGATAATATCATATTATTATGTTTCTTCTCTATTTAAAGTAAGAATAGTGAGAGTGTATAGCTGTATGTTTTTTAGAGGGGTATAGTTATATCTCTATTGGCACAATACTCCACATATCATAGAAGCTGGAAATGGCTTGGAAAACTTGTAACTTACCTCCATTATTGTGTTCATGTGTAAACTGACAGCATGTCTGAAACTGTGTATCAAGTGATAGAGTGGGGGCTGCGCGGTAGCTGGTGACTTTGGGAGAAATGTCATTTTCCATTTCACATTGGCACTAAATTTTGGTCTTGATGCGTGTAAAATATATTGTAGACAGAAATGCAGGGATTTGATTATACTCCCTTCTGTTCATGAAACCATGCTGTTTTGGACACTGACAAGTTCCCCAAAACGTAACTTTGACCACTAATTTCTATTGTAATAAAATATATTGATGCTCATTCTTTTCAAAATAGACATGTTCACTTGTTATAGCCTCATAGGTTGCATTACCTTTGTTTACAGTGGCTAATTCTTTTTTTCCCCTCCAATCACCAAATATATAGTGCCATATAATTTTGTAGGGTACGTGGAGACATTGCCACTTCCTTGACCCTGCGCAATCCTCACATTGTGGTAGGATCATTTGATCGTCCTAACCTTTTCTATGGCGTGAAATCATGCAACCGGTCTATGGCCTTTATCAATGAACTTGTGAAGGATGTCTCAAAGAACTGTACTGTGGGTGGCTCAACAATAATATACTGTACTACCATCCGAGAGACTGAACAGGTTTACAGCTTATGGTATCATACATTTATTTTATTTTTGAACTTTCGTAATAGGTACACATGTGATGACTTGTAAGTTGTTTTCTTTCAGGTGCATGAGGCATTGGTTGCTGCTGGAATCAAGTCCAGCATTTACCATGGTAGAATGGGAAATAAAGCTAGAGAGGAATCACATAGGTATATCATCTACTTTAATTTTTTTTTGTACATTTCATTATGCTTTCCACTTTACTCCCTTTTTGTTTGCATAAAGAATGATTTGCATAATTGTTTTGTTGGCTACGGTTTGCATAACTGTATTAAATTTTATTGATCGTGCCACAATTTTCATGAGGAAAAAAGAACATCTATGAATATTGCGGCGCTATAATTTGATCTTTAATGTTGGTAGAAATATTGGCATTCTGTTACGTATGCACTAGATCATGAAGTTATTAGACTAGAAAGATATTTAGACAGATGAAATGAGTAGTTAATACCTTTCAATTTATAATATGCACGCTGCCTTTGCAATATTGGTCTGGTACCATAGGGGCTCATCATAATTTATGCTTCTCCTTTACAGATCGTTTGTTAGAGATGAAGTACTTGTGATGGTGGCTACCATTGCTTTTGGAATGGGAATCGACAAGCCAGATGTTAGATGTGTAATACATTATGGATGTCCGAAGAGCCTGGAATCCTACTACCAGGAAAGTGGGCGTTGTGGAAGAGATGGACTGCCTTCAGTCTGCTGGCTATATTACCAAAGAAGTGATTTTATGAAATCTGATTTCTATTGTGCTGAAGCTAAAAGTGTATGTGAATATTATGTGCATCGTATCTCTGTTCATGCCAAAGTGATATATCTTACATATTTGCAGCCTAGTTCTTTCAGTTGCTTACTATTTTAGTGTCTCATATTTTTTTGGTCACTGATAGCAAACTCATCGAAAAGCCATCATGGAGTCCTTCATGGCAGCACAAAAATATTGCCTTCTTGCTACATGTCACAGAAAATTCTTGCTGCAGTACTTTGGCGAAGACCACACCACTGACTGTGGTAAGTATATATGTTACATTTAAGAGTCAGTTTGAACTCATCTAGTAATGTTTTCCATTTAAAAAGAGTAAGATATATTTGAGTCTTATTTCAACTGCTAGTGGCTCATTGGTTTTTGACATATCTCTTGATTTGCAGGTAATTGTGACAATTGCACAAGGACAAAAAACGAGAGGGATTTGTCAAAAGAATCCTTCTTGTTGCTGTCCTGCATTAAGTCCTGTGGTGGACGGTGGGGCCTTAATTTGCCTATTGATGTTCTCCGTGGATCACGTGTATGGTTTCTATCCTGATGTTTGTGATTTTTGCCAGCTTGTGACATAAATTGGCATTAGCACTTGATTGGATAAGATCACCTGTGTGCTGATAATGTTTTTGGGAACAAAGATCAATGTGAATAGAATATTTCAAGGAATGTATATTTAGGTCTTATATTTTCTGCACTATCCTGGTGATCGTTCAAGCTTTTCATAATCACAAATTAGTTCATTATAAGATAATAAGATATAAGTGATACAACTAATAATTTTTGAAAAAAATACCTTAGCCTTGAGCAGTAGTAACAATTTTGTAAAGGATTATGTTTCATGGTAAGTATTTTCTCATTTTGTAGGTCAAGAAAATCGTTGAAAACACATTTGATAAACTTCCATTGCATGGGCGGGGAAAAGACTATCCACCAAACTGGTGGAAAGCTCTTGGCGGCCTGCTTTTAGCACATGGTACCATCGTATGCCTCTCTCTACATATTTTTAGTCATTTACTTGTGCAAGCTAAGATACATGTTCTGTATGCTGACTTGAAGTTTTGTACATATGTACAGTGTCGTTTTCTTGGAGAAAATAAATGGTTGCATTTTTAAAAAATAATAGTATCAATAAACATTGTGATGCTGCAGTTCATTCTTTTAGTAAAAGTAGTGTTTTTCATGACCTTAGGTCCTCGATCATATGGCACGGATGCAAACAGCATATTTTGTACAGAGTAGGCACCATAATAGCTCATTTCATCTGACCCTTTTTTTGGGATACCCTTCTTCTCGTATACCTTCATTCCCAGAGACCTTTTTTTTAGAGCTCAAGATCTGTATTTTTCTACCATGTTTATTTCTTAAATTGTCTCCTAGCGCTGAAATTCAGATTTCGGAGTATCGTTTTGTCAATGCTGTACTGTTAATTAATGGCTACAGTGAGTGAATTTAGGCCCTATTTGTTTCAGCTTAAGGTTATTGTAATCTAGATTATTAAATCAGATTACTCTAAGCTGGATTATAATAAGTTGACATAAAATAAGCTACGAGTTGTTTGTTTCTCTGGATTATTAGAGGCATCTAAGGGTAGTGGGTCTTTAGCCACTCAATAATCTGGAAAAAGCTCCTTTAGAGTAGATTTTTGGATTATAGTAATCTGGCTTATAGATTATAATAATCTAGCATAATAATCTATTTGTTTGTTTCAGCTTACTCCTAATAATCTAGATTATAATAATCCTAAGCTGAATCAAGCAGGGCCTTATTCATCAGGTGTCACAACAATTTGTCCTGTCTTTCATTGTCACTTTGATTTGTTATTTCTTTTTATTCTGTGTGCAGATTATTTAAAGGAGACTGTCCATGATACATTTAGATCCATCAGGTGCTGTGCTGACTATTTTCTTTTTCACTGCATAAGATAATATTCTACTTGTTCTATTTTGCTAGCTCATTTCCAATTTATCGACTCCAGTTAACCCAAGCATGAATGCTCAAACAGACACAACTCACTGATTCCTTGTGTCTATGTTCAGTGTTAGTCCTAATGGGTACAAGTTTCTATCCACTGCTGATAAAGGGGATGGAGCATCGCTGTTTTTACAGCTGACTGCAGAGATGATTGAGCTAGAGGGGCATGGTGGTTCGCAGTGTAAAGAAGAGGGCTTAAATCCTTTGGGCCCATCAGAATCTGAAAAAATTTCTGAGGTAAGTTTCTCAGAGGAATTATTTGTAAAATTCATTATTTTAGATCTCATTTTGGATCTCTTTCAGGATGAATTGAAAATCTACCAAGTACTCTTGAATGTCAGGATGCAACTTGCACAAGATATTGGAACGGCGCCGTGAGTTAAATACTTAAATGTTGACAACAATAGGTTTAGGGTTCTAGGCTCTTTACTTATTGGAGCAACACTGAATTGAATCTCTTTAATCCATCATTTCAGGTACGCTATATGTGGTGATCAGACACTAAGAAACTTTGCGAAGTTCAGGCCTAGCACCATAGCTAGGTTGGCTAATATTGATGGTGTTAACCAGGTATCACTTCAGAAAATAATAGTAGCTAACACACTTTTATGCCATAACACAGAGCACTAAGCTTTTTTGCGGCGCGTGTGCGCCCTACTGGAAAATACGACAGATGCGATCATATTTTGTCTTAATACTCATACTGTCTGACCTTTGGTTTTCAGCACTTCATCTCGCATTACGGCAGTATTTTCATCCAAAATATCACACAATTGGCAAAAGAATTGAATCTTCCTGTGGATGATTTATCGGCTGTAGAAAGTATACCTGCTGCTCCAAAACCTACACAAAATAATCTCCCAAGGAGTTTGGGTGACGCAAAATTTTGTTCATGGGAATTGTGGCAGAAAATGAAGTTTTCGTTCCAGAAAGTTGCGGTGAGTTGCCCTTGTTTTTGTTTGCTATAGATCCATTTGGTAAGTTCACTGCTTAACATCCTGGTTTATTCTAGCATTTCCGCAGAGCAGTACCAATAAAAGAGCAAACGGTCATTTCCTACATACTTGATGCTGCTCGAGATGGATGTGAGATGGACTGGAGTAGGTTTTGTGTGGAGGTAGGACTTACACATGAGATAGCCTCACAGATCCGTCTTGCCATTACAAAGCTTGGATCACATGAAAAGTTGAAGCCAATCAAAGATGAACTTCCAGAAAATGTAACTCTTTCTCCATGCATGATTATACTACTGTTGTTGATTAAGTAGATCTGTTGCATCAACGAACAACTGCTTCTAATACCCTGCCAAGTTAGATATTAGTTCATCCAAAGCGTTCCAAGGCCTAATTTACCTGGCAAAATGCAATATGATACTTGCAGGTAACTTATGAGGTGATCAAGACATTCTTGGCAATTGAGGGACTTGGATTGTCAGATCAAGTTTTTGGTACTGTTCCTACTGATAGGATCCAGTCCAAGACATCAGAGGCACCAAAGCCCACCTCCAGTGGAAGTGAAGTTGGCGCAGATGCAAGTGAAGTTGGCGCAGATGCTTGTGATGCAAGCCCTTTGATAAAGAGGGGCCAAACTGACGTCTCATTAATTTGTGGTGATGAGCCAGCAAGTAAACTACAAAAGATAGACAGGCAAGGTGTAAATTCTACTGCCGGTGCCACAGAGGATGCAATACTAGAACTGGTTGAAGGACGCAATGGGGTAAGACATCTTTTTTTTTTCTGAATTTTCTTCGTTTGGAATTCATGTTGTTCCTCGTTGATGATCTTAGTTGTTGCAGGTTTCGTTGGAGGATGTTGTCAAGCACTTCAATGGGTCGAAAAGAGAATGTGTCGTCGAGATGTTGGACAATCTGGAATGCAATTTTCTGGTGTACAAGAAGAATGGCTGCTACATGATTATGTGAAATTAAAGATCTGAAGGAATGTTACCAGTTGGTTGTCAATGCTAGTAACCCCATATCTAGGAACCTATACGGTCTCAAATGATGTATATATAAAATTTAGTGGTAACGAGTGTAGGCTTCTTCTTTCCCTCTTTATCCGTATGAAAAATTCACCTGTTCATCACTAACAACTGATCTTAGTTCATTCAGTTTTTTCTGCTTGTTCAGAGTTCAGAAACTAGTGCTGTTTGGCCTTGAAGGATCATCATATCCAGTGACCCTGATTCGTTGTAGAAGAATCAGAGTCTGCTCCTAGCCTCAAATATGATCAAGTTTTTTTCTTTTTTGTTTCTAGTTGATTTTCAGTGAAGACTAGTGTCAGACACAACTAGCTCGTTGATCCAACCAAACTGGAATGTTATAGGCTGCAATGGAGCATGGACTTCCCGGTGCGATACGTTCGGTTTTGGGCCGGACATGGATAGCTATCAATGGCAGCGATCCTAATTTCGGCCCAGCTAGGATCGCTACCAATCCAGGCCATCCATCCTCGAACGGGCGGCCCACGCTGCCTCCGGCCCAGCAGCGAGCACACGGTTGGCAATAGCAACTTGGCATGATCACGTGACAGCTGGACCCCACGTCACGCCCACACTCACACTCTGGCCCTCTCAACGGCTTGGCTTTCTCTCTCTCTTTTTCTTTCTTTCTTTCTTTCTTCCCCATCTTTCTCCACTACCCTTTCGCACTCGCACTCGCACTACACCCACCCACCCATCGATCCATCCATCCATCCATCCATCCATCGATCAGTTGTGAATTGTGAGTTGTTGTTCAGTTCAAATCCAAGCGCAACCGCTCCGATTCCCCCAAGCATTCGGAGACGAAGGAGGAGGCATCTCGGTTCGCCATGAGCAGTGTCAGTAGTGGGGGGAGGTGGCGATGAAGGCGACGCTGCTGCCGCCGCCGCCGCCGGCGAAGAGGCGGAGGGGCCCACGCGTGGCCGTGCTGGCGCTCGTCCTCTGCTCGCTGCTCGTCCCCCTCGCCTTCCTCTTCGACCGCTCTCAATCCGGTGCGTAACCCTCTCGCCTTTCTGCCATTTTAGTGGGGAGGGTTTTGGGGGAGGGGAATGCAGTGCCCCCTCGTGCTCGGATCAGTGCCGCTTCCGCTGGATCTGGGCATCGACTTGTTGTTCGATTGCTCTGTGGTTCTGTAATTTCGAACTGCCGCCGGATAATTTTTTTTGATTTGGTTTGCCTGTGACTATGAATGTGATGCAGGGTACGTCACGACGGATGAGCGGCGCCGACAGGTTCCCGCAACTGTTAACCCCCCATTCTCCTTCTCCTGCACCTACTCCTTCTGATTTTGATGTGTTACAAGGCTGCGTCGCGCGCTAAATTATTGCATTTCGCGTTGGCTTTTAGGAGGTTGTTTTGCCTGAGTTCCATCACGTGGAGAAGGCGGATGGTGACGGTACTGTCAACAATGGACTGAATCAGGTTCGCGTTTGCAAATCCTGTTCGATGATGGTGACTGCTTTGTAAATTTTGTTTGCTTCTGAAACCTCAATTGGTGTCAATGCATCGTAAGGTGCTCGCATTATCTACTCGTATGATGTAATAAATGAGTGGCCAGGACGACTGATATTTGCCTAATCCTTGCTACCTGCAACGTAGAGGTGAATTTTAAGTCTAGCGTGTTAGCTTTCCGAGGACAACACTGTGTCCTTGTTGGTTATTGCCTCTCAAGGGAAATACTTAAACGTTTTTTTTCATGAATTATGAAAAATTACTTTGCAAAAAAGTATGAAAAATTAGAATTAGTATTTTGTAGCAGTTCGTGAACTGTCAATGTTGTGTGGTTGCATCTGCAACACGTAACACATTCTTTTTCCCCCCCTTCAGGATGCACCAAAGAAGATGCCCAAAGTTAACAGCGGAGGGCTGCAGAAGCATAAGCAAACTGATCGACACACCTCCCATGTTAGCACTAAACCAAAAGGTACTCTTCAGTTCATTTTCTGCAGCTAAGGTTTTTAGATGTGACTAAAATGTTGCCAATGCTAGCATGTCATTCATGAATTATAGATTTATAGGCTATACGGAGTAATCTGGTAAACTTAACAGGAAATCTAGCATTTCGGGTTACACAAAGAGCAGTGATAGTATCATGAAGATTATATATGGACATAATTTCAACTGCATGGTCCTTCATCCTAAATATTATATGTGAACTCAAGTTTTCTTCAGTCCCACGCTGTTGCTTCTCACCATTTCCCAATACTTTACCTTACATACTAGATGCAAATGTTGTTTAGAAACAATGTTGTCATTGTGATACTAACAATATGTTCACTGCTGCTCTTTGTTTAAGAAGTCTATATGCTGTATTCCAGTTATTCCTGATTGGTCTTTTATTCTGTATGATATTTATAGTATTCTTTTTCATATCTATACACAGTTCTTCCCTCACCAAAAGTTGACCCATCAGAGGCTGTGAAGGAGTCAACTAAAGGCACAAGAGTATGCTTTCTAGCATTCGAATTTGTACTTTATTTTGCTAATTTTGTGACACGTTCAGTCATTAAAATGGAATTCTAAGGTCCTGCAGTAACAGTAGTAGTAAGTATTATGATGCTAAAAGTTATCAAATGCTATATTTTCAGGTCAAACACATATTTGTAGATAGTATGCAATAATGCAAAAAATTACCTTTCCTTTTAGTCGTACTGATGTAATAACATGCCATTATTCTAATAATATGATGCTGAAAAATACTGTCTCCCTTTATGTTTGAAGGACAATATTTTAGGACAATGCTGAAAATATACTGTGTCCCAGTATCTTTCAAGGACAAAATTTTAGGACAATGCTAAATACTGCATCCTAGTATCTCTCGATGATAGCTTCATTCTCATAGAGCGCTCTATTTTTCTTCCTGAGAATTTTTTTTCAACAAGGGGTACTAACAAGCATGCATTGCTTTCAGGAGGTTAGCAAAGTTAGAAAGAGACTAGACAAAGGCACAAACACAGATGAAGTGGAAAATGAGAAGGCTTGTCAACTTGAATTTGGTAGCTACTGCCTCTGGTCCAGAGAACACAAAGTAGTCATGAAGGACTCCATTGTGAAAAGGCTAAAAGACCAACTATTTGTGGCACGCTCATATTATCCAAGCATTGCTAAGCTTGAAGGACAGGAGGAACTTACTGTGCTAATGAAGCAAAACATACAAGACCATGAGAGGGTTCTTAGTGTATCGACTGTTGATGCTGATCTACCATCCTTGTAAGAATTAAAATTCTGGTGCTTACTCTTCTGGTCTTTCACAGTTCATTTCATTGTCATCTTAAAGTTGCAGTTATATGTTACTGAAACTAGATCTGGATATCTTGCAAATTACAATGCCATTTAAACTTTTTATCTCTTAAGGGAAATAGTTTTTTTTTCTACTTTCATAATTTTAATGATATTTATCAATTGATTTCAGTATCAACAAGAAGATGGAGCAGATGGAGCAAACAATAGCTAGAGCAAAATCTTGCACTGTAGATTGTCGCAATGTTGACAGGAAACTTCGTCAGATACTTGACATGACTGAGGATGAAGCTCACTTTCATATGAAGCAGAGTGCATTCCTCTACAACCTTGGTGCTCAGACGTTGCCTAAGAGTCATCACTGTCTGTCTATGAGGTTGACATTAGAGTATTTCAAATCCTCTTCACTGGGTTCAAATGACTCTTCTGCTCGCAAATTTAGTGCTGCACATGGTAGGCACTATGTCATACTATCTAAGAACATCCTTGCTGCTTCTGTTGTTATCAACTCAACAGTGAGCAGTTCAAAGGTATGTGGATGGTTTTTATTCTTTACAGTGTTTAGTTTTTGCATTATATTCGAGGTGGATGTTGCTTATATTCATGCTGGTCTTTTCGCAGGACCCAAAAAATATCATTTTTCATATCTTGACTGATGCTCAAAATTTCTATGCCATGAAATACTGGTTTGACAAAAAGTCATACAGAGAGGCAGCTGTCCATGTCGTGAACTATGAGGATATTATCAAGGAGAAGTTAACAAAGTTTAATGTGCGGCACCTGTATCTGTCCGAGGAGTTCCGCGTTCTTGTTAGGAGCACTGAGCAACCTGCTGGGAAGACAAGAATGGAATACCTTTCATTGTTTAGTCACTCACATTTCTTCATTCCAGAAATATTCAAGGATCTAAATAAGGTGATTGTGTTGGATGATGATGTGGTCGTTCAACGTGATCTTTCTTTCTTGTGGTCTCTTGATATGGGGGACAAGGTAAATGGTGCTATCGAATTTTGTGGTTTAAGACTGGGTCAAGTGAGAAATCTCTTGGGTAGTACAACAGTTGATACCAAGTCATGTGCATGGATGTCTGGAATAAATGTTATAAATTTGGATAAATGGAGGAAGCACAAAGTTACAGAGAACTACCTGCTGCTTCTGAAAAAGGTTGGTATAGCTCTGGTCTATTTATTTTCTTGCGATAGCATATGATAAGAAAAGGGCACAACAAAGGGTGATCTGGAAAGATAATGTAGTGCTACTTGTGTTTTTCCAGTCTCAGTCTGAAAATTATTCGTCCCACTGTTTTTTATGCACCTCATGGTTACTATTGTATTGCACGTATTAATCTGACTCTGTTGTGTTGCAGTTCTTGACGAAGGATGAGACATCTCTGCGAGCAGCAGCCTTTCCTCTAAGTTTGTTATCTTTCCAACACCTCATTTATCCCCTTGATGAGAGGTTGATTCTATCTGGACTTGGATATGATTATGCAATTGATGAAGACGTTGCACGGAGTTCTGCAGCATTGCACTACAATGGCAATATGAAACCTTGGCTTGAATTAGGTATACCAAGCTACAGGAGATACTGGAAGAGGTTCCTAACTCGAGACGATAAATTCATGGATGAGTGCAACATAATTCCCTGACAAACTAACACGATTGAACCTGGGAATCAGACCAACCGATAGCAGTGTGCATCAACGAGTCTCACCTTTATGTGGCGTACTGACTGGATGCTATAGCTCCCAAAAGCTTGTATTGTGCACTACGACTACAAATACAGCTGTGGAACAGGAGAAGGGTTGCTATCGTTGGTCATAAATGTCGGCAGAAGAGTGGACAAAGCATGTTCTATTCATTAATTGACAGGATTGATTAACTATTTTTTTTGCGATGGGATTAGTCTCAAATATGGGGACTACATACTTTGCAGGTATTGATGATATGAATGAGTCTTCAAGTAAAGGTGGGTGTCAGCCTCATTGTGCAGCATACTCGTTCTCTTGGAAGAAGGCACTGCCCAGATTGTTAGATAGGGTGTATTCAACGAGCTTTGGGCTCATGGCTGTGTTTCACGCCCCATCGATTCATGACGGTTTTTCCCTTCCTCTTCTGCCAATAAGGGTAAATATGTGTAATCCTGATAGTCATTGTTTTTTGGTTCTTAGTTGTTGTACATGGATTATTTATCGAACTAGGAAGATAGCCCGCGCATTTGCGGGGGCATGTGTGTTAAGTTGTTTCAAAAACAATTATAACAAATTAAATTTAAATAAAAAGTAAGATGCTTTCTTTTTTTAATTGAATGTTCATTCTCTCTCTTTTTTTTTCTGTAGAAATCTTGAAAAGGTTATATTGCTAAATGCTGATTAATCTATCCGCCATGCTGGTCCTCCCTTTTCAATGGGGCTATCTTTATGATAGAATTTTACTTGTATATGCTATAGGTGCATAGTTTCAGCGAAAAACAATTAGAGGTAATGTCCTTACCTAATGAAATATAAACCTAGCTACTACTACATTTGTCTACTCATGCCCAATCTGAATAAATATTTGTAATTGCATACATTCAGTATATATGAAATTCTTACGCTCTCTGGATGTTTAAATGTCCCCAAAAGCATCAATGAATTAACTTTATTGCACAATTTTCAATAGGGTATTTAGTAGTTTAAAATTAAATAATGATCCAATTTTCAAGGTTTCAAACAACCAAATTTTGCAAGCAAGGACAACACAAAAATATATGTGAACAACCCTTATGCATCTAGTTGTTGTGTTATTCAAACCTTAATTTAAGGATTAATAAAATTAAATTCATTTCTAATTCAGATCAAGAAAAAAATAATTTTGCTGACCCTAAGGCATATAAATATTAAAACTATTATTATACGTTGCCAAAATTAAATAAACCTTAGAGGATTAAATAAACTCATATAATACAATTTATTATAGCTAAATCGATTGCAATGTTTTGATTTGAATTTGCATGAATTGAGATATATCGATATGTAATGTTAGCATTAGCTTATTTATATTGTGAATAGAGGACATGCAAATTTGTATAAAAGAATGAAGACTAACCTCATCGTTTAATATTTGGTTGGATCAGATAAAGTCAACTCATATATATACTCTCTCTATCTAGGCTCATAGCTTAGATTCAGCAATGCAATCAGTGTCAATAGTAAACACTAAAATATTAACCGGATTCAGTAAGGCAATCAATTAATGCGCGCGTTAATGAGGCTTATGACAAAATTAAATTTGAATATTATGCCTAAAATTAAGTGGTAGACTACATGCTAGTTGATAGCGAGTTGTATGTGGTTACTTCATCGTTCATAGGATTTGTCAGCCTAGTCTCTTAACGGTGCTCAAAGGTGTACAGTGTGTGTATATTTATCGAAATAAGTGTGTATGTGTGTGTATATATGAGGCACATTTGTGCCTTGGAAAAAAAAGTAATAGGAGTAAAAATAAATGCATGCATGTGGGATCAGATCAATGGCTTTAATTGATTGAAAGTATTTTGCTAAACCAAATAGTATACTTACTCATCACCAAGATAAAGCAGCTATACCAGAGAAACTTTACATTGATCGATCATGCATCTTGTCGCATTATCTGCTGCTATCCTTTGGCCACATGCGTTGCTATGGATGCCCATGCAAGTAGCCAAGCTGCCAACGTGTTGCACGAATGCATGACTAATTTTCGTCTTCTCCTGTATGCATCAAATCCAATAGATAGTTATCCTGTTAGATAATCAGAGATAATTATAGATGGAATCAAATCTTGATTGAGGAAACAACACCAGAGTTGTAAAGGATTTGTATGTAGTGGTCATCGGTCCTCTTGCACTCGCCGCGTCAATATGAATAGATCGATGAAGCTAGGGCGCGCTGGCATACACCGAGAGATCGTCATGGCCAGCCGCCGTCGCTAGGTTTGGAACAGGCTCCATCGCTGTTTAAAAATCCCACCTGCGCCGTGTTCCCATCTGCTAATGGCTGAACGATTGATACAAGGATAATGATCGGTTGTTGATTGGATGCATCCACATATTACGTATGTATGTACATAACAAATAATTAAAGGATAGATGTAATGGTTAAAAAGAATGGGTCCATCAAATTAAATCAAAATAGATGGTAGGATGTTTTGCTTTCTTTTTTAGAATTTATAGGACTTTCTTTAATTTATTAGAGCGCCACGTGTCGGCTTAAGAATGTTTGTAGAATGCCACGTGGCGGCTTAAGAGCGTTTGTAGAAAGTTTAATGGACTTTTAGTATATAATAATAATAATAGATTCTTCACACGGATATGAATATAATAAATTGTACTCCGTCCATCCCAAAACATAAAAGATTTTAGATGGATAAGACATATCCTAATAGTCCAGATTTTTATTATTAGGATATTTTATATATATTTAAAATCTCTTATATTTTGGGACGGAGGAGGGAAAATGCAGCTACACCCATTGAACTTGAGCTTGAGATTGATTTTCCATAAGGTCTACGTATCTGAGTGTAAAACCATGTGTGGTTATAGTTCTTTTATGATGGGAAATTGACAAGTACCGGAAGTGCAAGAAGTGTGTGTATGGACTAACATTGGTCAGGTTACGACATCTGTGCCAAGACAACGGTTGTTTGGTTCATGTGTGTGTAGGTGATCGGAGTCGATCTTGGTCAACGGCGGATCGGGACTAGACTCAGGGAGGAGTTGAGGTCCAGAACGATTAAGGATGCCGGGGGACAAGATTGGACATAAGGTTGCACACGGTGGACGAACACCGTGTCGGGAGGTCTTCGCAACGGACTTCACAAGGTCAAGTGTGCAAGTGCCGAGATTCGCGAAGAAATCAGAAAGAGAAGGGACTGTGCAAGTGCATTGCTGCTACAGTAAATGGACTTACTGTAGCTAGCGACATGCATGTACACGTACTGTACATGTGCAAGGAGGAGCTTGCACTGTACTGGTTGCTACTAGCATGGCTCGGTGGAAAAGTCAAGCTAGCTAGCTGTGCATGTGCGCTGTGATTGGTTGGCAGGGAGGCCAAGCCAATCCAGCCATTCCACGTGGCCCAAGATGGTGAATGGCTCGTCTCGGCAGGCCTGCATCGTCCAAGCAGCGACGGCCCAAGACGGCGGCCCATGGAGCATGGGCTCAGGAGGTTCAGGCGGCTTACATGCGCAAGGACGCGCGTGGGAAAACCGTACGGATCAGGGACACGCGGCAACCTCCGTTTCGCGCGGCTCGATCGGAGGCGGGCGCGGGAGCGCGGGACCCACGCGCGATTTCGCGAGCGCGCGCGGGAGCGGCTCAGCGGGACGCGTGGCGGCTTCGGGCTGGATGCGCGCGGGCGAGCGCGGGACCCACGCAGTGGAGCGCGCGCTCTCGCGTTCTGAGGCGCAACGTGGCAGCTTCCCGTTGGTGCAAAGGGGAGCACGCGGATCCATCAGCAAGAAGAGCATGTGAGGGTTTGGATCGATGAGGTGGCAATCTTCTGGAGCTTTTCCTTTTAGTAGAAGGAATAATGGATGGACCAGATCTGTTCTAAGTTAGGGTTTTGCCTTAGGGTATTTGAGACAATGTGTTAAGGGTCTTAGGCTATAAATAGAGAGATGGATACAAGGGTGGAGATTGCTCCTTTTGTAATCCTTTTGAGATATTTGGAGAGATAGTTTCGGTGTGAGTTTGAAGTGTGTTTTGCCCGAGAGGCTTTTGTGAGTTTGTGTTAATGTTCCTCTGAAGGTGTATGTTTGCTCGTAGTTAAGCTGTTATTTTGCAACACCGATGAATGAAATGATTGGAAGCATTTCGTTTTGTCTTTGCCTTTTAAATTCCGCTTGCAATTTGAATTTTGCGATGACGAGTTTTGTTATCTCCTCATCACCTCACTTCTAGTTTCGGGAATTCCTTCTCTCTTCTTTTCTAGATCCGGCTTCTCTAATAGCTGTGGTTCTAGTAAAGATTTTGAGAAATCCGGTTTGATGAGTATTTTCGGGGGCAAGTTTTGAATTGCTATATTCAACCCCCCCTATAGCCGTTCTTGGCCTTTCACTGAGATATCAAGACTTTCATGTCCTCCCTTATATTTTTGGTCTTAAACATTTCAGAACAAAGTATGATCTGAACTTCCAGCCTCGTTCGTTCTTATTCTCCTCCAACATGTTTAATATTGTGAAAATAGGAGAGTGGTTTTAATTGTAAAAAACCGGTTCGCCTTCTCTTAGCGATCCGGTTATCTGATTCATATGGGCCGCTTAGCACCAAAGATAATAGGAAAAGGCCGAACATTAATTGGGCCGTGATCCGCTCCATTTCGCCGCCGAAGAAGCCGGTGATCCCTGCCGTGAGACGCGTGCGGTCACCCAGGTATGCTGCTGTATAGTTCCGGAATAGAGGCAAGGGTGTCAAGCTCCAAAACCTTGCATTCCACGGCACTGTCCTACGTATTGATTGTATGGATGAATATATATCAAGGATTAAAAAATAATGGATATATACATGTTAAAAATTTTATGAAAAATAATATAAAGAAAGATGACTGGATGTTGATTTGTAGAATTCAATGAATTATAGATGATGTTGCATGTTTGCATAAGTTTTACATGTAATTATTGTTGGTGGATGATGAGGTGACATGTTTGTATATTAAGCTTTATAATTAGTGAGTTATAACTTTATAATAAAATAGGATTAGATCGATTCAACAGTAAACTGTAGTATGCGAACAACCGAAAAGGAACTAATTTGTCACTCCTGAGATCTGAAACTGGACGGCAGATCGGTGTCGATGCAGAGTTTCAGCCTTCATCAATTAAAACTTTATTAGCACACCACTCTGATTCATCATCAATCACATATTTGTATTTTTTTTAAAAAAAGAATATCATATACCAATTTTGATCCCTTTTTTTTTAAGGAAGCTATATTCTTCAGTTGCAGTTGATATATGGGCCTGAAAAATGCTAATGTGCTATCTGCCACTTCCCATCTCAGTGCTAAAATGGTCCCTGTTCGTTGTCATGTCACGTACTAGAGAGGATTAGTTTTTTCTGTCAGAATATCCAGACTCCAGAGGTGGTTAAGAGAACCAACCGCGCATCGGAGCAAGCTATGACTGTGAGGCAATTTGATGCAATGCGCTCTGTTTATGCTTTCCAGCTAGCTCATGCGGCCTTGCTATTGGATAATACTCTCTCCGTTTTAAAATATTTCACACCGTTAACTTTTTAGCACATTTTTGACTATCTATCTTATTCAAAAAAGTTGGTGAAATATGTAAAACTACATATGTACATGAAAATATATTTAACAATAAATCAAATGATATGAAAAGAATAAATAATTACTTAAAACTTTTTAATAAGACAAATGGTCAAACACGTACTAAAAAGTCAACGGTGTCAAACATTTTGAAACGGAGGGAGTATTAGGCAGCATAGGATTGTGATCAATGTGAACCACTGAATATACATAGCCTGAAGTTAGACATATGAGCTGCCTCTAACTAGCAGCCTAGCCTTGCCCATTTGCCCTAAACTATATTTGCTAGCACATCTGAATTCTCCATGCATAGAAGTGAAGGTTTTGAATAACTCCCCGGTACTATATACTGTAGGATATATATTGATGTTTGTATGTCTGAAAATATACCACTGAAGTATCATACACAAGTTCCCTCTTTTGAGCAGCAATATGCAGTTTACCATACACAAGTACAGTGGAAATGATGATATGCATGTTCTAATCGATTTTCAGCAGCAGAAATTTGCGGTATTGTTAACTTGTTCTCGCAATAAAAGTTCATGTAACTGGCCTTTGTATAGTAGTACTTCATTGGCTCATCGCAGTATATCACACAAATGGGTCTCGCGGTGTAGCTAGGTTGGTGGTTGATGGGGCCTTAATCCAATTGAGACACTGCTACTGTGTTTTAGAGTGACATGTTATTGTACTCCCTCCGTCCCATAATAAATACAGTTTTACACGTTCAATGTTTTAACGTTCGTCTTATTTAAATTTTATTTATGATTAGTATTTTCATTGCTATT
Organism: Oryza meridionalis; assembly: GCA_000338895.3. Taxonomy (NCBI): domain Eukaryota; kingdom Viridiplantae; phylum Streptophyta; class Magnoliopsida; order Poales; family Poaceae; genus Oryza; species Oryza meridionalis. Next base: position 29,783,163 of record CM002530.2, read on the forward strand.
AGATGATAAAACATGAATAGTACTTTATGTGTGACTAAATATTTTCAATTTTTTTATAAATTTTTCAAATAAGACGAACGGTCAAACATTGAGTACGGATATTCATGGCCTTACTTATTTTAGTACCTCCGGAGGTAGTACCTATCTGTTTGCATGCACTGTATGTACACTAGCTATCATCACAATGGACAAAACTCAGTAATCAGCATGCCTGTTGAGTGGTTGATTGGGCGCATGTTGAGCCGATGGGGTGCAGTTGGATTGAGACATGTATTACAGTGATTGACAATTTGACATCGCTTGCACATGAATAAATAGCCGATCGAATTCATGTGATCGATATACAACAACAATAAGGGAATATCCTTTCGTCGTGCGTGCACGAGCACGAGTTTAATATATATACGACGTACCCCTTTATTTTTAAAAAAAACCTAATTTTAGCTATGAAATTAGACATATACGTACGAGTAAATCTGTACCTAGAGTTTATTTTTTTTTTAAGGACGGAGTAGTAGTATCCAGTACGAAATTCGTGCACCGGTGATGTGATTTTGGGACGTGAAATCTCTTGTGACAACGTCCCACATGGAGCAGTGGATGGATTTGATTGTCGATTTGTATGCCAGCGAAAACACCAAGCAGATCGATCGAAGCCCACGGTTTTGAGTTGACTCCAGTTGACTCAGGTACTGTAACCACAGATGCATGAGGACGTGTCTCGTCTAGGCAACAATTGAAGTCTCACGTCGCGCGCTGACGTGGTGCATGTATATCCAAACCATGGTGGAGTCCGAGCACTGCACGGTCGGATTGGGACCCAATTAACGGCCATCGTCGCCGGCGATCTCGATCGGGTCGACATGATCAAGATGCTCTGTAACTAGCTATTCCTCCGGCTGGCCGGCCACCTGGATCGATATTAAGCATATACATGCAGGGCGGTTGGTGCAGAGTTTGATGATCGATCAGACGAACTAACATGGATCATTTCTAATTAATTGTACTTTATGCCAGCTATCTAGGGGCATCTAACCTGCTTAATTTGACCATTGTTAGACGACCATATGCATGCAAGCATGCATGCCTGATGTTGCTAATCAAGCTACAACGCAAGTCAGTGTCATCAGGTACAGTTCATCGATCACGTTTCACCTCTTTTATTGGGTTGCTAATTGTATTGCTGATTCCAATCACACTTGGAACGTGGTTTGTTTCTAATTATTTTCCTCTTAAATGAACTCCCAGGGTTATGTTATTCTTTAACCAAATTTGCTATAGAACAATAAAAAATTATGTGATTTGTTAGTAGACATCAAAATGTGTCACGGCTGAAAGACACTAAAAAATTAATAATTTTTAACTTGATTGGAGAGAATTTCTTCAAAAAGACGAGAATGCCTAGGATCGAAAGCTTTTGAGCTGAAGCTGCACTGAGAATGGAATAAGATGTATATACTAATAATGTACTTGAAATTATGGCAAATGTGGAGTTGCATATTTTTTAATTTTTCACTCTAGCGTTATGTTTGAAGCATGTTGTCCTATAGGCATTCTCGTCTTTATTAAGAATTTATCTTTCGAATTGAAGCAAATTACTAGTTTTTTAAAGTGTGTTTCGGCCATGACATATTTTTACAACGGCTATCAGCAAGTTACACAAAATTTGGATATCCTACGGCAAAATTTATCTTCTTTATTTTATGTTGCTGAAAGGGGAAGGAGGGCAAGGGTCAAGACTCCAGAATGGTTTGAACAACTCCACAGCAATCTCTCCATTAAAGAATTCACCGACGATGAATCTGATCAAGCTAGCTAATGTCTACTTACATGTTAATCAACTCTAATTAACTAGTGATTAGCAAGAAGCTCGAACGTCGTTACACTCCTTCTAGCATACTGATTTGGCGCCCCATTTTAATCAGCTCCAGTTTGTGGACCATGCAACTAGCATGGAATTTTAGTACTAAACCGAAATTTGACAGACGTACCATTATATGCTCTGTAACTGGGGCTTCCAAGACTCTTCTCTCTAATTATGGAGCACTAGGTTGTTGTTTGGAATCTTCTACTTGAATAAGAGGGATTAGGTTTTCAGCACGTTGAAGTGACCAATCATGGTAGACTCCTCTTCACCGACGATTGCCCGCAATGTAAAGTACTAGCCGATTATAGTATTGCAATGACCAACAACCCTATAAATTTCACTCTATTTTTGCAACATGCCTCCACTCGAACTTGCTGAACTGTGTTAGGATTATATTGTTGGATCCATCGTGGCAGACAAGGTGAGTCCTTGGTCCTCCTTTTTGGCTTCTACAGTTTTGCTGCAAAGCAAAGATTGCATATGCATTAAGGTTTATTTGCAGAATTAAGCTCTGTTTTTGTGTTGCATGGATGCTTTTATAGCAAATGGCCAGTTTGATCATTAAGGCAAATCTCGAGTGTGAAAAGTGTTGCAAGAAGATCCAGAAAGTCCTTAACAAACTCAAAGGTATGTATGGATCATATGCACTTGCTTAATTATGTAATTTAATCCCATTACTAAGTTGGCGTAAGGCCAAAAAGGTGGTACAGTATATGATTAAGCTGTGGTTTGAATTGAACGAACATGAAGCAGGCAAGGAGAAGATCATTAACATCGTTTATGAGAACTCGAACAATAGGGTGATCATATCTGGCCATTTCAAGCAAGAGGAGCTCGCCCATAAGCTAAGATGCAAGGCCTGCGGGGTCATCAAAGACATTGAATTTGTGAAGCCTGAGGCAAAGAAGGAGGAGAAGAAGCCGGATCAGGCCAAGAAGGAGGAGAAGAAGCCTGACGAAAAGAAACCCGAGGAGAAGAAGCAGAAGGCCGAGGAGAAGAAACAGGAGGAAGGCAAGAAGGAAGAGAAGAAGGAGGAGAAGCCAAAGGTGAAGGAGGAGAGCAAGGCCACGCCGGCGCCGTCGTCGACGACGGTGAACCTGCAGTTCACCAACATGTGCGGCATCTGCTACCCGTGGCCGTGCAGCGACCCCACCCACTGGGGCGCCGGCGTCATCCACCCGCAGTGGCCGCAGAGCGAAGCGCCAGCTCCGGCGGCGTTGCCAGCGTTCGTCCCTGGCCACCACCACCACCAGCTCCCGCCATGGGGCGGCGTTCCGGCGCCGAAGTGGCCATGCGGAGGCCCCTCGTACTGCGGTGGGTGCGTCACCTGCCGCGGCGGCGGGTGGCCGGCGATACCGGCGGCGGCGGCGCCGATGCAGGCGATGTGCTGCCCTGGGCCGTCGTCGTGCAGAGGGTGCAAGGGTTGCCGGATCGTTCAGGAGGGCAAGTTCGTGTACGAGGAGTACCCGGCGGCGAGCGCATGTGCCGTCATGTGATGTGATCATCTTCCTCTCGCCGCAATGTCATCGTTGACATTCTCTCGATCTGTCTCTCTTTCTTTCTTCCATTTGCATCTGATCTGAAGCTGCTAGTGGTTTGTTCGGTCATCCAACTGCAGCGAAGAAACTCTTCCAGCTGCCATGTTCGCATGCACGGCAGTTTCTTTTTTCCTCCCAAGTTAAACTATTTTTGCTGGAGCATTTAACCCTGTAAATTTTTTTCAGTTTGTTTTACACTTTATTTTGCTCTGTGATAGTATTTCTCTCTTTCTTCCTCCTATATAAGTTGTATTTTTCGTAGAAATTTGATAAAGATGATAGATTATTATACTACGTTTCAATATTTACTTTTAGAATTTTTTTTGAATTACACAGTACAACGTAGACACTAACAACGCACACACACTGACGCCTGGAAAATTCGCTTCCATGGAATCTAAGGTGATAGTGAGACTCTTGTAACCACTATGTTACAGGCCCTTTCGTCTTTTAGAATTTTTTTAGCACTGTTTACATAGGTTGGAAATACTTAAAACTGATTTAAATATCAAGTTCAAGCAACAAATGAAAATATTTTTGACTCAAAAATAAATGATGTGTATAGAGAGTAAAAAAAGAGAGAAATACTTAAGTGAACCATTTTTAACAGTTTATTGATAAAACGAATAAAAATGTTTAAGGGTTAAGTGATACAATGAAAATATCTGGAGAGAGTAAAATGAGTTATTTTTCCCTAATAGTTTTGCCGTCACATACTGGGCCTTTATTGCCCCTTTATTGTGCTTAGTTCATCCGTTTCATCTAGTTACTCGAGGAAGGAAACGTTAAGGAATAAGTTCACTTCGTGACCCTCAAAAGTGATCGAAATCTAATCCGTGACCCTAAACCATAAAACTGGATATCTCGACTCCCCAACTTTTAAAACCGGTGCAATTTGAGTCCCTTGGTAGCTTTGGAGGGCGGTTTCGCTGACGTGGCATCTACGTGGCAGTATTGACTCGGTTTTCTATCCACGTAGCGTTGATGTGGCGCTTAGGTGTCATTAGAATTAAAAAATATGTGCGGGACCATTTGTCATTCAAAGCAAATTTGTGGACCCACTGACAGTGGGGCCCATATCTTATCCTCTCTCCTCTTCATCCTCCTCTCTCTTCTCTCCCCTTCGCATGTCTACAGGGACGGGAGCTCGAGCGCCGGCGGCGGGGGGCGCTTGAGGGCCGGCGAGGCTCCCGCCCCTCGCGTCCCCCTCCTCCGCGGCCGCGCCACCGTCCGGCGAGGAGATGCTGCGTGCCTATCTGCAGCTTTGCTCTGTCGGTCAGCCCTTTGCTTGTTGGCTTGCCGCTTGTTGTTAGTACACACATGCACTGCCTGTTGCTACCGCTTGCTAGCCGCAGTCCAGCCAGTCCTCATCTGTCGCCCCTTACCGATTGCCTCGGCAACCAGCAGGAGAATGCTCGACGCAGATGCCTCCCAAGTCCCAACTCGCGTACCCCGCAAAAAAAAAAGTCCCAACTCCCGTGTGGTCGCGTCGTTGTCGGCCGGCTCGGCACGCCGACCACATCCATCGGCTGCGCCGCCACCTCCCCTGCCCGCGCCGCTCCTTCCGCCTTCAACGCCGCCGCCGCAGGTGCAGAAGAAGCCACCGCCGGATGCCGCCATCTTCGAGGGGATGCCGACGCGAGTCGCGGTGGCGAGACGCAAGTGGCCCTTACGCGTTCGTGGGCGCGGCGGGAGAACGGCGGAGGCGGGTGCGTCGTGGCCGGTAGAGAGGGCGTGGAGCACAGTGGTGGATAGTGCGGTGGCGGGGCCGAGGGTGGCGAGGACGCGGCCGTTCTCGTGGCCCGTTTTCTTCCTTCCGACGGCCAACCTTCCACGGCGGTCTCAATCTCCGCCGCCGCCGTCGCTCCGGCCCTCGCCCACACGCCGCCGTCGCCGCTCCAGTGCCACTCCCGGGTCTCCGCCGCCGCTGGCCCCCGTCCCACACTCGCGGAGAGAGAGATGGGAGGATATGATTTTTGTGGGCCCCACATGTCAGTGGGTCCCCCGTACTTTTGGTGAATGACAAATGGGTTCCACACATATTTTTTTAATTTTTAATGCCACCTAAGCGCCACGTCAACACCACGTGGACAAAAGACTGAGTCAATACTGCCACATAGGCGCCACGTCAGCGAAACCACCCTCCAAAACCACCAAGGGAGTCAAATTGCACCGGTTTTAAGAGTTGAGGGGTCAAAATATTCGGTTTTATGGTTTAGGGACACGGATTAGATTTCGATCACTTTTATGGGTCTTATTCCAAACATTAAATGAACACAGCCCAGCTTAGATTGGGCCATACCCTGTTAATGGGCCAGAACACACAAGGAGAATCTCATGGGCTGGCATCAAATTTCATCAGCCCTACACACCTCGATGGACTAGTTTCGACCAGAGAGATTGATTCTCCCTCAAAACAAACAGGATTATATTAGGGGAGATAGCCCTAATAAATTCATTTGAACAACTAATCCAACTCGATCCGCATCCACGAACGAATTAAAGACGACTCGCATTCGCATCCGCATCCGCATCCGCATCCGCATCGCATCGGTTTGCTGCAAAAACAGGAGCAGCTAGCAATTAAAGTCGTTACGTTAGCGATGAACATACTCAAAACAAACATAGAAACCGTAGACCGCAAGAAACAACGCCTCGCCCACCAAGAGACGCCGACACACACACCACTCCAACCCCAACTCGGCTGAAAATACACAGCTGATATATACTAATACTACTGCTAGTATAAGTAGACTGTCTAGTAGTAGTAGTAGAGTAGCAGAGAACAAACTCGTCCCCGTGCGTCTGAAGGAAACCAACCTGCAGACGACCACGAACGAACGAACGAACGTACGATCGAACAGATCGATCGCCGAGACGAAGAAGACGACGGCGCGGTCTCCCGTGCGCACGGGGCTAGCTTGCATTGTGTTTCGTCTCGTTAATTTTTACGGAGTATTTGTAAACCTCGGAAACCTGCAGCGAACCACGTACCAAGGGCGAGTTGGGGGGAGATGGAGTGATAAACAAGAAGCGAGCGGCAGAAGCAAGCAGGGACAGACAGATTTGCAACTGGTATGTCCTAAACAAACAAGATTTTCTTTCCTCGATCGAATATAGTAGTATCACTGCACTGGAGTACTACCACCTTCATTGATGAAAGCCTGTCTCGAATTTGGAAAACAATACTGGTAACTGCATGCTGCCTTTCAAGGTTAAGAAATCTCACAAAATGCATCCTTCATAAACTAGAATATTAGAAAATGACCTAATATCAAATAATTAGAATGATTGATGCGTTAAACCCAGGTCATCTAGCCCACCACCTCTAGCCGGAAGACCCCTGGGCATTTCTCAAAATGCATCCTTCAGTAGTGCAAGGGGATAGCAACTGGTTTGGACATATGGGAAGAATTGGACTGGGACAAAAATTCGCCACTGTCTGTGGGGGGATGCACGAATACAATTCGATCATATACTAATCATCATCAAGACCACACATCTGAGGCTGTGTTTAGATATAAACTTTGGATCTAAACTTTTAACTTTTTTCATCACATCAATCTGTCATACACACACAACTTTTCAGTCACATCGTATCAATTTCAACTCAAACTTTCAATTGTAGAAGGAACTAAATACAGCCTGATTGTACAATACTACCATGGCGGCCTATGTCAGGCCTTGTTTTTGTCGCAGAAGCAGGAGCCCAATATGCCTCTCTCTCTCTCTCTGGTTTTTATACTTTTTATCAGGTGAAGATTCAGAAAAGAGAAAAAAAAATGCTGCTTTTGCATGCACTAAGGACCTGTTTAGATCAAAACCTCAAGCTACAGGCCTTGAGGTTTCAGGTGTTTTTGCTTTGAGAGGTTCCACACTTTTATCAGGTGGAGATGATGATTTTTATCTTTTGGTGGTGTTGGTGCTGGACAGACAGACATGGGAAAGCCTGCTGATTGGGGAGAGACCGAATTGGCCGTGCAAGAGCATAGAGTAGTAGATGTAATCCGAAGAATGAACCATTGGTTTGTGCAGGGAAATATCGGATTAGTCTCGGCTGATAAGAAAGCCAAGAAAAAATTGGATACCTCGTCTCGAATAATTAATTATCCGTATCCCTTTCGTTTTCTGGCCATCGGAGATGGTAGCGACCGGCATAGTCTCCATCCATCTGTAGCTGTAGTCGCAGCTATGCGTTGGACGTAGCACATCCATCATCCATCCGTCTATTCTGCTGGAAATACATGCTAGGTACCTCCATCCCATCTTTAAGTATAGTTATAGTTTTTCATGCATAATTTTAACCATTCATCTTATTTAATAAAAAATAAAAACATATGTGACGAGTAAATTATTATTCCTATTTTATCATCTCATAATAATAAAAATACTAATTATAAAATAATTTTAAATAAAACAGATGATCAAAATTGAGCGTGAAAATTTATGGTTGCACTTAAAATGAGTCGGAGGAAGTAATTTTCATCAACCAAGACATTCGATAGAATGATAGTACTAAGATGTATTGCGACTAATTGACGTGGATCTACACACACGTATGCAGAGTTATCTTACGTTGCTCCCCGTACTGGTGCCTGTACTGTCGCCGGAAAATTTATGCCGGCAGCTTCATCACGTAGGAGTAGTACGTACGTCGCCACACATGAGCATGCCGCCGCTGTGGCCAATAACAACGCCATGGATTAGATCTCGCATGCATGGTCACAAATCAACTAATAACAGGGGTGTTTGATCGATCCATCCATCCGTATACATTGCATGCGAGATGTACTATACATAGACAAACAATAATACTTGTATGTCTTAAAAAAAAAAGAAGGAATACTTGTAGTAGTGTTGAATCAGGGTGAGCGAGAGGGGGACAAACCGGAGATGGGCACAGGGCAGTGGGCACATGGGGAGCACATGCTCTCTCTCTCTGGACTCGACCACGGTGCCTATGTATCATACACACACTAGTAGTATCAAATACTCCTCCTGTAGTGTACCCTACAATGAGGTGCCACAAAACAACATGGCACGCACACGCACACTTGCCAAGCAAATGGACGGATATATTTTCATTAAAATTATTGCATTGATAGAGAAAAGCTTGGATTAATTAACCAGCCCAAGCGTGGCCAACCCTGTCTGCTGCCAATCGATGCTTTGACTATTCAGCCATTCAGGAAAGGCCACTGTGCCTTTCTCCTGCAAGCTGCAAAGCCGCGGATACATACCATCCAGCCGGTCTCCTCTCCTGCTGTGCTGAATCTGCTGATTGATTAAGGCCTATTTAGAAAGCTTAAAATTAAAATTCTAAAAAGCAGCTGATTGGTAGTCAATTTTTTATTTTATCTCTACGTCTTCTTAGAATCTAGAAAAAAACTGAACTGTTTAGGAAAGCTTCTGATTTTGACAGAAGCTGCGGCAGCTATAGGCTCTACAAATAGAGCCTAATGCAGGGTGATTACCTGCAAATTGCCCTCGTTTGACTGGTCCACACTAGTAATTGAAAGATGGATCGATGATGCGCCCCTCTGCAAGCATTCACGTGCATCCGAACAGCGGACACGCCCAAAAGTTACGGCCTTTTTACTAGTACTAGTGTTTACTGTAGTATATACAGCGAGTAGGAGTAGGTGCAATGCATTGCATGCGTCTGATTGAAAAGAGGACAAAGGGAAAAAGTTACTACGTGTACAGGTACACCGTACACGTACAGTGCAGTAGCTGGGGGCGGGTAGCTGCTGCAACAAATCTGGGATGGGATGCGATGAGACGACACGATGTGCTCCGCGGAAATCCGGCAGCAAATGGGCCCGGCCCAGTGTAGCGTCCTTGTCGGATGCACGCACACACAGCGGCACGGACACGTGGGCGTCACCCACGCCTGACATCCTGGGCCCCACATCCACGCTTGCTTCCCCCCACCCCCTTTTCCCGATCTACCACACCCGCTGCGGTGAAAACTCAAATGGATTAATTTTTTTACTACTTTGACCTGGGCTTTATTCATATAGGATGATTGGCACTGCGACTGTAGGGAGCAAACCTACCACTGCTGCTGCTGCAACAAATTTATTTACAGGAGATCACAATAATGGGAGTAGTAATACTTCCTTCATCTCATTTTTAAACGTAGCCATAAATTTCATATCTAATTTTAATCGTTTATCTTTTTTAAAATCTTTTTATAATTAGTATTTTTATTATCATTGGATGATTTAACATAAATAGTACTTCATACGGAATTTTTTTAAAAAAAATTAAATAAGATTAACGATTAAAATACACAAAAACTTGTTAAAATAGGACTGAGGGAGTAATTCTCTTGGGAGTATTTTATTTGTACCGTCGTATTCACGTCCACTTCTTTTTGATTACTGGATGTTGACGCTGGGGGTGGCTGTTGGCACTAGCATCCCCAAAAGCATGTCACCAAAGGTGCCACTTTTACGGCTTCCCTCTTCTTTATCCTTAATAATGCGTTATTACCACTAGTAGAGCTACTATGCCCATTTATTTATTCTCCTAAAATTCCCATTTTCGACCGAATCTTCTTTTAGAAAAAGTGGGAACATATAATGTAGTCCTACTCACCATGGAGGCAGCAGTAGAAAATTAGGCGGCATCATAATCGTAAAAACCAAAGCTAACCTATTTCTAAAAATTTTATTTTCCCTTTCTTCTTTCTATGACAGTCAACTACAGTGGACAAAGTACTAAAAATGAAAATTAGCAACAAAAAAACTTCAGTTCTAAAATAATACCAAATCTAAAGTAGTAAATATTAAACATCCAGCCGCATAAATCTCGGATTACCCTACGATCTCCAATACTCTACTCTCCCCAAAGCTAACAATACCCAAGCCCTAACGCCGTCAGTCCGCAAAACCCGCGCCGCCGCTGGCGCCGGCGACGGCGAGGACAACTCAAGCCTCGCCGCCGCCGCCGTTCCTCCTCGTATCCGACCCCCTCCCCGGCACCAGCACCGCCAAATAGAGGCGGCCACCGTCGCCGGAGAAGGTGAATCTCAACGCAATTGGGACAGGTGAGTGATTCAACTCATTCAGAGAAATACATGGTATGAGGAGGCGAAGGCCTTGAAGAAATTATAAAAGAAAAAAAGAAACTTCCTTTTTTTTTTTCTTGTATTGGGACTGCATTTGCTGATCAGGGGGACCATGAACACCAACGCTGACACATCTCCACATTGGCACAACAGAATGGTGAAGCATCAGCAGTGAATGGTCCTTCCCCTTTCATCACACCTACACTGACTGACTTGTTCATCTTCTTGTGATTTTACATACACTACACTAGCTAATTAAGCCTTCCTCTCACTCACTCTCTCTCACTCAAACCTGTCACTTGTTCTTGGGTCCATTACATATCTGCTGTACTCACTGCCTTGCACACAGCTGCAATCAGGCAGTAGTAGTGTTACATGTATCTTGTGGTTGGTACTAGTACTAGTCTTGTGGCTAAACATCACACCTAATGCTATAAAACTAGTGGCTATTTTGGTGGTAGCTTATCAAGAGCTTTGGGGGTAATTCATCAATGGTGGTGGGTCGGTGGGTGGTAATAGTAACTAAGATTAACTAACTAAGGTGATATGATATGGTAGTAATAGGAGGGGCCCTAAATTTTTATCTGAATGGCACTGCATTTTAAAACATTGGTGGTGTGGTTGGTGGTGGCTTGATTGATGATGATGCTGCTGCTGCTTCTCTTCTGGAGGCCAGGGCATCCTCTTTCTTCTCTTTATGGTTTAATAAAGCTATCTTCTTGAAAAATGAAAAAGAAAAGGAAAGTAAAAAAAAAGGGGGTGACTGAAACTAACACTATGCTGCAACTTCTCCACTCTTTTCCTATATTCCACTATTCTCTTTTTCTTTGCTGCTAGTATTCCTGCAAGGGGCAAGTGATGGCAAGGACAGAGGAAAAGAGAGTAAGGCACCATCATTCCAATGGGGGGTGAAAAGCAAATGATTCAATACTAGGAAGCATGGAGTTGAGAGCTTCATATAGACTTTGTGGAAAGGCAAGAGGACTAAGGTCCTTACTAGGATTAGGCAGTAGTAGTATTACTCACTTCCATTCAGAACAACTTTACATTCCGATCGCGCCGTGATCGGAGGCCAGCCTGCATGCATATGAATGAATGATAGCACTCAGCAAATCATGGCGCCCAGATGTATATTGTACTAATTTGCAATACTAAAATAGCACTTGGGGCCATGCATTATTATGATGCATACCTGGACATGGGGAAGAAATAAGGTTTTGGTGAGGGCATGTCCAAGGCAGAAGGTAGGAGATGGTTAGTGCCGCCATTGCTGGCGCCATTGTTGATGCCAACATAGGTGGCGCTACAACCAGTCGACGCGGTGGCGGAGACCTCCGCCTCAGTGGGAGCGAAAGGATCGCGAGCAAATCCCGCGGACTTGGTCGGCGACGCAAACGGGCTGTCCGGCAGATTATGCTCCACACTGCCAAAGAGAACAAGCACAATGGGCAGAGGAAAAAAGATCAGTTTGGTGAAATGTTACTTGTCTGCATTGCTGGACGAAAGCTAAGTGTGGCGAAAATAACAAATGATTAAATGATGACGACGAGACGATATGTTAATCGCAAAATTCCACCTTTGGTCACTGTCTGTGTTAGGGCTGGAGGACTCTCCGGTGGATTCCTCCTTATCGGCTCCGTTGACCACCTTCTTGTGAGCAAGAAGGAAGCCGCTTCCCTTACCGAGCTCCCCTATAAGCAAGCAAATCCGCCATGGTAAACATTAGCAACACTGCATCTTGCGCGGCAACAGGTGAAACGTCGTTCGGTCGGATACACCAGGTCCTACCGGAATCGGGAGGCGACTCGCCGGTCGCGTTGGCGGCGGTCTGAGAAGCGCTGAAAGGATTGCCAATGGGGGTCGGCGCCACGGCGGCGCGCGACTTGAAGTCTAGCAGCTGCAGCCCCATGAGGCGGCGGCTGTGGAGCTCGATCGCCTGCTGCAGCTCGGCGGCCTGCTGCTGCTCCTCCAGCTTCCTCCTCAGCAGCATCTCATTCGCGCTGTTGGAGTGCTGCAGCATTCTCGCACCTGACACCATCACGAACAAGCTCATGCGATTTCAGCAACAATCATTTACCCAATCACCATGAAGATGATCGCAAAAGCTCACCGAGCTGGTGCATGTCGAAGGGGTCTCTGGCATCGAGTCCAGTTGGAGTAGTGCAGCTGGAGAAGTCCACCCTCTCGCCTGGCTGGTGCTGCTTCCTGCAAAGTAACAGCAAGTTAGAAATTGGTTATAGGGGATCAGCCTAGAGAGGCAATGTGGACTGTAAGTAAGCTCGGCTTGCCTGTACTTGTCGGGGACCTTGCCCTTCTCCTTGTATGGCTTGACGAGCACGCGGGCGTCGCAGATGAAGTGCGGGTTGCCCTTGGCGAGGATCAGCTTCACCGTCTCCGGGTAGACGAAGGTGACGAAGCCGAACATGCGCTTCTGCTGGTACGGGATGCGGACGTCGTGGACGGGGCCGTAGATGCTTCAATTGAGAGGCATCATCACTCATCAGATTAAAGCTAAGCTAGGACAGCGGCCACGGCGGTAACGGCGGCGGTGGGCTACCTGAAGTAGTTGGAGACGTCCTCCTCGCGGAAGGTGCTATCCGCCGGGAAGGTGAGGTAAATCTGGCGCGAGCCGGGGTTCATCATGCTCGCGAAGTCGGCTCGCTCCAGCCGTGGCCGCCCCATGAACTTGTGCGCCTCGTCGCCGCCTAGCATCAGCGCCGCCGCTGCCGCCGCCCTGCAAATCGACGGAATCGGAGCTAAGTTAAAGGGATGCTACTACTCCAGGAGGAGCTCGGAGGGTGGAAAAAGTTGGCACCTCTGGCTCTCGTTCTGCTGCTGCTGCTGCTGCAGGAGCAAGCTCAAACACTTGGTGGCTGCGGATGGCGAGCCGGGGAGTGAGCCGGTGGGAGAGTAGGGGAAGGCGGCGGCGGCGAGGCGCTGGGACTTGGAGCGGATGAGGAAGTCCTGGCACTGCTGCTCCACGGTGGAGGGGTCCATCTTGCCGGCGGCGTCGTCGGGGAGGCCGCCGTGGACGAACCGGCAAGCGCTGCCGTTCTTGCAGTAGCCGCGCGCGTAGTAGAGGCACGGCTTCCAGCCGAGCCCGTCGGCGCCGCCGAGGCAGAGCTCGCTGACAGACGCGCTCCGGCGGTGTCCGGGGCCACCGTTCGCCCACCCTAGGTTGTAGGAGAAAAGGCCGCCGTCGCCTCCGCCGGGGCTCCGGCACTCGCCGCCGTCGAACATGGGCATCTGGTGCCCCGCGGGGACGCCGCCGTCGTTGAGGAACGCGAGCTGGTCCTGCAGCTGGAGCTCGTCCATGAGCGGGTCGCCGCCGAAGAAGGGCGACGGCGGGCCCCCGCCGTTGGCCGGGCTGATGAGCTCGTCGCCGAGGCCGACCATCTCCTCCCCGGCGCCATTGCTGACGCTGTTGTTCCTGGAGAACACCGGGGGAGGCGCCCACGAGGAGGGGGAGGACACCGAGAGCGGCGAGGGCGCGGTGCCGCAGCGCCCGGAGTTCTGCCGCGAGAGCATGAAGGGCGAGTGGGCGGCGGCCGCGGCCGCCGCGACGGAGGTGGGGGTCCCGGGCCCGGACGCCGGGAGGAGGCCGAGCTCCTTCCTGGCCTTGGCCATGACGGTGTGGAGCAGCGCCTCGGGGCCGAAGGCGAGGCGTATCATCTCCTTCTCGCCATGGTCCTGGATGAGGAGGAAGCCCATGATCTTGGCTGCGTGGTCCGGGTCGAGCGCCTGGATCCGCGAGAACACCACCTTGGTCGCCTCGTAGGCGTCCATGGCGAGCTCCACAGCAAGCAAGCAATCGAGCTTCTTCCTCCTTCCTCCTCCTCCGCTTTCTTTACCACAACACTCGTTGCTTCTTGGCTTCTTGGCTTCTTGCTCCGCTGCTGCTGCTGCTGCTGAGCTGTGTTCTACTACCACCACTAGAGTGTGCAACAAAGCAAGCTCAAAGAAGAAGACGAGAGAGAGATCAGTGGGAGCGGCGCCACTGAGGCAGTGAAGAGCAGAGGAAGAGCTCCATTTTCCCCCAGAGGAAGAAGAGCTCGCTCGCAGCCGAGCTAGAAGAAGAAGCTAAGCTATGGCTATGTAGTAGAAGTAGTACTCGTACTAGTGCGCTGCATCCCTATCGATCTATACTACTCCTTTCTTTACTTGGCTTGCCCCTTGCTTTTGTTGGGGCCGGGCTCCATCTCGAGGCTCCAGGGGGAGTGACAGGTGATGCCACAATTTCTCCAGGGTGTTTTTCGCGAAAATGTTTTTGCATTGTAATTTTGAGCCTTCTTTCAGGGTGTTTTTGGTGAAGTGTTTTGTTTTTGCTGTAAGTAATTTTGCTTTTGTTTTTGCTGCCTGGTGTGAGGAGGATGGGTGCGTGGAGCGTTGGATAGATCTGGATCTCCGTGGACCCCATTTTTATACATGTCGAGCTCCAGCTCCAGCTCCAGCTGAGCTCGGCTCGATCCGCTCCAGTGCACTCCAGCCTCTAGCTCCATCACTCTCTTCCTCTTACTGTACACTAGCAGCAGTAGTAGGAGTATTTACGTTGTACGAGCAAGAAGATGGAGATTTAATTGCGCCAGTCTACTGCAGGAGGATCCGTACGGTAATAAAAGGGGAATACGAGAATAATGGGGTAAAAAAAATAGGGGAATTACCAATTAATCCTGGTTTAGTTCTCAATTTTTTTCAAAAACATTTGTATTGAATATAGATAAAAATAAAAACTAATTACTAGGCTTACATGAAAATTGTGAGACGAATCTTTTAAGTCTAATTAGTTTATGATTAGCCATAAATACTATAATAACTCACATATGCTAATGACCTAATATTAATTAGACTAAAAAAATTCATCTCAAGGTTTTCGAAAGATTCCATACGGGATTTTGAGCTTTTTGGTGATGAGTGACACGGCCGTAATATGGGGTGCTGACCGGGATGGACCCACACGAGGTGAGGGGAGCGTTTCTCGAGGCTGCAGCAGCCACCGTCCCGTTCCTCTTTGTCCTTTCTGCCCACTGCGCTGCGCTGCTGCAAAAAACCGCAGTGTGGTAGCCGCTGAAGCGAGATGAGAGATGAGGGCCTTTCACGATAAGATGGCACACTTCCCCATGAGAAATCATTTTTATCGACATGATGGTTGGATTATCTTAATAAACCCCGTCTCTGTCCCCAGGGATACTGTTTCACACGCTGCGACGCCATTTGCCTCTTTTTTTTTTATGCCTTCAAACTGCGGGTTTCCCCGTAAGAATGGCCTCGTCTCACCATTTTTTTTAACTGTTGATGGGTGTCTCTCTCTGAAAAATGAACTGCTACAGTGGCTACGAGCTGGCAATCGGAAGAGTGAGTTCATTCAGACAAAAGGAAAAAAAAAGGAAAGCATAATCCATCTCAACTCTTCACGCGAGTTTGAGTTTAGTACTAGTAATGAGGGATTAGGAACTGCATATGATCCGGTTGGAATTGGAATTATGCAGGTGGTGTGGGTTGAGGGGGGAGGAATTGCAAAAAATGCAATGGCTGCGTCTGATTTCCCTGTCAAACAAACACGGTCGCTTTCGGTCCGTCGCCACAGAAGCGCATCCTATCATGCACAAATCCAATAAACAAATGACGGGGGATAATTTCGACATCACTTTCCCCAGGGACCCACGGCACGGGTGGGGCCCCACCTGTTTTGTTTCTTTGTTGTTGGGTGGACGACGCTGCTGTCTTTGTGATCAGGGCACTCTCCTCCATTTCCATTTCCCTCCCTCGAGTAAAATCGGCTTTACATGCATGATACGCCGTTGCCACGTCAACCACAGCAGGTGACATTACCATTTCAGCAAGGCCAGGGCGTCTATTGTGATCAATTCATGTAGTACTATTGTTCTCTTGCTCCCCAAACATAGCAGCTACTCGTTTAACAATGAATCTGAATAGAAAGACGATTGTATACTATCAAAACATAGGATATGGTGTAAGCCTACACGAAGAAAAACTGATATAGTCTGTTGTCGTACCAGAGCCGCCTTATGCCCGTGTCACCGTCATTCTCCCGACGATCTCCTGATTATGACATTATCCTATCTCTTAATCATGCGATCTCAATTCGTGATTATCACATCGTAGCTCACTGACCTCAATGGTCGAGGAGAAGAGCAATGATGAGTGAGGTTAGCTCTTCGCTATGAAGGCCTATGAATATACTCCAATCTTTTGGACGTTGCTCATGTAAGTCTAAGATGTACCGGATTCAATATCCTGGTATTTAATGTTTAATGTGTGGCTATCTTATTGGGTGAACCTATAATACTTAAAGAAACATGGAGTATATATTTTTACAATTTTCACCTTACCCTATTATTCATCATTTAATCATTATCCTAGCTCTCTATCTCCATTACGCCACCCGCGCACTATGCACCATCCCTTAATTTTCAACAATGCTCCTACATCAAACCATAAATAGTTTATAATTTGATCTTCAAACCGCATGATTTTCATACTCCATGTCGCGACATTGTATTGATGGCCATGGAAGAATAACCATCAATCAGTTATCATCGTCTCCGCACCATGTTAATATGTTTCTAACCGTCTCATCAACTGTTTGTTGCTAACTTCCTTGTTGCTTCCACTGATCCAAGGCGCATCCTTCTTCTCTAGCATCTACTAATCTATAGCGCCACATTTCTTCCCATCCTCACTTGCACAAACTATAAGGTCAATGCACACATGTGGCATTCGGTCAACCCATGACAATAGGAGATTCTCTACCAGCTCGGCTCGGAGCGGGACTGAACGAGGTTCGTGTAACCTAGATTGGGCACACGTTCTTTGTTAGAAAAGCTGTCGTGCGGCGTGAGGGAAAATAGTGCGGCTACGCTGTGGGGTCATGGCCTTGTGCAACGCCCCAACTCTACACCCTATGCGAGGCTACAGCGGTCGTCGTTGGAGAGAGCTATTGCTGCGCTAGAGAGGGAGCCTCGTTGCCGTACCTGCTTGAATCCCAGCCGTCAAACTCGTCGTTCTCCACTCCGCGCCATCGCGCTCGTCGGCCTATCTCCCCGATCTGCGTCGGAGAGGGACTCTACCCTAAGAAGAGAAAGGAGAGGCCGCCGTAAATGGCATAACCCAAACTCTAGGCATTTGGTGTCGCTCATGAAAAATACATGAGGATTACTAGTTTGGTGATGGAGGATATCTATCTATTTTTTATTACATGCTTACTAATTGCTCTATTTTAGAATATAAGATTTTAATATATATGAAAATAGTTTAGTTTTAAAACAGAAGGATTAGATGGGGGGAAAGGCAGTAAATAAACAAGGTCGGTACCACGTTGATGCAACTGGTGGTCTTTTTATCACCCCGGTTAGCTTTTGGCTCATCTTTTGGCGTTCCACCGACTTTTGTGTGCGCACGCGCGTGCCTGTGCGTGCGCCTTTGCATGGCATTGCCATGCCATGGTGCGTGTGTTTGTGCCTTTGCATGTGTTGTAGGAGGAGTACTCCAATGTGTTTGTGCGAGCGAAGGCTGCAGGTTTGCTACTACTACCATGGCAAACTGGCATGACGGAACGGAAGCGACAGATAATACAGAGGCCACGCACAGCAGATTGCTCGCCTTTCGCCTTTCGCTCGCTTTTGTTGCACCGTCGTTTTCAGCAGCAGCAGTCGCAGCTTTGTTCTTGCCTACTGTACGAGTACTACTACACTTCACTTCCTCAGCTTCTGCTTCTACGTACTGTGGTACTAGTACCTCGTATACTAGTATAGAAGATTTCCATACGAATTCTCTCCCAAATCGTTTTCGTCTCCACCAAACGGAAGAATCCAATTTAACACCACCCGGATGCTCCATCGGCACGGCAGGTAGCAGTAATTACTAGCATAGCTAATTGAAGTACTCTTGGGTTTTAACCTCTCACTGTCATCAAGAATCCCTTGACTCGTTTTCTAAGCGTACGGGCTTTACCCTGAGTCCCTGACCGACGAGTCAACATGCATTTACCTCCCTGTTTTGGCGGTGAAAAACTCTGAATTAGGACTAGTAGTAACATCTTCTTCGTCAGAATGTGGGACATTCGGAGCGGTCTCACTGTTAACTGGTTGTGTCCTTAGAGCAGGTAAAATATCAGGCTATAAGCCAGCTATAAACATATTTTAAAAAAGATAAAGAAAGAGAAGAGCAGCGAGTTACAGATCTGTAGCCAGCTGCAGCACGAACTTCAAGACGTAATATGTATATAATAGGTAGGATCGAGTATTAATAGTATATTAAGCAACTATTGTATGAATTGGCTATGGATGATTTAGAGCCAAAGCCAGTAGTAGTGGACTATTCTATTAAACTTGCTCATAGCACATATACTGCCTGTCTGATTCAATTTTGTGCTAGCAAGAGCGTCCGTAGAAATGTTGAATACTCCTGCTACTACGACTCCTATACAATGGAACTGATGAGAGATAGGATCATTTGTCGTCTTGTTCAGATTCACTGTACCAACATGTTTCTTTTGAGTTTTGAACATGACCAGTAATCACTGTACTGTAGTGCGGGGGTACTATAGCCACTTAGCGTGAGAATTAGCCTAACCAATGCATGGAAAAGACAAAACAAATCAATACGGTATCATTGGGCATATGTTGTCTCGGTCGTCGAAATTTCACCAACAGTTCGCAGGATTTAATCCCATTCTGACCAGAATCCTAAGATCAAGTTTAATAGTATAGCTAATTATTAGCTCCAAATCACCTATAGTTAATTTAATAGACAATTTATATAATAGTTACCTATAAGAGCAGATACAATAGCAGGCTATAAGCTAGCTGCAAATATATTTTAAGGAGATAAATAAAGAGAGAGAAGAGCAGCGGGCTACATATTTGTAGCCAGCTGTAGCACAGACTTCAAGACACAGTGTGTGTATGACAGGTGGGACCATGTATTAATAGTGTAGTACGTAATTATTGTATGAATGAGCTATTAGATTGGCTACAGATGAATTGGAGCTATTAGTTGGCTATACTATTAAACTTGCTCTAAACATGTACTACATAATTAATGTTTGGTCCCACCTATCATATACGTGTATCTTAGAGTCCGTGCTACATCTGGCTATAAATCTTTAGCATGCAGCTCTTATCTCTTATCTTTTATCTTCTTAAAATATGTTTATAGCTAGCTTATAGTCTGCTATTGTATCTGCTCTTAGTGAAGTAGTATAATTCTACACTTGAACCAGAATGAATTAAATATTTAAATAGTGAAGAAGTTAATTTTAAAAAGTTTTCTACGAAATGTCTTCTTTCTATAAAACTATAAAACTAATATAATGACCGATCAACATGTAAGTATGGTATTTATTACCACTCCTAAAACCTACATGCAAGCATATCACATCAACCCAATAAAACACACAAAGCTTAACATGCAAGTATATAGTAATTATATCCATAATTTATTTCATTCTAAAACTAAACATATACATAATAAATTATCATTCTCAAGTCATTTTCAAAATATTTCAATTCAAACCATTTCATCATTTCTTCATTATATAACATATATTTGCAGCAAAGCGCGATGCATCATCTAATATATACTAATGAAGAAGTTTTTAGCAAGGGAACACAGGGTGTATTTAGTTCACGTCGAAATTGGAAGTTTGACTGAAATTGGAATGATGTGACGGAAAAGTTGGAAGTTTGTGTGTGTAGGAAAGTTTTGATGTGATGAAAAAGTTGGAAGTTTAAAGAAAAATTTTGAAACTAAACTCGGCCACAATACCATTAGGAAGCGTGCATGCAATAATCAATAAGAAAAAAAAATGAACATGACCTTAGACCGGAACATGGTAATTCCATAAAAATATTTGAAACTCAAATGCGTCTCACACATGGTTCGGAAAATCATTCACTGAATACCACTCCGGAGTGGTCTTGTCTATTTTTATGAAAACCATAAACTTAAACAAATGTTAACAAAATTTTAAATTTTATTTGATTTTTTAAAATTGAAAAGATTTACCAACTGGTTTGTCAGCTCGAGCCACAACGAAGTCAACGAAAACCAGAAAAAAAGAAGGCGGTTCTCATCGGTTTTTTTTTTAATAATCCTTGGTTCCCAAACACCTGATCGAAATCGAATTTCTACTATGGATCATATAGAATTTTCAGAAATCCTACAGGGGATTTGTTCCGGGGAGATTGAAATTGTGGAGGGGATGAGCTTTCATCAAGGCAGGCAGAAAGTTGCTGCTCCCAGTTCGATCGATGGATAGTCAGTCACATGGAGGAAGCGAGTTCTTCGGATCCCTTGTCGTCACCAACTGCGTGGTCCCTCCTGTGGCCGCCGTATCAGTCCAAGGGTGACTCCAACAGCAGCAGCAACGTCGTCCTGCTTGGCCGGTTGCAGTCACCACCGCTGCTGATTTCAGTCCAGCTCACCACTACCTTTCCTCTCCCCGTTTTCTTCCTTCAAATCGGCCTACTATTCGAAAACGACCACCAAATTTCCCCGAAAACAACAACAATCTCCCGGATTGTTTTGTTTCGCACGGATGCATGGCTGATTGGAAGTTGCACAACTTCCATCATAACCTGTATGATGGATCGTAATACAGGTTTGTGTTTGTACCAAAAACATACACTTGATTCTCACAGGAAAAAATCTCTAGGATTTTACTCCTATGTACTACTCAATTCGTCTTTAAATAAATAACTTTAGTATAAGATTTGATACATCAATCTGAATAGATATATGTCTAGATTCCTATACAAATATAGATGTATATGTTAATTTAGAATTCGGGAGATACTGAAGATAGCACTGTAGTAAAAGTAAAATTAAAATCTTAGTGCTGGATACACCCAGTATGTAGTATCTCTTGTTGCTGTAGGACATGGAGCATATGCAGAGGATGGACAGGACACGTGCAAGATGGTTGTGTAATGAAGTATTAGATGCTGCAGTTAAGGAGCCTGGGCTACTGCAAAGGACGGTGTTTTGGAGCAACACAAGGGAGCACAGGGTAGCACTGCCTCCTCCTCCTCACTTGCCATAATTTTGCCATTGCCATTTGCCACAATCTTCAATTCTCCAAAATTTTAGCACATCAGATTCACCTAACTACTACTACGGCTCCTACCCACTTGCTCAACTGAAAGCAAATGCACCGGCAACCATCACTGTAGCTACTCTACCTTGC
Organism: Oryza meridionalis; assembly: GCA_000338895.3. Taxonomy (NCBI): domain Eukaryota; kingdom Viridiplantae; phylum Streptophyta; class Magnoliopsida; order Poales; family Poaceae; genus Oryza; species Oryza meridionalis. The sequence goes on from CM002530.2 coordinate 29,804,849, forward strand.
AAGAGACCATGTACAACTGTACACGCAGATTCTACGACTATATGGTTGTCAGCCATTATTTGCTGCTAGTATATTACCTTTGGTTTTTTCTATTTGACGTTGATTTGTTAAAAGACGAACTAACTACTATCAAATATTTAGGATGAAGAGAGTATCTGCTAACAAAATTTACCATACTTGCTTAATGTCACTACCTCCCTCGCAACAACACTTTTTTTAAGTCTATCACACTTGTCTCACATAGACTTTATCTTTAGAGTAATTAATACATTGAAATTTGTTGAAAGTGCACTGTATTACAGTCTTTTCAGCTTTATATCTATATGTGTGAGAAATTAAAAATGAAGTATTTTTGGAACCGAGAAAGTATATGATCAAAGTCCTTACTACCCCTTTAAGAGGATTTTGCCACACTTCTCTTCATTGAGTATAGAACCTTAAGTCCTGTTATTTTGTCCAACAAAAGTTGGATGGAGATTAAGATTTTTGTGGCACGTTTTTCAAACTGCTAAACGGTGCGTTTCGTGTAAAAAAACTTTCTATATGAAAGTTGCTCAACAATATCATATTAATCTATTTTTCAAGTTTGTAATAATAAAAACTCAATCAATCATACGTTAATACCATCTCGTTTTGCGTAAAAAAACTTAATTTTCATCTTCATTTTCAGAAGAAAAGAACACCACCAAGCTAGCTATAACTTTAGCTACAACCATATAGTAGCTACTCCCTCCGTTTCACAATGTAAGACTTTATAGCATTGCTCATATTTATATAGATGTTAATGAATCTAGACATATATACTTAAAACAGTCGCATGTTCTGATGGGAACTCATTCCTTCCGTACGGAAAACGGAGTAGTCCATTAGCGCATGATTAATTAAGTATTACTAGCTATTTTTTCAAAAATGGATTAATTTAGTTTTTTTAAAAGAATTCTCGTATTGAAACTTTTTTAAAAACATACCGTTTAGCAGTTTGAAAAGCGTGCACGTGGAAAACGATGGAGAGAGGGTTGGGAACAAGGGGTGTCCAACACAGCCTAAAAAAGCGTTGCTGGCAACCAAATATTCCTCACTCACTTACGCCGAGCCCTTCTACTACTATGCATGTTTTTTAAAAATCGAATTAGCCTTTTTGGCGCCGTGAGAACACTGCTCTGGTCGGCACCAATTGCCTGGGGACCATTACTGCTGTTAATTTGATCGTGCTCCGATTTGGTTTGGTCGCTGTTAATTTAATTGTCACTTAGTTTCCGGTTGACCAGATCCATCTAACATTTGGGATTCAAAGCTTCTGTACGCTTTCTTTTAGGAAATGGAAAGGGCTTATCTAGGCTTTGCACCATACATAAAGATTTGGCTACCTATTAGCTGCGAGAAGTAGTTGCACTCGATGGTGCCTTAAGCCATTCCCAACCCAAAACACAAGACATAGTTTCTATATACTCCACATCATCAAGAAACTAATACTAAACACTACTCTCTCAATGCAAGCACTACTATTCCATACTTAAATTTAATGCTAGTTATCTCACATATTGTCTTGGATGTTGTGTAAAAATCATGTCTCATGATTTCATTCTCTTTCCTCATTTATTCACTTACCACATTATTTTTCATTCTAATTGACAGCTTATTTAATACTATGGATATCATCCTAGTCATTGAGTTGGGAATGGCCTTATTACTAGTTTACTACTCCCTTTTTTCGTGGGGTAAAGCTTTTATACTGAGGGCTTGTTTGATACAGTTCCAACTCCTAGATTTAACTTCAGGAGTTGGGTCTGGAGTGGAGTTGTGTAGCTATCTAAACCCAGTTCCACAACTCTAGTTCATTTTGTGAGAGAGCTCCACCCAGCTCCACTCCCAGTTTTGGTGGAGTTGAAACTGTTTGGCTGAGCTCCAGCTCTTTCTGGAGCTGGAGCTGGAGCTGGAGCTGTGCCAAACAGGCCCTGAGTTCGTTTATTGACTTTTCCAACTCACATCGTATGTTTTACGATGCACATGCTTTCGAAACTATTAGAGGGTACAGTTTTTTTTAAAAAAATAATCTATACGAAAGTTATTTTAAAAAATCATATTAATATATTTCAAAAAATACTTCAGCTAATATTTAATTAATTATATGCTAATAAATCGCTCTGTATTATATATGCATGTGAGGGGTTAGTTTCCAACTTCAACGAACACGGTTACACGGCCTTAAAAATGATGGTGAGGTGACCCAGCAGGGGTACAGTAAGAGCATCTCCAGCAGAGTTATCAAACCACTCTCTAATCTAAACTTTAACAAATGTTAGAGAAAAATATCCTCCAACAGACTCTCCAAGCTATCTAACTGGCCAAAATACACCTCTCAATGGCCAAATCTAGCCAGCCTCTAGCTAGCTCACCCGGCTTGCCAAAAGGTGGGCCCCACCACTTTCTCACCGCTCCATCCCAAATTCGCACGAAAGCCGCCGCAGTCGCGTGGATGTCGCCGCTGCAGCAGAGGGAGAGGGGCGGGGAGGAGCCTCGCCGTCGCCGCTCTCTACCAACGCCGCCCCCCGTCGTCGGCGTGCACGGCCACCGCCCCCCGTCGTCGGCGTGCACGGCCACCGCCGGCCGTCATCGCCGAGCAGGAAGACCGCTAGCCGCCGCGCAGCACGCGGCCGTCGCCGCCCCTCCGTTGCCGCGCACGAAGACCGCCGCCCCTCCGTTTCCGCGCGCGGCCGCAGCCGCCCCGCCATCGCCGCACACGAAGATCGCCGCCCCGCCGTCGCGTGCACGAAGACCGCCACCCCGCCGTCGCCGCGCGCGGCCGCCGCTGCCTCGCCGTCACCTCACACGAAGACCTCCGCCCCGACGTCACCGCAGACGAAGACTGCCGCCCGCCGTCGCCACACAGCAAAAAGAGGCTGGGGGAAGAGGGGGAGCAGGATGATGGGAAAAAAGTGGTATAGAGACTGACATGTAGGTCCCGCTGTCATTCACTCGGAATAGAGAGGATAAATGGAGAGGCTGTGGGGTAAACAACGAGTTTGATTTGCCAAACTAAATAGAGAGTTAGCTAAATAGATATTTGAAGAGTCCGATTTAGAGAGGCTGTTGGAGATGCTAACCCAACTGGTGAATCATTTGCACGGATCTCTCAAGGATATTTGGCTTCAGGAGGTTCGCTATTCAGGTTGGCAAACAGCAAACTGTAATATACTCAGTACCACTCTGGTATAGTCAGGGTGTGTTTTTTTCCGGGAAGCATTATGTCGTTCAAGATTAGTGTACGTTTTTAGGCGAGTTTACCCCTTGTAAAGTGGGGTTCGTTTCTATTGAAAATGAAGTTGAAGTTAAGGCACGGAAAATAAAAAAAATATTACTGCATAATTAATTGAATTTTAATTATTACAATTTCAAAAGGGGTTTTTATCTAACATTTTAAAGTAAAAGTTACCAAATAAAATATACCGTTTAGCAATTAGAAAAATATTCAGATGAAACCAAGGTAAAATATGTATGTTAGACAGGAAAGAATGGGGACTGCTTGTGTGTAGTTTCCAAAGTGAGAGAATTTAAAGATACTCCATCCGTTTCAGAATGTAAGTCATTCTAACATTTTCTATATTTATATTGATGTATATCCGTCTAGATTTATTAACATCAATATGAATATGGAAAATGTTACAATGACTTGCATTGTTTACCGGAGGAAGTATTTAATATGGGTAAAACATGAAATAGATATCCTAATTACTTGCTCTTGATAAATGAAATTATGTCAATATGATAGGATACTATAATAATTATTCGTTGGCAAATAGAATTATGTTGAGGGAAACCGAACTTCAGATGTCTGACAAATAGATATGCCCGACATGATTTATCCTGCGGAATGGCAGCATGAGAAGTTAGAATTGCTCTTCCCCATTCCAATTCATGAATTGGCTGGTCGAATCCACTTGGAAAGTTAGTAAATATATCTGCAGTTGTATATAGTCAGTAGTTAGATGGACAGGAGCATGATTGATGCAACAATTCTGTTCCGAGAACCTTGTTTAGATATACAAACACAAATGATCCCACAAGTGGGGTTGATTAGGTGATTCACTCATGGTCATGGACCCAAAAGAGTGGCTCAGACAAATCCTCCAATCGTTATGTCGATGGCTCGATGCTAGATTCTATACATACATATCTGCCGATCGATTCCTCCTTTTGCATGCTTATTTTTAGATCAGGAGAAGGAACATATATAATAGATAGATTAATCAAGAACCTGTCACTGTTGCGACGTTCTCTGTTCGAGAGCGACAACGGATGATCCAGCTCGATCTCCTCCTCTTCCTGCTGATGCAGCTGCTGGTACGTATGCAAGCTCGGTGATGCATGCATGGGATGAATGATTAGTATAGCTAGGAGTATTAATTATTATGATTAGTAGTAAATTAACTGTGCCAATCATGGGTGTGAACTGCTGTTTGGTTCTTAGCTATAGCTAGCTCGTAATTAAGTGATGAGAGCATAGTTGTTGCCAAGGCCCAGTTTTTAGATGGCAAAAAATTTATTTTGAGGTGTCACATCGAATATACGGATATACGTTTAAAGTATGAAACGTTGTCTAATAACAAAATAAATTACAGATTTCGCCAGAAAACTACGGGACGAATTTATTAAGCCTAATTAATTTATTATTAGCAAATATTTTACTGTAGCACTATGTTGTCAAATCATGGCGCAATTAGGTTTAAAAGATTTTATCTCACAATTTACACGTAAACTGTGTAATTAGTTTTTTTTCCATATTTAATAGTCCATACATATATCCAAACATTCGATGTGATGGGTAAAAATTTTTTGTTGTAGGAACTAAACAGGGTCTAATTGCTAAGTGCCAATTTGTCGACAAGATATATAATTTGGAGGAGACGCAGACGACAAGAGAGAGGACGAATTGAAAGGACAGATGGATGGCTAGAATTGTATAGTTGTGTAGCTAGATGAATGGATGGATGGATATGCCACGACCTGACGCGGCCTAGCTACAACGCAACTTGTTGGTCGTGTTGCTATCAAATGGACGGCGACTCATCATCATACGGTCGCTGCTTTAGTTTTAGTAGTAGTACTTAGTACTTGTACTAGTGATTACAACAATTCAGTTCGATTCCAGCCAGAATTTTGTTTGACATTCATCCATCCAATACTGCTTGGATACAAAGCTTGAAGCAGTACGCATGTTTAATTTATAGCCGATTAAGCACTGAATTTTGTCTATAAGACTACAACTCCGAGTAGTACATTGCTTCGTGCCATTCAAAATTTGTGCAACCTACAGAGAGACTGCAAAATCGAATGACGCACAAATTTTATATATTTGTTTATAGGATACCAGAGACAATATTTTATTATTCTTGTTAAAACTAGAAGAGAGAAATTTCAGATGACAAAATTGCCCTTAGCCCTATCAACTTCAGCTCCATTACTTGCTTCCCAGCGCCGCTTGCCAGTCCCCACTGCCATCGCCATGGCCTAGGGTTAGGGTTTTGGATGGGGATTGGGGTAGGGTGTGTGTGGGTATAGGGTTTTTTTTTTGGGGGGGGGGGGGGGGGGTTGCGATGGTTCAGTTGGGCTGAGGGTAATTTTTTCTTTTAAAAATTTCAACTCTTTCTATCTAAATTTGATAAAATATTGCTTCGGGTGTCCAACAATCAAGTACACAAACTCTTTCTATCTAAATTTGATTATGCGGTCTGACCGACATCTCGGAGGAAACACCGGTAGATCATCCAAACTTTGGTAATTTCCCTATTTTAATCCTAAGTGCCAAATTGGGGTGTAAACAGTGTGTACATGAATGTACCAATCAGAGTTCAATTTTTGATACCCACAAATATTACATAGTACTTTCTCCGTCCCAAAATATAAGAGAGTGTCTCATCCGTCTAAAATCCCTTATATTTTGAGAGGGAGGGAGTATATGACTATTTGAGAGTGCATTTTGAAAATTCAAAAAGTCAAAACTCTAGCTCAAACCATCTTAGTCACCGTTGTTGTCGTCGAGACCCCGCTGCACTCGAGACCGACAGTGACAGATCCGCGAGGGAGAAGGCCGTCGGTGCCGGATCTGCGAGGGGGCTGGGCGCTTCCGAGGCGGCGGAGATGCCCCGAGGAGGCAACGCCGCAAGTACTGTCGATGCACGCCATTGCCGCTGTCAACGTGTGTCTCTTTCGCTGACCTCCTCATGCACCGATGGGCCCGCCACCGTCCTCGAGTGCTTCTGGCGGCCTGTAGAGTTTGAGAGACAAAAATGATGAGGAGCGAATGAGAAAGTAAGAGAGAGGGAGAGGGTGCGGCGGAGGGTCCATCGTTGTTGTCTCCCCATCTGTTGGGGTCGGATCCGCTCCCGTCATTGCCCTAGGTGCCGTCGCCCCCGTTGGCCTTGGGTGAGGAGAGGATAAGAGGGAGAGAGGGGAGGGGAGTGACCGAATAAGGAGGTTTTTAAAGAGATAGGAGAGAAGAGAAAATAAGAGGGGGTGAGGACGAGCCTTGTGTCAGACATGCTTATTAAGAGTTCCATATGTGAAAATAGGTTTATTTTCATAGACGGGCCTCTTAAGAGAGTCTCATGTAAAAATCATTTTTTTTCATGCGGGTCTCAACTGAACAACATTCATTAGAAGTACATATTTACGGGTATGTTGTATGCACGTGTATGTGTCTTTCGTGTGATTGGGAGAAAAGAAAAGGAGGTTTTGCGGGCGTGAGCGTGCATCCCAACCGGATGTGCCATTGCCGGCTGGTTGCCGGTGTACATTGCACGCATGCTGCCGATGTGATAGGCCCACGTACCGTCCATACATACATACATGCAGCAATGCAACGTTGGAGCCTTGCATTTGTTGCTGGTTGGGTTCTATATATATTGCATTATATGCACACTAGCTAGCATGGTCCACCAGGTTGCACGCAACAAAGCAGCTGCAGCCTGTGCAACAACCAACCTAGCTAAGCTACTAGCTACAACTGATTCACTTGCGCCCGTGACTGATAAAACAATTGCATTGTATGTGCGACGAAATCTAAAGCTTTTCTCATATCGCAATGTCGAATATGTGATGTGCATGGATGCAGATGCAAATGCAATGTAGAGCCTGTTTAGATCTCAGCTCAAAATTTTACATCCTGTTACATCGAACGTTTGAACACCTATATGAAATATTAAATATAGGCTAAAAAATAACTCATTACACAGATTGCGATTAATTTGTGAGACGAATCTTTTAAACCTAATTGCTTCGTGATTTGACAATATGGTGCTACAGTAAACACTTGCTAATGGTGGATTAATTAGGCTTAATAAATTCGTCTCGTGGTTTACTGATGGATTATGTAATTAGTTTTTCTATTAGTGTCCAAACACTATATATGATACCCTATATAATATCCGATGTGATACGCCAAAACTTTACACAACTGGATCTAAACACCCCCGTAATGGCTGGATGCTGCCCCGGCCGTGTAATGTGTTTCGTTTGCTTCAGACCGGATCCAATATATCCAACCACATCCAACAATTTATAAGCCTATTGCAGAGTAATGTGTGTTGTACGGGCAGTGATGTTATAAAGTCACTGGGCTCATTAAGTTGCCGGTCTCTCTGGGTGAGACATCGTCATTAACAAGCCATTCATCACGCACATTTAATTTGCCACATCCAGCACTAATTAATTAATTACTACTACTCCAGTTGTGTGCTCGATCAAACGCGTTGCAACAAACACAGGGCGGCTTAATTATGTTGGGTTTGCAAGTGATAGAGTAGTCCTAGTCCTAGCAACCACGTATACGTACTCAATGCTTATGTTGCTTGCGGCCTTAAAATCATCATGATTATCCGGGGGATGAGCTTAACGATAATGACTAACAAAAGAAGTTGAGTTAGCTAGGGTACTTATGTACCTGCATGCTTTCGTTGACAGAAAATGAAACATTCTGCGTGTGGATGTATTAATTGGGATGCATTATTCTGAGATCGGCCAATGCTTGCATACTAGCTACATGAGAGATCTCCTATAAGCTCGTTGCCTGCCAACCAAATCACGGATATTGAGTAAATAAGCAAACTTTAATAGAGTAGTATCTTGATCTCTCTAATTGATTAATTGAGATCCCAACGAGTACTGGTGTACTATGCATATATAGAAGGAGGTTTGATCGGCTTAATTTGATAATGAAGTGATCCATCAATATATAGTTCAAAAAAAGATACTCCTACTAGTGAAGTGATGATCCACTTGCAATCTCAACTGCTTATTGAGCCGAAAGATAAGACCTTAGGTAGCAGCTACTTGTACCGATAAACTTTACTAGCCGAAATTAGCACGACTAGCCTTCATTGCCCAGCACTTTTTTGATCTAGGAGTAGTTCATTTGTCCATTTTGTCTGCATTTAAGATGCTAAACAGTATCTTAACCTACTGAGGGGGGGGGGGGGGGGGGGGCATGATCAATCTTAGATTGCTCAAATTTGCCGTGAAATGCGCATCAATCATTACGGACAAAGCAACACATGCATCAAGTTTACACTGTGCACTTCTTTGCTGGAAATTTTTTAAGTCTCAAAGGCATACGGTACACACCTAGAAAACTACTGCTCCGTATTGCTGCTATATGTTCTCTCTCTCTCTCTCTAAAAAAAGTCTATAATTCTATGTACGGGAAGGTAATTGGCACAAGTTCTTCATTTCTAAAAAAATGTTACTAGTCAGGCTGAATTTGTTTGGGCGTATGGAGGTGAAAACTTCATGACACAAGTCTTTAGTATAGATTAATTAATTATTATAGACTTAAAAACGTTTATTGGATAAATAAAATTTATATATAGTAGCATAAAAAACACATCACTTAACAATTTAGAAAACGTACTAACGGAAAACGAGAAATTGTCACCCCAAACTCCAAAGAGAAAATTCCCTATCTAGCATAAAAAAATGCTCTTCCCTCTATAGCACCTAAACTTTAAAAGTTCCCTATCTAGGCACCCTCAAAATTATTGTTCCCTATTTGGTACTTCTGTTACTCCCGTTACCTCCACCGTCAAAACAAGCATGGACCCATGTCAAAATTTTTTGACCTCGCTTTTTCTGGATCGGTCCTAGGACCGAGCGCGACCTGCGCCTCTCCCCAACTCCACGCCGCTGCTCCCCAACTCCACGCCGCCGCAACCCTAGATCGTCGTCCCATGGCCGGCAGTGCATATGGCGACCCCCCCCCCCCATGACGGCGAGGACGGCGATTCTGCAGGCTCAGGCGCCGTTTCTCCATGCGCGTCCCTGCAGGAAGTGGCGCCGGCGGGTGCCCCCGGACGGCCAGCGCCGGCGGCACGGGAGGCTAGGTCGTCGCGGGAGGTCGGGAAGGGGAGGCAGCGGAGGCAGCGGTCGTTCCCGGCGACGGCGAGCGGTGGTGAACGCTTCCTGGCGACGGCAACGGCGGTGGAGACGCCGAGCTCCCGCATGACGAGGTCCTCCTGCACGGCGCCGAGGCAGACGGCTAGGTCGTCGCGGGAGGCCAGCGCCCTGCCAGCACGGGGAGGAAGGGGAAAAATGCCTAAAATACTAAAGAAGTGAAAAACCGTCTTTTGTCCTTCTAGTTAACACCGTTACCCTCAAAACTAACGGAAGTGCCAGATAGGGAACAAAAATTTTAAAGGTGTCTAGATAGGGAACTTTTGAAGTTTGGGTGCTATAGAGGGAAGAGCAACTTTTTTTTTATGCTAGATAGGGAATTTTCTCAACTCTAAAACGAACACAACCTAGCTTACTCAATTTGTTCTGAAATATAAAAATTTTCAGCATTTAAATTTTATCCAAAAATATGACAACTTAAATCTTTGCATATTACTTTATCTCAAGTAATCATAACCATCTTTTATAATTCACTTCTCCATGAATCTTTTCCTCTTAACCAATCATTTAATTTTTTTAGTATTATGTCGATCTCATATATACTTCTAAAACTTGAGATACTCCCTCCGTCCCATAATATATAAGAGATTTTGAGTTTTTTCTTGCACTGTTTGACCACTCGTCTTATTCAAAAAAAATTTAGAATTATTATTTATTTTTTTTGACTTACTTTATTATCCAAAGTATTTTAAACACAACTTTTCGTTTTTTATATTTTTATAAATTTTTAAATAAGACGAGTGGTCAAACAATGTAAAAAAATTTAAAATATTTTATATTATAGGATGAAAGGAGTAGTATTTTAGAACGGAAGGAGTGCATGGTATCATCGTTTGCATGGAAAAGATCGGTCGGAAGGAGTAGGCAATATTTGTGGCGTAGCGTAGTCTTTGTGTGAGCTCCCCCATGAGATGACACGACGGATTTGTCACTTGTGGAGACAAATGTCTCGGTCAGGACTGCTGCGCTGGAACCGGGACGCCACACACACACACACACAAGTTTGGCCCACTGCAGTGCCCGCACCACCCAAGCTAGCTAGGGTACGTACCAAGACACCCGACATTTGCCTACATTATTGCCTCCCGTTCTTCTACTGCTACACACCAAAAGGAACGGTGAAAGTGTAAAACAAACAATTGGAGAGAGTCCTTGAATCTGTTTGAGAAAGTTTCTAATAGCTCTTAACTTTTTTCAAACTCAGAAGCTCCTCCAAATTATACATGATTTTTTTAAATTCACAAAAACTATAAGTCAGAAACTGAAAAATTCAGTTACTCTATATTCATAAAACCTGGGTAACAACTATATTTGTTTCTCAGTTTCTCATAATTTTAAGTTTATCAAACAAGCCAAAGTCACTCGCGTGATCTAGCTACCACTGTTTGCTACCTAAAGCTACCTTTGTTGTGCTAGTGCAGTACTACTGCAGTAGGAGTGCGTACAGTACGTGACTAGTTTGTGTGTATGTTCTCTTTTTTTTTTTTACTGCTGGCATGTTTTGTTTGTCAAACATAGGACCGGACGGACCACAGCTCATACAAATGAAAGTAGCTAGGGGGACACACGACAAGGCCGGTGATGATACGATACGATACGCAACGCGGCGATGCAATTGCAGCTGCACATGCAGCTAGCGGCGGCAGCACACATTTTTGACGCGGACGCACGGCGGTGTGTTGGGTTCAAACACCTCCTCCGCTCCGATCCGGCCGACGTCGTCGGCAGCGGCTAAACTGCCATCGAAACAACGGAGTCGACTCGAAGGCGTGATTCGTCGTTCGGGTTTTGGGCTTTTTATTTACGTGAGAAAACTGATGAAAAAGTAGGGAGTAGTAGGAGTACATTTCAAAGGAGTCGGGTTAGATCAGAAACAATAACAGACTATAAACCAGCTATAAACATATTTTAAAAAGTTAAAAGAGAAGAAATAAAGGCAGCGGGGCTACAGATTTATAGCCAGCTACAGCACAGACTCCTAAATACATCTATATATCTATATATGACAGGTGGGATCAGACATTAATTATTTAGTAGTACATGCTATAGGTAATTATTGTATAAATTAGCTATTAAATTAACTATATATGATTTGAAGCCAATAGTTAGCTATACTATTAAACTTGCTCTTAAGAGCAAGGATAATAATACAACCAGCTGCTTACTGGATAGATCTTTTTAGTCTATCTCTCAGCTTAACTATATAGTGGTTAGCTCTTTACTACAAATATATAGTGCACCTGTCTGTCTCACATATTTTCATAGTCTGTTTCTCATCTCTCTCCTCTCCTCTCTCTCACCCAGCTCAGCATTCAGCCTTATTGTAGCTCTCTATTATAACTGCTCTAACAAAAATAAACGATCCCCAAAGGGATGGGGCCCACCAGAGTGCATCCAATGGACAGCTGCAACATGGCTGCCCCTCATCACTGATTCAGCACCATGTGCCTCATGTCAGTGCCTGTCCTTGCACACTCTTGTCAGATGCGCAATCATCAAAAGTAAATTGCCCACGCCTGCCTTGCAGTTCCTCCTCTGCCTCTGCCTGTTTTCCCCCCTTTTCTTCGTTGACGAGTTCTTGGCGATTATTGGAGCTATCAGTGCCTCAGCTCCTAGTACGATTTTTAAAAGCACGGATATTGTGTTATTTCTGTGTTCCATAGCGAAAAAAGAGGAATATCGATAGTGAACTTTCAACATAGTTAGAGCCAAACATAAGATCCGAATAATGTAGGGAAATGCTATAATATGGTATCCCGTTCGGATGGAGGGATATTTACGTGGTATCGCTTGACATCTCATAGATATTGGCTGATACCCGTTCAGATAAGATGATACCTCTAAGGTATCTCTCGATACTTAATAGGTATTGGCTGATATCCAGTTATCATGTAATATCTTTGAGCTCTATTCACAATGTACTACAAAAGTAGTCCATAGGAAATAAACTATTCTATTCAGCCACCTTGTAACATTGTGTAACTAGTCCATATAAAGAAAAATAGTAAAAAGGTATCCATATACATATGGACTATCCATATGAGATAAATAATATTATCTATCTCTACTTATCTCTCTTCTCCTAATGTTACCATGTATCCATATACATTGTGAGGATTGCTATAGTTAAAGTTTATTTATGTGGGTCACATCTATATAGACCACTTTTGACATATACATTGGTGATGCCCTAAGGATCATTCCGTCCGAACGGGATAGTTTCATGTATCCCCTTTAATATAATATAAGGTTGTGTTCGTTTCTATAGAAGATAAAATGAAGTTAGGACGCGAAAAACAAGAAAACTATTAGCTCATAATTAATTAAGTTTTAATTATTACAAATTAAAATATGAATTTATTTGATACTTTAAAACAATTTTTTATAGAAAGTTTCATATACACCCTTTAGCAGCTTGAAAAATGTGTTAACAAAATCGAGATAAAATATACATCTTAATCACAAAAGAATGGAGCCATATATAGGTGGTGTTTGAAATTACTGAAGATTAAAATTAAGACACGCAAAATAAGAAATTTTAATTGTTACAAATTTGAAAAATTAAATATATTTAATATTTTAGAATAATTTTTATATAGAAATTATTAAGCAGTTTAAAAAGCGAGACCGAGCCGATGATGCGCTTGATCACTAGGACTGCACGTTTCAGCTGCCCGTGACTGCTCTGCAGCAACAAAGCTATGCTGCGGCTCATGTGCTAGGTAGACGCAGCCATCTCTACGGCTCTACCGATCAATTTCTATGTAGCCAAGAAAATCAGTTATGTAGCCATTCACTGTAGTGCGGCTCACTAACAAAACTGATCCCTACATCACCGGGCCTTGGAATTGCCCTAGTTGAAGCCACGAATATAACTTACAAGTATAACGCCACGAATATACTGTAACTTAGAAGTATAACAGGGCCATTCTTTCGTTACAAAGTGCCATGTACTCCCTCCATCGTATAGAAAACCAACATAATACCGGATGTGACAAGAGAAGTTCTCATGCCCCTTTAGGCACATATATCAATTTCATATGAATTTAATTGTTCTGTATGAATCATGAAAAGTTCTTACGGCTGGAGGGTATTTAAATTGGTTTTAGTAACTGAAGAATATAATTTGTTCAGTTTTGTAAACTTGGGTGGTGGTCATAGTAGAGAGGGCAAAATATTTAACATAATAATCCTATAGATGTGGAATTAATTATTTGATTTTTGTGGACCTACTGCAGACCAACAGAGCCTAAAATTGTTTTTGAGTTACACGTACAGTAGGCAAAGGGACTTTATGGGAATTGGCCACAGCAAAAAAGATGTTAGATGCCAATTAAGGAAGGATTAGGTAAACTTAAGTGCCTATCAAGAATAATCTAAGGGGATTTCGAAACTACTTGGTGGGAGGTGCAGGGGCAACGGCTGTTGCCCAGATCAACAACCACTAGTGCTCGAGCGAAGGCTGACAAGCCACTGTCTGCAAACATCAGACATTAAAAGGTACAGCAGCGCACGGGAGGCCCCCCTATGAATGCTGTGTGGGGTGCACCGATCGATTTTTACGTGACCGTGAATGCGATGGGTAACATGGCAAACCCCAACCGATCAGCTCAAGACCACTCATGACGACCTGGACGTTGTCAAGAGATTAGCCAGGAACATTTGTTTCAGTACTAATTATGATTGATGCCCTTTGCTGATGCGCTCCCTTCCTCGATCAAGCCTAAAAGGCAGGTCCCTAATCTAGGAGCTTATCTGGCATCGATGGGTTGATAATTGATGCTGATACAACAGTGTTGTACCTTGGGTGCTTTGTTCTCCCTGATGCGACATTTTTGTGAGCGATCTTATTGGTAAGAGTAAGCCCGTTGCTATCACCAGCATTTATTATTTTTCCCATTACCTACCTCAGCAGGTCACCAACCTTTTTGGAACGCAGGATCAGAAAAATAAACATGAATCGGATTCCAAAACACAGGAACGATGATAGTGGGTGTTTGAAGGGACTATCTTTTCGCTTATGCTTGTCAACCAAAATTTAAATTTTCAATCTTAAATTTGGAGTTGATTTTGAGATTTTTTTTCATCGAAGCTTATTTTTCAGTCTTTACTTTTAGATCGCCAAGAACACATTTATAAAAGTTTTATTCATAAATTACTTTTCGTTTGCAAATATACCGTTTCGCTTATTTCGCAATTAAGTGAAACGATGGCCCAGTTCGTCCGTTCATACACCCTTCGGAAAATAAAACTTTCTAAGAACGAACTATGTCAGTCCATTATTCCTCAAAAAATCGATTTTTTTACGGACGAAGTAGGAAGTAAACATATATCCCTCCGTCCCAAAATAAACCAACCAATTGCTATATTTTGGGACAGAGGTAGTACGTTACTATGGCAAATCTTGATAGGTGCTCTTATTCAGATTTACTAGGTAATTTTACATCATATTCTAGGTTTATTTATTCTGGAATTGAGGAAGTAAATTAATGACAGACAGAAACTAGAGAGACTGGGTGCATGGGACTTGTCAAAGAAAGATAGAAACATGACGTTTGAGCTCATGTTTATTTTCCTATGGAATTAGGGTCATATGAGTCCAATCTATAGGAATTCTGGCATCCTATTTCTTTGTTCCAAAGGACATAAAATTTCCCAAGAATTCAAATCCGACATAAATCGTATGAAATTCATCCAATCCAAAGGAATCTTAGCACACGATAAAAATAAAGAAAAGCTAATAATTGTGCGGATACATTATGCCGTACTTTGGTGCGCAAATGCAGCAGACACTACCCTGGCATATGCAGGGCGGCTAGTGTGCGGCAACCTACTGTCCAATCTTGGGTTTTGGGTAATTGATTGGGCGATTGATGCGGTAGCATGGGGACAACCACATAGAACTCGTAGTAAATTGGCAATGTCCATGCTAGGATTTTGAATTGACAGTGCCCCTCCAGTGTACAGCCCCAACAGGCAACTCATATGAACCCGTGAGGGGAAACAGTGGTTTGATGTCACTCTTGTACGTACCACTATACTGGGGAGTACATCCAAAAGCGAAATGGAACAACACCCACATGCATATGCTGCTGATCGATTTTGATTCCCTTCAACATCAACGTCTCGTGGTCGCTGTTCGCCGGTCAGAATTTGCATTGCAACCGGACTGCATGTCTCAGGGTCAGGCAGAGGCAGCTCAAGTGAGTCCAACAGAGAGACCTGGGCAGGCTGGCTACGGGTCTGCAAAGGATGGCGCATGGGCGGCACGGTGGTTTTTGTTCAGCATGGATTTGCAAGGCACTACTCCAGTACAGAGTAACTACAGAGCAAGCAAACTTTTCATGGTCTTGTGTGTTTGTGGGTCAGTTCAGGTCACTAGACAACAGCAGAAGATGGGAGCAAATAGTAACCAAAACCCCGCCACCCCGGATCCCACCCATGTGGGTACCAATTGGACTCTTGCTGGACACAGCGAAATTTTCGGGAAGAGACCACTCCACAGTGGAGATATCTCGCCGATTACACTAGAATCACTACTGCTATGCTACATGCCATCTTCACAAGATCGCAATATCTTGAGGAAGCTACATGGAAGCTAGAAATCTATATCACGGCTCAATTCTATGAGACTATGACAGATATGCTGAGATTATATGCTTTTTTGCATAAGCAACCACCAAAGAACTTGGCGGATTTGTTTGAATTTTATTGTCAGGAGCTGAGAAGCAAACACGGATAAAAGGGCAAGGGGGAAACATACCTGCCATTCTGCCAAACGCAGGTAGGTCGCTGTGGTGGCTCAGGTCGAGCTGTAGATGTCACCATTCCTCGTTGCCTACACAATACACATTACAGTTTGGATTAGAGAATAGGGATATCATTAGCTTTGGCCTTCTCTCCATTCAAACGACAACTTTAGTCCATCTGTATAAATTATAAATCTGACTCCCTCTCTGCCCTTCCCTTTTCAATAATACACTAAGTAATTAATTAGTGGGATCTGATCAGAATCATGAGATCATATGGGCCTACGTGTTCACAATAACAAATGCTTCTCGTCCTTGTCTCCATGCACCAAAACTAAAACTACAGCAGAAACAAGTAGGCAAACAAGCATAGATGGTGCATACTCAATACGATTCCAAATATAATCCACTTTAGACCTGTACACACTGATTATTAAAGCCTGTCAAATGAGTTTGTTGGTACTTATATTGCATAGAAAAAATAGATAACTTATTGTGATGGTGATATTGTTCATTTAGCAAGGGAAAGAAGCCATCACAAGAAATTCTATAACAGCTTACATATAGAAAACAGCCTTCCAATTTTTGAATGGTAATTTTGTGTGGATGGTCATTATAAAAAACAGTCAAACTTAACAAGGCTTAAACGAATTGTATGTTTACACCACTAGCACTACTAAGAAACGTCTTATCATAGATTCGCAGCTATTTGGTGCACCAAGGAGGAAGGAAATAAAGGATCATAATACGCTATGCATTTACTTTCTCTACACTTTAGTTCCATGCTGGCATGCATTTTAGGTCTGATAAGGACTTCTCCCAGATTCCTACTAACTGGCTAAACTTGCTGTAAGTTGAGGTGCACAAACAAAAGGGGTTACCCTTTGTGGAAGTCATTTGTTTTCAACTGCACTCAGGTAGTCAGGTATAATGTTTACTCCACATATCTACCGGGTAGAACTAGCAACCACCTTAAATGGTTTCAGGTATTAAAACATTATTCTGCATCACTACCTAAACGCCGGTAGTTAATATTTGCTTAACAGTAGCACTAATACCTGCTAAAAGGATTGAAGGATCGGGACAGCTGTTTGTGTTCGACCCAATTTTTTTGACACTTTTTTTACTGGCAGTTGTAAAGGAAAAAAAAAGGTACAGATATATACGTAGTAATGTAAAAGGCAATCATTCTTCAACTGTTTACAAACAAGTTCTGGCAACTACAGGGACTCAACTAGGTGACATGAGAAAGCAGAGAGCTATGATGGCCTTAAGATCCATTCGGTATCTTTCTGTTTTCTATGGCCTCTCTTTGCTTTTTCCCAGGGGTAAGGTAATCTTATTTAAAAGATCATGATTCAAGAAAAGAAAGTGGGAATCAAAAACATATCTATCTCCAATGAGTGGGCCTGCTATTATAGCAGATTTAATTACAGGAGAAAGATGTTACCCTTCGATACACCTTCACAAGAGCAGGGAGCAATCAGAAGCAAAGCTTTGAAATGTAAAATATATTATGGCAGCTAAAACTGTAGAGGGAAGAAAAGGCTTGTTTGTTTGATTATCATCCACTAAACAAGCATAAGATAGTATGGAAAACAAGTGGACCTGTGTATCAGTTAGTGCTATTGGTTGACCTATAGCCGCTTTGATGTTTTCCAGTCTTAAGTTCAAAATAGACTTCAGAACTTCAACATACCGTCATATGTAGCTTTAGAACTTCTATTTTTATTATTGGTTCCTCGCTCTCCAGGTTCCCGTTGAAGGCCCTGACAGGAGGACCTAATTGGGCCAGGTCCAGGAGAGTTGCGAAGATTTGACCTGAAAATAGCAACCAACGAACACTAGAGTTAACGACAATAGATCTCCTATTTGACAGCAGCAACCTATGGGCCTAGCAGATACCAAAAGAGATAGCATAACTATCATTAGATTGTGCTTGGAAAAGGGAAGTCGTCTTCATAAGTTACAGCTTACAACAGGACGTAGCTGTCTACTTCCAAATCCCTTTTTTTGTTGCTTCACGATCAAGCCTTCATGATGGTACAAAACCTTGAAAATAGTACTGTATAGAGTGCTGGTATGATTGATTGACGAGTTAAGAACAAACAGTTTCTAGATAGCCAACTTGTACCAGATATCATACCCAGGATTTGTGTTCACACAAATCTGCATAATCTTGAAACCCAAACTAAAGTAGTAAACCAAATATGCTCATCCCGTCCAAATTGGCGACAAAGGAAATAAATTGGGAAAAAAAGTTCTACTGACAAAGGATTATACTCTGAGTAGGACTTGCTGTAAGGAGGATGGGAAAAAAGGCGCTCATCAATCATAATGATTCAACTGACATAAGAAACTAAAACAGGACAGGAATGCCATAATGTACCAATTATCAAATGATACACAGAGCAAGCTATGTGCTGTGAAGATCCTGAAAAGCTCATTTGGTTCTGAAATGCAATACGCTAATTCCTTCAGCCAGGACTCAATGAAAACTGAAACAGCATAACAGTAGGTATCAGCTTATATATTCAAGCAAGTCAAACATGTAGTGCCAAATAATTGCGGTGCAGATAAGAGGAACCTGAAATGGGTAAAACAGTCTTAGGCTCAGGAATGCAAGAATATGATAATATATTCAGAGGTATGGTTGAATGTAAATAATAGTGGTATGGTCTCAGGTTAAAAAGAAACTGGATATCACTATAAAAAGAAGTAATTATGGTCAACAACAGCGTCAATGATCTTACATTATATGCTGAACCTACATACATTGGTGCATAACCTCTTATATTTTTTTTTCATTTACATTTGGCCGGGTAAATTTAAATGAAATGTACATAAAAAAGATAAGAGTGAAATTACAACAATATAGACTATGTGGTATTATGCTGAATGATCTCCAAACGGCCAGAAGGAGCCACTCATATGGTTGGAATCGTAACCCTGCAAATAAAAATGGAGAAATATTTCAGTTCAAAAGACAACATGGAGACATCGCATGCACAGTTGCACACTCATGTTTCAACCATAAAAATGTAATGCGGGCACCATACAAGATTGTTTCAGTTGAAATCTAGCAACAATACCAGCAAAGCACAAACAACCAAACTATTAACACTCATTAAAATGGTCTGGCAAGGGTATTGAGATTGCTGATTTGTTAAGAAAACTATACCATAAAGACAGAGTTAACCTCACTTATCTGCTGGAGTCTGAGAATTATTCTTTTGGCAAGTAAATCCCAATTACTACTAACACTGGCAAGTGTGGTAGATCATGAATGTGGATAAAAGTTACACTAACATCAGAATATATGGAACAAAGAGCAACCAAGTATTAACTAAATCTGAAAGAGATATATTGGGCTTGTTTGGCTGTCATTTTTGTGGCTGCGTCTGCTGCTAGTAGCCACGACTGTGCGCCACAGCCACAGACATTATGCGCAGCTGCAGCCGCAAAAAATCACAGCCAAGCAGTGCCATTTTGAACTTCAGCAAATGAGATCATGTGATGGCCATTCTTGAGCAACAAAACAAATTGTGTCATGGATTGCATATTAAATAGCAAAAATAAATATTTCAGAAGAATGTGAAAGGATACATGGGACATACTATAAAGGTCCAGACATTTTAAATTTACAGCATCCAAAACGAAAACAGATACTAATTCATAATTCTATCGTTTGCAAGGGGAAAAAAAGCATCACTCACAGACATGTCTGAAGTTTTCATTGATCGTCATCAGCCACCCATGAGGCCAAGAACAATATAATATATTCGGGCGTTAGGGAGTGATCTAATAAGATAGGAGTGGGAAGTAGCTAGATAGGTTAACAGTCTTACTACCCATGGTTGAATGAGATGGCACCAGGCAGGCACCAAAAAAGGGGAGAGGCAGAGAGAACAGGGGATGAGAGAGTAGACTTGTAATTTGCTCTTAATTTCAAAGATAATGCCAAGCGCTCTTAAATAAAGCCAGCCCCTAACAAACCTAAAAAGTTTAACAAATCTCAACCTAAACAAATTGAATCAAACAACTAAGGAGGTACGATAGGTGCGGCAAATGCATTGATGGTCTATCTGCTTCCGCTTGGTTCTGCCCCCTGTGCGCCATCCTTAGCACTTCAACTATATGTGTACCGACCATGACACACATTCAACAGTACACAAATAGGAGTAAAATGGAGCGATAAAAATAAGAGTATAGGGTATTAAAAAAGCACGTTCACAGACATAGACACCGTTACGCTTACCGATTGGAAATCATTTTCAGAAACCACATTCCAGTTGCACTGCCAATTTTGCTGCAAGGAAACATTCTCATCTCCATGACACTCATAAATTTGTGTTTGTTGAGGGTAGAAGGAAGTTGCAAATAAGCTTGCAATACCACCGAATTCACTGGAGCTTAAAGTATGCTGCAAGTCAAAGTAACGAATTAGTAAAGGAAAACATAAGTAGCTATAGTCCAATAAAAAAGTTCATGGTCCGATAAAATGTAGCACCCAAAGAGTTTAAAGAAAAAATAATATTGCCTCAGGAAGGTATTGGTAGCACAACATATGTGATAACGATAGCTTCCACTGAAAATTTCAATAATACAATTACTTTGATCTTGAAGCAGCAAGGTATCACCATATCAGTATAACATCAAATGTGAAAAAGATAGTCTCAGTTGGATAATTTTTTTACAACATAATTCCTGAAATAACTACCTAACTTACATTTTCAAATTCAGCAGATGCCCCATCTGTGCAGGACTGATAGTATCCCGAATGCATAGCCCAAGAAGGCTTAATTGGTTCAAATGGTTCATCTGGCACATGTTCATCGGGCAGCTGTATGTCATATGAATGTCCCAACATATCTGAATCATCGTTGCTGTTATGGTGGTTGTATGTTGAGAAACTCTGCACAAATTATTTAATTGACAATCACAAGACTACATAAAAAAAGTGTTCTCCCTTGAGATTGATGAACTCAACCTGAACAAGCAAATGCATAATTACCAAATGAAGACACTGTAAACAGCATTTGTAGATGACAGACAAACCTCATAGTACTCCAACTTCTGAGAATAAACTGTTTCTGGGGGCTCAACAAGAACATGTAGCGGTTGTTCACTAAACTGCTGGTTGTAACAATAAATAGGCTGAGCTGAAATCTTACTTTCTGCATAAGAGCTGGACAAGATTTCCTGCACGCAAATTTAATATTAAGCAGGGATTAGAAGCAAAGATAGCAGGCAGGATCTGTTGAATGCTACACAAGAGTAATTTGTCATTGATTTTTTTCGCGAATGCTAATGTGTCATTGATTAAACTGTCTAGTCACAGAAAGCGACTCCCTCAAAATAAACAATCCTTTTCGTTCCATTTTGTGTCATTTTACATGTCAAATATGTCCACTGACAAGATTAGCTAGCACATTCTCAGAAAAATGAATCAAACATAACTAAATTACAGTAAGATTGCATGCAATTGAGCTAAATACTCAGGCTGACGACTAATTGACCTCATTCTTCTTGATCAGTGATAAGTTAATTAGTACCTGATACTGAGATTCCTCCTCTTTGTACACGTGCTGGTAGTTCTGATTAGGAAACCAAGTAGTTTCATCGGAAACGGCATCAAGACTGTAAGACTGATCATAAGAGCGATCATACGAACTGTAATTGGGCTGCACATATGCATATGTTTCATCTTTGGCATTGTCATCCCAAGATAAGCGCTGGCTCAGCATGCAAGACAGCAGACGTAGCAAGTGAACAACAATAGCAAGTCAGAAGTGAAGTGAAAAATCCCGAGTGGTGTGGTGCATTCGCTCACATTGCCGTTGTTGTAGTTGTACTCCTGGTCGTCGGCGGCGTGGTGCCACTCTACAGTCCCGGTGGCCGGCGGCTCCACTTGGATGACGACGGCTTCCTCGACGCCTCCCTTCCTGTTGGCGTAGACGGGGACGCCGTGGTAGTCCACCCCAATACGGCGCTCCCCGTAGCCATCGGCGTGGCCGAAGAGGTAATCCAGCCCCCGCATGAACTGCCTCCAGTAGTCGCGGCCGCCGCACCGCGAGTGGCAGTGCGCCCCCGCGAAGAAGGGCCAGCCCCGGAAGACCTCCGGCGTGGCGTACGCCGGCTGCTCGCGCGGCGCATCCCCGTAGTCGTAGGGCTTGGGCCAGTAGTACGGCTCCGCCACGGGCGGCGGCGAAACCGGCCGAGGCTGCTGCTGCTGCGGCGGCGGAGAAGGCGGCCGCGTTTGCGGGGGAGTGGGCGCAGGCGGTGGAGAAGCCGGAGGCGGAGTAGGCGGCGGGGCCGTAGGAGCAGCGGAGGAGACGGGGTAGCAGGTGGTGGTGGAGGGCGGAATCGGGGAGCCGTAGGTGGCGAAGATGTCGTAGCCGCCGCCGTAGGGGTGGGGGTTGTAGTCGTCGTACTCGTCGTCGTCGTCGCCGTAGTAGTCGTCCGCCGGGGCCGCCATGGCGAGGAATGGTGGTTAGGGAACGGAGTACTGATGAGGCGAAGTGGGAGAGGGAGAGGATATGGCGCGATATGATGGTGAGATGCGACGACGGCTGCACGCGCGCGGCTGGTGGCATGTTGATTTCGAGTTGACCGCGACGGGCGGCGATGTGCTGGAGGCGTCGGTGGGAAGCGACCGCAGCGGAGAGGAGGTTGGCAAGGAGACGCAACGCTATTAATGCAGATCGCACTTTGCATCGATCGACGAGGTGCGTTCGAAGCTGTACGTATCATGTCACAAGCGGCGCCAGCGTAGCGGCCCATATCACTTAGCACTCGATATTGCTGGGCCTTAGGCCCAACCCAAGCGAGCCGTTTCATATAGTCCTCGCATCACGTACGTTGCAGCTCTTTTTTTTCTTTTCTCATCACGTTGCAGACTAGCAGTTCAGCAGCTGGCTGAAATGCAAAGAAAAGGTATAGCACCGCAATATACTACTCCTACGTGTACGAGTCAAAAAGGGAACACATGCGTGGATTATATGAAACGTTGCACGTGCGTGCCACGTGAACACATGGTACATATACAGCGAAGAGACGAGAAAATGGCACGAGACAAGTCAACGAGAAGAGAATCGAGTGAGATCGCGGTCAAAAGCAAGCCCAACGTGTTGTTCAAGCATGGGCCTGTGATGGCGTCGCGACAACACGGCCCAGCCTTCCTCCCAGACCCGGCGCTTGCAGGCTTCCAGCCCACAGACTCCCAGAGCGCGCTTTACGTCGCAGTCCAAGCCTCCTTTACTTCTTGCGCGGCTGGCCGATTACGGCCCAACTTTTGCCCTCGGCCTAGTAACTCCTTTGACTCGGTGGGCTATGGAATTTTGTCAAATCTCTTTTTTGTTTTTTTTTCTTTCAGGAGGTTTTATCTTTTTTTTTCCCATTTTGCAAACAAAATGTATTTCAAACTTTTCTATCACGAGACCTGTATCTGGTATCGATATATCGCTTTGCATACTACCTACGAAATTTTTATAGATAACGTTATTGACTTTTAACACAAGTTTAGTTATTCATCTTATTTTAAAACAATTATGTACTAGTTATTTTTCATTTTATTGTGACTTTGTTTATCACTAAAGAGATACTTTAGACATGACTTATATTTTTACATTTGTGCACAAATTTTTAAATAGGATGAATGCTTAAAATTGTGTTAAAAGGTCACTGTCGTCATCTACTCCATCTGTTCGGGAATATAGGGGATTATTTCTCCTTCATTTGTCCAAGAATATAGACGGTTTTTGTTATAGTGAGGCAACAAGACAGCAACAAACCGATTTCAGCATATAAGGCGCTGATAAACTCATTAATACTAATATGTAGCGCATTTTAAAATTCATTCACTCCTGCCAAACTTTGGCATTTTTTTAAGGTGTACTCTGTGCACATCATTCAACGTATTAATTATATATATATATATATATATATATATATATATATATATATATATATATATATATATATATATATATATATCTTTTCACGCAATTGGATCTGGTATATACTTTCTTCTCTTCCTTAATTTGTACCCAATTGGGAATAATCCCATATATTTTTAGATGGAGGGATTATTAAAAAGGGAATGAGTACTATATCTTGAATACAATACATAGGAACGCATAAATGCCAATAGCGATGATACTACACTAGCCATTAGAGTTGTTCGTCGTATAATCATCTACTATCTATACGCCTAAAATAGACAAACAACATAATGTCCGCCTATAAATGGTACCCCATGCATTAGAGGAGAGAATATGCTCTTCGGTAGACATGTTAGGTTACATTATCTTATGTGTAGATGGGACAAGAAGAAATCATGAGAAAAGCGTTTGTTATTCATGATAGATAAGCAAGATATCCCTCAGGAGAAGCTAACCTCGTGCATAAGAGGAGAGGACAAAGAATACAACAAGAGCGTACTGCTTATATGCTCAATTATAGCAAAGCGAATTATTGAATATTGCGATAATTGCGTGTCGAAGATTATATATTCAGGGTCGTTTGTCTCTTACATTAACCCCTCCTAAAGAAGAAACAGTAAAAAAAAACAAATTATATAATTCTGAAATAAATAATATTCATCAACACTTTAGTTCTGTAAAAGAAAAAAAAAGCATAAGCCGTAGAGGCAAGCCTTGTAAAGGAATGAAAATAAATGCATTCTGGATATATAAACAAGCCACAAAAGATCGATCGCATTCGCATCTTGATGTATACACATGGTCAAATCCAAGGAACATGTCGTGGCCGATCGTACCAAACCAAGTCACGGTACACGCGTGGACCGCGCACAGATTAGCCAAACTCTGAAAGCAAACGGCAAAGCCGGTGACCGGGGGACGCGCGATCGATCGATCGAGCCGGCGCGCGCACGAAGCAAACCGCACCGCATCCGCATCGTCGTCGGCAAGAGCAAACCTGTCGCGTCCCCATTCCTAGCCCGCCACTTTCTCCTCCTCCTCTGGCGCTCGGCTCGGCGGGGAGCAGCAGCATCGCTCGCCGCAGATCCCAACGCTGCACGCACACGCACGCGCACGCATTTCCAGCTCGCGACGACGCCCATCTGAGATCTCGACGCGACGCGATCCCCGCCAAGTCAAACCCCACCCGTTATAGTTATACTCCACTGCGATCTCAGAGGCAGAGGCAGAGCCCACGCCGCGCAGATCCATCTCCCTCCGCCCTGGATCCCGCGGAGCAGGAGGCGGTCAAGCCGTCGCCGCCGCCGCCGGGCCGCATCCGCTACCGCACCCCCTCCTCCCCGGACCTCCTCCTCGCCCCGCCCTCCGACGCCGACGCCAAGAACATGCGCCGCTACTCCGCGCTGCCCGGCGGCGGCGCCCGCCCCGACACGCTCGCCGACCGCCTCCACCGCTACCGCGGCGTCCTGCTCGTCATCCTCGCCCCGCTCGCCCTCGTCTCCCTCGTCCTCCTCCTCATGCCGCGCTCCCCCGCCGCCTCCTCCGCCGCCGCCGGCAGGAGGTGGGGCCCCCTCGACGCCAACAAGTACGCCGTCATTTTCGACGCCGGGAGCTCCGGGAGCCGCGTCCACGTCTTCCGCTTCGACGCCAACCTCGATCTGCTCCACATTGGCGACCAGATCGAGCTCTTCGTCCAGGTGATCCATCCAAACACCCAATTGGATCTGGATCTGCTCGGGATCCTTTCATCTCAATCCAATTTTACTTAATTTCCCCCCACCTGTCCCCTTTTGCAGAAAAAGCCGGGGCTTAGCGCGTACGCCAATAACCCGCAGGAGGCTGCCAAATCGCTCGTCTCTCTCCTTGAGGATGCCAAACGAGTGGTTCCCTCGGAATTGCGCGGCCAGACTCCTGTTAGAGTTGGGGTGAGTTCTTGTACGATACCAGTAGAGCTTCCTATCGCTGCTTGGTCATCTTCTAATAATAAGCTTTACAATTCACACAGGCCACCGCCGGGCTAAGAGCGTTGGGAGCAGAAAAATCAGAGGAGATTTTGCAAGCGGTAAATTCTGCTTTTATTCACCTTTGATTAATTGTTGTTTGTTCGATCACTGAATTTATTATATTGGTTGTCCCTGATATTGAATACACTCACATTTTTTTGCAGGTCAGGGATCTTCTTCGCGAAAAGAGTTCGTTCAAAACACAACCGGATTGGGTTACAGTTCTTGATGGACCTCAGGAAGGCGCATATGAATGGGTACAAAACTGGCCTGATTTATTCATATGGTTCAGAACATTACTTTGTGCTCCTGATTATTAGAAATGCCTCACATTTGTCAGATTAACAATATAAGTTCTTTTTGTTTACAAAAACTATTTTGTTGAGCAACAAATCTGCCAATTCTCTTAGAGCTGACATCTGCCAGCTTCAAAGATATAAGTTTTAAAGGACATGATAAAAAAAGAGAAATTTTCGCTTTCACGAGTGAATTAGGCAAAAAAACTATTTTCATTTTTGAAAAACAAAATTTGGGCACCAGAAACGAATGACGAAACAAAATCCAAATGACGAAAGCTAAACATTGAAAGTAAGGGCACCAGAAACAACATTTTCCCTGAAAATAGATGCAGATCATCTGAATCCATGTGGTGCACTGTTCTGACAGTTAATTCACCTTTTGAGTGTTTAGGATCTGTTCACAACTAGTGATTCTATGTCTAGCTTTTAGTCCATTAACTGATAACAAGTGTTGCTCTTCTCTATCCTTATAGGTTACCATCAATTATCTGCTGGGGAAATTGGGAAAGACTTACGCAGACACAGTTGGAGTGGTTGATCTTGGAGGTGGATCTGTGCAGATGGCATATGCAATTGCAGAGAAGGATGCAGTGAAGGCTCCTAAACCATCAGAGGGTGAAGATTCATATGTGAAGAAACTGTTTCTTAAAGGAACAACGTATTATCTTTATGTTCACAGGTTAGTATGAAATACCGTTGAGCTTTTGGCTGCTGCTACATTGTCAAGAAAAAAAGTTATTCAGTTGTGATACGATAACAATCTTCAAAATCCATTTAAGCATCTGATGGCATATTGTCATGCCTATTTCTGATGTCTGCCTATGCCAATTCATAGGTTACATTCTTTGCGAAACAGACAGTTGTTGTAATCCTCTAAGATACTATCTCGTATTGATATTGACAAATGCAAGAATAGCGTATTAATGCAAATTTGAGAAACTTAAGTCCAGACCTTATAAGGGTACTTTTACGTGTAAAGATTCTACCTAAATATCATGTGGTAGTCTATGTAATGTTCTACAGCAAACACTTATTCTGACATAGCCACAAACTTAATACTCCTTACTTTTTTATTATCAGCTGTATAAGATGACATCACATGACCTGCTTTTAGTCTGGAATCTTTGAACCACATATATAACTGTACACATTTCTTCACAGCTATTTGCATTATGGGTTGCTGGCTGCTAGAGCAGAGATCTTAAAAGCCGGCAATGGCAAAGGTTACAGCTACTGTACATTGGAGGGACATCAAGGTACTAGCAGCATACTTCTACCATATTCTTATGTTTGTTCCTAAAATTTCAAATGTTGTTACCCTTATGCATATTTTGGTCAAGGGAGGGATGTAATGCTTAGGCTGCATTCAGAGGTGGAGGTTGGGAACTTCACCTCCCCACACGCAAAGCAGAGCTATCCATTAGCGCATGATTAATTAAGCATGAGCCAAAATAAACTTGAAAAAATGGATTGATATAATTTTTTAAAACAACTTTCATATATAATTTTCTTTTTGCAAAAAAAAAGCACCCTTTAGCAGTTTGGCAAACGTGCGCGTGGAAAACGAGAAATAGAAGTTGGGAAGAGGTGGTAAGGAACACACCCTTATAGTGTATCGTAACCTGGTTTAAATGAGGTTACCCTCATATTCTCTATGAAACAAATACCTTACTGGTTTTCTTGATATTCTTGGCAACCATCAGTCTGCAGTTAGAAGTATTTATAGTGATGTGTATAAATCTAAATCCTCATCAACACAAATGACCAATCTGTGACAATAGTTGTAGATGCAAATTTTATCTTTTCTATTTTGATAAGATAGTTTTGTTCTAATTGCATTGTGATTGTAGGGCAATACAAATATGGCAATGGCAAATTTGAAGCGTCGGCTTCACCATCTGGTGCTAGTTATTCAAAATGCAGGGATGATGTAGTGAAAGCTCTTAAAGTTGACCAAGCATGCACTCACATGAAATGTTCTTTTGGTGGCATTTGGAACGGTGGTGGTGGCGCTGGACAGAAGAATTTGTTTGTGGCATCATTTTTCTTTGACAGGGCAGCTGAGGTAAGGCTGTTGAACTACTGAAGATGTTTGCTTTTGTTGCCATGATGATACACCAGTAAACAATTTTCCGGTCTCTGCTCAGGCTGGATTTGTGAATCCCAAGGCACCTGTGGCTAAGGTTAAACCTTCAGATTTTGAAAAGGCTGCCAAGCGTGCCTGTAAGTTAAACTTGAAGGACGCCGAAGCTGCCTACCCTGGTGTCCAAAAGGATAACATTCCATATATCTGCATGGATCTCGTTTACCAGTACACCTTACTTGTGGATGGATTTGGTATGTCTCGTTAAAACTAAATATAATCAAGACCGCATTACAGATTTTGCACAAATTTATCACTAATTTGTTTTGCTCTTGCACTCTCGCAGGTGTTGGTTCTCACCAAGAGATGACCTTGGTAAAGAAAGTCCCTTACAGCAACGCGTTTGTGGAAGCAGCATGGCCACTGGGAAGTGCCATTGAGGTTGCATCTTGATAGACAGACAGCAGAAAGTTCAGCAAGGGAGCTACGATCAGAGGGCGTCATCGCCGTAAAGTTTTGGATCTGGAGGGTGTTCGCTTGCTCGGCGATGCGCACGCCCCAAGTGACCATTTTGTTACTGAAATCGATTGATTTAACCTGCTTCTATACAGTAGCCTGATAATGAGTGATACACAAGGACCCGCCAGCTTGCATACTTGCATGCAAGGGGTATATACATTTTTTATTTGTACCATTGAAAGTAAGACAAGAGCCTGTCATTCTTTTCTTGATCTGTAATACTACTCCAGTTCTGTACCTCTGTTAAGGGCAGTACAGTAGAGAAGAAGATTGACCATGTGTCCATGTGCTGATCCCACATGCTAGCATGACTCAGCTGATATGTGGGTCCCACACTTTGTCTCAGCTGCTACATAAGTATCATGTCAATGCCACGTAGGATGAAGCCTAGTAAAAGGACATGTAGGATGAAGCCTAGTCAAAGAGCCACGTAGGTGTCATGACAGCTAAAATCAGGGATAATATTGTGGGACAGGTTTTGAAAGTTGAGAGATATTTTGTATCTGGTTTTTTTGGGTAAGGATGAAATCCAGACTGAGCGACAAATTGAGAGACTTAGAATTGAACTTATTCCGTGCCTAAATAGGCCTTTGAGCGCAAGTTGCTATGGTGTGTATCGGCCCATCAAACAGTCTGAACGGGAGTGAGACCCAAGTGTTTACGGCCCTTGTCAGTTGTCACTGCCGCTAAGCTAATTAGTGGCTTGGCTTTGTCCCAAAACCATTTATCATTGGAAGGTCATTTTCCACAAAAAAGAAAGCACGTGAAATCTTTTTACGTAGACATAGACACACTAAAAGCCCACACGGGTGAAAGAAACATCAATCGAATAATAGGCAGTATCTAAGCTAAGCTAGCTGGGTAACACTGGTAGAGAAAGGGGCTTTACTCCCGGTTAGAAACCTCCCTATAGTCCCGGTTATACAACCGGGAGTACGAATCCGGAACTAAAGATACCCATCTTTAGTCCCGGGTGAAAAAACCGGGACTAAAAATCCATCTTTAGTCCCGGTTGGTACCGGGACTAAAGATGGTGGAGCAATCCCGATTGATTCTTTTTTTTTTTGTTGTTTCATTGCTCCCTAAATATCCCAAATCATCCACAAGCATCACAGATTTGGGAAGAAATACATTACATATTGCAAAGAAATGCATCACAGATCACAAATACATCACATCACCAAATCTCAACCAAAAAATACATCACAAATCCTAAAAGAAATGCATCACAACTCAAATACATCCCAGATCAGATCCAATATCACATACATCACAGATCAAATCCAATGAAACACAAAATCAAAAAAAAAATCGGCAGCAGATGGGAGGGCGCCGCCGGCCTCCCGGTCCATGTCCTCTCGGTGTCCGCGCCAGCTCGGCCGCCGCGCCCGCCCGCCGCCGCGGCTCCTGCCGGGCGCCGCCGCGCTTGCCCGCCGCCGCGGCTCCTGCCGGGCGCCGCCGCTCCGCCCGGCTTGCCGCCGCGCCCGCCCGCCCGCCCGGCCGCCGCCACGGCTCCCGCCCGGCTTGCCGCCGCGCCCGCCCGCCCGGCCACCGCCGCCGCTCTCGCGGGGCTGCCGCCTCGGCCGCCTGCCCGGCCCCCTGCCCGGCCGCCCGCCGCTCCGCGCCCTCCCTACCGCCGCGCGCCGCCCGGCCTCACGTGGTAGGAGGAGGAGGAGGAAGAGAAGAGAAGGGAGAGGAATGGGAGAGGAGAAGGGATGGAAGAGGGATGGATAAGGATGGAAAAGGGATTAATGAGAGGGGAGGGGAAAGAAAGGGGGAGAGACCGAGGCGGCCAGGCAGGGCAGTGGCGCCAGCTCAGTTAATTTCTTTTTTGTCCCGGTTGGTATAAACAACCGGGACTAAAGATCCATTTTTAGTCCCGGTTGTTTATACCAACCGGGACTAAAAAAGAATTAGGGTCTAACTCGGTCCAATAACTTTTTGAACCGGGACTAAAAATGATCTTTAGAGAGATCAAAATTTTTTTAACCGGGACTAAAAATAATCTTTAGTCCCGGTTCCTATTCGAACCGGGACTATTGTGGATTTTAGGTGACGAGCAAAGATGGTTTTTCCACCAGTGTAAGTACGAAAGGGATACGTAGGGCTTTAGGCTGTGTTTGAGGAGAGGAGATAGAGGAGATTGGAAAGATACGTAAAACGAGGTGAGCCATTAGCACATGATTAATTGACTATTAACTATTTTAAACTTTAAAAATAGATTAATATGATTTTTTAAAGCAACTTTTCTATAAATTTTTTTTAAGAAAACACACCGTTTAATAGTTCGAGAAACGTACGTGCAAAAAACGAAACAAATTCACTCACAATCGAAAGAACAGCCTTAGTACTCACCGTATTGGACTCGGGAGAGTGGCGTATCGTATGGTTTTTAACCGTCTATACCACAACCAGCGTACACGTGTCCCTTCGCAGTAACTAGTGTGATCTGCTCCACGCCAATGTCGACACCTGTTAGATCCCAAATCAAGAAACTCACCAAATTAATCTTCATCTCTCTCTCTTTTTTACCAGCTGTGATCAACACGATTTATTACATCGATCACGTTGGTAATTACCGGAGCCAACCATTCAAAACCATGTGTCTGGCTGGCCATCTTTTTCTTAGGAAGCCAGGTTGTACTACACTACTGCTAGCTGCCGATGCTTAACCGACCTTGCTTCCTGCTAGCTTAGTGCTTAGCCTTAGTATCTCAAGATAGATGCACTTATAGAACTTCCCTATCTAACTTGGACCCTCTAGTTAGGTTCAAAAGATAGTTATCTTTAAAAGAAAAGTTAGGTTCCGAACATGCGTTCGTTATCAGCTGTTAATTCGTAGAAAAGTTCAGTTTAATTTATTTACCGTTTCCAGAACAAGTTAATTAATTTGTCAGATCCGTGTAAACATGCAAACACTCATCGATCATGTTCGTAAATCAAATTGTTCCATATGAAAAACTTGCAAAATGATTGACTTTCAAACATGCCCTATCTAGCTAGTAAACTAAATTACAACACCTGCCCTTTTATGAACAACTGAAAGTAAGGGTATTTTTTCTTGATTGAAAATAAGAACAGTAAATGGGAGAGTTGGCTCAGGTTGGTTTAAGGATCTTTACAGGTACATTGAAGCTTCCTCTAAACGACATTATATATATTATGCGCATATATATATATGCAGGCCTTGAATTCTTCATGTCACAATCTAAACTGGACGCAGCAAACAGTAAGGGAATGGCTGTATTCATCATTGAGCACAATTAATCTAACCGTACGTCCTTTTACCTTGGAAGACCATAACTGTACTAATCGACATTAGCGATGCTTCAACGGAACGTCGGACTCTGGTGTCCAGCTGATCTATCTATCTCAGCACTATTACCAAATCAATTACCAGCTAGAGATTAATCCGAACATGTACGTGGCGCCCGATCTAGAGCCGTATATACGTTAATTAGCTGACCAAGGAGAGAAAATAATATGGTCAATATATAGGAGAGGATAAACATCACGTTGTTATCTCCCATGAAAGTTTTCTTCTTCTTATTCTCGTCTATCTTCTTGAGATGAACTACTTATTCAGAGTGTACAGCTACTTCACTACTTTGTCTGCAGCTAGCTTTCCTAAGAGATCAAAAGGGTTTCCAAGTGCATGTCACGATAATTAAAAGGTGGCCACCATGGTTCATCTTTCGATCGAGATCGAGTTCTATAAATTGACCTGTCAATGGTATGTCTGCCAGTAGCTAGCTCGAGGTTAATCAATTCGATACATACTTCCTCCGATTTTAAATATTTGACGCCGTTGATTTTTTTAAACATGTTTGACCGTTTATCTTATTCAAAAAATTTAAGCAATTATTAATTTTTTTTCTATCATTTGATTTATTGTTAAATATACTTTTATGTATACATATAGTTTTACATATTTTATAAAAGTTTTTGAATAAGATGAACAGTTAAACATGCTTAAAAAATTTAACGGCGCTAAATATTTAGGGAAGGGGAGTATATATTTTCTTTGAAACACATGTTAATTGTTTTGTCGTACGTCCTCTCACAACGTATTACTACTGGTCAGTTGGTTTGTTCTTATCGTCTAATTTTAGATCGAACCGGCCGGGTAGTCTGTCCTTTTACGGCAGTCATTTGGTCAAGTCATCCGTGTACATGCATATATCTCGTCGCAGCCGATCAAAGCTAGAACGCCACATAATAAAATCATAATCAAGTATGGTGGTTAATCATATATACACGTGGATTTTCCTTGTTTAATTGTCGTCTTGTGCAAAGTGCAATGGGCTATCAGCAAGTTGCTTTTTTTTTATGGCAGATGATTGCAATATGGCAGCACATATACATAAATGATAAGCAAAACCTGCAGGGTGTGGAAGACAATCATTTGGAGCATAAACAATAAGTACGTATATAATTATATATAAATATTTAAATACATGCATATTATTGCTGGAGAAGAGAAACGGTCTTTATATCAACGTCTACTTTGATGAAAAGACTCTAGGATTGTTTAATTATTCCATGGAAAAAATAAAGGGGGGAAAAGAAATGGCTAGCTAGACCGGTCGTTCCATGCATGTAGAGCTGCATGAATTGTGAGATGATCATGATCGTGGTGACGACGACAAATTAAGCCATCAAAATCTTCTCTTTCCGTTGAGTGCAACAGCACTTCACTTGGGAGTATATAGCTAGCTAGCTAGCTAGCGTGCCGTGGTCGCAAGCTACGATCGAATATATATGAAGCTACCAGAGCTGCACTGCTGGTGGTCAAAGGCACCCGGCCGCCTCGTTCCTTAACTCTTGCATGCATCTATATATGCATGACTGCATACAGAAATATGGTGGATTAATTCCTGAAATTCTCAATAGAAAAGAGAGGCAGATCGATGTTAATAAGATAATTAATCAACACGCACAAACTTAGCTTGTCTTGTAACTTAATTTGTTCTCTTGTATATTAATTTCTCCTATCAGCTGATTGATGGTTCTGAATTTCCTTTTTGATCGATCAATATTTGTTAACATTTTAATCTGAGATACAAATAACGAGAGGACATACTTTCAAAAGTTTAAAATAGTTTCCCTATTTCTTCAGACAACCAAACAGGTCGATCATCCTACATAAACTCTCGATTGCTAGTCGCTATGCATTTCTTCAGAGTATATTCGATCGAGCAGGGAGGAGCCGTACGATAATGGGCAAGGAGAGATCGATAGGGGGTAGGAAGCATGCATGTACCGGACTTGCTTGCACGTGGGGAGAAGAAGGCCACGTACCACACGCGCGTACGCACGTACGCACGAATATAATTAATGTAGTAACGTATAATCACACATACAATTAATTAAGCAGGGACCCGTACGTACGTGTGCTCCTCCTTAATCTGCATCTCCTATATATGCATGTCTCCTTCGTCTTCTTCGATCGAATTAGCTACGTACTGCTGGTAGCTTAATTAGCTAACTGCTTAATTGTCCTGATCAATCGAATTGCAGTCGTTATGCAGCTTCTCTCTTTCTCCAAGCTAGCTTACACCATTGGCCGGTTTCCAACCTTACTTACTTCCTTTGACCCAATGCAAGTCGATTTCTGCATGCACGGGCGCCTGTGTACAGATGCTGCACTACAGCTTCAATATTCAGTGGCCGAAAAGAAGAAATATGTACATGGAGAGTGAAAGTTAGCTACTAGGAGTAGGTAGGTACTGTATGCGTATTCATGCGTGGTCACTTATTCCTTCCTACCTCAACGACCCAATTAAGGACGACGCACGACGGATTCCGAAAATACTTAGATGATGATGTTATAATATATAGATAAACAATTTTACTATAGCTTTTATCGGTGTCACCTGACACCGATCCGCTCCACGCATGCAAGACAAACTGGCCAAAGTACGTAGGTACTTCTCATCATTAGTACTAATGGCTAGTGTACTTGTGATTCAGTTTTGCAGTATCTGTTATCTGTATACTGTAGATCTCGATCCGGTCCAATTATTTTCAAGCTAGGTTCTAGCTGATACGCCAGGTCATGTTGTTGAATTCAGTAATCGATCGAGACAAATTAATCATCGATATTTTTTTTATTTCTCCAATTCGTGTGGCTGCTAGCTGATGATGAAAGCAGCAAATTAAAGAAAATCGGAATGGTCAAGAGATGCTAGCACTAGGTTAGCTAGCTGCTATCAGCTACCAGTATGCAGGAGATTGTGTGGTCGTCGTCGTCACATTAAGTCATTAATTCGACCGGTTTTCTAGATCATGTAATATTCGGAGTAATATATACATCTGCGCCGCCATATATCCACATCGAATGACCCCTTTAATTTATTCTCATCCATCTCAGCAGTAGCAGCATCGATTATATATATGTATCCATTTCCTTTTGCCTAGCTAGCTCTCTCGTCCCATCATATATATGTATGGCGCGGCAATCAGCAGCATGGGCTTCTACCTAATTGACTGAAAAAGTGAAGTTATTTTTGTTATCCTCTTCTCATTATTCCGATCGATATATACACAGTATCTCTGTATACAAATATATATACATGCATGACGTTTGAAAAGAATAAAAGGCTAGGAAAAAAAAGGCATGCAACTCACATACAGCACTTGATATATATCAATAATGGATCAGATCAGGCCACAGTTGCTTCTTTAATCCACTTGAGCTTAGCTAGCTTTTGCTGATGATCACAATTAGTAACTGCCGTCATCCACATCGGTGTCAGGTTTTGGCAAGCTAGTAGCTAGTGGAGTACTCCAAATAAAGGATGAGCTTACCTAGCTTAATTACTCCCTCTTTATTTTAATGTATGACGCCGTTAACTTTTTAATCAACATTTTGACCACTTATTTTATTTAAAATTTTTATGCAAATATAAAAATACTTTTGTCATACTTAAAGAGTATTTGATGAGAAATCAAGTCGCAATAAAATAAATTATAATTACATAAATTTTTTAAATAAGACGAATAGTTAAACGTTTGTCAAAAAATCAACGGCGTCATACATTAAATACGGAGGGAGTACGTAGCAAGAGATCGCCGTCTCCGTCGTCGTCGTCGAGAGGATGACATGAGCGATAGCTGTACACATGTGTGCCAGTAGTTGCAGGTCGATGTAATTAAGCGATGGATGCGGCATATGTACAGCTACAGGTGGCGGCGCGCGCACGGCGAGGCGTGTGGCGACGAGAGGGACAAGGCGAGGCGTGCGACGACTAATTTAACCACTGCACGCCGCGCCAAAGTTTAAAACCCCAGCCAATGCGCGCAAGGCTTCCTTCGCGAGGGCGACGGCGACGGCCATTGCGTTCGTGCATGCACCTGGCTCCGACGGCCTATCAGAGATTCTCGCTGCACCGGACGGATCGATGACGAGCTAGCTAGCTTAGGCCCTTTGAATTGCATGAATGGAAAAACACAGAATTCTGATAGGAATATAGGTGTAAAACAGATGATTAGAAAAACACAGGAATAACCGTTTGATTGGACCACAGGAAAAACACAAGAATCGGATGAGAGAGATAGATTCAAAGGGATTTTTTCAAGAGGTTGGACCTCTTGCTAACTTTTCTCCAAAATCTCTGTAGGATTATCTATTCCATAAAAATTTTAAAGGATAGTATACGATTCAATCCTTTGTTTCAAAGGGTTTCATAGAAAATTTTTTCATAGGATTGAAATCCTTCAAATTTTCTACATTTTTTCTACAAATCAAGGGGGCCTTAGTGTGTCGCTGTTAACTTGATGCATGCTGAATTAGTTAGTTCAGTTCGCGCCGTTTCTATCTCTGGCCAAAGTACAGGTTGTTCCTCGTTGATGCAATCTACATCATATCGATCCATGGTCTTGTGTACTTACTTGGATTAATTAATTATGTTTCACTCGTTTTGTGAACACCCGCTATTACTATATATATACACACCAACAATAGTACTATTATGCCCTTGTTTTCAAATCAAATCCGTGACTTGTTTCATCTTCTTTTAATCTTTATCCTTTTGTCAACTAAATAATTGCATTTCGGGGTTTCGTGTGTTGAATCAAATAGATCTTACTCCCTCCGTTCTAAAATATAAGTATTTTTAAAAGAGGACAAATCTAACATTTGTTTTAACATTTTTTACTAGATTTATCATTAAATAAACTATCGTAATATTCAACTCTTTTTATTTAAAATATCTTTTTTTTGAATATTGTTAGTCAAAGTAGCATCTTAAAGACTGTGTCAGAGTTTAAAAATATTTATATTTTAGAACAGAGAGAGTACCATATAATCCTACGCTTGAGTCTTTGAAAGATCGATCAATATGAACGAAAGGGTGCCAATTGTCACGTACGCGTGTTTCGTGTTCTGAAGACGCAGCTGATCTCAAACTGCAGTGCACGTGTCTGCTTGACTTAAATCTCAGCTAGCTTTGGTCAGACCACGACCACGTACCGATTAAGTTCACACGTAGTATCGCTTGATGACAATTAATATTCCCTCAATAAAATGGATGGCAACCTAACTTCAAACAGTTAGTGGAGTATATACCACTCCGTTCCAAACCAGAGCTGTTTTGAAATGAGTGCACGCACACACTTATTCCATACACTTCCATCTGAAAGTTTACATTTAGACGAAGAAAAAAAATCATATTTATTTGCTCGGTGTCATGGCGATGTGAGAGGTTCAAATTCGTACAAGTTTTCTTTAAAATTTGATATATAATTATTCGAACTTAACAAATTAACCCTTCTCAATTTCAACCAGCTCAATAAAATCTATAATTGTCCTAAGTCTAAACCCAAAACATGGGTAAGTAGTATGTAGGCCTAACCTACTAGGGGAACAAAACAGTAGAGTAAGGAGGGACATCGAAAAAGATGATCTAAATAGGATGTTTCACCTTTTATTTGACTAGTAACATATCTTGCATACCAATAGGCACGCACAATTGGTCTGGGCGTGTTGTATGGGCTTATATATGGCTGATGATAGGTTGGGAGTTCGAATCGAGATCCAACCGCTCATGGATGGTGGGAGAATAGGAAGGAGAACAACTTCATTATTTAAGTTATAGAGAAAAGTCAGTTATGGATGACAGCTTTTCCATAAGGCTATATAACAACCTCGATAACCATCGTGGCCACGAAACTATGAACTAAGCAATCTTAAGAAGTAACAGCAAATCATTGGTACGACGAACATCGACAAGACAACAATAGGTGGATAGGTGAAGTGAAGGATAAGTTGTGATGACCCGGCGGTGGTTGTTGGTGGTAAAAAAAATATGATACAGTGAGATGCCACGGATTTAAAGTCTTGTATATGACTTAGATGTTTGCCTTTGACTTCTACGTTCTTCCATGTTAAGAACTTAATGGGAGGAGGAAGGAGAACAATAAGCTTATGCTTTGGTAACTTTGTAATATCGGGATAATTTATCTTTCCTCTCAAATGTATTCTCCGCCAAAGGCTAAAAGGAATTTGTTTCTCATCATATTTTTTTTCCTTCTACAGTGGCTCGACTATGACTTGTGTAACTAATAGTATCCTTTGCGGTGATTTACAACTCACACATATTAGCGATGGCATTAATTAAATTTTCTCCGATCATAAAAGTATGCTCCAAACATGTGCATTGGTGGCCATTCCAGTTAAACAGGTGAAGTGGAAATCATTCCAATTAACACACTTGCTGTAGTGTCATTTCTGAGTTTTTCCAAGGCATAATTGAGCCAGGATAATCCTGATTTATATATATAGCTAGCTTGCTTCGGTGTACCGCCGAAGCAAACCTCTTGAAGAGACAAAGATTGCAGTTTCGGTGCATGAATAATGGATGTTAATCTGTTAGATATGATGATCCAATAATAACTTACACCGAAACTGTGTATGGTTCAATTATAGTTGAAATGGAGCCCCACACACAATATAGTCCTCCTTCCGTTTCTAAATATTTAACACCGTTGATTTTTTAAAATATGTTTAACCGTTTGTTTTATTTAAAAAATTTAAGTAATTATTAATTCTTTTTCCTATTATTTGATTCATTATTAAATATGCTTATATGTATACATATAGTTTTACGTATTTCACAAAAATTTTTGAATAAGACGAACAATCAAATATGTGCTAAATAATCAAACGGTGTTAAATATTTAGAAACGGAGAGAGTACTGCAAAGAGCCAAACAGTTGTAATTTCTCTGGGAATAATCAATGGATGTGTGAATGTCTACTTCAGTACTATTCAGAGATATCTGGCCTTTCGATCGATAATGACTAGCCATGTGAGCCGACTGATCCAATTCATCGTCTACTACTAGCTAGCGCTGGTCACTGCAGCTAAATAGCTCCACGTACAGGATGTGACGTACTCCACAAATAATTGGTCTTATCATGCTCCTATTTAAATAAACAATAAGTTTCTTTAGAGAGCACCCAAGAACTACGCTTTAATTGGCACTGAAATTTATTGAAATGGTGAATTATTTACCGGAAATTACCGGTGGTACGATTGTGGATTCATGATTTATCAATATCCGTGTGCAATTCACCTATGCGATTTAAATTGTAATGTACAAGGATATTATATACTTACACACGAATAAAAAATTGAAAAGAGTGTGGTTTTCCTTTTTTTTTCCAAAAAAGAGAGTAGTAAAATTCCGTTTCTGACATTTGACATAATCACGCGTATCATCTACTACATCATTTTTTAATATATGACACATTTAACCTTTTGAAATATATAATCACACGTATCATCTACTACATCATTTCATATTATTCATTTTTTTAAATATATATAAAAAAGTTATGCTTAATGAACATTTAACGATAAATCAAGTCACGACAAAATAAATGATAAGTACATATTTTTATTAAATAAAATAAATGATTGAATATATCCTTAAAAAGTCAATGCTATTATATATTAAAAAGCTACATAGGAGTATCTATCTACATATATATTCCCCCAGTCTTATAAAAGACCAATCTAGTACTGGATGTAGTATATGTAATATATTAAGTACTACAAATCTAGATATACTTTGTTCAGATTCGTTGAATTAGGATGTGTTACGTTTAGTTTTAGGTTCGTTTTCTATGGGATGGATGAAGTATATGATATGATAGTAGTGTATAT
Source organism: Oryza meridionalis (assembly GCA_000338895.3). Classification (NCBI taxonomy): domain Eukaryota; kingdom Viridiplantae; phylum Streptophyta; class Magnoliopsida; order Poales; family Poaceae; genus Oryza; species Oryza meridionalis. Next base: position 29,845,059 of record CM002530.2, read on the forward strand.
CTGCCCTATATATGATCGATTCCCTCCTTGTAGCTGATAACGATCGATGAAACTGTATGCGAGATATCACATGAGATTGATGAGCAGTGAGGACGGCTAGAGATAGCTTAGCTTAGCTTGACTAGTTAGATATAGATAGATAGATATAGTTAGTTTCAGTTGGAGACGGATGAGCATGAGCATATGCGTTGCAACATTGCTGACGCCATTCACGACCGCGCACGAGCCCATGCCGAGTCATGCCGGACGCGAGGAATAACGAATCACCCGATTGGCCTTCCGATTCTACCCCTGGTGACCCCGAAGAATTACAAACATTTGCCACTCCGCGCCACGTCACGCTAACTGACAATTCCGCTCGTGCATATAAGCGGCCCTTCCCTCCGCTGCTCCGGAGGATCGATCGATCGATGAGCGCTCGCTCGCTTTGATTCTTGATTGATTGATTGATTACTCGATCGATTGATTCAGAAATTAAAGTAGCAGGTAGAGAAGCTAGTTAGATCGATGGAGATGACGATGTCGTCGGCGGCGACGTCGCTGCCGCCGGGGTTCCGGTTCCACCCGACGGACGAGGAGCTGATCCTGCACTACCTCCGCAGCCGCGCCACCGCTGGGCAGTGCCCCGTCCCCATCATCGCCGACGTCGACATCTACAAGTTCGATCCATGGGACCTGCCATGTAAGCCTTCTTCCTCGATCGATGGATCGATTGAGTTCGTTCGTTGGTTCAATTGCTGAAAGATACTGTATTACTGGTTAATTAATTGCAGCGAAGGCGGTGTACGGGGAGAGCGAGTGGTATTTCTTCAGCCCGCGAGACCGCAAGTACCCCAACGGAATCCGGCCGAACCGCGCCGCCGGGTCGGGGTACTGGAAGGCCACCGGAACCGACAAGCCCATCCACGACAGCGCCACCGGCGAGAGCGTCGGCGTCAAGAAGGCCCTCGTCTTCTACCGCGGCCGCCCTCCCAAGGGCACCAAGACCAGCTGGATCATGCACGAGTACCGCCTCGCCGCCGACCCTCTCGCCGCCGCCGCAAACGCCTACAAGCCCTCCTCCTCCTCCTCCCGATTCCGCAACGTCTCCATGAGGGTACGTACTGATCATACGCCATCATATCGCCATGACTGACCACCATCTCTCTTAGCTTAACTACTAACTGCATCCATCTCCTCATGCCACTTGCGTGCTCTCATCCTGTTGCACCACTACTACTTGAACTACTAGGATATTATAATTTAATCAGATGATTGGACTGACGTACTCTTATTAACCTTTTTTTTAATGAACTACTAGCTCAGCTAAAGCATCACTCTCAATCATTGATTACTCACTACTGTTATTGCTAAACCGTGGATGGTACGTAACAAGAGAGATACTCCTTTCTCTTTTCACTTGCTGTTAATTTAATTTAATTTCAGAGTATAATAATTATACCGAGAGAAAAATAGATATCCATTAGCCCTGTCCTGGCGCCATGCATGCAGTATCTATAAATTTGTGTGGTTCTTATCGATTTAAAGTAGTATGCAGCTTTCGAAAGTGATAGGCATGACGCATGACATTTTTGTGCTCATTTTACGTTCGTGCGTGCAGCTGGACGACTGGGTGCTGTGCCGGATCTACAAGAAGTCCGGCCAGGCGTCGCCGATGGTGCCGCCGCTCGCCGCCGACTACGACCACGACGAGCCGTCCGGAGTCCTTGACGACGCCTACAGCTTCTACGCGCCGCCGATGATCAGCACCACGCTCATCCCCAAGCTCCCCAAGATCCCCTCCATCTCCGAGCTCTTCGACGAGCACGCGCTCGCCCAGATCTTCGATGCCGCCGCCGACCCGCCGGCCGACCACCACCACCACCAGCACGCCCTCGCCGTCCACCCCTCCCTGAACCAGCTCCTCGGCGTCGGCGACAACTTCCTCGCGGAGTGCTACCCGTCGACGACGTCCACGGCCACCGTTGCCGGCGGCAAGCGCAAGGCGAGCCCGGCCGGAGACTACGCCGCCGGCGGCCACACGCCGGCGAAGAGGCTCAACGGCTCATGCTTCGACGTGGCGCCGCAGTCCGTGGTGGGCGGCTTGCAAGCGACGCCGTCGTCAGTCCTCGCCGGACTCAACCACCAGATGCTTCCTCCTCAGTTGTTCTGAATATATTCTTAACTAGCTTAATTAATGGCCATGGAAATCGATCAAACGCAGTCGATCGAATTTACGGATGCTACGTACTGGCATGAACAATCTTGCCGACGATATTAAGATCGGATGGATGCATGGACGATGATGATGATTGGGGTACGGTATAGGATTATTGTAGTATTGAACAATTAGGCATTTGTATGCGATTTTTTCTCCTACGTATTCATTTCAGGCACAGTGCAAAAGCAAGCTGGAGCCTGATAGTACTTTACACCGTAGAGAGGGAATGTTGTACAATTAAAGATTACTAGATATACAGAACAATAATACTTTACTGTAGCCAATTGATATACTACTTGTATACAAGATTGTAGAAGATATCAAATGCAATAGATTCTGGCTCTGATCTGGGAATTGGAAATTTCATGGATGTGTTACTTCTTGGCTGAAGTAGGTGTAATATCAATGGAGCATGCATGCAGTCTAACGGCAAACTTTCATCTTCTGTCCTTAAGTTAGCAAAGAAGTTGTTTCCAAGTACTATAATCTAGTATAATCTAGGCGACGCGGCTGTAGATCGAAAAGGATGGATTGGATGGATAGAGCCCATATAAAGGAGGAAGAGATTTACTGGAAACATACTTTTTCAGGAAGAGGCAAAGATGCAGAGTCTGAAAGACTGAAACTCAAGTCTGAAGATTTTCAACTTATTAACAGTCAGTGTTTTTCTTAAGCTTGCTTATTTACTGTACTCATCATACTTATCAAAAGTAAAAGCTTTCGTCAGCAGCAACCACCACGTCACCGATGACGAAAATACTAAAAGTTGATTGTCAATCACCAATGTTACGGGTGACTTCTGAAGATAGGACCCCATTGGAATGGTCAAAGACCAACCATTTCACTGCAGGTTCAGGCTTTCAGGGCAGTATATTCGGGTCCAGGTCGGTTTAAATTCGCACGGCACTTTACCTCTCAATGTACTTATCATACCCAGGCAGTAGAGTTTTACCTCACGTATCTCTCTCTAGTTTTTACCATTGGACGGACAGAAGAGTTAAACTGTCCCTGTCAGTTTCAGCAAAGGCAAAGTAGCACTGTCAGTTACTGCGATCTCGATGGCTACGGGACTCTGCGCTGGAGGTGTTCACTCCGGGGCCGTGCTTCGACAGGAATCAAAAGAACAATATGAGAATTATACTGCGAAAGTAATTTAGATTCCCGTATTGTTGCTGAGAATGAGAAGAGTTTATTCCGTACAAGTGTTGGTGCTGCTGAACTTGTGTTCAATTCAAGTCTGGGCCTCCTAGGGAGAGGAGGGCCCAAACGAAGAGGGAAATTGTCACGTCCGATGCTTGTGTTGGGCTCTAAAGTCTAGATGAGCCATTAGATGGGCTCGGGTTATGCGTAGGGGGGCCTAAAAGGGAGTTGTCAAGCATAGGCCCAATACGGAGTTGTAGGGTCTAGGCCCAATAGACAATCAGGCTTCCTATGGGCAGGCGTCGCCGCGTCGGGATGCGGATGCGGATGCGCCCGGTAGACGAAGTAGTCGCGGTCGTCGGAGCGGCAGTAGGGTCCGGATCCCACGTTGACGGAGAGGAGGAGGGCATCGCCGGCCTCGCAGACGATGGTCGGGGACACGGCCGGGTTCATGTCGGAGCTGTGCACGAAGACGATGGAGGGACTTGGTGGTGGGTGGGCGAGAGAGAGGGAAACCTCGATGGTGTTTCCATTCCTGGTGGTGCCAACGGCGGTGCTACCATTATTGCTGTGGCGGCGGCCAGCGACGGCGATGGTGCTGAGGATGACCCAACCGGAGTCGGGAGTGGAAGGGAGCCGCCGGAAGCAGCGGGGGTGGAGAATGAGACACCACCACGGGAATAAGTTCACTTCATGACTCTCACAAGAGACCCACCTAATCTATGACCCTAAACCGCAAAACCGGATATCTTCACCCTCAAACTATTGAAACCGGTGCAATTTGACTCCCTTGGTGGTTTTGGAGGCGGTTTCGCTGACGTGGCGGTGTTGACCTAGTCTGTGTGCTGACGTGGCGCTGAGGTGGCATTTCAATTAAAAACATATATGTGGGACCCATTTGTTCACACACACAAGATTGTGGGGCCCACTGACATGTGGGCCCCACCTGTCATCTCTTCCCTTTCTTCTTCCTCCCGGACCTCCCCTCCTCCTCCCTTCTCTCTTTCTGTTTTCCCTCTCTACTTTGGGCGTCTGCAGGGAGCGAGCGGCGGTGGGCGGGGTCCGAAGCGACGCGGGCGGCGAGAGCTGAAGCGGTGGCGGCGGCAGCGGGCTGGAGCTAGCAGTGGGGGGCGTGCGGGCGAGCACGAGTGCAGGAGGAGGCACCAGCGGCGACAACACGAGCTCGGCGGCTCCGCTTCTCCCCTCTCCCTTCCGGCCCTCACGCGCCGCCGCTGCCTTTCGTGTAACCCACCACCTCCGTTCCTCCCTCACCTGCTCTCCTCTCCTCTCCTCTCTCCACTTGGCGAGGCTGATGGCGAGGCTACCGCCGCCGTCGCCGCTCCAGCTTCCGTCGCTGCCGCCGCTGCTCTGGCCCCACCCGCCGCCGCTCCAGCTCCAGCCGCCCGTGCTCCCTGCGGCCAGCCAAAGGGGAGAGAAGAGAAAGATAAAGAAAGAGAGAAGGGAGGAAGAAGAAAGGGAGAGAGAGGATGACATGTGGGGCCCACATGTCAGTGGGCCCTACAATTTTTTATTTTGTGTGTGAATGACTAATGGGTCCCACGCATATTTTTTATTTCTAATGCCACCTAAGCGCCACGTCAACGCCACGTGGAAAGAAGACCGAGTCAATACTGCCACGTCAGCGAAACCGCCCTCCAAAACCACCAAGTCAAATTGCACCGGTTTCAATAGTTTAGGGGTAAAGATATCCGGTTATGCGGTTTAGAGTTATGGATTAGATTCGGGTCATGAAGTGAACTTATTCCCACCACCACGGGGAATGGCCCAAATACCACCTGCCTGGGCCTTTGTCTGGGCCTGGGCCCCATCTCTCTCCTCTCGTGTGCGTGCAGGCCCAAACCCAAAGAATTCCTTGATGCCGGAGCGAATGAATGAATTTGTAGGGGATATCTTCTCGTTGTTTATATGCCACTTAAATAGTTATGAAAAAATTTTAGAAGATGTATCAACATGTGATATAACACTCCACAAACATGTAAGTTCAAAATCAACTTCTATATCTCGTAACGAAATAAACAAATTAAACCGTAGCTAGTTAATGTATATTCACAGTCAAATTTGTTTTTTTTTTGCGAGATGCAGAAGTTAAATTTGAAATGGTATGTTTACAGGGTGATATATCACATGTTAATACATATTCTCAAATTTTTTCATAACCGTATAACAACGAGGAGATATTCTATCGAGGGATCCAAATCCACTTCCTCTGTGGTCATGCAATTAGCTGAAAGTTGAAAGCTGTGACGCCAGGTGTCACTGGTGGATCATTTAACCGGTGCCTGAGCAGAGAAGAGACTACCCACCCGGTGACCGCGTGGGGGCAACGGGGACTTGGCTGCGGAAACGACAATATAGCGGGGTGGAGTAGTAGATGACATGACATGACATGACACGACATGGTGCCGGTGGGTGTGGTCATTGATCGGCACCACGTACGCGCGCGGCCTCGGTCTCAACGAACGAACGTCTCGCCGGCTGGCCTCCAGCTTTGTTCTATATAACCCGGGAGGAGCCATTTGCAACGATCGAATACCAGCGATCGAGACAATCAGAGGCCCTTGGAAGCTTGTGCTTCTGCAAGCTACTGAAGCTAGCTAGCTAGCATGTTCAGCCACCATGGGCACGGCCACGGCCAACACCAGCCTCCGCCCCCGCCTCCGGCGACTGGTCCCCAGCACGAGCCGACGTTCAAGATCTTGTGCCGCGCCGACGAGGGGTACTGCCTCACCGTCCGCCACGACGCCGTCGTCCTCGCGCCAACCAACCCCCTCGACCACTGCCAGGTGCGCACGCCCATTCTCTTCTTCTGCTCTGTGGCTCTGTGCACTACCCTCCTCGATCTCTTAATTAGCTTCTCGATCTCTAATTAATCCGGACCATGGCATGCAGCACTGGTACAAGGACATGCGGCACAGCACGAGGGTGAAGGACGAGGAGGGCCACCCCGCGTTCGCGCTCGTCAACCGCGCCACCGGCCTCGCCATCAAGCACTCGCTCGGCCAGTCCCACCCTGTACGCATGTGACATCGCGCCATCTTGCTTGCTCGACTTGATCCGTTAACTAGCTCTCGAGTGGTCGATGATTCATGTGTGCGCGCAGGTGAAGCTCGTGCCGTACAACCCCGAGTACCAGGACGAGTCGGTGCTGTGGACGGAGAGCAACGACGTCGGCAAGGGCTTCCGCTGCATCCGCATGGTCAACAACATCTACCTCAACTTGGACGCCTTCCACGGCGACAAGTCCCACGGCGGCGTGCACGACGGCACCACCGTCGTCCTCTGGGAGTGGTGCAAGGGCGACAACCAGTGCTGGAAGATCCTTCCCTGGGGCCCCGAGGCGTACGCGCCGCCGCCAGCATACGGCGCCGGTGGCTCGCACCAGGCATACCCCCTGCCGCCGCCCAACCGAGAACCTGGCCACGGCTACCACCCCGCACCTGGTGGGCGCCCTGAGTTCTACGCGCCGCAGCCGCCACCGAGCCACGATGAGCCGGGCTACGGCTACCGTCCACCGCCGGGCGGACCACCCGGTGCAGGGTACGGCAACCGGCTGCCCCACGCGCTGGCGTCGGAGCCCACCGTGCGCATCCTGTGCAGGGCCGACGAGGCGTACAGCCTCACCGTCAGGAACGGCACCGTCTGCCTTGCACCAACCAATCCCAGGGATGACTTCCAGGTCAATTCCATCTCAATTTCTCAACACCTTTTACGTATGTGTTCAATCCGATATATCAACTCCATCGTGATCTTTTCTAATTCTAATGATGTTCAAATCCGATTTGCAGCACTGGGTGAAGGACATGAGGCACAGCACGAGCATCAAGGACGAGGAAGGCTACCCGGCATTCGCGCTGGTGAACAAGGCCACCGGCGAAGCCATCAAGCACTCCCTCGGACAGAGCCACCCTGTATGTACAAACATACATATATACATCTTCGTCATTAATTAATTAATCCAGTCTGTTTCATATATGTCAAAAAATCAGTCAATGTAGTGGTTGAAGCGTCGTAGTAGTAGCAATCAACGCTTACGATTTCTGGAATGGCGTCACAAAGATGTGAATTTGTCGCAAAACCACTACACTAGTAGTTGATGATCTGACACGTTCGTCTGCACGCAGGTTAGGCTGGTGCCTTTCAACCCGGAGTACCTGGACGAGTCGGTGCTGTGGACGGAGAGCAAGGACGTCGGCCATGGCTTCCGCTGCGTCCGCATGGTGAACAACATCTACCTCAACTTCGACGCCTTCCATGGCGACAAGGACCACGGCGGCGTCCACGACGGCACCACCGTCGTGCTCTGGGAGTGGTGCAAGGGCGACAACCAGCGCTGGAAGATCCTCCCCTGGTGTAAGTAATTATCACCGATAGCCTAATTAGTGATCAGATAATTAGTCAAAATCTTTCAACTGACATTGTTGGTTTTGTTTCTTCTGACGCAGAAATCGAGAGGCCGTCAACAAAAGCATCGATCGATCCGTCACCGTACCCTGTGCTTGCATTTGGCACTGTTCGACCATGCATGCGTGTCGTGTTACTGTTGCGTGTCCTGTTTTATGTCACTGCAGAATAAATCAGGGTCTCGCTGTCATCAGAGATCAGATGACCCCTCCCTGCTGTTTGGTGTGGATCCATGCCTATATGCGCATCTTTTGTACGAGTTTATACTAGTTCATGTCATGAGATGCCTGTCTCCTCTGCCCAGTTTGCTTCTGGCGAGATGAGTACTGCTCCGGTTTGATACTCTACTATAGTACTATGCGGTTGGCTCTGTAAGATTAGCCCAGATTTAAATCTGAGAGCTAATGTTTAGTAATAAATTGGTAGGCTAATGAATGGTATGTTTGGATCCATGTGCTAATTTAAGATTAAAAGGTGGAGAGAGAGAGTAGAAAGAGAGGAGAGATAGAGAGCTGCCTTTTGATGGTTCCCATACAAAATTAACCCTATTAGCACCCCTTAAAGGGGCTAATGTTTTGAGAGGGCTATTTCACTGTAGGCTTAAATTAGTCCACCTGTTTGGATCCTTGAGAGCTAATTCAGAGTAAAAGGTGGGCGCTAATAATTAACCCATGGAACCAAACCGGACCCATGTTTGGTACATCTGCTTCGACGACTCAATAATGACAAATGGTTAATCCCGATGACACCACACCTAAATCCACTAGCTATAAAAGGCCGTGAGTAATTAAGTCAACAATGAAGATTATTGTCATATTACGCAGAGCAGGTTTGTTAAGATCGTGATCATAAAATGAAATCAAAAGTTCCGTGTAAGGCCATAATCATAAATTTGTATATATATATATATACATAAAAATTGTAAAATCGTAAAATCAGCTAACTAAAATTGTATAACAGAATCGAGATTTCAGATCAAGGGCTTGCAAAAGTCCGAGTCTAATGTTGTTGTTAAGAACTACTACTCCTAAGGACTAGAGACTTCTAGGTTGCCATCAAGTCAGACTATCGTCAGTACTCTGCAGGTACACTACCGTTTGTTTGCATGCCTATGTGTCCAATTCAATTCTTATCTTGGAAAAATGCAGATTGGTCTAACTCTTAACGCCCAAGCGTCCAAGTCTTACATCACGGACGAAATTAACAATGCAGTGCTGTTTTTTCAACAAGGCCGAACAGCTAAACATGAAGAAAAAAAATGATGAACTGCTCGTCCTCTTATATATAGGATTGGCATTTGGCAATGCACTTTTGGGTGTGAGATGCACACGCAACACAATCAGATTTAGTCAAAGAGCAGTTGAGCAAACCTACGTTAATTATCTCCATATGTGCACCAAAAACCGTCCAAACTAAGCAAACAGTTTGGATTGAGAAGCTGATGTATCAAGTACAGACGAACAATCTGCATCTTCTCTTTGGAAGAGTAGACTAGTACTAGAGTATAGACGGAGACAAGAACCAAGGTTCCAAACGGGCCAAAATTAGCGAAAAGTGTAATAGGGCCCATATGTATCAAGGGGTGGGCATTTGGTCGGATTGAAAATTTCAGTCTTGGTATTCTGTCTTTTTTCGGTTAGTTCGGTTCGGTTATTAAAAAGAGACTGAACAATAGTAGAAATTTATCAAGACCATCAAATTTGGTCTCGGTCTTGATCATGATTGAAATAATCAGGAGATAAATTAAGAAAATCACATGAAAATTATCCAAAAAAATATCAGAGTGGATGGGGGCTGGGGAGGCTAGGTCGCAATCTTCGTCGATAGCCCCTCAACCAACCACCGACTATTGCATGTGCCCTCCTGCTCCGCCGCCATCTCCACCTCACGCCCAAATCAAGAGAACCGCTAGAGGGAAGGGGAGGACGGCTTGATGTATCGTCGTCGTTGGAGTCGAGGAGTCGTAGCCGGTACGTGCAGGAGTGGACGGAGAGGTCGAGGGGAGGCCAGCTGTATGTCGCCATCGTTGGAGTCGAGGCGCCACTGCCAGCATGAGCAGGAAAGGAGGTCTGAGTGGAGGACTGGAGGGGAGTCGGAGGTGGGCTATACAATGGCAGTGTGGTGCGAGGAGGAGGCGCAAGCACATCTGCACACTTTGTCCTCACTCGTGCGCACCCAGGAAGAATTTCCCAATCGTTCACCCATTCTAAATTGCTCTAGGTCAAGCACGTTTAACCCTGGAGTTGTTTGGAGATCGGCTTCCGGAAAAGAAGTTGCAACTTGTTGATATGAGTATTCTATTAATCCTATTAAGCCCTGGGCTGGGATGTCACAATCTATCTGTAACGCTCCGCTTTTCGTGAGGCGTTAAAAACTAATTCGGCAAAATCTTATATGCGAAAATTTTCGTTCTTTGTGTGCGAGTCTAAGTTGTGTCGTGGATCTCAGTTTTAATCTCCTTGTCCTTCTTGTCACCATCAAAATCGTCCACCTCAAGATTCCTCTTCCAATTCAAGTCTCCAAATCAAATTCCGAAATTCAAGCCCTCTCTTTGATAGCCTTGCCAAATACTTGTCCCGATTCCAAAAATACCGAGTCCACCTTGAAGCCTTCCTTGACTCCACCCAATATTACCGAGAACAAATATCCAAGTTTCCGTTTTGAATCTCCTCCTTGACTTCTCCTTGAGTCTCCCTTGATACCTCCCTAAACCATCGAGTTCAAATATCAAATTTGAATTCGACTCCAAAACCTAAATCTCTCCAATTCATTTCCTTTCGGAAAAAGTCTAGTTTGCCTCCCTCTGTTTTTGTGGGCCGAATTCCTTTCCCTCGGCCCATCTCTCCTCTCAGCCCGTTTCCCCTCCCCTTCGCACGCGCGTCGTGCCCGAGCCGAGAGAGAGCGCCGCCCTCTCTCTCTCGCCCTCTCTGCTTCCTCTCTCCCTGGCACCGATTCCCGCCGCTGCCATTTGAACCCGCCACCGCCTTTGGTTCCCGCGCACGCGCCGGTCGTGGCCGACCGCCCGATCACCGCCGCCGTCAGCGCCTGCACCGCGCTGCCGCTTGGTCCCGCTGCCTGCCGCGAGCTCTGCAGCGCGTGCCCAAGCCGCTCCACCCGCGTCCATCCAAATCCCAGAGGCAGAGCACTCCCTCTCCCACCTCCTTCTCCCAAACCGGCATGGTCAAGCCCCCCCTTTCCACTGCCCTATCTCCCTTTTTCCCTCTCCGGTTCGACCTCTCTCTCTCTCTCCCGCCCTTGTCCGCTTGCGCTTGGAGGCAGAGACGCTGACACCGATGCGCCAGTTCGCCGCCCCCACCCATACCGCGCCGAGCAGCCCCTCCCGCGCTCGCGAATCAATTTCCACCGCTCGATCCACCGCCTTCACCGCTCCTTGCATCCTCGGCGTCCGCCGCTCTTGCATCGCCTGTGACCGCCAGCCGAGCGCTCGACCGCTCTATGTCGGTTCCCCCTCCCAAACCGCCTCTTCTCCGCCTATAAAAGCCAAGCCGCTCCCCCGCTCTCTCTCTGTTCTTGCCGTCCTCGTCTCCCTCCGCCGCCGCGCGTGCTGGTGAAGCCGGCGTGCACGCGAGGAGCTGACGCGGACTCCGGGCACCCTCATCCTTCCTCTTCCCCGGCCCGAGGCCGGAGCGATCACGCCCCGCGCCGTCGGCTGTTCGTCACGGCGCCCGTCTTGGCTCGGTAGTGCCTCCCTCCGTTCTCCCTTCTCGCTTGCCCTCTCCCTCCTTTAGCTCGCGCGGTAGCTCGGTAGCCCTCCCGAACGCACGTAGACGAAGCCCCATGCCCCGCCGCCGCCCGGCATGGCCTCGCCGCCATTGCCGCCAGTTCTGGGGAGCCGCCGCTCGTCGCCGGCCTCCCTCGAGGCCCCTCCGTCCCATCCGACCCCGGGAATGAGTTCCCCGAACACCGGAGATGCTCATGACGCCTTGAATCGACCCCTCGCCGCCCCGCCAGTTTTTCCCCTTTTGCACGCCTCCAGCCGCCGCCGTCGCAATCCGCCGCCCTTGACCTCTCCCGGCGCGATCCAAGCCGTTGGCTCGTCCTCTCTTGGGCCGCTCGCCAATCCGGTGTGCTCCCCCTTGACCATAGTCGTCTTGTCGAGCTCCGGTGAACTCGGCCACCCTCCTTACAAGAATCTCGACCCCGAGATTCGAAGGTGGACCACACACACGAAACCAAAATGGGATCTTCAGACTTCTTCATAGCTTCAGATTCTGCTGGTCTTTCTTCAACTCGTTGTTGCATACTTGCCACAAAACGGTCTGGTACTCTAACTCACTTAGCTTGCTTCATCTTACTGCGGGTCTGTTTCTTCCTGTGGATTCTGTTCTTCGACTTGCTCGAGACTCATAACTTCTCTATTTGTTTCTACTTGCACTTGGTTTAGACGATTCTGCTTAACAGGCGGCGACGTTAACGAGATGGATCCACCGTTCGGTGCTTTTGCATTCCCTTGAACAGATGCCCTGGTGGTGACATCCGATTGTACCATCGGGGGATGAGTATTCATGCGGCATTGCCATGAGTAGTGTCCCATCTCGTGGCATATATAGCGCTCAACTCCTGCCTGCTTTCCCCGTTTTACTGAAGGTGGAGGGCATGTTACTGGGTTCTTTCCTTCATGGCTATTACTGTTGATCATTATGGCTTGCTGACTAGGTTCTGACATTGCCGAACGAGACATAGAACCAGAACTATTGGAATGCTGAGATGCTCCCTGATAGTACTGCACTGGCGGGTTTTTCCTTTGATGTGAACTTTCTCTTTCTTGAATCTCTACTGACGATACCTTGCGTTTCTTGTATTCCTGCATCTCTTTCTTTTCTTGGATGTCCTGGCACATGTCACATGATGCTTTTGCTCTTTTGTCGTCAGGGGAGGTTGGACGTACTGAATTAACATTTTCTGAATTCGGGCTTCCTTGGGAAGAGAAGGGCATCCTTGATGTGCTCATATTAGCTTGCAGTAGTGCATCCATATAGGGTTTATGGGGGCAGTGTCTCATGTAATGGCCAATTTCGTGGCAAATGAAGCATATGAGACCGGGAACCGCCGCCAGCCGCCGCCCTTGACCTCTCCCGGCGCGATCCGAGCCGTTGGCTCGTCCTCTCTTGCGCCGCTCGCCAATCCGGTGTGCTCCCCCTTGACCATAGTCGTCTTGTCGAGTTCTGGTGAACTCGGCCGCCGTCCGCCATCCATCTCAGCCTCCCCTTCTTCCTCCTCCCGCCGGCCCGCGAGGCTGCCACGAAGGCGCCACGTCGGCGCCATCTCGGCCGCGACCGGGTCAAGGCTGACCCTGGTCCGCCGCTCCCCTCCGCCCCCGCTCGCGCGCGCGCGGTCCACCGCGAGTCGTGAGGTTGCGCGTGGGCCCACCGCATCCGCGTCCACCCGCGCGCCGCGCGTGGACCGCTTCCCCCCGAACCCTAGCGCCGCCCTCGCATGCGCCCATCCCACCGGACCCGCCCCTCTCTCTCCCGTGCCCTAATGGGCCGACTCCCGTGCTCGCCCGGCCCAATACGGCTCGGCCAAGCCGCGCAAGCCATCGGGCCACGCCCTAAGCCGCCCAACGAAGTCTAATTCACGTCCCTCATTTATTTCTTTTAAAAAGGATTTAATAAATCATTTTTCCTTTAGACAGAAATTCCTTAATCCTTCGAAAATCCATATATTCTCAACCGCTCATCTGATTGACTCCGTTCCACTTCCAGTAATTCTCTAAAATTGAGATCTATTTAATGGCACTATTAATTAGGCTAAATAGGATCTTTCTTTTGGGTATTGTGTAGGTATTCGATTGTTTGCGTATAGTTGCGGTTACCGGATTTTCATCGATCGCGGGTTTTCTCGAAGATTTGTGAAGCTCCGTGAAGACCTTGAGCAAGGCAGGTCACCCTTTGACCAATTGCTCCTATAATTGGAAAATCATTATTATTTTGTTTGCAACTTGCATTATTAGAATCACTCACGTTTAACTTGCTTGGCCTCGGTTTGCGTGCCAAACCGACAGACCTACCCAGTAGTCGCACTAATTCCTGTAGGCCGTACTACCCTGATTCCTTGTTGCTCCACCTTTGTGTTACCTCGGTATCCGTGCTCTCTGAGCGCGTATACTAAATATCCCACATACACCTTTGTTTGTCGAAAACTTGGGAAATGGGTTTGAAAAGCCTTGAAAACCCGACATGTGGTGTCGGCGTGTTTGAAAATAAAATAAATTGTGAAAACTCGCGATGCGGAGGTTGTGCCTGTGTGGCACTGTCCCGTATTCGCATATAAGGACCGATTCCTGTGGGAAATTCATCCGAGCATATAACAAGTGCGACCACAAGGGTGCAATGGGATGCCCCTGGCTGAGTAAATAGCAAACCAGGGAAGCCTTGATGCGAAGAGACATGTGGATTCAACGGGGTGGTGTCGGGTAGAACCCTCGGGCTTCCTGGCACAGTATAGTCTGGGACCTAATCTGTTGTCGGTCTAGGACCTCTCTCGTTGGCATATGGCGACCCTGTGTCGGCTTTCGAAATGCCTTGTCATGAAAGCCTTAAGGTCACCAGACGTGGCTGTTCTCCATGGGTTGGATGATCCGGGTTAGTAATATCGTGTGGGTAAAGTGTACCCCCTCTGCAGAGGTTAACTAACTGTTCGAACAGTCGTGCCCACGGTCATGGGCGGATGTGAGGTGTTTCCTGTAGCATAGATTTGTTTGCCTGTGCTTTGTGAAAAGTTGTTGTGGTTTGGGAATCGTTACCAGAATCAGCCTATGTGGCAGATGGATGATCTGAGTGGTCAAGAAACGAATCTGTTTGATTCGGGATGTCTACGGGCATCATAGACTAGGCTTCCCGAGTGGGAGTGGATTGTTGTGCTGCTGGGCAGCTGGACTCTGGGAGTCCGAGAAAATGAAAAGGCTCTGGGAGCCGCTTAATCAAGTGAAATGGCTCTGGGAGCTGAGAAGTAATGATCTGACCAAGGAGGTCGGTTCATTACCAAATGAGCTGTTGAAAAACATCTCTTAAAGTCGAATCGAGACGCAAGTCTCTTTTCGGCCCAAACTTAGAAAGAAGTAAACCACTTAGTGATTTCAAAATGATTTCAAAACAAAAGATTTGCAAAACAACATTGCCTCTCTTTCAAGCTTGCATCAAACACCTAAATTCCCGTGACTTGCTGAGTACGAAAGTACTCACCCTTGCTCTATATAAATATATATAGTTCCTCTACCTTGAAGTGAAGATGAAGTGAAGTGAAGATTAGGGTTTCGTCCTGGTTCCCAGCCGTTGCCTGTGGTGTTGGGTGTTAGTCCGTTGGTTCCGCTGCTGCTGCTGTTGTTGGTATTTCCTTGTCTGTGTCGTCGGTTGCATTCTCGGGCTGTTCTGGGCTGCAACATAAGTTAAGGTAAATAAGTCCTCTATTTATTTTAAGGATTGCAATGATTCATATTTGTCACCGTGGGTACCAGCGCTATGTCCAGGGACTGGTATTGAGATCGCGGTTTCGTAGGAAGTGGTTCGCGCCGTTTTTCCTACGACACGCTCCCTATCAGGTGCCGTTGTACGGCGGTGCCGGATCGGGGTGTGACAGGGGGGAGGGGGGGCGCCGGCTTGGTCAACGCGCGAAAGCAAGAAGAAACGGGTGACGGCGACGCAACAACCAAAAGGCCGGGGTGACGGGGTGGGTGGTGTGGATGTGGGGTTTGTTGGGGCTTGGAGGGGTAGGGAACTAGAGTTTATCTATCGGGCTTAGTAGGTTTATTAGGCTTAGAAGGTATTTCGGTTGATTCGGTCGACCGAAGCCCATGACCGGATAAAATTCGGTTAGTTCAGTATGGAGACCGAAATTCTCGGTCTTGGTCCGGTCAGTTCAGCTTGGTCTTTGGTTTCAGTTTTTTCTTGCTCACCCCTAAATTGTACCCATTCTCAATACATCCAATTTTTCCGAACAAATATGGCCCAAGTTTTGTTATTGGACCTCCACTTCGTAATATGAACGGTCCACCTATTAGCTGTACATGACGACGATGATCCAAACATTCAGTACGTGAATTTCACCAGCCCAAAACATCCTTCCTCAAGAGAAAATGAAGGCATCATTGAAGCTGCTTTTTTTTTTCTTTGCAAAACACACGCTCACAGCCTCCGTGCACCCACAAACATCCTATCTTAAAAGACTGTGCCAATATAAAGCACACCCAAAGGTTGTGCCAATATAAAAAAAAGCACTCACAGTCTTGTCGATGAATACTCGTCTACCAAAAAAAAATAGAGTCTACCTGTAGCGCTATCGATCGATTTTAAACCAAAAAGCTATCGATGTAACTCGGGAGTAATTACACCCTACTACACTATAAGTAGTACTTCCTCCATTTATAATAATGTATGACGTCGTTGATTTTGCATAACATTTAATCGTTCATCTTATTAAAAATAATTATATAAATATTATTTTTTATTGTGATTTGTTTTATCATCAAATAAAATATAATCTTACCTTATACTTTCACATATTTTTTTTAATAAGATGGATGATTAAATGTTATAAAAAAATCAAAAGGCGCTATACATTTTGAAAAGAAGGCAGTATGTAATTGAGTTTAAAACTTTATAACACAAGGCAACACGGTGCCATGCGAATGGAAAGGTCAAGATATCCATTTTCGTTCTAATTTTAAAAATAATTAACCATAAATAGTACTCCCTTCATCCCAAATAGATTAACCATAAATAGTATGTTGAGTATACACCAGGAACAAGAAAAGTTGTATTCCGATAAAATCAGTGTCTATGCGTGGTTATATGATGAACAACGATATGAAAAGGAGGAAGTAATATAGGAGTATATTAGTAACACTTCGCGAAAGCAACATTTTTTCTTAAACATGGCACGTCGTGAGATAAAATGCTTTTGAGCTAGGGGTTGTTGATCCACATCCACATGGCACGTCGTGAGATAAGCACCCGTGTTTTCGATTACGACGAGAGAGATATCATAGAGTAATACTAATCTAGGAGGGGTTATATTTTAAGACAATGAATCTGAACTAGAAAATATGATAAAATGTCATATTTTTTTTAGGTTAAGTTTTTTTAAGGTGGAGGGAGTATATACAAGTAGGGTGGCAAACGTGTGCCTACCTGAGCTAAACCCACACATCCATGAACCATCCAGTCCAGATAAACCCATCCAAGCTTAGCTAACAGATTAGATTAGCCCTTTTATTTTCTGTTGAAATCGTCAAGGTTGGTTTGTGGAGTACTCCCTCTATCTAATTTTAATAGGCATATTTCTAAATCTGAAAAAAAAATATTTTGGATAGGCATATTTCAATCCAACAACATATTCTCTTAATGACTTTCTCGGATTTAGTGCGTGACTCTCTATTCTTTCACACAAGATTGGCTACATTTGCATCGAGAAATGTAAATATTAATAAATCGCTTATTTACGAGGAATAATTAGTAGCATGCTTAAATGGATGATAAGTAGAATTACTTATTCTTGGTCTGTGTGTCAAGATGAAATATGACTATCAAAAATACTCCCTCCATTCCAAATTGATCTACATATACTCCCTCCATCTACTTTTAATAGTCATATTTCATCTTGGCACACAGACCAAGGATAAGCAATTTTACTTACCATCCATTTAAACATGCTACTAATCATTCCTCGTAAACAAGTGATTCATTAATATGTACATTTCTCAATGTTCATGTAGCCAATCTTGTGTGGAAGAATGGAGAGTCATGCATTAAATCCGAGAAAGTCATTAAGATGATAGGTTGTTGAATTGAAATATGCCTATCAAAAATAAATTTTTCAGATTTGAAAATATGACTATCAAAAGTAGATGGAGGGAGTAGTTTTTTTGAGTTTATTCCTAAATGATCTGTATATTTATGTTCATTTATTAAGTCTATTCGTTATTCGTGCATTGGAGTAAATGAATATTGATGCATGCATCACAAGTATTTATAACCCACATGCAATATCTTGATTTGCTATTGGCTAGGAAATAGTGGGGATGGTGCATGCATAGAGTTTGTTGCTAGAGTAAATATAGTATGAGACAGTTATTAGCTTTTCTTGGTCTTGGTGTACCTATGAAATACCAAGACCAAGAAAAGCTAATAACTGTCTCATACTATATTTACTTTAGCGACAAACTCTATGCATGCACCATCCCCACTATTTTCTAGCCAATAGCAAATCAAGATATTGCATGTAGGTTATAAATACTTGTGTGCATGGATACATGCATCAATGTTCATTTACTCCAATGCACAAATAACGAATAGACTTAATAAATGAACACAGATATGTAGATCATTTATGAATAATCTAAAAAAATATATGTAGATCAATTTAGAATAGAGGGAGTACTATACTAGCTAGACAGGACAAAAGTGTTCACCTAATCACACCAAGACAATAATAAATTCACCATTACCAGTTTAGCAAATGCAACATCATCTGCTCCAACGTCCACAAACTCCACAGGACAACCTACACATAGCAATTACTACTCCTAATTGTAAGGTGAGTTTAAGGACAGGCTTCACCTACTCCTCTAAAGTTATCACTAATGGCAGAACAGGTTGAAACGACGGTACTATACTACTCCTACAAACCAGCAACGCGTCGCTGTCTGCACAGCACTCCAAATGTTCGCGAAAACTTGACGTGCTTTCGTTGAGAAAGTTGAGAGTTGAAACTTTTCATCCTGACAAGTTGAGAGGGTAGTACGTGTAGAGACAACAAAAATCAAAGGGAGATGCATGTAGCTAACCCGTTTCTGCCTGCTGAATTGTTGTTAGGCACAACAACAAAGCTTAAGCCTGTAAAAGCATTGCAAAAGGCAGGCGACGCGTCGATTAATTAGGTGTTGAAATCTGGAATGTTCTTGGCCATACAGGCGCTGCGTGGTCGTAGTGATATACAGCAGCTTGCCGGGTAAAATGACAGATTATTCTCTTATCGGTTAACAACTTTTTACTACCACTTTTCATGCATCATGCAGGAGCAAAGTGTATCATTCAGGTCAGATTAGATGTGCTCATTGGAAACGGACAGGGATGATCGAACCATCCATCCATGGGCGATCGATGGCGATTCAGAAAAGTAAAACTGCCTTTGTTTCTTGTGTAGCACAGGGATGCAAACGTACAAAACGACCGTCACAAGGGTCATCTCTAGCTGGAATCACATCTCTTAGCTTGTTTTTATGGATTTGCGTCAGGTGCACGCTTCAATCCTGGGCCACGGGCCACGCCATGCATGCATTTCGATCACCTCGTCCTTCGTGGCGACATACCTTTCGATTTTGGGGAAAACAATGGTCTAAATTCCCGGACAATGGAAAGCGAGCAAGCAGCATCTCTCTGTGTTTTTTTCTCAATCAAAGATTGTTTTTTTTCCCTTAATTTTTATTTCGGGTGAAAAAGTTTATGCTTTTCTGAAAAAGAAAATGCCTTTTATGGGTTTTATGGGTTGGAAAAGGTCCACACCATTACAAGCACTAACGTGTCGAACAATAGTAGAGTATGACCCACATATCCGTGACGGTAATGGAAGTGACATTATGGTATCCGGTTGTAAGAAATCAAAGAAAGAGTAGAGGCTGCTCTAAAAATACTCAATGAAGTTGGTGTACTACTCTTCTAGTCTTCCACTGAGTAAGTAGAGTAATTAACTGTGCGCCAGTAATCAAATCTTTGCATTTACTCGTACATTTAGTAATGCAAATCTCAGCACAATGAATTACTGGTACTAGCATCCAAGTCAAGTTCATGGAACCGAATCTGGAGTACATTAACATATCATATCAAACGGCTAGAATGCAAAACATGCCAAACATACACGCACGCTTGTCACGCGTTTGAGCTAGTCGAGGACCGCCGGTGGGCCCAGCTGTCAGCGAACGTGGCAGGGAGAGCGCGTCATCGAGCCGAGCCGATCAGTTGGTGAGAGTGAGAGTGGCCGGCCTTGGCTATAAAACGTGGCAAGGCCTCTCCTCCTCGTCCTCGCATCATCGCTCGCATTCGCAGTCGCAGCACAAATTAACATTTGTCTCGCGAGTCGCGAGTTGCACCGATCGAATTAAGGGTCCAAGATGTTTGGGTTCGGGCACCACCACAACCAGGCACCGGCGGCGCCGTCGGACCCGAACCAGATCTTCAAGATCTTCTGCCGCGCCAACGAGAACTACTGCCTCACCGTCCGCGACGGCGCCGTCGTCCTCGCCCCCGTCAACCCCAAGGACGAGCACCAGGTCCCCCTTGTTTCTTTCGTTAATGGAGTAGTATATATGCCTTTCTTTCTTATGGCCGATCGGATTTTGATGTATGGAATGGATGAAATGCAGCACTGGTTCAAGGACATGAGGTTCAGCACCAAGGTGAAGGACGGGGAGGGCATGCCGGCGTTCGCCCTCGTCAACAAGGCCACCGGACTCGCCGTCAAGCACTCCCTCGGCCAGTCCCACCCCGTAATACTATAATTCTATTTTGCTGCTAGCTTTGTTTGTGCTGCCATGGAAGATCGAAGAACGTTGACTTTGATGTCACTCATGGCGGCCATGGGTGTGCAGGTGAAGCTTGTGCCGTTCAACCCGGAGTACGAGGACGCGTCGGTGCTGTGGACGGAGAGCAAGGACGTCGGCAAGGGCTTCCGCTGCATCCGCATGGTCAACAACACCCGCCTCAACTTCGACGCCTTCCACGGCGACAAGGACCACGGCGGTGTCCGCGACGGCACCGCCGTCGTCCTCTGGGAGTGGTGCAAGGGCGACAACCAGAGCTGGAAGATCCTCCCCTGGGGCCCCGAGGCTCACTCCTCTTCCCCCACCGCCTGCACCATCGGCGGCGTCCCCGTCCACACCGTCCGCGTCTTCTCCGCCGCCGGCGAGGACTACTGCCTCACCGTCCGCAACGGCACCGCCTGCCTCGCCCCCAAGAACCCCAGGGACGACTACCAGGTACTGTACTGTATTATTGTCCTCCTCTTATATACTACTATTCAGATAGGGAAAAACCTTGAGAGATTTGTGGTTGTGGTTTGTAGCATTGGATCAAGGACATGAGGCACAGCAACAAGATCAGGGACGAGGAAGGCTACCCGGCGTTCGCGCTGGTCAACAAGGTCACCGGCGAAGCCATCAAGCACTCCACCGGACAGGGCCACCCGGTAAGCAAATCTTTTCTTGCAAAATTCGAGGTTTCATGCAACAAATCTCTGAACGATTTGCTCTGCAGGTGAAGCTGGTTCCCTACAACCCAGAGTACCAGGACGAGTCTGTGCTGTGGACAGAGAGCAAGGATGTTGGCAAGGGCTTCCGCTGCATCCGCATGGTCAACAACATCTACCTCAACTTGGACGCCTTCCATGGCGACAAGGATCACGGCGGCATCCACGATGGCACCGAGATCGTGCTGTGGAAGTGGTGCGAGGGTGACAACCAGCGCTGGAAGATCCTCCCCTGGTGTAAGTTCCACTGCTAATAATGCACAATGCCATCGCTGATCGATTGATTTCCTTCGGATCCTCTGAAGAAATCAGAGATTCTGACACTTGGATTGCTGCTTCTTTGCATCTGCAGAGATTCCGGGGGAGCGGGAGCTGCATTGCATTGCCATCGTCGTCGCGTCTGCTCTGCTTCTACTCTAGCTAATAATTTGATCGATCTGCTACCGAAATAAGACCGTGTTCGTTCGTTCGATCGATCGGAGTATGGCAATCAATGGTGTCCGTCCGTCCTCGAGTTTGTGTCAGTGTGTGGCCTTTTGCGAGCCAGTGATTGCTATGAGATGAAACAGTGGGTGATGGAGTGGTGGAGGAGGGGCCATATGATTCAGAAATCTGATGCAACTCATCTTGCTTTCCCCTGTACTCTCTACTTTTCGTATGCCTAATGGATGAATTATGAATGGCTCATTTGTCTCCACCCTGTTTCCCCTTCTTCTGTTTGTGACGTGTTAATGGTGCTGAAAAAAAATGCGTGCTACTGGAACAAACTGCTTTGAATTTGGGCAGGACGAAACCCGATTTCGTCGAACTCGAAAAGCAGAGAGGCGTCCAAGGCGTCGATCTCGTGAAGGGGTTCGGGTTTTTATTCACCGAACCCCTCCTGGCCGTCGCGAACCGTTGGATTGGAACGGGCGGCTAGGGCTAGGCCACGGAGGAGGACACACGATCGAAGAGCACCAACCGCAGGAGGCCGGCAAGGCAGTCCTGGTTGGGCTTTAGTCCACTGGGCTGCTTCATGGCCCATACGTACAACAGTGCAGGTAGCCACAAAAAGAAAACAGTTTCACTCAAGATACCTCTTCCTTCCTTATACCTCAACTAATGGTCCAGTAAAATCAGGTATAGAGCGTCCCCTACTATTAAAACCATTGTAAATCGAGTTCCGCGGTGGTTTAGATGACAGTTGTATCATATGTGGCAAAAATATTGACCTAGTCTTCACCCGACATATCACTTGCATGTAATTATAATCAGCGGAAAAAAAACAATAAACATATGAAGAATAGGATCACATGTCTGATTTAAAAAAAATCATTGGTCCCAGATGTTATAATCTTGGGCCTGTTCACTTTAATGCCATTTTCAACCATACCATTTTTTGATAAAGTTGCCAAAAAATTATCTATGTTTAGTTTGTTGTCAAATTTAGTCAATACATAAGAAATCCTGCTAAAATTTTGGTAATATTGTAATCTTGTCAAAATTTTGGCATTGCCAAAACTTGGTAAGATTTATTTTGGCTACAATCTGAACAGGCCCCTCCTCCTTCCTCATTCCTCACTCTCCACCTTACGCCTGTGGGTCGATGGGCGACGAAGACCCCAACCTAGCCAACGAGCCATGGTGTTACGCTAAAGCATGCCCACATGCCCACAAACGAGCCATAGTGCCCGTCGGAGAGAGAGAGATAGAGGGAGAGGGAGAGAGAAGAGGAGAGGTGGAGGTGTAAAGGGAGAAGATGAGTCCCACCTTTTTCTTTTCCTTACCGGATGCAACTTAACAATAGTGAAAAAAACAGGACCGGTAGATGACCCGGTCACCCTTCTGGTTCACCTGTCTCGGACGTTTTGACCATGAACCGGCCGGTCGAACCGCGGTTTACTAAGTGCATGTAACGTATGTATTTCAATGCTAACACATACATCCGATTGGTAGGATGACCACAGGAGTTGCCTTGCATCCCATCGACCAAGGATGAACCGGCCATCGTGTGGCCCATTCATTCATTGACTTGCCTTAGTCCGGCCAGACCAAAGGCGGTTTATTGCCCGGTTCATCACAAAACCGGCCGCCAACCTCTGGTTCTGATTTTTTCCGGTTAAACTGTCGGTTCGGTCCGGTTTTTTCCACTATGCACTTAACGCCATGTTGTAGAAAACTACCGTACAACTTACCAATAAGGTAGCTTCCTTCTCTTTTTTTTTTTTTGAGAACTAGGTAGCTTCCTTCTAGAGCTCCTTGTACGACCATGTTGGAAAACTCATTGTTGGACCTGATTCATCACTCTTTTTATTTCAAACTAAAGGGTTTCCTTTTTAGACTTTTCTAATTGTTCCAAACTAATAGTGGTGGCATCAATCAAATTTGCTCTTTCTTGTTATATCCAAGAGTATCTTGATGAAACTCTTATCTTTATCGACTTTCGTAATCGAAATTTTAGTTTTTTCAAGCTGCTCAATGGTCCCTTTACGACATGATTAGTGTTATGCTCGGTATTATTGTAGTTGAGGGAGAATAAGTGTAACCTCTGTTCATGATCGGCCCATTAAGAATTTAGACCCATTAGTCCCACCCCTTGTTGAGTTGTGATCTAAATTTATTTGCACTTAATAATGCCAGCTTCTGCCGTAGTGGAGCAAAGGTCTGTCGTCATCCCTTTTAGGGTTTCACCATATATATACACCTCTTGTAAGCTGTCGTGCGGCGTTGTAACCTCACCCCTGATATAGTGAAGATATTTTACTGGCTGACGCCCGTGGTTTTTTCTCTCCTGTTTTGGGAGTGTTTTCCACGTTAAATCTCGTGTCTTTTATGACTGATCTATTATTTTTTATTGTTTATTTGCCTATGGCTTCCTAACACCCCCGACTCCCTTTTCTTTTCTTCCTTTTTGGCCAAATTTTCAAATTTCTGGTGGATACACTGCACGCCCGGGGAATTTTCTGTCGAAAAATTGTATAGGTAATCCCTAATAAATTTCTAAATGTGCTTGGCTGATTCCTTTTCTTCTCGATCGATCCCGTTATTCCTTTTTAATCTTTTCTTGTGCGGAATTGCAGCACTTTTTCTCTGCTTGATCACAACGCAGCAAGGACAGAGAATACGTGAGATTCTCCGGGCGATGGAGCTGCACCGTGTGCTTTGCTATCGTCTCGCCGGCCCTCGCCTGCAATAATACGGCAGCCAGATCGAGATGGTTCCCAAAACGACTAGAAACGGAATCACGCAAAGCACCATGGATGGATGGAATCACTTTTTCCCAGGCCAGCGCAAGTGTCCCATGGCATCATCTATCCTACTAAGTTCCTAAGCCCCTGACCATGAATAATGCACATCGATCAGCTATCTAGAGAGAGAGAGAGAGAGATTGGATTCCAACACCACACACCAAATGGAATCAATGGCCTCATCCTCTCATCTTATTATGCAGATAGCATCTCGATCATCTCCCGTGCTACTGATCAATCCTATAAATCCCATTGCCATGCATAGAGGCAGCACATCAACGATCGAACGAACAAACGCACTCTGCAGCTATACAATCTCTGTTTACTTAGCTTAGGTAGCTAGCGAGCCATCAATTAAGAAGCCATGGACGTTTACGGGCGGCGCGAGCAGTACGGCGGATACGGCGGGTATGGCGGGTACGGTGGTGGCGCCCTGGCGACGCCGGGGTACGCGCCGCCGGCACCGTACGGGATGTCGCAGGTGAACATCGAGGGGAACGGGTGTGGCAGGACGCTGCCGCCGCAGCCGACGGTGAAGGTGTACTGCCGGGCGAACCCGAACTACGCGATGACGGCGCGGAACGGCGCGGTGGTGCTGGCGCCGGCGAACCCCAAGGACGACTACCAGCACTGGATCAAGGACATGAGGTGGAGCAGCAGCATCAAGGACGAGGAGGGCTACCCTGCCTTCGCCCTCGTCAACAAGGCCACCGGCCAGGCCATCAAGCACTCCCTCGGCCAGTCACACCCTGTAAGTCTAAGTGTTCTTTCTCTGAATTGAATCCGCCATTGATGGCGATCGATCGAGCTTGATCGATGGATGTTCTTGCAGGTTCGGCTGGTGCCGTACAACCCGGAGGTGATGGACGAGTCGGTGCTGTGGACGGAGAGCCGCGACGTGGGCAACGGGTTCAGGTGCATCCGCATGGTGAACAACATCTACCTCAACTTCGACGCCTTCCATGGCGACAAGTACCACGGCGGCGTCCGCGACGGCACCGACATCGTGCTGTGGAAGTGGTGCGAGGGCGACAACCAGCGCTGGAAGATCCAGCCCTACTACTGATCGTCTGATCGATTCATCCAGCTCGATCTCTATTCATATCGATCGATCGCTACCTCAAGTCGATATGAATATGATGCAGAATAATTCTCGGCTAGCTAGCTACGTGGAGTACCTACCTACCTTGCCGTATGATTACCGTGTGGTGTACTTGTATCTGTACAAGTTAATTACCTGGCAATAAGAGCTCCTCTCGCTGGGCGACACATATATAATTACATACATACAGTTGGACTTGGTTAAACTTCTCTCTATATATATGCTATGCATGTCGACTTTGATCTGAAGCATGCGCACGAATTTTCCAGGTCAGCGTATTAACGACGGGGATTGCTATCATCTTAACTCAACTACGCACACTATTTTTAATTTTTATAGAAAAATTAAATTAAAAAACTACGCTCACAATAGAAATTCCGGATTTCAACTAAAGAAAGAGAAAATGTTAATGGATGGCAAGCAGGCTTAAACAGGCCATATGGGCCGTAACGTCGGACCGTTCCCTATGACTCGTGTTGTGTTAACGGGCTATTCTTGGAGGATGTGTGGGCCAAGATCAGCCCAGGGTTGCTGATTGTTAATGGGCCCGCCAAGCTCTACGAAAGAAGGAATAAGTTCACTTTGTGACCCTCAAAAGTGATCCAAATCTAAACCGTGACCATAAACCACAAAAACGGATATCTCGATCCCCAAACTCTTAATACCGGTGCAATTTGACGTCGCTCTTACGTGGCAATGTTGACCATGTCTTCGTCCTACATGGCGTTGACGTCGCGCTTAAGTGGCATTTGAATTTAAAATATATATGCAGGGCCCATTTGTCATTCATAGAAAAAGTTGTAGGCCCCACTGACATGTGGGCCCCACATAAATCCTTCTTCTCTCTCTTTCTCATCCGTTCTCCCCCTTCTGCCGGCGGCGGGCGGCGAGCGCCGGAGCTGCACTGGGCGGCGAGAGCGAGCAGCGGCAGGCGGCGAGGGGAGGCTGCGGCAGAAGATGCCGGTGCGCGACCTGGACGCCGCGAAGAACACCAGGAGTCGCTCCCCGGCGGCGCGGCGACCGCGTCGAAAGGCGAGGACGGCAACGTCGTGGTGGTCGCCGCCGCGTCCCCCGGCAGCAACTCCTTTGGCCAGCGCCGTCCCTCGCGCCATTCCCCACCCCGCGTCCCGACCTTATCCCGTCGCTGCCATGGGAGGAGGCGAATGGAAGCAGCACCGGCCCAAGGAGGAGCGGCGGCTTGGCTGTCCGCGTCGGGGCGCCGAAGCTAAGGTTGCGGCGGCCAGCGCCGTCCCTCGCGCCGCTCCCCATCCCACTCCCCGACCGCATCCCGCCGCCGTCGTGGAAGGAGGCAGAAGCGGTGCCTGCCCAAGAAGGAGCGGCGGCTGCGCCGTCCGCGTCGGGGCGCCGAAGCGAAGGCTGCAGCGGCCAGCGCCGTCCCGTAGCGACATCGTGCCGCTCCCCACCCCTCTCCCAACCGCATCCCGCCGTCGCCATGGGAGGAAGCGGATGGAAGTGGCATGAGGCGGAGGAGGCCGACAGGCGACAGCTTTGCCGATTGGGCAAACGGCTCCTTCCCCCGGCTGCCGAACGCCGTCCCCACCGCCGGATGCCGCCGCCGCCGACCGTCGCCACTGCCAACGAGAAGAAAGAGAGAATATAGGAGGGAGTCACTGATAGGGGGGGCCACTTAATTTTTTTTATTTATTTGATGACTGGGATGCCACGTAGACGCCACGTCAGCGAAACCGCCCTCTAAAACCACCGAGGGAGTCAAATTGCACCGGTTTTAAGAATTGGGGGTCGAGATATCCGGTTTTGCGGTTTAGGGTCACAGATTAGATTTCGATCACTTTTGAGGGTCACGAAGTGAACTTATTCCACGATAGAACGTTCATGGTCCTCTGTTGGGCCATCACCTAGTAATAGGCCCCCCCTTTGGGCCGTCAGTTGTTATCTCTGTTCGATATTGGGCTGTAACTGGGACAGATCGCATCCGAGGAAAGTCCTGTTCACCGCGACGCCGCCGCCCGCCGGAGAGAAGGGCGGCCGGTCCGACTCCGACGCGGCACAAGTTCGCCACCAGTTCCGTCCATCCCAATTGAAATTCAGGCCCTCCCTCCTCTCATCTTGTCCTTCCCATCTTTTCACTATTTCCAACCGCGTGAGGTTAGTGGTAACTGATAAGATCCATGAAAATCTGCAAATTTTGTGCTTCCCCCTCAATTTATCGATCTTATTTTTTTGTGTTCGTACTTTTGATTTATCCATTCTTCCGTTAGCTATCACAGTTCAGATATTTTTCAAGTCAGTTTATGGATGATCCAGACACTTTGAGGAAAAAGACGACGAGATTGTGCCACAAGTTAAAGACGGCCAAAAGCGTCAGCTGCATGACTGCATCAGAAATTGACAATGCCCTTGCAAATTGGATAGCTCTTCTTCATCTTCATCTTCATCTTCATCCAGGTTGCTCCCTTTCTGTTGTGTCTAGATATTTTTTTCGATGCTGAACTACTCTTTTCAATCGCTGTTCTTTCCCAACCTGACGTGTCAAGTTCTGTAGTTGTGTTTCCAAACTCTCTGACATGGCTTTTCTTTACCAATCCGAATTGTCCAGTTCTGAAATTCACTTCCAAATTCAACCGTATCAGGATTTTACCGTTTTGTTCTGATGGTAGACAAGTGTATAGCTGATTCCTGCGTAACAATATCCGTAACGACTCTACCCGTCTGTACAAGACAAAGATGACACCCTCATGTGAGTGCAGTGACAAGGACCTACTACAGCCATGCGTTACCTTCCAACTCGCAATATTCAGAGTCCACTACGCCGTTGCATGTCTTCCATGACAAAACAATCATGCTCTACCTTACCCATGATCTCTCAATAATATTACAAATTGGCACCGCTGTACCCAATTGATGGAACAGAACAATCAACAATGCAATTCGTATTGCTCTCATTTTGAATAGGCGGTAGTAACATTCTTCCTTAATCATGACATATGGTCTTCAGCCGCATCCAGATCCAAGTATCGACATTTTCGACACCACCAAGTACACTCATTCAGAACTCAAACCTTTCAAGACCTGAATACTACAGGGATTACGGGATTCGATCATGAATGAATCTAGCATGTTCAATTTTCGATGCAGACGTGCATCACGCATACAGGTCCGTCAGGCAAGGAATTTCATGCCTCCAGCACTCAGCAGGCTCATAAACAAAAATCATGAGCCTGCGCATCAGCATGTCATAACAAGCGAAAAATATGTACAAATTGAAGCCAATCTTGCCGTCGAACCACCGGCTATCTTCCAGAGGACAACAGCGAATTCTCAGATCCGTGAGTGAACAGCTGCGTCGCCGTTGCGGGCAATGGCAGCCATGGACCTCCCGGTGCAGCAGCTTCCTTCAGGAGGGCGTCTGCAATTGGGACAAGGTCTTGGTTTGGTGTGTAGGTGAAGTTCAGGTCCCTGTTTGCGGCCAACGCCATGAGCTCCGACTCCTCAAGCCCCTTCGCCGGGCCGAGGCCACACCTGTCCGGACCATGCTTGGCAAGTGCATCCTTGAACTTCTTGATCTGCAAACACATTTTGCAGCAATGCATGTTAGCACATTAACCCACTACTATCGATTGGTGTTTTGGTTGCAGAAACATAATTTGGGGAGGAGCTTACAGTTGCGTTTGTGCAGCTGAAGCTGCTGACACGGCCCTGAGCTCCCCTGTAGAACCTGAAGAATGGCAGGACATGAACATGGAGGCTGTAGCACATCGACTTGTGCTTCTCGTAGTTCACTTGCAAGAACAGCACCTCCGGGTTCTTCTCGGCTAGTTGAGCAATCTGCACGGCACAATCAAACAGACTCTCCTCAGCAACCAAAAATGGAAAAAGAACACTTGCAGTTATTGGAAACTGAACAGGATTTGGGCGTGGATTCTACCTTGGGGTGTAGGGCGCGGCAGCCACCGCAGCCGGGGGAGAAGAAGTCGACGACGACGAGCTTGTCGCCGGCGTTGAGGAGGGAGTCAGCGAGGTCTTGCGCCGACTCGATCTCCCTCATGTTTGGCTGCAGCCCCTTCTCCCACCACCTCATGGCCTTCCCAATCGTCAGGTTCATCTGTAAAAAGCAACAAAAACTTAAAAATTTTAGCATGCATCCGACGCAAACTCAGCTAACTTCTCCAACTGCTCAAACTAAATCCAAACCCCAAAAAGAGTTAAAAATAGCACGTATGTAGTATTATCCAAAAGCCTAGAACTAAACATGAAATTATGTGCTGAAAAATCTCCCGAAGAACTGACGAACAGACCTGCCCATGCGCCGCTTCGAGATTCCGTGGCAGTGGCCTCGCCTTCCTCTCCGTGAGCGCCACCCTCCCACTCGGGAACGTGCTCTTGCTGCTGTACCCACCAATCGGCACAGACTCCGCGAGCGCCGCCGCCGCCGCGGCTCCCCTCACACGTCCGGCGAACCCCACCCCGACCTCCCCGCTGCACAGTGCCTCAGCCATGGCTACCTCAAATCAATTGAACCCCCTCCTACAGCGACCAAGCACACGAGAGAGAGAGAGAGAGAGAGGAGAGACGTCGGAGAGCACGCAGAGAGAAATGGAAGAAGAGGATGAGAACACAACAATGGCGGATGGGGAGATGCGGCGAAGGAGAAAAGAAGCGCCTTTTTAATGCCCACGAGAGGAGGGAGAAACAGAAAAAAAAAAAGCGCACGCCTTTTACCCCTTTCACCTTTTCACCGCAACGGCTTTCACATGCGGTAAATCCTGGAGACCGTCCGATGCTCACTGGACGTTGCGGAGGGGGACACGTGGAGGTAAGCGGTTGCTGCGCGTCGGTTTTTTTGGCGTGGGTAATAGGGTGAGTGGATATACTTATATTTTGGATAAGATTAAAAGCTGAGGGCCTCACGAGCGGTGGTTGGGTTTGAGTATAGGTGGGTTGAGATGCCACGTGTCTTGGTGCACGCTCGGGGGACGTGTGGCAAATGTGCTTTTTGGTCAAGTCTCGGTGGGGACCACGTTACAGCGAAAGGGAGCGTTGATGGATGACCCACCCCCATCTGCCTTGTGGTAATAAATGTACTTTACCACGGTAAAAGACTTGGATTACACTTCGTGACAGCGACTATTAAACGGGTTGTATATCGTACTTGTACTTCCTCCGTTTCCGTTTCGTCATTCTAATTCATATTGATATTTACATCAATATAAATATAAAAAATACTAAAATAACTTATATTATAAAATGGAGGGAGTAGTAAGCTACATCACGAGCTTTGATAAACCATCCATTTTAAATTATAAATCAAAATGCTTCAACTTTAATCGAGTATGTAGGAAAAGGTAGTTACATTTTTATCTCAAGAAAAATATATTTTCAAAATATATTTAATTATGGATTCAATGCAATTAATTTAGTTTTGTGAATATTACTATATTTATCTATAAATTTAGTGAGATTTTGAAGTAATTTGATTTTGAAAAAAGTTAAAATAACTTATAATCTGAAATTAATTAACTATTCGTGCAATTTTCAGTGGATTTGTTTGGAAATAGGTGCAGTCGGTGCTTTGATTTTCTGTTCGAGAACCTAGCTGTAGGATTTTTTTTTTAATGTACAGTTAGCTCCACGGATTTTCGTGTGCTTTGGAAATTGCTGGGACAAATCAATTAGCCTGGGAAACATGGTGTAGCTGCGCATTTTACTCTTCGGGTTATCTATCTGGGGACGATTTCGGAGTATGGAGTAGAAGTACAAGTAACAAACAAGATCACTTTTGTGTTTTGTATCCAGCTTAAGCGCGGCGACCCTATTGTTGGACAAAATAAGTGGATATGTACGACTGATTTTTTCCCTATTGATAGCAAACTCCTACACCAGTGGCGAATGAATCGTGTCACTAGAGGCTATTGATAGTCAACTAGGAAGAATTGTTACTGGTACCGCAGTGCAATAGTTGAGCTGTCCTGTCCGGGAAGGTGATGGCGCTTGTGAAGCAGATTTCACAGGAACAGCGTAATGTATTATTGAGGCCGTGTTAGTTCAACCTCAACTACTCTAAACTTTCAACTTTCCATCACATCATATCACACCCAAAACTTTTCTACACACATAAACTTTCAACTTTCTCTAAACTTTTAACTTTTTTAGAAACTAAACACACCTTGAAGTATATCGCTCTCTTTCTACTGGAGTATATCGCTCCGTTTGACTGTACGTCTTTTATGAAATTATTTTATAATTAGTATTTTCATTGTTGTTAGATGATAAAACATGGTTAATAGTTTATGCGTGACTTGTCTTTTTTAAAAAAAATTTTCATATTTTTTTTAAATAAAACGGACGGTTAAACGTTGGACACGGAAACCCAGAGTTTATCTTTTTTTTTTTGGAACGGAGGGAGTACTCTTTACATTTACCTTTTTTTGTTTGCTTGATTGAGCTGCTTGTATTGAATCATCTCAGACATGTGTATAGGAAGACGTATGGTGGTCAGTTGCGGGATGTCTGGGATGAGCGTGATGCAAATGAAAGTTGGAAGAGAGCAGAATCACCTAGGGAAGAGTAGGAATACTCATTCAGTTGGGCGGCACGCAGAATGAGATTAGAGTAGCTACAGTAGGAGTAACAGAAAATGGAACGGAGCGGAAGAGATATTTATTTTGAAAATGTAAAAATGCAGGCGCTGTTTACGGAGCAGGAGCCGGCAGCACCGGCCATGGCGTAGGGCGAATCAGAGAATCAGCAGTGTGCACATGGGCAACTCATCTCATGTGAGTGACGCGAAGCCAAGAAACCGATTTCGCAAAACCGCGCGCGGCACCCAGAGACCGCACCGTGCGACGAGATGGACCGCGGCGCAAGGGACAAAACTCTTGTACAGGCATACTCCGTCCTTGTGTATGCACAGTACTACCAGTACTGCGTCTGCGTGTGGATTAGATTGGATAGGCTGGCTCTGACTCGGAGCCTAGTCAGCACCATTCATCCCTTGGATTTGCCTCTCTCTTCGCTGGCTCCTGTACCTCATTTTCCAGTCCTGGAGTACTGTAGTACGTAGTATTTCATTTGCCGGTAAAAATGGATGCAGTGCTGTAAATCAACTGTTTCTGTTTGCCCCGGCTGATTCACAGCGCTGTACTCTAGTACAGTATGAGGTCGACTGCTGCTGATGGGTAGGGGGTTGCGTCTTGCGCCGGTACCCAACAACCCCGGGACAACCACAGCGCAGAGCGACCGCCGGTTCAGCTTTTTTGGCTCCTCGTGATGGAGAAAAATGACAATATGCCATTCTATTCGTTGGGCTAAGAGAAAATACCACCTACTAAAATACCAATGATAAAATCTTACTCAATAGGTTACCTTCAGAAATTTTTTTGTCACTTTGAGAGAATTTAAGATCAAAATATCCTTCACTAGAGAGAGAAAGGAAAAAAAGAGGGGAGAGAGCGGCACCGAAGAAGGTTAAGCTGAACGGCGTCCGTGATCGCTGGCAGCAGTTGGTGAGTGCGCAAGGGCGAGCGACGACGGGGAGGAGGATGGCGGTGCCGCAAGCAGTGAGCCCGCGTGCGGGTGACGCCGGAGGCGACGAGCGGTGAGTGGCAGGTATGGGCGGCGCCGGAGGAGGCAAACCGTGAGCACGCGAAGCCGTCCCGTCAACGCCGCCGTCCCCATCCCTCCCGTCAGCGTCGCCACCCTCCTCCCCCATCGCAGCGCGTCCCCCGCGCGCTCGCGTGCTCGCCTCCGTCACCGGCGAGCAGAGCCGTTCCCTTTCTTCATCCCTCTCTCTCTCCACAGCCAAGGGTATTTTGGTCTTAAAATCCCTCAATGTGGCAAAATATCCCGAAGGTAACATATTCAGTGGCATTTTATCCTTTGCATTCTAGTGGATGACATTTTGTCTAAACCCAACGAATGGAGTGGCATATTGTTCTTTTTCTCTCTCATGATGGATGCTTGGGCTTCGCCATCACCTGCTGTCGTCTGTCATGCCCTGCAGGGCCACCTTGCCTTTCTTGCTTTACTGGGCTTCACCTTAGTTTAATCGGACCGTCTAACTCTTATAGGATGGACAAAGTACACCAGAGGTCCCTTATCTTGTCACCGAATTACAAAATCATCCCTCAACCAAAATACTAGATATAACACATCCCTCAACTTACAAAAACGATGCAATGTCCGCTATTTTGGTTGACGTTGCGCCTACGTGACTCCTTTGACTAGGTCTTCTTTCCACGTGGCACTTACATAGCAGTTTGATCTGGGAAAAAAAATGGTGGGCCCACTTGAAGATCCCCTTCTTCCTTTTCTCTCTTTCTTGCGTACAGGGAGGAAGGGCAAAGGAGGGTGTGCGACTCCGGTGGCTGTGGGCGACCTCAATAGCGGTGCGGGGTGGCCAAGCCTGTGGTGGCGCTGGAGATTCAAGTGCAGCCGGCGGCGGGTGGCTCTATTGACGCGAAAAACACACACTGGCCTGGGAGATCTGCTTAGTTCCAATGCAGGTCCAAAGGTTGGTGAGATACGGGCGTGTCAGTCAGTTTGACCCTGCAACTGACAAGATATACAAATCGAAGATCAATGAGCTAATCGGTTGACAAGTCGATGGAGTAATTCCAGCCGACAGCGATAGAGTGTTGAGCAATCGGCTGTATGTCCAATGTCGATAATGATATAAAGGCGATCGGCTGGTGATAATATAATATAACAATAATATAATCCAGTAGAAATTAATCGGCTAATAATGATATGATAAATAAGCATCGATTCGAAGGTTAAAGCATAGATCGGCTGGAGGTCCGATGTCATAAAATCCACAAGATTAAATAGATCAATGAAACTTTTGTTGTCATCGGCTAAATCCAACATATATGTATATGTAATCCTTATAAGCCGATGCAATGTCCAGATAACTTATCGGCTAGCACCCCAATAAAACACTAGTATGAACCTATCGGCTTAACAAGATTTATATTATCAACAACAATCTAGTAGGTCGAACCTAACCGATGCAGCATGAGATTGTATATGATAATCTAATACTCAATGAGCCGATAGATCTGTCTAATGTGATGGATATAACAAATCTATTTAGAACAACATTATGATTGTAGAGATATATCGGCTAAGACAGAAGATCGGACCTAACCGAGACAGTCCCAACTAAATCGATGCATCTCTAAACACAATGCAATTAGAGATAGAATTGAGATATTAGGTAGGCAAATATATCAACCAAACCAAAACGATCCAAGTAATCGAAGCGATGCAGCCTTAAACAACACCAACGTAGCTGATAGATTCACCAGGGCCAGCAGAACGTAGGACTTACCCCTTCGCCGGAGATCGAAAGCCGATGCAACCCCGCATCAGGTGCCAAGTTCCGCCGTGATAAATAAAAACCTCGGAAAAGAGGGTGGTGATGCGTCGAGAGTAGTTGTATTGTACGAGAGATGATAAATTACAATGACCCCAGGTGTACATATTTATACCTATGGGTAGATACTAGTCCTCGTAGGATAAGAAAAGAACTTTCCTAAAGATAAAAGGAAAACATAAAATCCTTATAGGACACGAAACACACTTTTTTAAAGATAAAAGGAAACTAACAAACTATTCCTAATTAATAGATAACTTGCCATTACGCATTCTCGTTGAACTCGGTCACTTCTGTATAAGCTTTCTTTGATAGATTAATTTACTTAACTGAATATAGCAGAAATCTGACTATTGGCGATGCGATAATTCTCTTTAGGGCTTACCAAATTTTAACGTTAACAGGCTCCCAGGAGTACCGGTGGCGGCGGCGGCAATGGAGAGAGTTTGAGGGGGGAGAGAGAGTGGAGGAAGGAATCTCATAGGCTAGGCAGCGATGGCGTGATATTGGGAAAGAGCGGCAGCTGCGAACATGAGCTCCACATTAGCGGCGGAGTCACCGAGCCCATGAATCGGGAGCTCGAGAGCCGGTCGGCAGGGTAGGAGCGACAGGGAGCCATCCCGCACTCCTTCCCCGTCGGCCAGTGGCTGTGCCCGCCGCGCCGGCCCTCCTCCCCTCGACCCGCCACGTCTGTGTGTGGATAGATGGATTAGATTGGATAGGCTGCAGCCTGGCTCTAACTCGGAGCCTAGTCAGCACCATTCAGCTCTCATTTGCTTTGCTGGCTCCTGTAAATCAATCAACTGTTTGCCTTGCCCAGGCTGATTCACAGCACAGGTAATTAAATTTTGGATACTAGTGACATGTTTTTCAAACTGATAAACTGTGTATTTCGTGCGAAAACTTTCTATATGAAAGTTGTTATAAAATATCATATTAATCTATTTTTCAATTTTAGAATAATTAAAACTCAATTAATCATACGTTATTAGAACATCGTTTTGCGTAAAACACTTAATCTTTATCTTCATCTTCATTTTTAGCACATTCAAACACCACCGACGTACTACTGCTGATGAGTTTATACTACGCCGGTGCCCAACAACCGTAATGTCTACTCTCTCATCTGTGGCTCGGGGTCCGGTTCATCGTCTTTGGGCCTGACCTCAATGCCCAAAGTGGCCTCCTCCTGATGCTTGGGCCTGGCCTTCGCCTGCAGGGCCGCCTCGCCTCGCCTCTCTTGCTTTATTGGGTTTCAGTCCTACGAGATGAGCTGGGCCTCGCACTATTTGGGCTTCCTCAAAATAGGCCTTATTACCCTGTTGCCACTTTCTTCTTTTTATATTTTCTTTGCAGTCCGTCTGCACGACGATGATGAAGAAATGATTCT
The DNA here is from genome assembly GCA_000338895.3 of Oryza meridionalis. Classification (NCBI taxonomy): domain Eukaryota; kingdom Viridiplantae; phylum Streptophyta; class Magnoliopsida; order Poales; family Poaceae; genus Oryza; species Oryza meridionalis. The sequence continues at coordinate 29,881,155 of CM002530.2, forward strand.
TCTTCCGTCTAACCTAATCTAATTAGGGTGTATAATTGGTCTTCCCAATTATTATTCCTTGGCCTAATTCCTCTCCTATTTGTTTCTTGCATCGACTGCTTTTATCAATCAGGCAGACAGAAATACTTTTGAGCTGCTCACCACCCAACTGAACTGAAGATCGATCAAGCCAAGATCGAAAGAGATACATTGATCTCGATTGCTTTCTGCTAGACCAGACACCGGCAGTGATGCATGGCCACCCTTGATCTCTCATATGGAGTATTTCTTGTTCCATACCTAGCTAGCTAACCTAGCCTCCTTTACAGATCTTACAAACTACAATATCCAGTATCAGTACATACTTCAACAGAGAGACAAACAGACAGGACGAGCAAATAGCTAATGAAGCTCACTTTACGCTTACTTAAAATGATTCCATTCAACGCAAATAGCTAGCTAGCTGCCTGCACTGCAATCCGCATGGAGATTGCTCACTCTTTTGACTCCAAATTAAAACTAGTACGTCTCCTTTATCCATGATCCATAAGATCCATCTATCTGCAAACGGCTGGCATTGGCAATTTGGCATCATCATCATCATCGATCCATTCCGGTTCTGGACGCTCTGCACGCATCATCTCCGCGTTGCAGCCACCACCAAATCCAAATAATCCATGCATATATCTATCACTGACCCTACTAACCGGCCCATATGTATGCACGCATCACCGTCACTGCATATCGATCATATCCGGTTTCACAAGTGCGAACTGTACTATACAAAGTCTAGCACTACTCCACAGTACTAAACTAATATAAAGCAAGATCTATCTCCAAAGGAAAGCCTTCTCTTGTAATCTTCTGTCTGGCCTGCACTTTTATATATATATATATATATATATATATATATATATATATATATATATATATATATATATATATATATATATATATATATATATATATATATATATATATATATATATATGCTGCTACTAAAACTGGTGCCGCTTCCACATACAAACTGTTCTTTCGCTGTTGGTTGAACTTGCACCTCCAACAATTTTATATCTATCTCCTTAATTACCTAAAAATTATAACTAGTACTGCAACTTGATTTAATCACACTGGTTATAAACAATCATCAGTTATTGACTTGTGTCAAGGATATTCGATGCTCTGCATGCATATTCTTTTTGTTTGAATTAATGGGAACCGGAAACTGGGAAAGGTTGGTGTTGTCCATTTCTGTAAGTAAAATTTTGAGTGCCTTGGCTGAACTGAACACCTCTCTCAAGCCAGGCACCCATCAAAACCCATTGCATCTGTGTCTGGCTAATCTTAAACTCCTGGATCAAAACACTTCGTAATCGAAAGGGATTTATCACAGCAACGCACTCTAATAACACAGCACAGAAGCAAACAACTGCCTTAAAAAAATATTGGAAACATCCAGCAATGCTTTGCTTGCCCGTGTTTACGGAAGAAGAACACGCCTGCTTTTGGATAGAGAAAAAACAAATTCAGATAAATTAAAGCCTTTGCTTGTCAAACTCTCGAATACTACTGCTGCTGATGTTATCTGCAACGTCCCAAGTGTGAGCCACTTGTTAACCGGATGGCCACGAAAGGGAGCCGTCAGGGAGTGCCCAAGTGGCACACCCAAGAAGCATCACACGTGGCATTCATGCCTGCAACACATCGATCGATCGATCATCCCCCAAACTCTTTGGATGACTGATGATGAATCATGCATCATCAGAGATCCCATGCACCTGGACTGTTTATCAGGATTGGATCATATCATAGGACTGGGAATATTTATCCTCATAATATGCATACATGCATGGCTGCTAGCTACAGCTCGGGGAAAGAAACAAATCATTTATTAATTTAATTTTTGATTCCCATTTGATTTGGCAATGGAACATGTGGATGGAATGGATACTATACCAAGCCAAAACAGCTGACGTGGCACAGCAAAACGGCACATGTTTCTTCTCCCAATATACTGCCAATTAATGATGAAGCAGTAGTATTTCAGATCTCTGAAACTCTGTTTAAATACGCTGGGGGAATGCAGTCAATAGAGAACTACGAGTAGTAATTGCGAAAAAATATCAGTATTTAGCTCATGAGCCACTAGCTTAGCTAGCTAGCGAGTACTTTTCACAAGTGCACTTGATATTTTCTTTCTTTCTTTTGAGAAGCCCTCGTCAATTGCTTTCAAGATCTTTTACTTGAGCAGCATTTGACTAGGACTCGAGAACTGAAATTAGCCGTCATTCAATTCTCATCGGTACATGGACAAAAATATCAATTCACTAGTAGGCTTCTTTCTCGCAATTAAACCGGCCGACAAAAATGCAAACCAAACAGCATGGAAAATTACTGGACGACATATATCAGGTCGGTAGCTGAGGATCGATCAGTTTGTTCACATCATTCTCCAACTAATGTACCATAACCTATATATTAACTACAGTATTATCTGAAAATGGGAAAACATGAGCTAGCTTAATTGGTAGTTCTGGCAATTTTTTTTTAAAAAAGCCAGGAATAAAGGTGAGTGAAGCATGCCTTAGATAAGCAATAGTACGTAGGTTTGAAGGACAAATACTAGCAGTACATGGACTTGGGGTATACTCTAATACATAGTAAAGGCTTTGTCCACTATATACGATCTTCCCTAATAAATATAAATAAATAAATGGTTGGTCCTGATGTGCAAGCTAGTTAGCAGATATGGCTAGCTACTAGTCATATAAGATGAGATTGGTACAGTGTAATAAGGCATGTGAAGAATGCATGCTTTATGGTTAGTTAGATGTTCCATGGAAGCCAAGATATAATAGCTAGCATGTGTGTGTGTTTGGTGATTGAATTCCTAGTAAAGTGTATGATAAGCTTGAAACTAGAAATATCTTGGGAGATAGATATATCATATATGCTTTGCACTTTTCCTATCTTGCACTTTTTGCTAGCCCTGCATTGATTGCAAAAAGATCATGGAATGTACCTGCAGTATGATCGATGGAGCGAGTACATCACCAACATGGTACTTGCGCTTGCGGTCCTGCAAATGTGGAGTACTGTACAACTCACACCTATCTGATCTATCTATCTCAGCTCCTTTTTTGTTAACCAAGCAACTGCTCTGCTTTCAATTAATGTTGATCAATTTAATCTCCCACATTATTGGGCAGATGGATACATATAAGGGAATTGTTTCACATAAGTTTCTGCAAATATCCTAGTTCCCCAGGTATGACGGCTACAAGTTATACCATAAAGTTTTCAGCATTATATATTACGAGGACTAATTAATTATTTAACTATATGCAGGTTATTTTCACATGATCCAGCTTCCTCTAATATCGATTTATGATGCTAACATAGAAAAAGTAGGATATTATGCGCAGTAACACCACACTCTTGGAATCAGTTGCCAAGAGCATTTTATTTCATTATGGATGAAGCAACATATATTGGCTTAATTATTAAAATATGTGTGGTTCTTTTAGCATGTCAATTTTTTTTATTTCTTAAGGTACCTAGGAATTTATCCTACCACTCTTTTAATTTATTTTAGCAAGAACTAATTGGCTGTATGACAGATGACCGATGATGTAATACATTTTCATTACTAAAAAGAAAAATAATTGACAGAGCTGAATCTTCCGTTCCAGAGTATGGATGGGACTGACGGGGCTCCACACAGACAAATCCCTATCCGTATGTAGTACGTACATTCCCTCGATGTCGTCGTCGTCATCTTCTATTAATCTGATACAGATGGAGATGGACACATTCATATGCAATTATATACGCATGCATGCGTCCAGATGGCGTCCACATCGATCACTGCAATTTTTTTCTTCGAGACAACAACGACCAATAAGTGGTGACACGTACGTAGGACCCTGGGCTCCACGTGGTTTGTGGATTTAAGCCTGGACACGTCGACACGCCTGGCTGGCCCATGAGCGATACGTCGAGGCTTCAACTTTCCCGTGCCGTCGCCTAGCTACCAAAATCCTTAACGGGATAGACATATTAACTATTTTCTTACACAAATATCACAGGTATTAAGTAATAGATATTACATGTATCGAGTACCATATAACTGGTACTAAGTATCAGGTACTGTCTAATAGAAGAGTATCCGTTGTCTACCCTACTCGTTTAGCCTCTTCGTCAAATTAAAACCGTTGCAACGCTCACGACAGCGTGAAAATTACATCAAGGTTAATCAAAACCACAAGTTTGCAACGATCGATCGGTCTTTCGATCGAGTAGTAGTAACAAATAAGTTTGATTTATTTTTACACACACACACCTACCTATCTGGTTACATTCATAGTACTTTGTTTTATTATATTTTATTGTGATTAGATATAGTCTAAAACCTTAAACCTTAAACTTTGGAATTCAGCACTAACTCCGCAATTAACTAAGAGTGTGGAGCGTGCGTTTGTAGCCTCTAGACTAGAACGAGGATACTATATCGGAGGAAAACTACGTACCATTGAAGATATATATATATTGCACATTATTAAGAATCTCGAAATTAAAGCAACATCAAAGTAAAGTCGTTGTTGGATGGATTTGTCTTCTCGGACAAGGATTACAGGTAATTAATTAAGTACTACGATCAAAAGAGCAGTATCGATCTATAGCTTGTACTGGGGTACAGTTTGCCTACGGACAGACATAAATATCCCAGGAATATTACTAATTGGCACTTAGCTTACTCCTCCAATTCATTCATTATTAGCCTCAGCTGGAATAGAGAGAAGAAACGCGTAGATTAACCTGGAAGATACTATTAAACCCTGATCATCATGCATCGATCGATCTCGTGTTTATTACGCGATTAATTGGGAGCACGTTTCTTTTTCCCCTTTAATTAATTTCCCTCCTGTCCTGGGATAAATATACGGATCGATCGATCTACAGGTATATTTGTACGAGACTGGTACGTAGTGGTATTCCGTATATATATCGGTTAGCCAAATCAAACAATGCAACAGGAAAAAATGACAAGTACTACTAGATTGCGAATCAAATTAACGTGTTTAAGAAGTATTACTGTTATTATGTATGAGTTGTTATAGTAGATACATACCTAGTACCGAGATTAACGGGATCGAGAGTCCTCTGCTTCAAGACATCAACTCTTAGCTGTCTGCAAATTGCCCAATACGCAAACTTAATTATCTAGTAGCTAGTATTACTTACTTATGACATGAGTAACTTAAATAGCCGAAAACCTGATTAAAAAACCATTGTGATTTAGGAGGAGTTAATTACAAGCTATAGGTTTGGGTCAGTGGGTCGTGCTATTTCGTACTACGTTCATATTCATCTGTATATATGCATACATGCATGGATGTCGGTCGATCATACATCAACTAATTAATGAGTGTCGACATGGATCGATCCATACTGAAACGTGACATAATATGTAAGGCATATGCTCTTGTCTTGTGATAAGTTTGGCGAATTTGGTGTGATCGTTAGCGAGTCATGTCAGGCTCATAGCCATATATGAAGGCGTAGCCGTCGACACACATGCAAAATTGTAGCATCTGAGAGGACGGACCAAGCTATCTAGTAATCATGCATGGTAGCTAGACTGCAACTGGTCTTGTTGTGTCTTGCTGCACTTGTGCAATAATACCAGTATAGTGATTTTTTTTTCATTCCCTAAATAACTTTTGAAGTTAAAAAAAGTTTAGAAACTCCACAGGCAAGTTTAAATTCAACTTACACAAATTACTAAAAATTAATATTTTTAGAGGTTAAGTTTGTTCTTTTTTTGGAACTAGAATGGTCGAATTTAAACTTATTTAAACTATTTTTAAGCACATTACATTGCCCTAAAATATAATTATTTCTAGCATAGTACCTTGTTCTAAAATGAAGCTAGTATTTCTCTACCTACCTCCTCTCAATTAATCACAGCCATTCTCCTTCACCTACTTTGTTTTCTCAACCAATCGTCAACTTCTTTAATCATTCACATGTATTTTCTTAATAACCGTGTTAACCTAGCTAAAAATCCTTATATTTTAAAACAGAGTAATTAAGTACATTGTATCTTGAACAAAAGGATGGGCTGTAGCTGCATGCGTGGCATTTTAAGTAGGAGTACTATCAGTATCAGCTGCCAACTCAAATCGTGGCACACATCCTATAGTAACTAGCTGTTCTTTGGTAATTGTTCCGATAAATGTACATATATATATATAGATTGGTCCCCTTGTGATGATCAATCAACAATCGTACTACTACTGCAGCCGTTAGCCTAGATAGACATATGCATGATCATATATAAAGATTTGTGATGTATGCATGGGATCGATCGATCGAATGATGATATATATGCATTGATTCTTCCAGAATGATGGATATATGGATCGATTGATATGCATGCCTTCGTACGTACGAACAGTAGTGCGGGAATTTAAATGCTGTCAACGACGACAAAAAGGTTGTCACTATTGAGTAATCAAAGAAGTCGATCGATCGATGCCGTATATTACTATAGTACATACTACTATATGATGTACCCCACATGCATGATATGATGCAGATTATCATTGTATAATCACGAGGTAGACCTGACGAAATCCAACTCGTGATGAGTAGCTAGCTAGCTAGGATTAGGAGTAAGCTAATTAAGCTAGCCAGCTAGCTAGATTTCTCCCATGCATGCAGGCCGGCCGGGCCCCATTGATGATGATCGATCGATGTATGTATATGATCATCCATCTGAAAGCAACTAACGTGGAAGCGCCAATGCATGCACCTGGCGCACATTCATATTCTAGCTTCTGGTGCATAGTACTCCTTCCGTAAAAAAAAAAAAACCACTCCTAAAATAATATATGTAGACAATCTTATGTCTAGATAAGACGAGCGGTCAAACTTGAACATGAACAGTGTAAAACTACACTTATTTTAAAATGGGGAGAGTAATTAAGAATCCAGCAGTAGAATGTTACTGACAGGCAGGCAGTAGGTCCAATTGCACATATATACAAGGCCAAGCACATGAAAACACAGAGCTCCAGAACCGGTCTGGCTGATTGCGTTGTGTAACAAAAACTCTATTATTCTAATATATTGACCTACAATCCTTTTGCACGTTCGCGTTTTTTTTTTAAAAAAACACAGTCCCGGGCGACCGGCTAAAGTTGTACGTATCCTGATCTCCTGACTTCCGTTCTTTTATTTTCTTCAGATTATTAATTAGCTACTCACAAACAAGTGCAGTGCATTTTGTTGGGGTTTAATTTGGATGACAAGCGGCGAGGTGAGAAGTGAAGCGAGACGGCCGGACGCAAAACCCGGCCAGCCTCTCCTTGTGTTGTGTTGTGTTGTGTTGTGCCAAATGCAACTAGCCTTTAATTGTGTTTTGTTGCGTCGAATGGAAAGCAAGGCAAAGCCAGCCATCCATCCAGATATTAGCGACAGCGAGGCGCATCGCATCGCATGCAACACCGCCCACAAGCAAATTCACAAGCCGCTTGTTTAGAAAAAATCCCCTCCAAATCTTGGACTTGGATTCATCGTCACAATAGACATGTTCTACTCCCTCCGTCCTAAAATAAATTAAATTATAACAAAATAGGATATTATCTAGTATAACAAGTATAAATAGATATATCTCTAGGCAAAGTGAAAGTAACTTCACTAGTTATTTTCTCTATTTCAGGTTATAAGACGTTTTGACTGATTTTGATCAAAGTCAAACTGCTTTAAGTTTGATGAAATTTGTAGAAAAAGTAGTAACATTTTAACCAAGATAAATTTATTATAAAAAATTTATTCAATTATTGATTTGATGAAACTAATTTAGTATTATAAATATTACTATATTTGTCTATAAACTTAATTAAATTTGAAACAGTTTGTCCTTCACCAAAGTCAAAACGTGTTATACCCTGAAACAGAGAAAGTAAGTTTCTTGTGATGGAACCAATCCACCTGGGTTCAAGTTCTATACTTGACATGGGTGCTCATATTTACGGTTAATTATTCTTTCAGTGGTACATGATATATCCATCGACAACGAGACGCCCGTGGTGATATGTCGGTCTAGTCTTCTGGAGGAGGTGCTTATAAAGATAGAGTGTGCGTGTATGTATTTATAAGGGTGAGGGCATGTACATTATGAGCGTCCGTGTTTGTATTGTATTTATAGAAAACCTAGATTATTATTTTGAGGAGACGGAGGGAGTACTCCACTCTCTCAGCCGGTTAAGGTAAGAGGCAAGGGAGCAATTAAGGGTATGGCTTGGTAATTTACCTTACCTGCTGCATGCTCAATCCCATTCCATTCAATTCCCCAAGTGGATTCCACGACAAGGACCTGCCTGCCGTTCCAATCATTGCCTCCAAACAAAACATACATACAAACCCATTTAATTCAATTCTCTTCTCCATCAATATATTTTTCTGCGCAACAGCTGCTTATTCTGGATCAACAGCACACATGGAGCGAAAAGAATTAAGCGACAGATGGATGCAAATCTCGGTTGATTAATCGATCAATGGTTGAATTGATCATGTAAGTAAAGCACAACTGATGGTACATGTACAAGGGGTTTAGTTAATTTACTCCTTCCATCCACACACACACACATACACAGAAAGAGGCCACATGGCCCATCACACAAAGGCAATATATAATCTGCAGATTAATCAACCAACCGAGACCTTAATTTTGATGAGATATCTCTCTAGCTAGCTCATCACTCCCCTAATCACCAAACTAGCTAGCTAGCTAGTAATCTCTAAGTATCATCCCCAATCAGATAACTATATACATACAGAATTAAGACAAACAAACCTATATAACTAATTTGATTAAGCTAATGAATTAGTCCGCTCCATCTGCTCTGCACACCTTGATCAGACCAGATCAGCGCGATCTAATCTCTCTCTCTCGCATCACCACAAACTCCATCATCATCATCATCATCACCTAGTTAACCCAAACCTTTGACAGTAATCATCAAGTTAATAAACCAACTAATTAAACAGGATTAATCTGATCGATCATATGGCAAATTAATCTCGTCAGGCCTTCCATATGTAGGAGTAGTCCGTGATGGAGTCCGGGAAGGAGAGCAGCTCGTCCACCACCGGATCCACGTCAGCGTCGGCGCCGGAGAAGCACGCCGTCGACGCCTCCGCCTTGCAGAACCTCCGAATCGCCTGGTCCGCCATGGCGCCGGAGCTGTGGTTATAATTGGTCGCCGGCGCCGGGAGGGAGAAGTAGCCGTATACGTAGTGGTTGTGCATCAGGTTGGCCGGCGGAGGTGGCTCCGTCTTGAGCGTGGAGGTGGAGGCGAAGGGGTCGTCGATGAGCGGCGGCAGGTCGGCGTCGAGGTGGAGGAAGTCGTCGAGGTCGAGGTCGAAGGAGTCGTTGCGCGGGAAGGGAGGCGGCGGCATTTGGGCAATCTTTGCCGCCAAGTCTTTGTTGAACACCCGGCAAACCGCCCATTCCTCCTGCGCGCACGCAACCCATATACTATTCAATACTCCAAAAAAGAAAGAGGAACGACGCGACATGTGTTGTGAGCTAGCCATCGCCATGGCCGGCGGCGAGTACCTTGGCGGAGCGGGGGAGGTTGGGGGGAAGCTTGCCGTCGAGGCGGTACTCGTGCATGACCCAGGGGGTCTTCTCGCCGCGGGGGGCGCGGCCCATGTAGAAGACGAGCGTCTTCTTCATGCCGACCAGGAGGCCGCGGCCGCGGAAGATCTCCTTGTCCTTCCCGGTGGCCTTCCAGTACCCGCTCGCCGTCGCCCGGTTCGTCCTCATCCCCGTCGGGTACTTGCGGTCCTTGTGGCAGAAGAAGAACCACTCCTTCTCCCCCATCTTCGCCTTGCCTGCATCCATCCAATCGATCAGTAACCAACAAGAGATCGAATCGAAGGCCGCGCGCCATGAGAGAGAGAGAGAGAGAGAGAGAGAGACTATTACTTACTTGGGAGGTCCCATGGCTCGCAGTTGTTGAGGTTGACGTCGGCGATGACGACGCAGGAGAAGCTCCGGTCCTGAGCCTTGCGGGTCAGGTAGTGGGTCACCACCTCCTCGTCGGTGGGGTGGAACCGGAACCCCGGCGGCAGCTCCAGCCGCGTCTCCTCCTCCTCCTGCTGGTTCATCACCGACACCTCCGACTCCGACATGGCTCCTGCTCTCTCCCCAGACGCCTAGCTAGCTAGCTGATGATTCTCAGCTCTCTGTTCTGAGCTAGCTCAGGTCAGAAATGGAGGAGAAGCTCTAGTACTAGTAGTAGACGAGGTAGACGATCGAGATTGATCGAGGTGTGAATGAAATAGGTAGGGATCGAGATGGGTTTAGGAAGAAGGAAATGGAGGAGAGGTGGCTCTCTTATATAGAAGAGGACTCCACCTCCTCTCTCCCATCGAGTGCCGTGATGGAGAAGCCAACTTGCTGCATAAGCCTCTTGCTAATTAACCTCGATCGCCTCCTCCATCCATCTCTCACTTGTTACTACTGCACTAATAGCTGCCTGGTAGTTATTTGCCTTCATGTCCTAATAATGTTGCTAATTAATTAACGCGCCAATGATGCTACTCATCCTGATACGATTAAATTATTGGCGCTAAACCAATCCTAATCTAGCTACTAATCCAATCCCCTTCGCCTTTTCCCATTGTTTGACACTTCCTCATCCATCGGGTTGGAGTGGAGGAGGCAGCTTTGAAAGGGCTTCTTTTTAGAATATTCTTCACTCGAACATGCCAAATTAAACGAACATGGATGCTGCTTTTAATTAGTTTTCTAACTAAAAGAGTTTATTACTTTGTTCCGCGTTGATTTCTTCATCCCTGTCTAAAATTTCCGTCTCCAATATGCTTATCTTCGTTCGCGGCGAGAAAATTTCAACGGCCAATTAATGGCCGCCACTCTAGATTTTCAGTGTAAGCGATCTCTGGTAGATTAATTATTCATCGATCCGAGATTCCTTCACAAAGTTGTAAGAAAAATAACAATCTAACAATTGCTGCTTTTGATGTCGTCTAGCTAATTTGCACTGTTATTTTCTAGATCATGAACAGGAGCTAATATGCGATGGGAGATGTATGCATGAGGCCGAACCAAAGGCTGTGGCTGTCTGCTGCCTGCTACTATTAAGCTTTATGATGAGGCATCGATCGATATATCAAGGTTAATAAATCCAAATTCTACATATCGTTTTCTCACCAATTAAGCTTCCTAGCTAGCTTTGTCCTATCAGCTACCAGTGGTGCTATACAGAAAGAAGGCGACTGAAACGTTAGCTGCAGAGTCGACGACTTAATTTAATTAATTTCTTTGTTTTTATCATACCAAGTTAGCTACTAGTACTCCTGTTTCCACTAGATTAATTACGAAAATTAATGGTGGCACTAAAATGGAAATCAGCTCGCATTTAAAACCCGAAATATTCAACAGTGGAGAATACGGCCACTGCATTCGCGTCGAGTTGTTGCCTAATACTTAATCATCAAGTAGCACTAGGTAGATCTCCAAATGGGAAAAGGATAACCGGGTGAAGTAAATAATTAATCAATTGCAAGCTAATCTAGTCATTGAGAAGATTAGTATATCTGTTGATTACCCGACGCGTCCATTTTTTAGCACGCAAAGACCAAATCTAGAAGAAAATGTCATCCACGAACGAAAACATTCTTATCTGATTTTTTTTATTTTCAGATCGATGCAGTGAGCTCTACGGAAAATTCAGTCATCAATTCTGTTATGTGACGCAGGAAAAAATTCAGTCTTTCGTCATGCATTTGGCTAACGAATTCCTGCCTTGTCAGCTCCAGCAGTCAGAACTTAATTTGTTACATACACAGCATTATCTCATATATTTAAGACTGTAATGAGAATTTTGTGACATTAGCTCGCTCAACAAATTTTGTGATGACTAAGGCAACTAACTAACACAGTTTGACATATATAAGCAATGACCTGTAGGAAATTTCTCCCCAAACGAGCCACTTGTTAATGAGAAGTTTAGAACAGAAATATTCCGTGTTTTGATGAATCTTGAGTACTACGACAAAATAGAAAAAAGGCCATTGTTTAGAGTAAAATAGCTAAATTAGTACCGACATTTTCCATCCAATAGCATGATGCAACCTAGCAGCTTCCTGCCACACCACAATTCAGAAAACGGTGGATCGATATGCATGTTGTAATATTAATCAGAAACAGAATTAAAGACTTATTACTACTTGTCTACTCTAGTACAAACTATAACATATATGGACAAAATTAAGAATAGTAATCATGCATCTACAATTGGTGATTGTGGACACAACAATTATCGTGGCCTAATTTGCTAGTAGTACCAGAAGAAGCTGCCTGCCTGTGCCTGCAACTGCAATGAAGAGAGAAGAATCTGCAAATGAATGGTGGTTTTTGGTGGACCTGATGAGAGAGTCTCTGTCACCACCACCACCACATTATCAGTTTGTAAGCAGCAGAGAAGTCTTCCTTATCATTCTTTGACAGCAACACTGTACCTTCCTCCCCTCATTAAAAACAAGTCCTATAGCTGCTCAAAGATCACGGATGAATTGAAATGGAAGTTTCAGGGGGGCAGTGCAGGGGTATTAAAATTTCCAACGTGATATTTAAAATCCAATCGATCGGCAGAATATTCTCTGGAAATGTTTTACTCCAAAGCCCGGGCAATTTAATACTACACAATATGCTTTCTGTGGTTTGGCTTGAACACCGGCCGGCCGGCCAGACAAAAGGAAGTGCGTTTAATTTGCTTGATCCCAAAGGGCAGAAACAAACAGGGAATATATGTAAATTATATATACATGGCAGATGAAAAAGCCTTGTCCCCTAAGGATATGAGCAGAGCAATAACGGCCATTAATCCTTACGTGACATTAATTCTTCAAATTTCTAGCATCCCAAAAAAGGCCGTTTTTAGTTCTAAACTTTTTCTTCAGACTTCCAACTTTTTTATCACATCAAAACTTTACTACACAGATAAACTTTCAACTTTTCTATCACATTGTTCCAATTTCAACCAAACTTTCAATTTTAGCGTGAAAACACACCCAAAGCATGATGATCGTGAAAGGGGTTGTAGCCTAGTGGTTACAAGAGCCTTAGTAGCATCTGAGGTCTTGGGTTCGACTCCCCATGGGAATAAATTTTTCAGGATTTAACGGTACCCGTTGATAACGAGGCGCCTGTGGTGACTTCGTGAATCTGAAGGATTTGCCGGCCCGGCGTGCGTATGTTCGTTGTGTGTGTAATTCTTAAAAATAAAAGCATGATGATCGATCACTATCTCGATTCAGATGGCAATTACTAGCTAGTAAGTTCCAGTTTGAAGCACTTTTTGCCGCAAACTAATAAGTACAGGTGCAGTTAGGATCAGAATATGTTGATCTCTCGAAGTAGCAGCAGAGTATAATTTCAGTTTATATGGAGGATGGATTCTAATCTCTCAGGTGGATGTTCACCCGTTTTTTGCATGTCACTTAAATAATTATAAAAAAATTTAAAAAAATTTTATAATATAGGTTAATATGTAATATATCACTTCACAAACATGCAAGTTCAAATTCGACTTCTACAAGTTGTAACAAATATAACAAATTAAACTCTAACTCGTATACGTATATTCACAGTTAAATTTGTTATTTTTGTTACAATTTGTAGAAGTCGAATTTGAACTTACATGTTTGTGAAGTGATATATTACGTATTAACCTATCTTGTCATTTTTTTTGAAAAGTTTTCATAACTATTAGATGACATACAAAAAACAGGTGGACGTACACCCGAGTGTTTAAAACAGTTTACCGTTTACATGCATGAGGTGTGTATATCTGGACGGATGCAAAAGCACAGAGCTATCTAGGTTAGAGTGTAATACCCTTGTCATGTGGTCAGTTAAAGGTTGGGCTAAAAGCGAAGGGCTGAAGAATTAAAGTGTGGTGATGTCGCATGCATGCGAGGAGATTATATATTTTCCTCCTCCTCTTGTGCTCTGGTAATGTGAAGTGCAGTGTAGTGCACAGGAGGCGGCTTCCAGCTCACTCCAACGTGTTGGTTTGTTTAGGTGACAACAGGATGGTCAAGCAGAGGCAGTAGCTATCGCCGTCGGTTGGGCTGTAGCTGGATAAGCTCGATCGATAGATCTCCAGAAATGAAATTACCTCATTCAGTGAGTAAGCATGGAAAATTACCTTATGATTGTTGCCTCAACGTAGCTTCAACTGATTGTAGGCATAGTAATGTAAGTCCATTTATCATTATCTATATTTATTTAGATTAATAAATTTAGATATATGTATGTATTTTTTTAAACCTTAGTCAGCTTAACTGGTTTTATATTTTAGAAGATAAGCACGGTACAAATACCACCGATGGTGACAAAAGGAAAGATAGGGGGAGAAGAGCAGAAAAAAGAAAAATTACAATAAAGGATGAGAGGTTAAGGCGCTATTCTCGCAAGATTTTTTTTGCCCCACATGCCGAACATGTATGTATTTGAAGTTCTTTATTCTTGCCCTACATGCCGAACATGTATGTATTTGAACAAAGGATGAGAGGTTAACGCGCTATTTCGTCCATTATTCTTGCCGTTAGTTGAGGGATTTGAAGTTCTTTATCTTTGAAAACTCGCCTGTTCCTCTCACACCAGATTTCCCAACTCAAGAGTATGTACAGTGACTGCATCCCCTTACTTTGACATTTGTTTTGTTGCTTTGTTCTTGATTCCCACCAGTCAACTAGGCTCTCGTCCGGGTTGTGCATTGGGAAGGGTTGGTTGTGCTTCATCCTAGCCATTACTTTGTCCCAAATTTCTCGCGTGAATGGACAATCCTTGAATAAATGTTGCGCCGTCTCTAAGTTCCTGTAGCAGAGTTGGCAAAAATAGTTATTGGGCCATTGTCGGAGTTGCAAGCGGTCGGATGTCCATATCCTGTTTTGCAGGACAAGCCATGCAAAGTTTTTGTATTTGGATGACGCCCATGTCTTCCAAATTAAGGTGGCGGCTCTTGAGTCTTCTCTACCGGTGAATTGGGCTAAATAAGCTACTGCCTATTTAGATTTATTAATATTTATATGTATGTAGACAATGTTAGAAAATCTTACATTGTGAAATGGAGTAGTGCAGTATATATATCCATTCCATGGATAGAACGGAGGGCGTACACATTGAACCTGGCGTTGCTAGCTACACGTACGTTACGTTGAACCTGGCGACCGGCATATATGGTTACAAGCATCAATCTGGTGTGGAGAGTGGAGACATGAGATATATCAGGAGCTAGCTGGAGCTGGTAGGGATTAGCAGTAGCTAACCGGCCGGCTTTTGGTTTAGATTCTCAAAAAACTTTAGTTATAAAATCTAGAAAATAAATTAAAAGTTAGAAACTAGAAAATTCAGCTTTTTTTTATATTTAAAAACTGGTTACTAAGCAGCTGTTTTTTATAATCATGAGCTCGGCCCACCAACCCTGACACGGAACGGAACGGAAGAAGCTACAATTCAATTCGATTCAGTTAGGTTAGGTTTGCTAGTAGCTTGGATTAATTTTGTTTTTCTTTTCTTCTTCGCGCGCGGGAGTGGACGATGGATGACGCAGCTGGGTGAGATAATTAGGATGCGTCCATCAACTAATAAATTGATTAGCTAGCCCTGTATATAGCTTCCGTTGCAACGGACCCAACCAACCGTGCGTGCGCCTCCCTCTTATCTCATCCGTTGAATTTACTCGCACCACTCAATTCTGCTCCTTTTGCCACTGACGTACTACTACGTGCTACTATACTACTCCATTAGCTAGTCTAGTGTCACTGTGTCACGGCTGCTGCAATGCTGGCTCATCAACAAATTAAAGTACACACACCCAATTAATCCTTTCGTTATTTAATTAATAATTCCACGCGAGTGACATTTATTATTTGTTTCTAATTAGCCAGACTCATCTTTATGTTTTAATAAAAAAATACATACTATAGTAGTTTAGGTACCAGGACTTCTGACCAGCTTTGATCTCATAGTACCACACTACTAACACACTGTAGATATTATGTTAAGATAGATAGTACTGCAAGCAGCTCTACCCTGACGTTAACCAGATTAATTCCTAGTCTGACCCAAGACATCTCATGCATCTTTGTTCTTGTTTAGATCCAAAAAATTTTAGTCAAAAAGATCACATCAAATATTTAGACACTAGACTAATCTTTAGACATCAAACATGCATGAGGCATTAAATATGAGGAAAAAACTAATTGCACAGTTTACATGTAAATTGCGAGACGAATCTTTTGAGTCTAATTACGCCATGATTTGACAATGTGATGCTACAGTAAACATTTGCTAATGATAGATTAATTAGGCTTAATAAATTCGTCTCGCAGTTTACAGCCAGAATATATAATTTGTTTTATTATTAGTCTACGTTTAATACTTAAAATGTGCGTCCGTATACTTCAAAAACTTTAAACCCAAATAACTAAACACACCATTGATATATACTCCCTCCATCTCAAAATGTTTGACGCCGTTGGCTTTTTTAAAAATGTTTGACCGTTCGTCTTATTAAAAAAATAACTAATTATTAATTCTTTTCGTATCATTTGATTTATTGTTAAATATACTTTTATGTATACATATAATTTTATATATTTCACAAAAGTTTTTAAATAAGACGAATGGTCAAACACGTTTAAAAAAAAGTCAACGGCGTTAAATATTTAGGGAAGGAGGGAGTACATTTTAAGTGCATCGAGTCAATGGTTTTAGGTGACCTACGGGAACTAACTAGCTAGTAGTAGCTAGCAATTCAAGGTCAAGCATCACTCATGCGTATTGTGTCTGAATAAAACGAACAACCCTAGCTTCATCCAGTAACTTTTCGCAATTTTCTCCATAGCATCTGCATGCATGCTTCTAGTAGTAGAATAAAAGAATTCGATCGATGACATGACTAGCTCATCATCAGTGAATTCATCCCCTTGGCCTACTACGTACCAATAATAGCTAATTAACTTTATCTACAAGTAGTAGCACTAGTAATTCAACACATGGCATTAATCGATCGACCTGATTATCTATATGCAGGAGCAAGTAACGAGGAGGCTCGATTGATTAACCCAAAAATAATCTCGATCGTGTCCGAAAGGTAATTAAGGTCCACGCATGCACCGACTCGGTCGATCATCCAACTTTTCCATGGAGTATATGTAGTACGTGTCGCGTGCACCAATAATTACCATCATCAGCTGCTTTGCTATAGCTAGACTAACCGTTGTTCGATCGGTTAGGTGAAAACGTACCGTACGGGGTGGCAGGGTTAATTCAACTGCATGCCAGCCCATAGTTAATCCGGTGCGTGGCGGTAATTAATTTGTCTCCACCGAACGCGGCGGCCGGCCGGCCGCGTTCCGCGCCGCACGGCGGTCTCGCGATGCCCGGCATATGCACGCCGTCGTGACATGAATACATCGGCGTGCACATACCACATGCATAACACTATATTATATTGATTCTACATTAGTGTTGTGCTTGTGGCCTGGCTAGAAGAGATACTACCAAGGTCATTCTCAATCCAAGACACTGTATATGATTTTCATAAACTACACATTATTAACTAGACACTATTCGTTTAATATAAACATCATTGTTTATACTTAAATTTAATAATGCTACTTATCTCACATGATGTCTCGGATGTTGTGTAGAAATCATGTCTCATGCAAGACCTGGTTTCTTTTCTTTCCTCATTTATTCACTTGCCACATCATCTCTTACTAGTGCCAGTTTCACTTGCAGGAATAGATTGGCAAGACCTGGTTTCTTCTCTTTCCCAATGACTAGGATGGTGTCTATAGCATTAAATAAGCTGCCATGTAGAATGATGTGTCAAGTGAATAAATATATATGAAAAGAGAAGAAAACTGGGTCTTGCATGAGACATGATTTCTACACAATATACAGGACATCATATGAGATAAGTACCATTAAATTTAAGTATGTAACATTGATGTTTGCATTGAAAGATAGTGTCTAGTACTAGTTTCTTAATAATGTGGAGTTTATAAAACCATGTCTAGTGTCTTGTGTTGGGACTGGTACTACATCCATCCCAAATTACATGTCGTTTTAATTTTTTACTTCCAACGTTTGACTATTCGTTTTATTTAAAAATAATATAAATATAAAAATAGTAAGTTACACTTAAAATACTTTTGATAATAAAGTAAGTCTTAAATAAAATAAATAATAATTTTTTAATCTTTTGGATAAGATGGATGGTCAAACGTTTTAAAAAAACTCAAAAGTAGTATTTTGGGACGGAGTATTTTTTTTTAAGTAGGTAGTAGTATAACATATACGGACGTACAGGAACAAAAAGTTGACAATCGATCAACCTCGTTAATCGTACTTGCTTAAACAAATTTAAGTGAGATGACGGTCAATAATTTGCTTCGGTGGATAGATAGATTGTTAATCCGGGACTAATCATCATCGCTGATGGGATCAAAGAGGCATGTTTGTACCCATTTGTTTATCTAACACAATATATTAATACTACTCCACTATTATGTAGTGGTTGGCTCGTCACTTCGTCAGGGACTCTTCTTAAGGATATGATTAAGTATGCATGCGTGATTATGACCGACGTACCCTAACTGCGTGCTCAGGCCCGGCCTAATTTACTTTTACCCTGCTGTTATTGTCTACTACAACTTCTAGTCGTACTAATTCATTTTGCATTGGATTAATTTCTACATACGCGCGTGGGCCATGTCACCATACTATCACTTTTAATACCGTATCAAACTTTAGTGGTGTTAATAACATTTGGTAGAATAACAAACTAAACATAATCTTACCAATTATATAGTTTTATCAAAAATTGATATTTTTTATGCTCTACTATTTTTTTGCAAACGTGTAAAAGAATTATATGGCAAAAGAAAAGCACATTTTTTTATGCACTACAAATTTGAAAAGGCATCAATTTATTTAACTAAACGCGTCTAACGCTACTAAGATTTGATACCACCAAAACATGCTAAAATTTGACATTACCATATTTTATTAATCTTAAGATTAATTTCGATAACAAAGTAAACAAGTCATACATGCATCAAATTAAAACCGATGGCGGACTCGCTGTTTTTAACCCTGCGGTTTAAGGCAGTCTAATTAAGGTTAGCTTAATTGGCCAGAGAATGGAATGGCACACGCAATTATTAATAAACAGTAGTAGTACGCGGGCACGCCAGCGCTCAACACGTGTCAATCAAGTCACGGCATCTTCCCCGCATTTGTTGATTTTACTCCTCTAAATTATGAGTTAAACATGCAGCCATTCGCATGCATGCGTACCTGCATTCTACACAGTGGTTAGATGAATTGTTTTATTATATTACTACTAGTACGCAACGTCACATGCCAAGCACGCTTGTCACATTTCACAGCCAAATGTACATGCATATGTATAATAGTACTATATACTTATACATTGGTGTGCTCTGCTGCATCAAATCAATTAGTATATGTTAGTGGTTCATTGAATAGATTTATTCGGTACTGTATGTATACATGGCCATCCATATATATACACACTGCAAAAGGAATATGTCGATCGGCAAGCAGATCATAAATATACAACATTCTCTTTTGCATACATATACAGCCATATACTACCATGCATGGATGAATTGAATTGAATTTGGAGGGTAGCTAGTGCATGGTACTAGTAGCATTTATCATCGAAGGAACCATGGCAATAATTGCACTAAAAACACAGCTCCAAAATTTGGTCCAAGCGTGACGACGGTTGAAAGGTTCGCCGTTGAGACATGCAGCTTGTGTTGAATCGCCAAACCAACAAAATACTACATGCATGCATGTGTCTTTTGCAGTTAGCTGTACTGTATGTAGGATGGATATCCATATGCATCCAAACAAACCGATTTAGACGGTTAGACCGTTTATTACAGTAGTACTCCCTCCGTTTCACATTAATATAAGTTATTTTAATATTTTCTACATTTGTATTAATGTTAATGAATCTAAATAGAATATGAGAAATGCTAAAATAACTTAAACTGTGAAACGGAGAAAGTAGTAGGCTAGTAGCAGACTAGCAGTATGCGTATATGCAGCACACAGAAAACCAAAACCTATAGCTAGCCTCATGCATGCCGGCCGGCCTGCCGGTGATCGATCGATCGAGCAGCAATGTTGTGTTTCGATATAGATCAATATGTTCCGATATATATATAGAATCTCTGGATTCTATTATTTCTATAAAAAAATCACTCTTTCTGTTTTACTGAATCAGCTAAAACGAGCTATATATTATTTCAGTATTAGATGATAATCATTACTAGATCAAATTATTTTATTTCATGATGACGATGATGTGAACTTACTTTCTACTTATAACAGGATTTCCCTTTTTTTTCATTTAGTAAGAAAAAACTGAATTGTTGCAATGATTTTTCTTCTAGTTGTTATTGGTTACAAATAATTCCTGTTTTTTAGCATGACATAAAAGAAAGAAGCATTAGGTTAATATATGGTAGCATTTTTTTAACATGGTTAGAAGGCCACCGGATGCAATACATATAATGAAAATGGCACTGGTAGTAGAGTCCCATCTCAATGTATATATATCCCTGATCTATTATACAATTAGTATTTTCTAAATATAAGGTTTTCTTTAACATTTGACACATGGCCTCCAAATTATTACTGACGGTCGGCCTGTATACAGGTGGCACAAGAGATCATGCAAGTGCTTTTTGCTGCGGCCAGCTAGCTAGCTCTAGTTTGATGTGTGCATGCAGGCGAGGACCGATGAAATGTATAAAAACATAGGATTCTCAAAATACAGAATTCAAATGTTATTAAACATTGAATCCTTAAGTATAATAAATAAAAGGAAAACTATATAAGAAACCGTTTGAACACAGCATAGAAAAAAAGGGGATTTAGAAGAGAGAGGTACGCGGTAGATATAAAGCCATCGAAATTCCCATTGAACACAAGAATTTTAAAGGAATTTAAGTGATGTTATCTTTTTTTTTTCAAAGAGTCTTGTAGAATTTTTTCTACAAGATTTAAATCTTTTAAAATTCTTTTATTTTTCGTTTGTTCCAAAATAGGGCTAACTAAGGAGGACTCGCAGTGACGTCGTCGTATCTGCCGGCTATGTGCAAGCTAAGCATGCACATGTGTATGATTATGACACACGTGTTGGGTTTTGCCACTTTCTCTCCCAGAAAAGTATTAGTCCTCCTTGATCCACGCATGTATAATTCACTCTCGCTTGCATGCTCATCTCACGTACAGTTCATACATGCCACACTCTGACACTCAAATAGTATATATTCAACGATAATAATGCATGGTCCAAATTCCATCTTCCCTTCTCTGTTCAAAAAAGAATTATTGCGCGTAGCTTGTTAATTCAGCCAGCTGCATTTCGATCTATGGACTCATCACCTAGCTAGCTAGTAACCATTAATTACTTTTGCATCTGTAAATACATATATAGAAATTTCTTATTACTACACTCACATCAACACATTAGTTCGCTTTCAATATTTTGGATGGGTATATATGAGAGCTAGCTACCAGCAATAATTCAATCGATATGATTGATCGTCCCATATAGAGATCAGATCCAGTACGTTGCGTGGGAATAAATCCAACGGTCCAGATCTCGTCCGATCAGACATTCAGCTCGATAGCTGCATAATGCGCCCAAATTATATGTGACGCGCTGCAAACACGCATAAGTCTCCGCCCTAATTCCCTGCTAAACTCGTAGTATCAATTAATTAACCCCTTTCTGTTTAAACAATTAATTAATCCTCTATAGCTAATTACCATATACACAACATGGTGTGCATGTCGTAGTCATGGACATTATTAACACTGCTACTATTATATATATAGATGCTAATTAGTATGAAAAGAAATTGGCAAATGGGCTAGCTGATCTACGTGCTTCACCAACACACTGAAGCAACTCGTTGCCAACAAGAGAAGCTAGCTAGCTAGCTTAGCTAACGCCATGACGCACCAAGCTATTGATCTCTTGTACACACCTTTTCTTTAATTCTTATATATCACATCCAACGCTGCCTTGGCCGGCTATATATATGCAAATTCATGTGTCGTTGCAAAGCTTAATTAGCTAGGCCACAATGTGCGTACGTCGTGTCGATCGAGCTGTACTCGACTTTGTTTCTATCTGCGTAACAGGCTAGCGAGCATCTAATATATCTGTTTGTTGTGTGTCACGCTCTCTCTGAAGTTTCTGAACATTAGCTAGTACGTTTCTGGACCTTACAAAAAATGCTTTTAATTTATATTTGCACTGATGATCGATATTTCTTTGCCATATCTTGTTTCACACAAATGCAAATTTATTCATGTTTCAGCGCCTCGAACTTTGTGGATGATATGGCTGATCTGGACACAAATATGTATAAACTATACTTAACGTCACCCATAAGAAGGGATATTATCCTGTGTCCAAACTTGTACGCCTCAATCCGTCCCGTGTATGCATGTATAATGCGTCCTACTAAAAAACGGCGCGTGACACATTAATAGTCTACAAAATGAATGTTCTGGATGAAGGAATTAAACAAAGTGGACGATAATGTCTGCATCAAACGCATAATTGGGCAGCAGTATTCAGAGATTTCTTTTTCTGTCATCACAACAGTAGCTCAAATTAAATGAATACAGTTGCAATCAGCGTACAATTCCATACCTATATGCTTTGAGATGAACGCAACAGCTAACTACAGAAACATGCATATGTACGTGTGTGGTCTATATTTTTCCACGTACCACAATTTGTATGAAAAATATTATAATGCCCAAAAACTAGAATACATTCTGCGTGACTGGTAGCTATAAATCAGTGCATCATTGGGGAGCTTACAACAATATATGTTTTTTTTTTTGGGCAGATAGCAACAATGTTCAAATCTTTCAATATGTATGCTACCGCAACAACTTATTAGAGAGATGGAATAGTTAACTGAAAAACAACAAAATTCATCAGGTGCATGCGTGAACACATACCTGAAGCTGCCCATAATTAAACATGACGACCCTTTAACCGCAATTTCCAAAAAGGAATACAATATATATACTCCAAGATAAATTAGTAAAATTAAAGCACTTGATTTGCATCATATTATAGCTACTGGTTTGCAAATGGACACTTAGTTTCTTTATATAGTAATACCTAGTTTCTTTATATAGTAATACCAGTGTATACATGTGGCAATTACATGTTTGCTCTTTGCCATTATCTACATCCCATTTTTTAATTACTAAGGTATAGGCGTGATCGTGTTGGTAGGTTGGTTGTACGCTTGATTGAAGTTACGTGGCATTGAGGCATTGACACGACATTTCTCTCAAACTAGTGCGTCATTGTCGCCAGAATACGCATCGCGCTATAGTATAGTTAGTTTATTCGGAACATATAAAAATTGATCATAATGTCGTCATTTTGTTAATCAACTTGCCCATATATTATTTATGCTACCTAACAAAATTTGTCAAATATTGATATGACTTGAGTGAACCTGAATGGGCCGGCACATATATGGCACAGGTCAATAAAAGGAAGTTGGCCACCGGTACGCTCGTGTCACCTTTGATTAGATTGTTCGGAATTTTATTTCCCTTAATTATATTTGTTAGTACTACACATTTTGTCCTGGGCTGCAATTTTCTACCTGATGACTCTGATCTGGTATAGTACTCCACATCTGAGTGATGCTATTTTATCCGTGGCACACACTGATGCAGTTAATAACTAATATAGGCTAGGATTGATGTTAGTTGGTGACCGGCCTATATATGAGTGTCGCGTTTTCAGGCAGGATTATTGTATAGTAGTTGTGGTTTGCAATTCTGCGTGCTACACTGACAGAAATTAGCAGTAGTAGTATATATATTACTATTATATATATACTACATCAGATTGTATAAAGTGTATGAAACTGTGACAGTCTGAAAGAGTAGTAATCTGCCGGGAATATGGGTATCATGAGATCAAAGTATGCAGTCGTAAAAGTAGGTAGGTACGTGGATTGGAGAATGGTGCGGTCGTGCGCGCGTCCTGGAAAGCAAAGCAATGCCCGTAATATCGTGGATTTGTGCGTGCGTTTGACCGTCACTTGTGCGGTTTGGACGGTTGGGCTCGTGCGTGTGCCAGCTGCAGACAAATTGGACGCCATTGCTAGATTTGTTTCAATCTTTGACCCATACTCATACTGGAGTATCTAATATCTGTGGATCCAAAAAGCAAGACCAAGATGGAAGAATTTTTGGTCAGATCGCTAGCTAGCAGCTGCACCTTTGTATGCACCATTTATGGGAGAAGATAATTCGTATGCATATGCATGTGCCAGTGCCACCGACGCAATCACCACCGCGTTTCGTAAAAAACGAATAACAGAACCTGTGCTAGCTAGCTTCTAGTGTTGCTGATGTGGCACCGACGGATTTGAAGCAAATCCTTTCCACAGCCCAATAGGACATGTTACGACGGCCCATGAACGGTTCGTCCTAATCCTGGCATAATTTCGGCCCATCATGGGATTGTACAATGTATTGGCCCATTGGAGAAATGGCTTGCGGCAGCAGACTGTAGCATCTTACGGCCCAGTGCTAGGCCTTGCAACAGATTTTCGGGGTCGTGTTTTCATTCGCTTGTCTCCGTACGTATGAGATGAGTTAGTGGCAATTGGAAATGCTAATGGGCGGGTGATCACTCCCCCGTCTACCCCCTCCCCTATACTACTCAATACACTCCTCCCTTCTCTCCCCCTTCCTCCTCCCCTTCTTCTCTTTCCCTATACTACTCGATACACTCCTCCCTCCTCTCCCCCTTCTTCTCTTCCTACTACAGTAAACCACAATTTTTTTTTAAAAACAAAAAGTTAGAAAAATTAGGATAGAAATACTATATATAAAAAATTTAAATTCAAATTCAAATTTGAATCGGGTATGTAAACTTTTGACTTATAAACTTTGGGTCTATAAACTTTAGATGTATAGAAATACTATATATAGAAAATATTTGAATTTAAATTCAAATTTGAATCGGGTACGTAAACTTTTGACTTATAAACTTTGGATCTATAAACTTTAGGTGTATAAACTTTAGATGTATAGAAATACTATATATAGAAAATATTTGAATTCAAATTCAAATTTAAATCAGATATATAAACTTTTGACTTATAAACTTTAGGTGTATAAACTTTAGATGTATAGAAATACTACATATAAAAAAATATTTGAATTCAAATTCAAATTTGAATCGGATATATAAACTTTTGACTTATAAACTTTTGGTCTCTAAACTTTAGATGTGTAAACTTGAGGTGTACAAATTTACTAAAATAGGAAAGTAATACGGTGCCAAAAAGGAAACCAGGTGGAGGGAGGGAGGGGGGAGGGGATCGATCGCTACCCCCATCTCTAGACGATCGATCGCCCATTAGGATCCCCCAGTTGCAACGGCTGCGCACGACCTCCCGTGCCGCCAGGTCGTGCTGCTCCAGATCGCTCACGAGGCTGAGGTCCAACACTCGGAGCTCACCACAAGGCTAAGATTGATGGACGATATGGGGGAAGAGAAGAGAAGAGAAGAGAAGAGAAGAGAAGAGAGGAGAGGGGAATTAGAGGACTAAGAAGGTGGGGTGGTGGTTACTTAATTACATGTGGGCCCACACACATTTTTTATTTTTTTCCTTGTTGATTAGGATGTACATCAACGAAACTAGCCATCCATACTGCTATGGGATCTAATTCAACGTGGTTTTATAAGTTGGTGGCTCAAGATTTCTCGTATTGCAATTTAGGAATGCGATTTAAACTCGATGGAAAAATAAGGGACACCAAGTGGACTTAATCCCGGAGTGGAATGACGTCACGGCCCAGTTTCAGACGAAAACAGCCCCGTTAACTAGTTACGGCCCACTACCAATTTGATCGATGGTCTGTTTCAATTAACTGGTTACTTAATTAAAAGTGTACAATACATAATTTAACATTCTTACCGGTGCACTCAAGACTAAATAAAAATGGCCAACTATACAAAGTTGAAATTAACCAACCTGCGGTTGAAAATTACATCGGCCAAAGCCCCCGCTGACCACGCCACGCGCACATACGGCCAGACGATGAAACTCCAAACTTGCAAAGTAGTAACTAGTATGAGATGAGCCACGCTGCCCGACAATTATGCTTTTTCCCGGCACCACCTTTTATCCACAAACAATAATTTATTTTGAATTGTCGTGTTACCAACGCATGCTACATATTAGCAGCTGCTTGAAGAGCAATAATATACATACATATAGTAGAATATATATATAACAAGACGGCTGAAAACAAAAACAGGTAAAGGTGAGGTCGAACGAATAATTGGCAAGGGGAGATCGACTCGACTCGTGCGAGGGACAGGTACTCGTAAAGAATTTGCTTTTGCTTAATTAAGAACAAAAAATTCTCCACGAGACCTAGGGCTAGCAGCTATAATACTAATAGTATGTGAGAGAATCGAAGAAAAACAAAATAAGGAAACGACGTCGTGCGCATCGCATGCAGGTGGTTGTGGACCTCGGGCTGTTCCTCAGTTTGGAGACACGCCAAGAAACAAGAAGATGAGAGGAGAGGAGAGCCTAATCTAAATAGCTTTAGCCTTACTACCCTCTGCCGGTGGCGGTCTGCTCCATGCTTCTGCTTCAGTGCTTTTTTTTTTCCCCTCTCACCGTCTGTTCGTTCCTTTCTTATCCAGCTCCTTGCTACTCTGCCAAATCGAAGGCTGAAAAGAAATCATACCAAAGCCAAAGTAATAAGGTAAATTTGATTTATACCATTATAAATATATCATATTGAAAAGAGTAAATTTACAGTTCTGGAGGAGGTACCATGAGGAGGTACTAAAAATAAATTTTGTGAAAGAAAAAAGGTACATCCTAGAGGACCATAAAATTGCTCTATTGAAAAAGTGCCATAATTTTATTGGGTTCTTAAAAACTTAAAACTTGATGACAACGGGATGCCCGATCTTTGATCCAGTGAAGATAAATATCGATTTGGTGAAAATTTAACACACACGATCCGAACCCTGCAATTACAGTATCACGTCTCCTTTGATTATCAACCGTGACGAAACCCGATTGTCCTCGCCGAGAAGGCTAATCCCTATGTGTGAATCAATTGCAGGTGAATGATTATTTAAGAACTCAAAGTTGGGGTTTTCACAAACTGATCTATCGGCGAAACTGCGAAGGCAGAAATAATTTAAGCAAAACCCAACCCTAACTCAATGACGGCTACTGAATATATAGATTCTAGGGTCAAACTTAGAGCCCTGAATGAGTCCCTATTAGACTACGACACGATACATGGCCCAACGGACCCAAAGACGGTGACACAACATCCGGACAGATTCTGAACGCCTTCTTGTTTCGAAGATTCCGTTGACTTGGATGGAGTTTTGATGTGGGACCAGATATATTGGAAATGTGGTCTCGTTAGCTTTCCATACATATGTAGAACGTCGAAATCGGAGTCCGAATGCAACCTGGGCAACAAATTTATCGTGGACTGCTCCTAGAGCCCGTAGTGGACTCGAACTTGATATGAGTTGGATTACCATCTTGTCTTGAACGTCTATGATGACCTTGTCCATCTCCTAACCTCTCTCCAAGTGCTCTATGGTTTTCTTCATAGTTTCTAACCATTATTAAATCATTAGGTAGCAATCTATACTCAAGAGTACATAAAGAAGTACTTAGTAACGGACTCACCTGTAAATTTAATTGTCGGACGTGAGCTCTACTGATTGGAAATTGCAAAACAACTTGAGGAGTAATATGTATATCCAAAAGAGTGATATCCTCATCAAAACTAGTGATTAAAATTGTACTTAGTTCAACGGAGGTCTAAGGGTTCATCGGTTGACTATGGGTCAATTATAAACGAAATGGTTTATTAGTTATTAAAAAATAATTTATAGTATAATTTTTATGCATAGATCTTTAGCAACTTAAATGCTAATAAAAATAGGATGAGTACTAGTTGAGTGCCCGTGCGTTGCAACGGGTGATTAAAAATACATCTAGTGTTATATGTTGATAAGCCTTAAAAAATTCTAATAGACAAATTATAAAACCCAAACCCCAAGTCCATGATACACAATATTTTAAATTCAAATTGATTACAAATGCAGTGCTACTTTTTTATTTCAAATCCATCAAGCAAAATCAATTTCAGATTTAAGTCCATAATATAAAATCAATGTTAGGTCTCAGTTTAGAATCTGTTCAAAATTTTCCCTTCCATTGACCGTAGGCTAATGATTAGAATTTATAGGCAGAATCAGACCTTTACTATTGCCTCTAACTGTACATTGCCTAGGTGAAGCACAAAGGATGCCAGTAATTGAGATGGCCTCGATGGGTTTATCCTCCCCTATTGCAGTACCACACGCCGCAGGCAAATTCATCTGGAAAAAGACAAAAATAAGGGAACAATTTCTGAATATGTACCACTAAACTGCAGCAGCAAATGCAACAATGCTGGAACTGTACTACCGAAGTGATCACAGTAAGAGTCTCACCATAGATAGTGGCCAAGCAAGTTGGAGCAGAAAGTTGGAGGCCATGTAGAGCACCATCCCCTGCGCTGCCACCACCAGCAACAACGACGGCATGGCCAGTGCCCAATGCTTGAAAGCAACCACCCCGGTGCGCACAACGCCACCCATGAGACTCAAATCACTCATCCAGGCGAAGCGAACAACTGCATGCATGCTAGGAGTGGAGACGGCGGCCGTCGCTGCATGTAGTACCGACCTGGCGGGGTAGTAGGTGATGCCGAGGGAGCGCAGCCAGGCGGCGGCAATACTGCCTCTCCCTCAACTGAGTTGATCTGAACCTTGGTCACTGGAATTGCGCTGCATATCTTCTTCTTTAGCAATCAGGAGACAAGTTAATAGGTGATTGAATTTAAAACCAGTTACAAACAAGATCCATCAGGGTGAAAAGAATAGAAAGTACAAAGACACTCACAATTAGAGTTCAGTTCTTCAATAATTTATCTCCAAGATTCAGTCTCACTGCACCTAATGGTGTGGCAGCCCGAACACTTTCCATTGCTAAGAAAAGGAAAATATTTTAGTAAATATTTCTATTATTAGAAGCTTTAATCAGTTGCTATATAGGATATGTAGTGGTCATTGATATATTAGCAGCTTTTTCATTTGTCTGAATTAATATTGAGAACAAATGTGGATATAATCCTGGTGTTGCAGAAATCACAGGACTTATGGCCTTTCAGTTTGTGTTCTACTTGATAGTGTGCTACAAAATTCAAATAATACATTAATGATTGCAAATATTTAGAAATGCACAAGCTGTAAATAAACCAGCAATCTCTTTTAAATCCTGTCCTGCATGGACTAAAAATAAAAGAAATACTTAAGTTCAGTACCTACTGAATAAGTTTGTTTGCAGTTACCCATAGGTCCATACAAAGGAAACATGGTCTTTATAAAATCACAGGGTCTTTATAAAACAATCATGCCATTTAAGGACACCAAAGCTACATATCAAATTTATTTGACTCAGTACAAATGATCAGAAAAGAGTAGGCATATGAAGAGTAGAATCTACGTAGTTCGAGGTGGACGGTACTATTTGGTCAATTTAAGCAGAGGAACAATGAGGGCTCCAGCATTTCTTACTAAATCCCTGACTCGCATTTTTCACTAACCATATGAAAAGCATAATCATGTATAAATTCAATATTTTTTTCATGACAATACTTTTTGGGATATGGAGTTTGCAAACTAACATTAGAAATTGTAAACTAACCCCAGACTAATGTGTTTGATCCACTAAATTTTTATCCACAACAAACAAATAAACGTCGCTTTATAGATGTACTATAAACTCCATTATAAACAAATGGGGGGGGGGGGGAGGGGTATGGAAGAAATCATAACATGAAAAAAATTTTACTCCGTTACTTACCACCGGCTGAGGAGGAGGTTGCCGGAGCAGAGGGCGCCGTCGTTGGTGGCCGGGGCTCGCAGAAGGGGGACGCGGAGGAGATCGACGCGGGATTGATGGTTGCACGGAGGAGATAGACATGAGGCGACTCGTGGAGGCAGCGACGGAGGATAGGCGGGCAACATGGTCATGGGCGATGGGGATCGGCTGGGAAATAACGGAGAGAAATTGGTATAACTACAACTCCTTCAACTCCCTGCTATTGTATATGAAAGCCATACAAGTTATGTTATCAGCACTCCTGATGAATAAAAAAGGTCAAATCAAATCACAGTGAATTTTTGGACACGAAATCCACGTAAGAAACAACCATAAATTTCATGAACACAAAGGATAAAACAATGGATATTAGTATAACTTGCGCCAATGGATATTAGTATGTTAGTATAACAAAAGCTAAATACTCATGGCATACTCTTTTCCCTAATGTTACCATTATTTACACTGTGAAACATTTCAAGTCATCTATTTATATGTACGATCCTGTTTAGATAACTTAAACAGTAATGTACCACCTCGATAACTTGCACTGCACCATTCATTTCCCACTCCGACAGATCGAAGTATGGAAGACATCGGCACGATACTAAAAATAAGCATTTATGCATTGAAAAATTCCCTTTGGGCCAAGTGAGCCAACCAAATGTATATGCTGTTTCTATCAAA
This sequence comes from Oryza meridionalis, assembly GCA_000338895.3. Lineage (NCBI taxonomy): Eukaryota > Viridiplantae > Streptophyta > Magnoliopsida > Poales > Poaceae > Oryza > Oryza meridionalis. The sequence continues at coordinate 29,911,962 of CM002530.2, forward strand.
AAGATTATTGTATCATGAATTCGAGCCTCAGATTTCATTTGAGTAGGACAGTGGGTGTAAAGTTTTGACTTTTGTCTTGCTAAATAGCAGAATTAGTCTTTCCTGATCAATTTCTGATCTAATGGCTTCAGCCAACTGCATCAACCTGATGCTGTGGTCCTAGAATAAATGAACTTTTTTTTTAACTCAGTTCAGACTTCAGAACCCGTTTTCTTCAGGGAAAAAAAATAAGTTCAGAACCCATTGTATTTAGTTACTGTTGCTGTGCTTATGTTCAATCTGTCGTTGGGTTAAGCATTATGTTACGGGCATGCAGTCACAATCAAATTACATGGGTTGATGACAATGTGTGTGCCTGCCTGTATCTGCCTTTCTATATGTGCCCAACCAAGGTTAATATGGATTAACTCACCAATAGACGTCGAACCGAGGAGAGGGAATAGATTAACATGTGAATATGCAGATTTAGAGACCTAGTACCAAGAGGAAGGGGAGTACACCAACCTTGGGAATAGTTGGTGCCGACCTTGGGGAGGAGGCAGGATACGACGATGGCGGAGGGGCGGCGGTCGAGGGCGGTGCGGGTCTAGGGTTTCGGCGCGATGAGGGAGGAGGGAGGAGTCGGCGGCGTCGGGTCACGGGGTGAGTGCGAGAGAGAGGAGGGCGTCGATGGCGAATCCTCGACGGTGACGATGGGGGCACCGACGCGGCGATGTGGGGAGTCGCGAGGGTGGATTGGGGGGGCGGCGATGGTGTGGAGGAGGCGGGATGCGACGACGGCAGAGGGGCGGCGGTCGAGGGAGGCGCGATGATGGATTGAGGGGCGGTGATGGTGTGGAGGAGGTGGTGGTGGAGGGAGAGAAGTCGGAGGAGGGGCGGCGGTCGAGGGAGAGGAGTCGGCGCCGTTTCCTTTTTTTATTCGTTGCGGAGGAGGAGCGTGCGCCGTTTCCCTTTCTTTCTTTCTTTTTTCGTTGCAGAGTAGCATGTAACGTGTCGACGTACCCTTCTCCAGGTTGGATTGCCTGTCGTTGGCTTCACCATCACCGTAACAAATTTTTTAAGTAGTAGAGATATCTTAAAATCAACTCCAATATTATGTTTTTAAATTTAAATTTTGAATAGCGGCTATCTCTACGTAGGACAACCGATCAATATATACTGACATTTTTTATTATTTTCTACGACGAGAATGAACGGTACCGCTTGCTACCTGTGGACTGTGGTCACAAGCTCACAGGCAGCGAGAAAGCAGACAAGACAAGCAGTCCATTGCCCGTCGCTTTTCCTGCTTTTAGATCTTACCTTCCGGCCCTGCACAGCTGAACTGCACCCTGCCTAGCTAAGCTTGTTCTTCATTTGCTCACTTTTAATTATGCAGGAAACCAACGAATTAAGATCGATCGATGTCAATGCAAGTGTACTGTTTAACAGCGATAGGTATCCGCGCCGACGGCAGAGAGAAGCAGAGCACATGGATGGGTGCGTGGCGTGGATCGGATGATGAAGCGGCCAGGCGACACCGCGACACAGCTATCTATCTATCTCGATCGGTAGCTAGCTCACGGCAAGCTAGCTACTCCATATAGGAGTATGTTCATCTCACAAACCTGTCTGTCTCTCTGTCTGATGCTGAAGCATTTCTCTTTTCTCTCTTCTTTTTCATGAGATGTAAAGCGCTGCTGCATATGCATGCATGAATTTGATCGTTCCAGGAATAACATGGACAGCTTTGTGAGCTAATGCATTGCATGCTTGCCACATATCTATCCTTGTTCCAAACACCCGGCTGGACGTTGTCTCTCTGTCTGTCTGTACCATTGTCCCTATATTGTTTAACTTACAAACATGCATTGAATTTCTGAGGAACAATGATCGATTGTACACCTGCTACCACCCAAAAAAAAAGAAAAAAGATTAGTACTCTCTCCGTCTCAGAAACACTTAAATCCTAACTTCCTAAGAAAAATTTAAAGAGAGGAATAAAATATCACGATGCCCTTAAGTAATGAAGAAATTATATTTGTTAATGGATAGGTAAAATATATTGAATGAATAAAATTTAGATTGGTGGTAGGTAAGTTAGTAGAAATTGATTTATTTTAGAATAAATTTTAAAACTCTATAAGTTGAATTTTGTGTTTAAAGGATAGAGGGAGTACTAGTAGATAAGTAGGTAGATAGGGCTCAACGTACGTACGTTTTAATGGCCAAAAAGGGGGAGCTACTCCAGCTGATAGCATATGGGCACAACACGGATTAGGCCAAGCAGCATTTGCTGACTACCTGAGCATGCAGATATGCTGATAAGCTGTACATTATCAATGAGTACAAGTCTAGACTGTTCATAGTCACACGCAAAAGCAGTGCACAGGACGAAGGATAGGATGCCCCGCCGCGCGCGTACACTAGCAAAAACAATGAGGGGTCACCTTGTTTTGTCTCTGCTCTTCACTGACGATCATTTTTTGCTGCGTCGTCTCGCAGGGAGCAAAACAAAAACCAAGTCGGCCCTCAGGTTCCTTGTCTCCCCTCCGGCGTTAGATCTCTCTCGCTAACAAATAAATAAATTTTCAGCAGCAGCTGGGTCACCAGGAGCAGCTAGTGTGCTGGCCTTTTGGGGAGCAACCGGTGCCCTGCCCACCAGGGTGTTCTACCCTCCTCCTCTGCCCTTAGACCGCTTCTGCTACGAGCTTTCTACTGAGATTGATGGTTTGATTTGATTCCCTACCTTGCTTGCTTGCTAGCTATTGTCATTTCGTCCTCTAGGTCCGCCTGATTTACTCCTCAACGCATCCATCCGGAGGCTATCCATAGTGCATTAGTGCACCGACGTAGCAAGTAGCTCTAGCTCGCCATATCGGATTATAGGTGTGTTTAGTTCACGCAAAAATTAAAAGTTTGATTGAAATTGAAACGATGTGATGGAAAAATTAAAAGTTTGTGTGTGTAGGAAAGTTTTGATGTGATGGAAAAGTTGGAAGTTTGAAAAAAGAGTTGAGAACTAAACCAGGCCTATGGCTCCATTTCAACTGAGTTTTTTTTTTACCCTACAAGGCTCCTCGTGTCCTTCATAGAGCACGGGTGTCTTGTCAGGATGAGACCATCTGTGGGTGAAGCCATGGCAGCGAGTCGCGTTGGTTGGGAAGGACATCATCTCGTATATGTCTTGGATTTAGGAGAGACATGAAGAAATGGTAGCCGACGTGATGAAGTGGCGTTGGGGATGATGTTGTCATCATTATAACCACAGACAATGACCAAAAAGATCAACAGATCTAGACAGATCTAATTAGCTTGCAGCTAGATACGACTCTATCATTGAGCTCATTGCCCCATCCTCGCTCACCGCCATGCTTCATCCGAGCCACGAGCTCCTTATCACTAGATCTTTGTTGTACTAAGCCACCTCGTCCAATCCATACTACAGCTTATCATTGTAGCGCGTGGAGAGAGAGAGAGGTGGAGAGGCGATGCCCCAAAAGTTTGTTGGATCGCGCCGCCCCAATATGCGTTATAGTAGATCTTATTGTCTGGAGCTATATTTGTCATCGTTCTAGCTAAGGAGAGAAACTTACTTGACCAGTTTGCTTTGTTTCGAAGGAAGGTCATCGTGTTGTGCAGTCAGTGGGTCAATGTCTTCCCGGGAAAGGCACTAACCTGCCACGTAGTGGGAGGGTTCACACGCCTCCTCGCCGCCGTAACCACGGAAGCACGATAGGGCCGAAGCACCCGAGAACCTAGATGATGAACCATGGATTTTTGGATGCGGCAACGTGGCCTGTTCATGGGGTGTGGAAGTGGTTGGTTGACTATCTGAAAACTAACACGGTGTTTTTCGCGAGAAGAGCTCTGAAGTATAGTCTATCCGGGAACAACCACATGTTCTACATTTACAGTATAGTCGACTGAATCAAGTGAGTCACCCTTTCTCGAGCTAGACGTTTGTCCTTCTCCGAGGAGGAAGATGCACCCTTATTTCACGTGGTTTGCTCTTGGAACTCCTCGACTGTCTGAGAAGGGATGTCGTTGTACTCTATGCGGCCCACATCTCTGTTGGTGCAGTACGCGCCAGCCTTCGGGCTTGTCCATTGCATTTAATTTATTATAGATTGATCTCAAGCTGTTTTGTTACAGGTCATGGTAAGATATCTCAGCACGATCTCTTCAATTTGTGTTTTTCTGAGATCCGAAAACGATCAGACCGATGTATATCGGGCTATCAGATCGGCAGGTGGTGTTTTTGGTGACTTGTAGTAGATTGGACTAGCAACAGGAGGAGACGGTTAGACCGACGTGCTCAATCCGATCGATCAGACCGACTTCATCTGATCTATTCTACTTTTTTTTTTCATTTTTAACGTTTCTACCATTTACCCGTACAACAAGCTGATCGCTGGCCGTGCCACTCTGGGGCCGAGCGACTAACAAATCTGAACACGCTAGTGCCTTCCGTTGTTAACGGCTTGAAAATCCATGGTCCGGAGAGAGATGAGGGCCACGCATATGCATTATGCATACAAGGGTGTGGCGTCGTCTGTGCACATCTGGACGCGACAGCGAGCTCGTGCTGTGTTGGCCCCGGTGACATATCCATGGATCCTGGATCCAGCAAGCATGCTTGTCCAGTGCTTATCACTAGCTCCATCTGATCGATCCGCCCGCGACGTCCCGTTGTCTTCGCGCCATCGATCACCTCCTACACAAATCAACACGTACTACTGCACAAGTGTGTACAGGGAACTGTCCATCCATCCATCCATGGGAATCTATATATATCTGTCGTCTGTTAGTTGAGGCTCCAGTATCATACTCCCTCTGTCCCACTTGCAACGTTTGACCACTTGTCTTATTTAATTTTTTTTGCAAATATAAAAAACGAAAAGTTGTGCTTAAAGTACTATATATAATAAAATAAGTCACAAATAAAATAAATAATAATTTCAATTTTTTTTAAATAAGACGAGTGGTCAAACGTTACAAGTAAAAACTCAAAATCCCTTATATTATGGGATGGAGGGAGTATATACCGCCAACTAATTAACCCTTATTTACTGTTACCCATTGCTGTCCAACTGTTCTACACTTCTATTCCCTCTGTCCCATAATAAACGCAGGTAGCGCTGTTATGGATTTCAGTGCTAATGTTTGACCGTCCGTCTTATTTAAAAAAAATTATAATTACTATTTTTATTGTTATTAGATGATAAAATATAAATAGTACTTTAGGCGTGACTTAATTTTTAAAGTTTTTTCATAAATTTTTCAAATAAGACGGAAGGTCAAACGTTATATACGAAAACTTAATAGTTACGGTTAAAATGGGACGAAGGGAGTACTACTCCCATCTCCTGATCCAGATTTTCTGTACCACGACAGATATATACTGTGTTTGCAACTTCTTCTAACTTAAGACTTGTTTAGTTGAGGAAAATTTTAGGTTTGATTATCACATCGGATATACAGCACATATTTAAAGTATTAAACATAGTCTAATAATAAAATAAATTGCAGATTCCACCAGGAAAGTATGAGAGGAATTTATTAAGCCTAATTAATCCGTCATTAGCAAATATTTATTGTAGCACCACATTGTCAAATCATGGCGCAATTAGGCTTAAAAGATTCATCTCGTAATTTATACGCTTTTTTACACATTTAATACTCCATGCATGTCTTCAAACATTCGATGTGATGGGTGAAAAGTTTTTGTTTTGGGAACTAAACAAGGAGTAATGAAACTGCTACGCCCGTTCCGTCGTGGCGCCTAGCGGGAAAATCTAATTCCTAAAAACCCTAATTGCGAAAATTGTTTCTTCGCTTGCAGTCAGTCTCCGTGCCTTTCTAGATCTCAAGTCCCCGATCCATCGTCGAATTCATCCCGAATCCAATTCCTTCCCAAATCAATTCCTCCGCAAAAGTCTATTTTGCCTCCCTCGGGTTCGATGGGCCGAATCCCTCTCGGCCCATCTCTCTCTCTCTCTCTCTCTCTCTCTCTCTCTCTCTCTCTCTCTTTTCTCTCCCTCTCTCCCCGCTCTGCCCGCGCGCCGCGCGCGCGTGCGCGTGAACCGCGCCGCGCCGAGCCCTCCCTCTCCGCTCTCGCTACCGCTTCCCGCACGCGCCGTGGTGGCCGACCGCCTGGCCGCCGCCGCCGTCAACTCCTGTCGCGCCTGCCCCGCGTCTGCCGCCCGTGTCGCCGCTCCGCTCCAAGCCGGTCCGCCGTCATCGCCGTCGTCATCAACCCGGCCCCGCCGCCTCCGCGCGCTAGCCTCCAAGGGACGGAGGCAGAGCCCCTCCTCCCTCTGCCGCGCCGCCCCCTCTCCCTCCTCCTTTTCCCCAAAGTGGCAAGGAGGCAAGCCCCTTTCTCTCCCCCCTTTTTTCCCTTTTTCCTCCCGCCGGCGTCATCCTTCCCCCCCTGTCGCCAATTTGGCCGCGACCGCCGAGCGCTAGCTCCCTCCCTTGACCGCCCAAGGTCGGTTTCCAACCCGACATCGCCGCCCTATAAAGCCCGAGGCGCCCTCCCATCATTCCCTTCCCCGTTTCGCTCGCCGCCACCGCGCCATTGCCGCCCCTCTTTCTCGCCTCCGCCGTTCATCGCCAAGCGCCGGGAGAGCCGGTGGGTGTGAAGGACGCGGAAGGGGACTCTGGGCGTGCCCTCTTCTTCCTCTTCCCCGGCCCGAGGCCGGAGAGATCACTCCCGTGCCGTCGGCCTCTCGTCACAGCGCCCCGCCTCGTCTCGGCAGTGCCTCCCTCCGTTCTCCCTCCTCGTTCCATCTCCTCCCCTTAGACTCGGGTAGTAGCACGAGTAGCCTCCCCGTAGCTAGCTAGCGCCGCCCCGACCGTTGCAGCCGCTCGTTGTGTGCTCGCCACCGTCGCCGCCCGTGCTCCGTAGCGCCCGCTCGTCGCCGGCCTCGCTCGGCGTAGCTCCGCCCAATCCGACGCTAGCATCGGACTCCGGTGGCCGCGTAGATGCTCTAGTCCGGAGGAATCGATCTCCCGTCGCGCCATCGCCGTTTCCCCCTTCTCCCGCCGCCGGTTGCCGCCGCCGCAATCCGCCGCCGTCGAGCATCCCCCGGCGAATCCGAGCCGTTGGCTCGTCTCCCCTCGCCCCGTGTAACATCCCGGTGTGCTCGCCTTCGCCTGTATCCCCATGGTTCGCTCCGCCGCTCGCCGCTGTCGTCCGCCGTCCGTTCCGGCCGGCGTCGTCGTCTACCTCCCGCCGGCCCGCGTGGCAGCCACGTAGGCGCCACGTCGGCGCCACCTCGGCCGCGACCGGGTCAAGCAAACCCCAGTCCGCCGCTTCCCTCCGCCCCTTCGTGCGCGCGGTCCACCGCGAGCCGTGAGGCTGCGCGTGGGCCCGCCGCTTCCGCGCCCACCGCGAGCCGCGCGCGTGCACCGCGCCTCCCTCCCTAAACCCTAGCACGCCCCGCGTGCACCTCGCTCACGGTGAGCCGAGCCGCTGACAAGCGGGTCCCACCCGGGACCGTGCGAGATGGACTCGGCCCACCGGCTTTCTCTCCCCTCCCCGCCCGCGCGCGCGCCTTGGGCCGCCTTCTTGGGCCGGCCGGCCCATTAAGCTCGGCTGAGCCGCCCCTTCCTCTCGGGCCGCGCCCTAGCCGCCCGAGGGAAGTCTATTTCCCCTCCTTCTTTCTTTTCTTTTCTTTTCTTTTCAAAAGGATTTAAATAAATCCGCCACTCCACCCTAGTGTTAACAACCAAATTTGGTAATCCAAGTATCGGAGATGAAGATAGGGTCGAAGCGGAATTTGAGATGGAAATCGTTCCGGAAACAGAGTAAGGATCGGCTAGAGTCCGAATCGGCTGCGACTGGGATCGGCAGAGTCCGAGTTGGACAAAGATAGCTGATTGAGCCGAATCCGACAATGTGACATGGTATATGTTGTCGGGTTGGGTTAACGTGCTTCAAGAGAATTGCTACGCATGGATTGAGTCCTGAGAAGATAATTGTATCTATTAATTAGGATATTTCATGTAATTTTTTTAGAGATATGTTTGGGCAAAAGTCTGCCGCAAAGATTTATGTTATCTTAGAGTTTGTTAGAGATAAGAGTCGTGTCCGACACGGACATATTTTGACCCCGAACCCTATGTAATAAACAACACACGTTCAATACAATCTCGGCGCATCGCCACCCTTTTACTTTCGTTTTGTTTCGACGAGTTCTTGCTTTTGGGTTGAGCTGCATCGGTTTCGATCTTCAACTAGAGGTAAAACTTGTTATGGCGGCTTGCGTTCTCGGGATTAGTGCTTCCATCTTTTATGATACTCTAATCTTGTTTATGTAATTCGTCGTGTTATCATATATTCTATATAATCTTTGGCAATATTGTTCTTTAACCTCTAGTCGGCTAACATCTATCGTTAGAAGGCAGCCAATTAGGTTAAATATCAACATTAACTTAGATTATATAGGATATCTACCACTCTATGAAACATCCAACGGCTTAATTGTCTAGATATTGTCTTTCTTTTTATACTTATAGCTGCATCAGTTTAGGTTGACCTTATAAGTCGTGATTAGAATCTCAATCTCTAGCTTGTTTTTGTTGCCGATTAGGGTATCATCGGGGTTTCAGCCGATCTTACCTGATTTAACTACTTTCATCCTATATGCTTGACATGTTAAATCTGCCCTTATATTAAGATCTTGTTGCATTTAAGTATATTAGGCTTTTGTTTAGTATATTCTACTTGCTTTAATATCTTAATATAGAGTAGTATCGGAGTATTAGCCGATATATGCTAGATCTATCTGATCGGCTATGCTATGAATATATATAGTCTTGTTGTTAATATATATTTCGATCTAAGTGATTTATACTGTCTCGGCACGGTGACCGATCTATCCCAATCACTTGATTTAAGTATATATCGACATAAGGATTATATATTATTAATATCTACAGCCGATCGATTCACATATGACATCGGCCCAGAGATAAATGATATGTCATCGGCAACTAGCCGATCGGCTATCGTTTATGGATTTAACCGTGGTTTCTTTGTCTTCATTTCTTGTTGATTGCAGGATCAAATCAACTGACACGCTCACACACCTAAAGGCAAGCTTTTGGACCTGCACTGGAGTTAAGCAGATCTCCCAGGCCTCGTGTTTTTACATCAACACCTAGGCCCGACCCTCCTCGAGGGAGTGCCACGTGGGTTTGGGGCGGTCTCCTCCCTCTAAACATGATACCCCTGGGCCCATATCACCGACACAACTCTATTCAAATTCGTAGTACTAGAATTAAAAAACACAAATATTAAAAGACCTAATATCAAATAAATAGAATGGATGAAAGACTTCGAACCCAGGCCGGCTAGCCCACCATCCAGTGGAGCTAGCCGGAAGACCCATAAGCGTTTCTCGTAGAATGTGTCACATTTCATATTAGATTTATTTATTTTGGGATATAGTGAATATTTAACAGTACATATTCCAGTGAGTTTCTGTCACGCCCCGAACTAGCCCCGAGCGGAACTAGCCCGTGACGCTCCAAATTAACCTGTTAATCGATACCAGTCCCAGGAAACAGTGCTGGTATCACAGGAAGACAGAATATCACAGCAACAGTGGTCTCTTTATTACAGAGTAGGAGTACAGTCATGTTGGGCTGCGGACAGATCCCGAGCTCACAACTGCATTACAAAAGGGAAAGCGGAAGCCAAGACTTGAACCAAACATCACAGGTGCGACTTGGGAGCTAGGCCGAAACCCTAAAACTCGTCGTAGCCGACTTGCTCCTGGAAGAACTCCTCGTCAGCGGGATCCGCTTCATCTTCTTCAGCAACTTGGGGGGGGGATTATTTATATAGAGCAAGGGTGAGTACAGGAGTACTCAGCAAGCCATGGGAATTTAAGTGTTTAATGCAGGCTTCAAAGGAAAGGCTGCTTGTTTCACAATTGATTTTAGTTAAACCCCTTTTTGAAACAACTAAGTGAGTGCTTCTCAACGACACGGAAGAGACAGTGCGTCATGTCCGGTCGGAGTATGTGCAATGTATCAGTCTTTGGATTGATCAAGGTTGGCACCCGGCCAACAACTTTCAAACGGCCACCCGGGCCAAGCTGATCCCATCAGCTGCAGATTTTTCCAATCATCGAACCCATTCCACAACAGCAATTCCACAAAGCCGTAGTCAAACAAAACTACGCTAGGAATCACCTCACATCCGCCCATGACCGTGGGCACGGCTGTTCGAACAGTTTAATAACCTCTGCAGAGGGGGTACACTTTACCCACACGACATTACTAACCCGGATCATCCAGCCCGTGCAGAACGGCCACGTCTAGAGACCTTAAGGCTTTCATGACAAGGCATTTCGAAAGCCGACACAGGTTCACCATATGCCAACGAGAGGGGTCCCAGACCAACACCAGATTAGGTCCCAGACCATACTGTGCCAGGAAACCCGGGGGTTCTCCCCGGCACCACCCCGTTGAATCCACATGTCTTTTGGCATCATGGTTCCCCCGATTAGCTAGTTACTCAGCCAGGGGTGTCCCATTCCACCCATGTGGTCGCATTTGTCTTATGTTCGGATGAAATTCCAAGGAAACGGTCCTTAAATGCAAGAGCGGGAAACCGTACTCCCGGTACGTTCCCCGGTCCGCGATTTTGGAAATTCATTTTGTTCGCAAGCACCGACCCAGGTGTCGGGTTTTCCAAGTCTTTTGTAAAACCCAAGTTTTACCCATCGTTGGATATTTTAAATTTTGAGGGGGGGGGGGTGTTCCGATGCGCGTACCCGAAGGCCCGTGCATCGAAGCACAACAGTTGACAAATGAGGTTTAAGTGTTCAATAATTCAAGGAGGGTAATTGCAGCAATTAGGACTGGGGGCCGGCAGGCTATCTCGCATGCCGCGGCCGAATTACTTGTGTAAATCCTATTCATGCAATATTTCCGGAAAAGAAATACTTAGATTTAAATTATAGGTGCAAGATGATCAAAGGTGACTTGCCTTGCTCGAGATCTTGAGCTTGATCCTCGAAATCCTCGAACTGCGGGTCTTCGGGCTCCGAAACTACACGCGAAACGGGACAACTCAACAAACGGCGAAAATAAAGCCCTATTATTGACCTCTAAGCGTGCCATTAGATAGATCTCGAGATTTGAAGAATTTTGGAAGTTGAACGGAGTCGAACAGACTTACGATTGGGAAGATATTGAATTTCTAAGATTATCGGATTTTTGTTCTAAAGGAAAAGGATTTATTTAAATCCTTTTTGAAAAGAAAAGAAAAGAAAAGAAGGAGGGAGGGGAATTAGACTTCCCTCGGGCGGCTAGGGCGCGGCCCGAGAGAAAGGGGCGGCTCGGCCGAGCTTAATGGGCCGGCCGGCCCAAGAAGGCGGCCCAAGGCGCGCGCGCGGGCGGGGAGGAGAGAGGAAGCCGGTGGGCCGGGTCCATCTCACGCGGTCCCGGGTGGGACCCGCTTGTCGGCGGCTCGGCTCACCATGAGCGAGGTGCACGCGGGGCGTGCTAGGGTTCGGGGAGGGAGGCGCGGCGCATGCGCGTGGTTCGCGGAGGACGCGGTGCGGCGGGCCCACGCGCAGCGTCACGGCTTGCGGTGGACCGTGCGTGCGAGGGGGCGGAGGGAAGCGGCGGACCGGGGTCTGCTTGACCCGGTCGCGGCCGAGGTGGCGCCGACGTGGCGCCTACGTGGCTGCCACGCGGGCCGGCGGGAGGTAGACGACGACGCCGGCCGGAACGGACGGTGGACGACAGCGGCGAGCGGCGGAGCGAACCATGGCAATACAGGCGAAGGCGAGCACACCGGGATGTTGCACAGGACGAGGGGAGGCGAGCCGACGGCTCGGATTCGCCGGGGGATGCTCGACGACGGCGGATTGCGGCGGCGGCAACCGGCGGAGAGAAAAGGGGGAAACGGCGACGAGGTCACGAGGGGCCGATTCCCGGCGGTGAGAGCATCTACGCGGCTACGGGAACCCACCCCTTGCGCCGGATTAGGAGGGATCGCATCGAGGGAGGCCGGCGACGAGAGGCGCTTTCGAGCTCGGGCGGCGACGGCGGCGAGCACACGGTGAGCGACGGCAGCAGCCGGGGCGGCGCCGGCTAGCTACGGGGAGACTACAGATGCTACTACCGAAAACTAAGGGGAAGAGATGGATCGAGGAGGGAGAACGGGGAGATGCACTACCGTGCGGACGGGATGCAGTGACGATGGCTGACGGCGCGGGGCGTGATCGCTCCGGCCTCGGGCCGGGGAAGAGGAAGGAGAAGGCGCGCCCGGAGTCCCCTTCCGCGTCCTCGAACACGCCGGCTCCTCCGGCACGCGCGGCAACGAAAGCCGGCGGCGAACAGAGCACGGGAGGCGGCGACAATGAAGTGGAGGCGATAGGGCAAACAAGAGGAGAAGGAAGGGAGGCGCCTGGGCTTTATAGGGCGGCGATGTCGGTTTGGAAACCGACCTTGGGCGGTCAAGGGAGGGAGCTAGCGCTCGGCGGTCGCGGCCAAAGCGGCGACAGGAGGGGATGACGCCGGCGGGAGGAAAAAGGGAAAAAGGGGGAGAGAAAGGGGGCTTGCCTAATTGCCACTTTGGGGAAAAGGAGGAGGGAGAGGGGGCGATGCGGCAGAGGGAGGAGGAGCTCTGCCTTCGTCCCTTGGAGGCTAGCGCGCGGAGGTGGCGGGGCCGGGTCGATGACAACGGCGATGACGGCGGGGGCGGCTTGGAGCGGAGCGACGACACGGGTGGCAGGCGCGGACAGGCGCGGCAGGCGCTGACTGCGGCGGCGACTGGCCGGTCGGCCACTACGGTGCGCGCACACCGGAAGCAACGGCGCGCGGCGACGATTTGGCAGCGTCGGCGGGAACGGCAGCGAGAGCGGAGAGGGAGGGCTCGGCGCGGCGCGGCTCACGCGCACGCGCGCGCGGCGCACGGGCAGAGCGGGGAGAGAGGGAGAGAGAAGGAGAGAGGGAAAAAAGAGAGAGAGAGAGAGATGGGGAGATGGGCCGAGAGGAAATCGGCCCTTTGAACCCGAGGGAGGCAAAATAGACTTTTTGCGGAGGAAATGATTTGGGAAGGAATTGGGTTCGGGATTTGAATTCGACGATGGATCGGGGACTTGAGATCTGGAAAGGCACGGAGACTGACTGCAAGCGAAGAAACAATTTTCGCAATTAGGGTTTTTAGGAATTAGATTTTCCCGCTAGGCGCCACGACGGAACGGGCGCTACACACTCGATCCCGAAGGGGGTTGGGCCCAGGGTAGGGTGGCGGCCGCCCCCTCCATGGCTGGGTGTCGGGCTGCCCCGACCCCCTCCACAGCACGTCACGCGTACGGGATTAGGTGGGCAGCCCCAACGCCCACCTAATAGCATTTAAGGCGGATTGAGCGAGCGTGCCACGCCGCATTTAATGCGATGTGCTGCGCGCCTGACTAGTCGAATGACGGATGGGACCGGGCTAGTGTGCCTACTCACTGACCGCGTGTATTAGGCGGCGTGCAGCCTACCATGTCCCATCAAATCATGATGGTGAGAGGTTCTCATCCTCTAATCCCAGCCGGAGTTGGTCCGTCCTCTTTGGTGAAAGCAAGGCTCCCGTTTCCCCGTGTAACAGGAGCCCAGAAGTCTTCACCCGTTAAATGGTCAGTGACACGGGCATCCCCCGTGTCAGGTGGCGTGATTCGATGGGACCCATGCTGTGACGCTCGTGTATATGGCTTCCGAGTTAAGGAACAAGACATGCATTGAATGAAAAGATTGTAATACTTCTCCACTAAGTTAGGTTGTTGGGCCCATGTGATAACCCTTGAGGTATAAAAGGAGGTCCATGCACTATCTATCTGTCAATGATTTCCCTATGTTTAATACTCTAAATTAGCGTTCGAACATCCGATGTGACAGGGACTAAATTTTAGTCCATGTGAACCAAACAAGGCCTAAAGCCCAACGTGATCAAATTCTTGATCTGCCACTGTGCGCCAGTACGGATTATTCGTTCCAACAACTCAGCTACACCATAATAATTAGAGTGGATTTTGATACAATGAGGGGATGCCCCCTCATTATTTGCATGTTACTTAAATGGTTAAAAAAAATTCAAAAAAATTAAGAAAATATATTAACATGTGATATATCACTCTATAAACATGCAAGTTCAATTTAACTTATACATCTCGCATCGAAAAAAACAAATTAAACTATAACTAGTTAGCGTATACTCATAGTTAAATTTATTTTTTTCAATTACGAGATATAGAAGTTAAATTTGAACTTGCATGTTTGTGGAGTAATATATTACATGTTAATACTTCTCAATTTTTTTCATGATCATTTAAGTGACATAAAAACAATGAGTGGATATCTCCTCGAGTGATTAAAATAGTTTCCCTAATAATTAGCTAGCTATATACACAATGCACACGATCGAGATAGATCATTGTTTGATATACTTGCACCGGTCATTTTCCACCGCAATATTTAGGATTAGGAGTGTGTGTAACTGTGTATATACACGATGTGACACTGCATGTGTGCAGTTAAGGGGCTGTTTGAGGGAGTTTTAGATTCTAAGAAGTAGTTATTTGGTAGCTAGCTTCTAAGAATCTGGAAAAGCTTTAAAATCTATCTTCTTCAGCTTCTATCTTCTTAGTTCATTTTTTAGAATCTGTAACTACTGATTCTCAGAAACTGTGGACTGTTTGAGGCAGCTTCTAGTAGAAGCAGCTTTTAGAAAAAGCTGTAGCTGAGACAAGCTTCCTAAACAGGGCCTAAGTTTATTACGAGACACTCATTAATCCGCTAGCCACCAATATATTATCCTGTATTAAAGTTAAGCATCATCATGCCTCCTAAAGTTCATTAAGAATGCAAGTGACAGCTTAAAGGATACTCCATTACCTAACACACCGACAATTAAAGCTAAGTGTACACACACATGTGGTTTAATGCTCCTCCTGCACTCATGTATTATTTCATCTCGGTCATGTAAGGTGCAAGTCCAACACTCCAACAGTTATGCACTTGTGGCGTCGAGCGATTTTGGTCGGTACCACGTCAAAGTTAAACAATTATTAAGAGTTGTAATATTGTATCGTAAAAACCAGAGAAAGTAAAAATTATATCATTTTGTTAGATATTATCGTTTTATTCTGAAAAATTTCATTCCCAGTGCACACCAGAGATTGAATAAAATCTAACAATTTTATATATTTAAGTACAGAGGGAATACATTTCTCTAGCTAGGCCAGGTTAAATCATTCCCAATGCAGGTTTCACAAGAATTTCAATGTCATTAAAAAAAATACCGCATAGGCTAAATAATTAATACCACCTCCATCCCAACACTAGTAAAAAATAATTTTCCTGTACGGGACTCACTTTAGATTACAGATAGACCGTAAATAGTCGCGTCTGCAAAAATCGTGCTCTATTTTCGCGTGCGTGTTGACAGTGAAATTTGGTAAGCCCAAAGTCATCATCGGCTTAGAGTCAATATCGGCTTCAGAGTCCTGGAATCAGCCGATGGGAGTCGTCAAATCGCCAACAACCGTGTTCTCGATGGAATCGGATCAATTAAAGGGAATTTATCCAGAAGAGTCCGAGTTCAAGAAGGATGCGGCATGGCAGTTTATCTATTAATTAGCAATAGTTTGTTAGTTTCCTTTTATCTTTAGGAAAGTGTGTTTAGTGTCCGATAAGGACTTTATCTTTTCCTTTTATCTTTAGGAAAGTTTCTTTCTTGTCCGACAAGGACTTGTATCAACCCATGGGTATAAATATGTACACCCGAGGTCATTGTAATCTATTGCTACGATCAATACAATTCGGCGCATCGCCACCCTTTTTACTTTTACTTTTGTTTCTACGTTCCGGCGGAACTTGGCACCCGACGCGGGGCTGCATCGGTGTTCGATCTCCGGCTAAGGGGTAAGTCCAATGTTCCGTCGGCCCAGGCAATTATATCGTCTACGTCGGCGTCGTTCAAGGCTGCATCAGGACATTCGACCTCTTGGATTGCTCTGGTTTAGATGATATACTTGCCTACCTATTTATCATATGCCTCTGTTAATCTAGTCTTAGCATATCAATTTAGCTCTATCGGCTGCTTCTCGTTTTAGGGTTTCTGCCGGTATCGGCTAAATCGCCTTGCTAGATTAGATTAGTTTAGACATCTACCACCCTGAAAAATCAGTCATCGGCTTGATTGTCTAGATATTATGTTTCTTTTCATACTTAGTGCTGCATCAGTTAAGTTTGATCTACTAAGTCGTGCTTTGAACCATAATCTCTAGCCTACTTTTTGACTGCCAATAAGGGTTTCATCGGGGTTTCAGCCGATGAGTTATCTGGACGTTGCATCGGCTTATAAGGATTGTATACATATTGGATTTAGCCGGTCGCAACAAAGATTTTATCGTTTAATCTAATCCTGTGGATTTTATGACATCGAACCTCCAGCGATGCATGCTTTAATCTTCGGATCAGTGCTTATTCTATCATGTCATTGTTAGCCGATTGGTTTCTATTGGATTATATTATTGTTATATTTTATTATCATCAGCCGACTGCGTGTATATCATTATCTACATTGGACATATAGCCGATAGCTCCAAACCCTATCATTATCGGCTGGTATCGGCATCGGCTGGAATCACTACATCGGCTTGTCAGCCGATCGGCTATTTGATCTACTGTTTACATATCTTGTCAGTTGCAGGATCAAACTGACTGGCACGCCCGCATCTCAACAATCTTTGGACCTGTTCAGGAGCTAAGTAGATCTCCCAGGCCGGTGTGTTCGATTTTTTCGTCAACAGCACGGCTCTTTAAAATGACTGCATAGAAAAATCAATTTTCACAGACGGACCTCTTAACAGATTTGCACGTGAAAATAGACTTATTTTCGCGTGCGGACCTGTTAAGTGACCCACACGCAAAAATAGCCCACCCACCCTTTTAGCTCCCGGTGCCACTCAATCTCCTCCCATCCTCCCACTCGGCCACTCCCACTAGGGTTTCACAAACCGCCGGGGCCAGGGTTACAGCGCCCCGGCGGTAAGCACGGTAACCGAGAAAAATCGTACGAAACTGTGCAAAATTTATCAAAAATTCAAATTAATTTTTAAATTTATTTGAATTTAAAGAGGTTACCGCGGTATTTCTATTACCGTACCCCCCGCGGTAAGCCTGTTAACCGCGCGGTTACCGGCGGTAACGTAAACCCTGACTCCCACTCCCTCTCCCTATCCCTTTCCCTCTCATCCTCCCATCTCTCCTCCCACTCCTCCCATCTCCCCCTCCCCCTCCCCCTCCCCCTCTACCCACTCCCGGTGACGGCGGCGGCCTCGGCTAGGGCAGCGGTGGCGGCGGCATCGGCTAAGGTGGTGGCGGGCGGAGCGGATCCGTCGCCGGCCACCGCGGGAAGGGCGGATCCGTCGCTGGTGACTGCAGGGACGACGGCGGCAGGCCTCGGGCAGGGCGGCGACGACAGCGGTGGCGGCAGCGGTCTCCTAGCCTCGGGCGTCTGGATCCGTCACCGGTGACCACGGGGACGATGGTGGCGGGCCTCGGCAGACCAGCGGCGGCGGCTGGATTGGGGTTCCAGGGCGGCTTTTGATTTTCTTTTTTTTCGATTTTTTATTTCCTCGTGCGGGTGCGTCACCGCACGAAAAAATCGGATTTTCGCAAACTCTTCCTTCCAGACGGGCGGAAGATCTGCATGTGAAAACCGCTTTCGACCGCACGCGGAAAATTCGTTATTGTACTACTGAAAATATAGCAACCTACAAGTTACTATATTTTGGGACGGGGGAGTAACATATTAAGAAACTTATGAAGAGAGAGAAGAAAGATGAAACTCGGTTTACACACTTACCTATGCCTTAGTAATAGAATGAAACTCCATTGGGACTAAATCATTTTATCATAATCTTGAAAACGAAAAAAAAACTTATTGTAACCAAATAGTTTCACACCATTTAATATTTAAATGCTATTATAGCAAATGAAACCACGAAATGAAACCGTACATTGAAGACGTTTGTTTCATTCACCATTTCAAACCTCCTTAGATTGTGTGGAATTCTTGAAAACCAAAAAATAAAACTCTTCGGCCCCATTTGATTCAAAAAAAATTCATAAAAATTTTAAAGGATTTCATTTCTATAGGATTTTTTCCTGTATAGCTCTTTGAAACAAAGGAATGAATCTTATATAATCCTATAAAATTCCTATGGAATGCCATTTCCCATGCAAGTTTTGGAGGAAATTTAACATGAGGTTCTACCTCATGTTAAGAATCCTTTGAGTTTTTATCTCTCCTCAAATTCCTATGTTTCTCCTGTGGCCCAATCAAACGGTCATTCCTATGTTTTTCCTGTGTTTTGCAATCATCTGTTTCACACTTGTATTCATGTTAGAATCCTATGTTTTTCCTATTCCTCCATTTTTTTTCATTCCTATGATTCGAAGGGGCCCTTCACCAGGAATGGCCTTACAGCTTATGGCTAAGTTTGGGAGGTAAGGTTTCCAACCTTGTCTCTTGACACGAAAAACAAAGCAAACGATTAGAGCGAGATTAATTAAATATTAGCTAAAAAACTTGAAAATGGATTAATATAATTTTTTTAAAGCAACTTTCCAATAAAATGCTTTTGCAAAAAAATACGGTGTTTAATAGTTTGAAAGCGTGTGCACTAAAAACGATGGAGTGAGTCGGGAAAAAAGGGGAAGAACACAGCCTAATTTGCTAAAATAGGCTACCATGGGACCGGAATTATTGCTCTCTTCCTAGAGTAAATGAGGCAGTCCAGTTATTTCACACTCTTGTAATGGACAAAAAAGAGAGGGCGGTGATTATATATATATTTTTTTTCATCTTTGCAACGGTATTTGCAATCTGTTTTTGTTCACAAATTTTATTACGAAAATGGGCAATGATTGTAATAGCTGTGACCAATTTTACTCTACATGTATAGGCATGTCCTGCAAGTGCAATTTCCAAACAATGTTATCCTCTTGCTCTGTTTTTAGCTAGCTGATAACGACAGGGAACAAGATGGACCTCGAGACAATATAATTATACAGTTAGTGACGATCACACTCTCAATAGGAATTTTGTGAGTATCAATCTTTTAAGCTCGTGTTACCAAGACATATTCGTGGGTGGGTACAACTGATGTACATGTACTGTGAACGTATTCTGATAATTCAAGAAACATTCGTTATATTGTCAAATCTAGAAGAACGGGTTCTTGGGCTAGTTTGTTAAATATTAAGCCGACAAATTGTATAGAGATGGTGCAATGCATTTGCCCAAATTAAAGCCTAGCTAGTTGATTAATAGCAACCGTGGCGGGCTTTTGCACAGCAGAAAAGCAGAGGTGATGTGTAACGGTTCTCTCTGTCAGCAACTAGCCAGGAAGTCGAGCTCAAAATATATCAGAAATTAGAGTAGCCTCTTGCGATACAACAATTATTAGACATTAAATATGGCATTGCATGTCATATCTTGATTTCTTTTTAAAAAAAAAACATTGTGGGTTGCTTTGCACGGATGAACGTGGTATACGATATATTGCTAAATTTATTAGCCCGTCTCAAGAGATTTTTTTTAAGGGAAAAAAAAACAAGTTGGCGCTAACGACAGAACGTTTCTGTGTCACACAATATTTTTCTTGTATAAACGATGTATGCAAATGCTAATATATTGACTCTGTGTATAACGGTAGAAGCAGAAGGTACGTACCGTTTTCATTATTAAAAAAATTCCAATGTATTGTCATACCAGAAGGGGAAAATATGCAGTGCAAACTATATATATAGTGAAAACCTAAAAATTACCATTGGATCTCAAAATGGATAGCTTCTTCAGGTTCTAATTGCTTTTCTGTTGCACTATTGCTTGTAAAGATTCGCCCACATCACACAGAGTAAAAATTTTACTTCTGAATTTAACCATGAGTAAAAAATTTTCTAGGCTGCTCTGGGTGACGTGGACAAATCTTATGTGGCTATTTTTAGATTCAATGATAGTTTCCAGATTTCTAATATATATATATATATATATATGAATGAGATTTGCACTACTTTTTTTTTCCCAAAAGTTGTCATAAGTTTGGCCTAAACCATCCAGAATGAAATGTGTGGCCTTTTTAACTAGTGCAGTGTGAGCGCATACGATTGTACTGCGTTTCTTAAAAAAAAATATCCCCTAATAAGGCTGTGCATGTAGTAAATGAATACTCCCTCCATTCATAAATATAATATTCTATGTTATTTAGCAAAGTTTTTAAACTGGGGAAAATAATTTCCTTTTATTAGTTACCTTGATGGTCAAACCTTAAATTCTGAATTGTTTGAATTTCTCTTATAATTAAGCACATGATTGGCTGGAAATGCATAGATTTCCATGAATTAGAAATGTTTATGTTGTGTACTCCTCCGTTTTATAATGTAAGACTTCCTAGCATTAGCCATATTCATATTAATTAAGAAAGTCTTATATTATGAAACGGAGGAAATATATTTTACGAAGAGAGGAAGCAGTAAGTTGCAGTGTTAGTTTTAAGTAATTAAGAAACAAGGACAGGGGACTGGAGGGAGGGAGGCAGGTTAAAGTGGAGGTGTTAGAGCAGGTACAATAGCAGGCTATAAGCCAGCTACAAATATATTTTAAGAAGATAAATCAAGAGAGAGAAGAGTAATGGACTACAGATTTGTAGCGAGCTGTAGCACGGACTTTAAGACACAGTGTGTCTATGACAGGTGGGACTAGGTATTAATTGTGTAGTATGTAACTATTTTATGAATTAGCTATTAGATTAGTTATAAATGAATTGGAGCTAGTAGTTGACTATACTATTGAACTTGCTCTTAGGCAGGTTCCCATGATTGGTTTTAGTTCGGTTTGGTAACATGAGTGTAATTAGTAGCTAAAGAAGCTGGAGGTGAAGGAGATGGAATTCCTTTTTTTCGGCCGGCCACTGTCGGTTTGTCCAGCGCCGAAATCGATCCGGATGGATGTGATGTGGCAGCGGGTAGCAGCTGCTAACTTTAGACTGCCTATCAATGAATATTAGTATTTAATTTAATGGTCATGGTTTAGGTTGACACTTGCTTAAAGTGCATCTATCTATCTATCAATCGAACGTTTTCCTATATAGTACTCCCTTTGTCTCATAATATAAGGGATTTTAAGTTTTTATTTACACTGTTTGACCACTCATTTTATTAAAAAAATTAAAATTATTAATTATTTTTGTGTGACTTACTTTATTATCCAAATTATTTTAATCACAACTTTTTGATTTTTATATTTGCACAAATTTTTTAAATAAAACGAATGGTCAAACAAACAAATAAAAACTCAAAATCTCTTATGTTATGAGACAGAGGGAGTATATGATATGTTATGTGTGCGTCTTGGTGAAGACACGTACTACTCCATTTTAGAGAAAAGCAAACCCTAACTACGAATCTGGATATATATATATATATATATATATATATATATATATATATAGATATATATATATATATATATATATAGATATATATATATATATATATATATATATATATATATATATATATATATATATATATATATATATATATATATATATATATATATATATATATATATATATATATATATATATATATATATATAGAGAGAGAGAGAGAGAGAGAGAGAGAGAGAGAGGGGTTCGTAATTAGAATTGGATTTTTTTTAAGAGGAGGGCTACGTGGTGAGGATCGATATGGGCAGGGCATCTGATTACATGGATGAAAGAATGAAGTAGAGGAAAGAATGGAAGGAAGGGTCGAGAGGAGGTGTCAGGGAGCAAGCAAGCCAAGACGATGGATGTAGCTAGGCCGTAGGCGGCTATAGCTATGGGGTGTGTCTGTCTCGGATGGATGGATGCATGCATGAAGACATGAAGTGGATCGGAGTGGAGTGATTCCTTGATCGAGGAGCATATGCAGTGGAGGCTGTCTGTTCACCGCACCGCAAAGCAGACACACGACGGCCGGCCGGCGGAAGGCGCCAAGGGCAGGCAGGTGATGCTCGCGGCCGCAGGGCAGTCATGCAGCTGATGGAGAAATATTGCAGCTATAGATTAGCTTGGGTCACAAACAGCCAAGCAAAACCGATCCATGGCCCAATCAAATGCTCTGCCGTGCCGATGATGAGCAGCAGCAAGCAACCAAGCTGAGATCGATCGATATATCGAGCTGGCAGGAGAAAATTAAAGCGGCAGCGCATATATATGCAGGAGAAATTTCTCCGGGCTCGCCTCCATCTCACGCGGACCGAAGCAAACCCGGACGTCGAGATCAGTGCAGCTATAAGCTAAGGGTAAGGGTAAGGTAGATGCCGGCGGCCGGCAAGGGGAGGGAGAGAGGAAAGGGTCAATGCAGGGGGCCAAACCGTGGGGCACATGTGTTCCCCGTTCCAAGGCCACATGCATGTGCCTTAGCCGCTTTTTGTTTCCACCACGCTCCCTTCTCCTTCTTCGTTCGCCTTGCCATTGTCTGTAGCTCCCCCTCACTCTCCTCACTGAAGCAGGGCTGCCTGCTAGCTAGTAAAACACAAAAGCGCCACTGTACCCGGTGTGGGTTTTATTTATATATATAACATAGGTTATTACATTGTTTACCCGCTGACTACGTGGCTATCCTCTACAAACCGGGATTTCAATACTATTATGGTGGTATCATGATAGTTGGATCAGGTGGCACGAGAGTTTTTGTACACATAAATATGGGTGGCGATCTAGTTTACGGATTAATTGATAGTCATTAATCTATATGTTCTTTTATGCTTGGAAAGGGTGTTTTGGTTCATTTGGCTGTATGCATCATATGCAGAGACCAGGGGAGGGTTCAGTGCGGTTGTATCATCTTAGTGTAATTTACTGAGTCTTAATAAAATTTCTATTATCTTAAAAAAGGCCATTGTACATATCATATCTTTATCAATATGTGCTTGCACATGCCACATAAGATATACATACCAGACAGCGGCAGGTTTCAAACACCGCTCCATCACCAAGTACTACTCTAGGGGCGGTTTCATTTATAAGTCTGATTGGTAAAACTTCAGCTCCAGCTTCATCTTTTCTGAAGCTAGAGTCCATCAAACGGTTTCAGTTTCACCTAAAAAGAGAGTGGAGGGACTAAAGTGCTATCACAAAATAAACTAGTGAGAGGAAGCAGGTTTCAGGCTGTTCCACAACTCCATTTCAGAAAAAAAAAATGCACCTTTTCACAAAAATTGAAAGGATGTGGTTAAACTAACGAGTCAACAAATACTCACCGTACATGTACGGACTCACTCCTATCCCTTAGGTCCAAATACTAGGGATATTCCGATTAATGTACACGTGCCTTCAATTATATATCCGATACCAAAGCCAAATCAACACATCACACACATCCTAAATATATCTCTGCAGCCACATGCATGATTAAGGACATGCATTGCTTTCATACTCACAAGTCACAATTCATGGTACATGTGTATATATATGGAGTTCAAACTAAGTATATTTGTATTCCAACAAATAATAATTAGCAGCAACACACACTCTCCATATTCTTATAGTCCCATATGGAGGACTATCCTGAAAATGACATATACACATCATGTACTCCAACTAATAATTAACAACAACACACTCCTCATGCATATTAGTAATTGTCACTTCCATGGACTCTCCTGAAAATGACAGGCACCATATAAGTAAAGAGTGACAATGTAACATCCCGACCTAGAGCTTAATAGAATTAATAGAATACTCATATCAACAAGTTGCAACTTTTTTTTCGGAAGCCAATCTCCAAAGAACTCTAGAGTTAAGCGTGCTTGGCCTGAAGCAATTTAGGATGGGTGACCGACCGGGAAATTCTTCCCGGGATGGGTGTTTCCTGGGTGCATGGATGGGTGTTTCCCGGGTGCACACGAGCCTGGGGGAAGGCGGGAAGAGTAGTCTATGACCTATGAATTCTATCGGATATATAGAGAAGCTAACAAGCTAGAACATGTTAATAATATATAAATTTATACAGCAATGCATGCATGTTTAACCAACACAAGTTGATCGGAGAGCCTCGGAGGCAAATATAATAATATACTAAGAGCGGCGGTAAAGATTCTCTAGCAGCACTAGTGTCGTCCTTGCATGTGTGCCATTCGTTCATTCATATTCTCAGCACTAGTGAAATTTACTTAGATTCCATGCATCGCACTCATCACAACTATCAAAGCTTAGCTAAGCTAGTAGCTGCTTCTTCTCCTATAAGTAGGGCGATCTCACTCTCTCGCAGCAAGCCAATTTAGCGAATTAAGCACACATCAATTGACCAAACCTATCTCTCTATCTCTCTCGAGCTAGCGAGCTCTAGGTGTTCGACACCGAACAAGGCAGCTAGTGGCGATGGACGGCGGCCACAGCCCGGACAGGCATGCGGCGGGGGAGCCGGTGAGGTCGCGGTGGACGCCGAAGCCGGAGCAGATACTCATCCTGGAGTCCATCTTCAACAGCGGCATGGTGAACCCGCCCAAGGACGAGACCGTCCGCATCCGCAAGCTGCTCGAGCGCTTCGGCGCCGTCGGCGACGCCAACGTCTTCTACTGGTTCCAGAACCGCCGCTCGCGCTCCCGCCGCCGCCAGCGCCAGCTGCAGGCGCAGGCGCAGGCGGCCGCGGCCGCCTCGTCGGGGTCTCCTCCGACTGCTTCGTCCGGTGGCCTCGCGCCTGGCCACGCCGGCTCGGCGGCTTCGTCGCTCGGGATGTTCGCGCACGGCGCCGCCGGGTACAGCTCCTCGTCGTCCTCGTCGTGGCCGTCCTCGCCGCCGTCGGTGGGGATGATGATGGGGGACGTGGACTACGGGGGCGGCGACGACCTGTTCGCCATCTCGAGGCAGATGGGGTACATGGACGGCGGCGGCGGCGGCGGCTCGTCCTCGTCGGCGGCCGCCGGTCAGCATCAGCAGCAGCAGCTCTACTACTCGTGTCAACCTGGTGAGCCCTTCATGCATGATGCATGTCCCCCCAATTTCCATTCGTCGGTGCTTTGATTAATTTGCCTTTAATTTCTCTCTTTCTCTCTAACTAAACATGCACATATATAGCTAGTTTTTTACTAGCATATATATGCATGCGCAATTACGCATGCAGATGCAGGGATGAGGGGAATTAATTGTTTCTGTTTGGTGCTAATAATTCTTGCTCTCCTAGTACAAATTCAGAGAAAATTTTTTCTTTTAATCTCTTTGCTTCGATCGATCTCTTCTAGAGTATAAAGGGACATGTACATGCGATCATATTACTGCATATATATACACCTGATCGTTTCATCCTCCAGGAATTCATATTTTGCCTTTCTTAATTTTAGTTTGTACTTATTTTGATCTTCCGCGTTGAATGTCTTTGAGACTTTGACTTGTATTTTTGCGGTAATTGTGATTGGGAACGATCAATTCGCAGTACTAGCTAGTGTACTACACTGATCAGTGATCGCCAAAAAAAAAAAGTGTACTACACTGAAATAAGAGAATTAAGGGCGGAGACTAGCTAGCTAATGTCTTGTTCTTTATCTAGTAGTAGCAAATATGCTTCATGCATGCATACTAAATAAACTAATACTGCCAATTTAGCCATGCATGCATATATAATCGTACTACATTATATGCATATGGAGTATATATATATATAATGCAATTAATACTACTAGTTGAATTGTTGCATGCGTGAATGGCGCAATACAATATATGTAGTATATTATGCAGATGCAGGCATGTTTTTGTCATGGATCTGTAGATATGCATGAGTATACTTATAATTTAGACATAGGAGTGATACTAGCTAGGACACTGAATTTCTAACCACCGGCCAGCCGATCAATGGTAGTACTACTTATTATTAGTTAATCATCAAGTAAAGCCACCTATTGATCGATCGATCATATATATGTACACTGTATATATCACTCCAGTTGTAGTAGTAGGAGTAGTACTTTTGCAATAATTGAGAAGTAGTCCTTGTCCGAAGTGACATTGGATATGTAGGTAATGTGAATTGGGAAAAGAAAAATGATGGATATGAATGATATGTGCAGCGACGATGACGGTGTTCATCAACGGAGTGGCGACGGAGGTGCCAAGGGGACCGATCGATCTGAGATCAATGTTTGGGCAGGACGTGATGCTGGTGCATTCAACGGGTGCTCTTCTTCCAGCCAACGAGTACGGCATCCTCCTCCATTCCCTCCAGATGGGCGAGAGCTACTTCCTGGTCAGTCTCAGTCCTGATCGATCACTAGCTAGCTCCAACTTAAATCAATTCGATTCTCTCATCACAATGCACTGTCACTAAGCTAACTAGCTATATACCCTGTCAATTAATTACTTACTTACAGAACAATTAATCGATCTATAGTCAATTAATTAACAAGGCGTTGTATCATCGATCTATGTATATGTGACAGGTCACGAGGTCGTCTTGATCGAGTTGAGCGATTAATTCGTCGATTGATTGATGGCAACGTATTGTGTCAGCAAGATTTAGGTACCCTTGTCCGTTGGATCAGATCGATATGCGAGCAACGCATGCTTTGCAGGTGCCGGCCGGTTAATTACGCGATCGATCGAGCTAGCTATTAGCAGATGATGAATGCTGCACGTACGCAATGGCAATTGTCACTGCGACGAGCCTGCATATATATGAACGATCCATTGATCGTCATTCTAGCGTCCAAGCACGATATATAGTACAAGTATATACTATACAATGCAATTGCAGCAACGAACTAGTTAATTATAATACAGATAATGCATGTGTACTTCTGTGGCCATACATATATAGAGAGAGAGAGAGGGTTAATTACTACTCTATATTATTTTTCATCTAGCTGATCTCTGTGTGTAAAACTTGTATGTATCTCTCGATCGTCATATCAGAATACTTATATATGTATATTTTACATTTATATATATAGCCGTCTCGATCGCCAAGCAAATTACCGCATGCCTGCATGAATGTAATTGTTTTCTTCTTTGACGCATGCATGAATGTAGTAGTACGATTAATAATGTAAATCATTCACTGAAGAATAACACCCGCCGTTTGAATATATTAATGTGCGGCCGGGGCCGGAATCATGCATGAACCTGAATTACCAATTAAGCATAGCTATATATTGATAAAATCATTTCATGTGTCATATATATAACCGTGTGTGAGAGAGAAATTAGCTTTTATATATACTACTCCCTTCATTTCACAATGTAAGTCATTCTAACATTTCTCATATTCATATTGATGTTAACGAATCTAGACATACAAATCTATCTAGATTCATTAAAATAAATATAAATGTAGGAAATGTTAAAATGACTTATATTATGATACGGAGGAAGTACATGTATAAAGAAAAACTAAAGCGGTCGGTCGATCTGGTCGCAAGTGGCGAGCTCACCGCCTCTACCGACCAAAAGGAGGCTACCGCGTGTCATTCGTTCTTCTACTACCAAGTACTCCACTCCACTTAAAACTCTCCCTCTCTTTTCTTAATTCTAGCCCAGCTTAGCTACTAGCAGCCTAGTACCAAAAATGCATCGATCGAATGTACTACACTACACTTTTGAGTATGTGTTTTCTATGCCCAACTCTGGCAGCAGCAAGCATCAGTCAAACCACTACTATACTTTTGAGTACCCTACTTACAGAATGCTATTACAATCTTTTAACCAGTTCAATTGGAGCATACTTTGAATGAATCATGAATGGATGCTTGCTTCTGCGACTAGGTTAGGATGCATACCTGCTGCCTGCCTAACATCGGCTTGCGACTGCAGCCACCAAGAAAACAGTGAGCTTTGACCCATGCATGATGCATCCCCTGCCTGCCCACACATGGATCATGGACTATTTAATTTGTTATTCCCTTGCGTTAGTTGTGTTAACACCACCCCCAAAGTTAGTATATATCACAGGATTAAATATACAATTATCTATCATATCAGATTCCTTTCTACTAGGAGTACTCTGTTTTCCAACAAGCAGGTTAAACTTTTTGAGTGCACTGATGACTGATGAATGCATGCTAGTCTAAGCTCAAGGGTGCCCAACTAACATTCAGTAACAAAGCAATCAATGGAAATGAAAACTGGTCAGTTGTCACATCCACAATAAGCGTACTGAATCATAAAGGAAAGCTTCAGACTTCGGTCTACATTCTACACAGATGCTAATATAAAGGCAACACAGCCGAACAAAAGGACAGAGGTACTTCAACTAATGCAGGTCATCATAGAGGTAACTAAGGGATCATTAGAGAACCAAAGAAAGCAACAAGTAAACATCACTCAGACGCAGTACAAAAATGCTAACCATTTTCTTCAGAGTTGAACCTCTTGTCAGGCAGCAGATCTTTTTTTTTTTTCCTTTCTGAAACCTGTCAGGTAAATATATGGGCCATTGATCACAGAGCTGAAAGATCAGCAGAATACTATCAATATCCTTTAGGCAAAGCTATTAACAATTATTATTATTGTACAACAAAACATATGCTGACAGCCTGATCATGAACCCAGTAGACTGGTGCATGCTCCACAGGCAAATTATAGAAAAATGTCAAGAATAGTACTCTTCAGGTTTCAATAGTACAGATCACGCTGCCTCCATGTTTGCAGCAGCGCCTACATCGCCAATCATCCTTCAGGCTGTAGCACTTGCTTAAATTATAGTAGTAACATGTTCTACAATTGTCACACAATTTCTTCCATATACATCACGTTGTCTCCTGGAAAGATTGCGATCGCGATAAGGCTGCTGGATTCGCCTGCAGGACTCGTGCAGCACCGGATATCTGCTCCCTGCTTTCAGGTTTCGACTGGAATGGTCTGAACATGCTACGGTCACCAGGTTCAATGCCAAGGGTTGTCCAGATTGAGCTCTTTGCAGCTTCGTCAGGATCATCGATCCGAAGCGTTTTCGGAATCCACAAGTTTTTCTCTGCCTTGTCATCTCCTTGCGGTTTGGAGTCCCTGGAGTGCTTTCCTAGGACAGGAGAGCCGTTGTCTGAACATGTACTAGTGCTTGTGGGAGATGAAGCTGACACGCTGCAATTAGGTTGAATCCATGGCGAGCTCCATGCACCATTTGGCCAGGGAGAAATGAAGGGCCAAACTGAAGATGGAATTACCGGAAAGTATCCTGGTACCGGCATCACTGGTGGCATGCTCCACTGAACACTAGTCGTGCTTCCATTGTCTGAAGAATTTGCTGGTTCAGCTGGTGCTGGGCATACCGGTGGTGCCATGGCAGGAATGCCATTCCATGCTGGACTCCATGGGTACACAAAAGGAGGACCAGGGAAGCATGGTATGGGATGCATGGGAGGGACTCCACTGTGCCCAACAATTCCATTTTGATGCCCACTAACAGCTCCATTAACTGGTTCATTCCGGGGACTATCTGAAGTTGTTCCTGAAGCCGGGCAGGTCTGGGTTTCTCCATTTCTGGGTTGTGCTGTTGAGGTAGGCTTGGCATTCTTACTCTGCTCTCCAATTTTCAGCACAGAGGCCATGGAATTACAGAGTGGGGAATCAGGTGCAAATTTAACTGCCGTTGCTGTTTGATCTCCTTTTATAGAGAGTTGATAGAGGGGAGCATCTCCAGCAGGAGCAGCTAGATTGCTGCCTGGGATCAATATACTGCGGCAATTTGCAGTGGAGCTCTTACTCTTGCGCCTACCAGCACCAACAGGGAGGTTCCTCATGCTTCCACCTGCCGTCCAATATCTCTGACAACTCTTGCAAAAATGTCTTGGCTGGTTAATGTTGTAGTTGTTGTAGTAGCAGAACTTTGTATCCATGCTGTTGCAACGAGGACAAGGCAGGATCTTGTCTGGCTTCTTCAGGACCTTCTCTTCACTCGATCCACCACCCTCTGTTTGAGCTGCCTCAGATTTGGACTCTGATCCAGTCATTTCATCATTGCTAGGTGTTTGATTCTCACACTCGCTGGAACTATTAAAGCTAGAACTATTCGTCTGATCAGCATCTAACTCCTGATCTGTGCATGGCTTTTCTTCACTGATCCTCATGTCTCCTGTATCCTCACATGAATCCTGACGATCACATAATGACTCAGTAAAACAAGTTGCATCGCAGAAGCAACAAGCATTTTTTTTTAGAAAACTAGATCAAACAATATGGTATACAAATTCAAGCACTTTATCTACACATTGGGAAAAACAGCACTTAATATGAATTTACGACACCGTATTCACTACAAGCAATTTTTATCTTGAACTAGCTGAACTTGCCGCTTTTTTGCGCAAAGCTAAATTAATGCTTATTTGGAAGTGACTGCATGTAATATACAACTATTGCTTGTATTACCATAAGAGCAATTTTATAGTCTTTGAGGAGGTACCATGAGGTACCAAAAATTTAGTGTAAAATTTGGTACCTCCTAGTACTAGGTACCAAATTTACAATAGAAAATGTGGTACCTCCTTAAGGACTATAAAATTGCTCTTACCATAAATGCAATTATATCTTGTATACAATTATATTGATCAATTGCCTTTATAATATGGACTCATCATGATTACTAACATAGATCTTTCTCTTTCCCCCATGAAAAATGTGGTAATTTTGAGGCCTCAAAGCAAACATGATGGCTACTTTTGGCCTTCTCTTCATAATACTACAATGGATGCCTTACTTGCATATGGGAAAAAATTCTTGGCAACTAAGCATGCAATCTCTCGTGGATCATCTTATTTGGTAGAGTTGGTTAGCATAAGGAGCTTGCTATAGTTCAAATGACCTGAAAGAATCGATTAATTTGTTTCAAAGGAAGGCATGGCTGGATTTCAGTGGTGGCATAAACTCTCCATGTTGATCTGGGTGATTGCAAGGATGATTAAGGGCATGACTATTGTTTTTGTTGCAAGCGACGGATCCTTTTTATAGCACATCATTTGCATGCATCAGTTTCCCATGACTACAGTACAGCAACGAAGTTTGTTAATCCCAACAGTGTTACAGCATATGGTTCTCGGACCTAGTAGCTGCTCTGTGGGTGCAAGTGTCAGACTTCATGTTTGAGATCAGTCCAAGCTGAGTTAGGATCTAGAGGATAAATATTCCCATTTGAAATGTATTTGTGCTTCTGTGCAGAAGCAAGAGCACAAATCAAGCAACATCACGGTAGCAAACTACACAAGCCATTTCTGTCTACAGAGTAGCACCAGAGAGCAACTTCTGAAAACCCCATGAAAGATTTCTACTTAGAATCAGCACCAACCTATTACCTAGTACTCGAAAGCTGCTTGCAAAATAGTACTAGTACTCAAGAGCAGAAGAACTTTTAGAGAGTTGAGTAAACAATTGGACTTCTCTCTTGCTCTGCCTACCCAAACTTCATGTAGAAATAGAGCTAATGAGCGTGCTATTACTATCCATAAGACCCGATCAAAAAATCGTTTTTTTTTTGTAATTATCTCGCTTAATCCAAAAAGGTTGTCATGGTGCCTAACTAATCAATCACCACCGAAAGATGCAAATTACGTGAAGGATTGGAGTGTAACGAGTACCAACATAAGATCGAGCACATGATTATACTACGAATTAGCTGAAATAACTATGCAATTCGACCATATATTGCAGTATTAATCGAACAATTTTATCTATACCTTACTGACCAAGAACTGAAGCAGCTAACACACGGATGGATGTTGTTCCAAACAACTTTACCAATTACAAACAGTCGCACCGCAACGCGAGAACAAAAACAGTGCAAAATCAGCTCGGAATATAAAAGAACCGCACCTTTTTCCTCGAATCAAAGTCACCAAAAAGAACTATAAAAAACAGAAATTTTCACGAACTGAAAGAGGGGGGAAAACAGAGGAGATTACGAAAAACAGAAAAGAAAAAAGAAACAGGGGGGTCGAGGCGAGCTCACCTTCTCCGGCGTCTGCGGGGGCGGAGGCACGTGGGATTCCGGCGGCGGGTGAGGAGGGGAGGCGGCGGCGAGGTCGTCCATGGAGATGGTACATGGGCAAGAGAGAGAGAGAGAGAGAGATCCGACAAGTGGAGTTTGCCATTGGCAACGCTACCACAAAGGGGAAAAAGATTTCCTCTTTCCTTCTTGCACAAACACCCCTGTAATGTTAATCAAATTTCATTTTAGTCCTCCTCTCTAAACGGGTCTCTCACTTGCATTGCTTATAGTTAGTTATAGCCGCGTGGGTGTTAGCTTAGCCATGCTTGGCCCATGATGCCTCCATTAGTCTCACATGGTTTATTCACATGCTTTCATAGAAAAACAGTTGTAGCAAGAAATGATGTACTGTTATACTCCTAGCTACATGAACATGAGAGCTCCATCGGTTGGTCTAATAAGTCAAAGTAAAAGCCAAAATTTAAAGTTTTAAATTTGAATTTGAAGTTCATTTTAACATATTTTCAACATAATCTCTTTTTAGCACTGGCTTTTAAGTTGCTATGAACAAATATATAAAAGTTTTACCTATAAATTAACTTCTATTTCCTAATAAGCCATTTAAAATGGCTTATTACTAGGAAATATGGGCAACCAATAAGACTGCGTTTTTCTTTCTATGCGTAACAAACAAAAACAATAAATTTGTTGCCTTTTAGAAAGTTGGATTTATTTTCATCTAGCACCTAAATTCAAGCGGTGTTTAGTTTAATACTGCAGCAAAACAACATTAAACACGTACAACGTTTACTAACAGTGGGCTCTTAGATTTGCCATCTAGCCAACTAACAAATTTGGTAATACTACATATGTAATAAAGAAAAAGAAAAGGCATCGATATTAAGCTAAACATCATTTCTTAGCTTAGTCATATAGAAACAAAAGATTTTTTTTCCTTCATGAGACGGAGAAAATAACAGTAGAGTAAAAAAAAATTATTTTGGTGGATTAATATTTAGGGTCTATATAATCCCAACTATTATAAAGTGATAGCATTATAAATGACAAGTATTGCTTAAAACCCATACAAGACTCTACCTTTCAACATGCCAAAGTTATAAACCAGATTGGATCATGGGAATGGGTACCAAGTTACCAACCAGCATCCACTTGAGGAACAAAGTGTTTTTGTAGTTAAGAGATAGTGAAGGGGTTGATTCAACAAAGGGGCAGCTGGGGTTTACTTTACCGGGTCAGGCCGGTGACCGGTGACCGGCGTGCCCGGTCGGAGTCCTAGTCAGCGCGCGGAGAGCGATCCTGGGCCACAAATCCCCCTCCCGTGGGGCCCACCGCCGCCAGATCACCCGGTCGTGTACAACCACCCGGGTGCCCGTACCGGATACCACGCGCCCGCCTTAGTTTATTCCGTCTCGTGCCACTTGGAGAACGCGGGTCAATGACACGTGGGCCAGGGTGCATACCATGGCCCACATGTCAGTGGCTTTGATAGTGGGGTGATGAGGTAGCTTTGGGTTTTTGATGAGGAGGAAAAGTAATGGAGGACGGCAAAAGGCGCTTTCGGCTTTATTTTAGTGCTTTTGGTTTTATTGGAGGAACTCCACATGGCCCACGGCCCCTCTCCATTTTTTTTTTTGTTTTTCCTCTTTTGAGGGTGTTTTTCTTTAAGGGAGAATGATGATATGTTTTTGCTACACAAACCTGACCTGTTACTAACAAATTGTATTTTAAGAAGCATGTGCATATAGCTATTCTTCATACTGCATAAAAGAAAATCGTTATGCTCAGTCTTTCTTTTCTTTTACAAAAGAGTGTGCAACATATATTATCCTTATCCATGTATTATTTCAGCCATAGATAACGTACTCCTTGATAACAAGATCTTATCATAAAGATGAGTGTGCATACATGTAGGTGACCTTTCGCGTTTGAATTGTGTTTCTCTATAAAAGAAAAATCATTTCTTTCTTTCTCTCGGCAAAAAAACTTTATTTCTAAAAGAATATATTTACAGAGCTTCTGCCTCACTTCCGTGAAAAACAAGTAAAAGTAAAATACAGTACAACAAATCAAAGCTGCAGGAATGGATGTTGCGGCAAAAATTGGTCCATGTTAGGGAAACCATGGACAGACAGATAGTGCCAGGTCTTTCATGGATAACGCTACGAATGAATAAATGAATGGCTCAAGAGAAAAAAAAATTAAGGTACTTCCTTCGTTTCACAATATAAGTTATTCTAACATTTACCACATTCATATTGATGTTAATAAATCTAGATAGATATGCATGTCTAGATTCATTAACATCAATATAAATGTGGAAAATATTAAAATGAATTATATTGTGAAACGGAGGAAGTACTCCGTAATTATATTTCCAGCTACCTTAGCTTAGCAGCAGCACCATGCATGCTGGCCGACATGATGCACACGCTGGTCTCACTATTATTATTTTATTTCTTTTCTTCAGTTTCTTTCTGCCTCCACTGATCCACGTACGCATGCAAAATGCAAGCAAAATCTATTTAGGACCTTTTTAGCACAAATGTATAGCAGTGTTGCACCAATGCACCTATCCACACATCCACCCTGGCTTCCTTGCAGCCACATGATAAAGATCTTTTCCTGTGCTGCCATTTCTTGGGCAATATATATAATAATACGAAATGTGTTCATACAGTTTGCATCTGGCTTTTGCAACTTGCAAGATCACATGATGGACCATGCATGATGCTGGTCCCTCTATAGTTAACCCTTGGGTACCTAAACAACTGAACTTATGCAGTGGCCACATGATGAAGACTATCTGGTCTTTCCTTGCTCCTCTTGCACAACAAAATTCAGAAAACTAGCTCTCTCTTTTTTATATACATAACTCAGACAACTACTCCTAGCTAGTACTGCTTGATGCATAATATGTTATTAGTATCTCCTATAAACCAAGATTAGATGGGCTGGTCAATCAGTCATAAACAAACATAACCCAAAAATAAATGTGCTTCGGAGGGAGAGAGTAGTGGAGGGAATAAGGCCAATAAGAAAACATTGGCACCACAAAACAAAACAATAACGAGTAACAGTTGAGTAATGTTGGATATTTTTATCTGGCTGACGAAGGAGGGGCTTCCTGCCTACCGCCAGGCCGTACTCCAAAATACTATTTTCTCCGTCCCATAAAAAATAAATCTAGAACCGGATGTGACATATTCTAATACTACGAATCTAGACATATACAGTAATAGGTTATGTCTTATCCATTATTAGGTTGGTTTTTTATAGGACTGAGGGAGTACTCCCTTCGTTAGTTATTGAATAATTGACATTGACACGGTTAAAATTACACTTTAACCTCTTATTTTATAAAAAAATAAATACTAAATAAATGTTATATTATCAAAGTGTATAGCAGGCTAATTGTTTCGCCTACCATTGATAAATCGTAAAACAGTGTATAAAAAAGAAAATTGTTGGTAGAACTTTTATATATGTGTTATTCGTGATTTAAAAGTTAATCATAGAAAATAAACTACGACGAAGAAACCCTCTAAATCAACTAAAAAATTTAAAATTTAATAGCAGGTTATAGGCTGAAAGCTGCAAACAATGGTTTCATATAGTTATAAATATAACCTTAAAAATTTTATGTGTTAGTATAATTATTTAAAACTAAAGTTTTGTACTTAACAGTGTAACGCTTATTCGAGATCGGAGAGAGGGGTAGTATTTTCGTTGGAACTAAATACAGAATACTCGTGCACTTACCAACATGGCAACATGCAACTAGCTAGCTTTACAATTGAACCACAAGTGGCAAGGGAAAAAAAATAAAAAATATTCGTGTGCATCCACTCAGCTCTTGTCCTTTCCCGAAAAAGATCTAGGCCCATTCCAAAGAGAGAAAAAAGAGTGGCCACGTAGTGTACTTTCAGTTTCCAATTTCAATTTTTCGTAAAAGGCCTCCATGATTCGTGCCGGACCGAAGTGTCAACCATTCAGCTCTATCACATGATGAATATTTTACTGAGGAATCACATGATAAATCCGAAGCCCAATGTAGTTCAAACAGTAGCTTAATTAGGCTGTGTGTGTTTTATTGTGATGGGTTGAGTTTAGATAACATCACTTACTTTGTTATGCAAATACTTCTTGAAATTCTTAGGAGAACTAGTAGTAGGTTGATCTTAATCAGATGAGTATGGTTTTCAAAATTGCGGCAACTAATTTCGTGTTAGAATAAATTTATAAAACGCAATAAGCTTATGTCAGTATTGGAGGTAAATCTACATATAACATTTATTTTTTTTAAAAAAATAGTATTTGAGAAATTATTGATAGTTAGAATTTTAAAGGGACCATCAAATATTTATGACAGTAGGCAGTTAATAGTAGAAGATACAGTGATGCGATGTGTGCCAGCTGCTGCCAAAGCTCAAGTCTGAAGAAAGAGTACAGCACGCAATTCTTCAGGCCTCTTTTAGATGGGCCTTACTCTGGGCTCATCTTTGTTTAAAGACCTGTAAAATTCCAGCCCATACATGTGAATTGGCCAGGATTGAGGCCCATATCAGCGAGGTCCATGACACAGATTGGAATATCTGCCGAAGTGAGAAATGGATAATGGAAAATCGAAAGCATGTACAGGAATTTTCAGAGATTAGCCTACTTACGTAATAGTATTATTATTATTTTGAGAAGTATATGACAAAAATAACTTCATCTAATATAATACACGGTTACAGTAAATCATGCGTTAAAAAAAAACTGCCTCCCGATCAGTCTCTACATGAACTAGATTACATATATTCAGAGAAATTAAAGCACCTTCCTTATTGATCATACATGGCGATCGACCATCTTTGGCTTAATTTCATCGTGCTCATAGCAAGAAATGAATCACTTGCCCAGTTGCTGCTTGCTAATTTCTACTACCTGCTTTTCTCCATCGATCAGTTAAGTTGGTTCAGCTCCAACCTGCACCATTCAGATCGATGTTTTCGCGCCTGTGAGAGTGAGACGACGACCTGCCATTGATGCTGAGGTCCAGCTCCGACGCCTGCAGCGTGCTCATCTCGCGGCGCCGTTCGTCCGAACACGATCGTCGCCTGCTCGGCTCGTTGGGGAACAGCAGGTAGTGGTGCTCCATGTCGTCCTTGCCTGATCTTGCCGCTGCCGGCTCAAATGGCGGCAAGCCGATGGACAGGATGTCCTGCTCTCCTCTGTGACCATGAGAGTGCGAGTGATGCGAGCCCTCGCAGTCGCAGGCGGTCAGGCAGCTGTCCACCGATCCATCGCCGACCTGCTGCTGCTGCTGGTGATGGTGAAGCTGGGTGTGCTCGTTTTGGTGGCGTTTCGATGAGGAGGCGTTTGCAGTTGCAGCAGTTTCTGCTACGGCGATGGTGCCGAGTGCCTCCTGCGCCTTCTCCAGCACTGACTGCAGATACTTTCCTTGGGCTTCAATCCGAAGTTGCAGGTGTCTTTGTACCTTTTATTTTCAGGATCCATGATCACTTACAAATACTACTGATTTATTTATTAGGAGACACAAGACTATTTCTATGCATTGTTACATATATTCCATCGAGAAACAACTGAAAGATTTTTATATATACCTCTAGTTGTTCATGCAGCCGTCTCTGCACCTCAATTTGCATCTGGAAGGCTTCATTTATGTGCATAGAACTGCTAAAAAGATTGTGAAATATACGTTACATCCTGATGTTTGATGTTTCTATTCATATGAGAGAAAAAAAATAACTTTATTTGCTTCTTAGTTACCTGCTTGTCTGCGTCTCTAGGTCCAAGTGACTAGCTGGTGATCCATTTCCTTCACATGGTTTATCTATCTCTGTCGTACTACAGCCTAACACTGAAACGTGAAAGCAAATTTACTATCTTGCCTATTGCTAATACTGATAATCAAGCTACTTCAGAGTTCAGAATCATGTAGCACTTACCACCTTGTGCACGGGAAGCATTGGCTTGAGATTGAAGATTCTTGCTAAGTCGGTATTTCTACAATAAAAGCAGCCAACTTAATTTCTATCTTCAAGTCACGAATAATGCTAGACACCTATAGTTTAAACATCTTTGAAAATGTACCTGAAGATGACTCTTAAGATGGTAAAGGGTTAATCCAGGAATTCCCATGAGCCTCATGATTGTTTTCGGCGTCGCCTCTGCAGAAGTTTCAAGTGCAGCCATTGTAAGATATGCAAAATTACCATTCCTCTGCTGCTTCAAAGCATGAATGATTAATTAAGTTTTGAATACTCACTGTCCGGCCCTCCCAGCTGATTTACTGCTTCGACAAAACGCTCATGCAACTCTGATGT
Source organism: Oryza meridionalis (assembly GCA_000338895.3). NCBI lineage: Eukaryota > Viridiplantae > Streptophyta > Magnoliopsida > Poales > Poaceae > Oryza > Oryza meridionalis. The sequence continues at coordinate 29,950,265 of CM002530.2, forward strand.
CCATTTTAACCGAGGTTTAGCGTCGGTCGAGAGGACAAGCCCTGATGATGAATCTGCTCCGCCTTGCAGGAGAAATTGCTTCTCCGGAGGCAAACCCGGCCTTGAAGACAGGTGCTGGCTATCACTCTGAACCTGTTGCTGATGATACATCATCTGCCATCAAAGATGTCATGTTACTAATTTGCATACATCATCTTGTGTGAGCATGCATATGATATGAAAGGCCTATCTTCCATGCATGGTTCAAAGAAACTAACACAGTAGTACATACAGACCTGTTCAGTTCGAGTCATGCACTGAAATGTCTGTCTGCTTGTAGTAGGCTGCACATTTATCAGTAGTGATAAGATCCTCTGCAGCCTTTTTCAGTGCCTCTATTTGTAGTAACCAAAGACTTGATTGGATTATGTGTGTATGGTCTTCTGGGAGTGAGACAACCTTGGCTTCTTCAGACTATCTGCCTCTCCAATGACTAGCTGCTGCTGCCTCTGCTCATGTCAAGGTCTCAAGCAGAGAGTCTTGAGTCTTTATAAGGCAGAGAAGAGAATGTGGAATCACTGGGACAACACACACACTCAAGCCTGCCTGACCCAATCTTTGCAGCAACTGAAAAGAGATATTATCCTTATTCTCTCAGGGTACCCGTGGACCCTAACCTCTGCCGATCTTTTCCATTGTAAATTCCAAAAACGCTCTCCCATTCTGATTATACACTTGTACCAACTTTGGTTGAAATTACATGGCACATGAGAAGGGCGAAAGGCGAAGAACAATCTTTTATTTTTCTTCTTTTTCTTTTCTTTTGAGAAACTAGGGGGAGGGAGGGAGGGGGGAGCACCTTATTCTCATGACAACTTTGGGGCTGTGGTGCTGCAAACCTATGGTGTTAGAACTTGCCGGCCTCTTCGGCTGGATTCCTGAATGATATCCATAGTTGAGAACTAATTCTGGTCTCCACTGCATTTCTGGAGGCCTATAAGTGTTGAAATGAAAGGGCAACATCTGTGGTCAATCAGCATTGGTTAGGATTCCATATGATCTGCTGTATTATCACAATGAATTGTTTCGCATTTTTGCCCGGATGCGGTGTACATATGTGTGCACAAGTTCTTTCTTTCTTGATCAGAATTCAGGCACACTTGGTTAAGGAATAATAGAGTGGTTAACTTAAGAGGCCCAAAGTTCTTTTGACTGCAGCTGCAGCTGCAGGCATCCAGAAGAAGAATTGTGCAAAGTTGCCTGCATAGAGTGAAAGTGAAGGTGCCCATTCTATAACCCCTTTGATGCCTTCTTGGGGTTGCACAAAGGCATGGAATGGAATAATGGAATAAGCATAGAATTCCCTTTTGTCTCCTTTGGTAAGTTTGGCACCTGTTCAGCTACCTGCAAGCCAAAGCAAGCTGCTGGTAGGGTTAAGGCAATCTAAATAGGGCTGTGTCTGTGTGACCTTTTAAGCCATTGCCGTAACTTCGCTGCTGTTCTTCATATGGCACCCAAAAGTGAGCTTAAAATGAAGGTTTAGTTCCAACGTTTTTAAGCACTCTTTGCTGCTTTCTCTTTATTCCTGCCTCAAAAAAAACGCCTCTAGAAGTATCAGCAGCACTCCCATCCTCGTCCACTCAGGTTTAAATCCGGGCTAGGATCCCCTACCGTCGAAGTCACACAACTTTGTTACTGACATATGGGTCTAATGAAACCTAGACCCACATGTCAATGATAAAGTTACTGTGACTTTAAAGTTAGAGGAACTTGGTTCATTTAAATTCTACTGGTACCAACTAACAGGTACACATTCAGCAAGCCATACCACAAATTTTAATGAACGCTAGGGCTTCTTGTCAGATCTCAAAGGGAGATGATCATACTTGCATGCTCCCACAGTGCTACGTCATGTGCGTTTCATGATTGCATCAGCATCTGTAATCCTTTAGAAGTTTATAGACTCCTGCCATGTGAAAATGAGAGGAATCTAGACGATAAACTTGCGGCGTAGTGGACTAGAGTTTTATCCCCCATGACCCTTCTTTCTACACCCCAATTAACCTTGTCAAGTTGGTGTTGCTCAGGAAGACAACTTGTTAATTGCAAGGGCTGTAAATATTCCTCACAAAATTTACCTTTATTAGCCCTTTTTATATACTAGTACGGCCTGTTTCACTCGCGTAATAAGTAGGAATAATTCATCCAGCCTGTTATGTTAATGTTTGGTCAAGTACAGTTGTGTTGTTTCAGATTATCAAACTACTCCAGGTAGGATACAAAGTTAATAACGCAATATGTGCCACGAGAGTGATAAACCAGAGATCAAGTATTCAGATGCTGCAGGTCTAGTTGAAAAAGATTGACAGAGTATGGGCATACAAAGGCAGAGCACATCAGTATTTTCGTTGTTCTTTCAAAAGTCCCTTGCATTGCACTTATATTCGGATTTGTGCCTGTTGCTGTTACGTGGTTCGATACAATTTCATCTAAGTTGGTAAGGGAATCTTGGTGGCTAACCCAGGTACGGATATCACTTGTACTAAGATAAGCAAAGTGCTCTTGTGATATGGTATCTATACCTGTATTTCCTTAGCTATATATCGAAGTTGAATATGTTCTGTTCCAGCTGATAGCTGCCTGATTCTCCAGCTTTGGTCGATCGTGAGTTGTCAACAAAGGTAACCGATCAATGATCATACAGAGAAACTAAAACCATGTTTATGCTCCAACAGCATCGGTTCGTGAAAGAAAAAAAGAACTATAACACGGTACCGTAGAATATGGAATAAACTCCTTCAGCCCTTATGGCCTTAGCTTTCTCTAACTCCGTTTTATGCTGTTATATATTTGGGAAAAGAATACATGAATACATTCGGTTGTTACTTGTTAAATGTTTGGTATCATATGCTTTTGTTCTCTCCTTGCCCATCTGTCCGGCTGGTAACCTCTGTTGACAGTTTCATGCATGTAACTCTTGATGCTCGCATGCCCATTTACTTGTTGAAATTAAAGCACACTAAACCAAACATCACAACATGAATTAACTAGGCGTTAGCCAAATGCCAACTTAGCATACCGGTACCAGGATGATAGAATATTTGTACTAACTTAGAATTCTGATCATGCATGCGCACTGCTCATCTATCTCTTGTTGAAAGAAATAGGGGGTCCAAAAATGTTCGTCAGTCCATATTAGCCACTGTGTTCGATGTACAAATATCGAGGTTGAACTTAAACCAGGTGTTGGGAGTTCCACAATAGCTACAGCTAATGCACGAAGAACAATTTTTGGTGCATGCATAAGGGCCACTGCAGCTGAAAGGAATGAAGAACTAGGATACCTGGAAACAACTCTGCTATTTTCTCATCTGTGTCAAAAGATTCGCTGGGGGTCCTCCAGATCCAGCAGAGCCACTCCCAGCAAATGCCGAGAAGCCAGACCCTTGATTACCACCAAAAGCTCCAAATCCACCTTTCCAAATCAACCAAATGGAGTTAATTCTCAGAAAAATGAAGATGGAGTTAACAGATTCTAAGAAAAAAAAAGTGTGAGATATGTGCATTAAAGCTTTAGTAGCTGTGGAGCAAATTGGAGCTTAAGTCACATTTGTCCAGACGGTCAAACTGCTTGTACCAAATACATTATTTTCAATTAAAAGGAATACCTTGATTTTTAATCCTTTTTGCCAGTAAAGAATGGTTAGGCATATATCATTTGCCAAAACCATACGAGAACTTAGAAGTTACAAATGACAACACTATATTTAAGTTATGAAATATATTGGAAAAGATGGTTAGGCAAAATGATCAATGATTACTCGATCAATAATGGATAAATCCATTATATGCTATAGAGCTAAGTAAATCATGGTATGCAGAACAGTTTATGACTTACCGATTGAAAACTAGCTGTGAATGAACTTAAATTAGCACGCTACTGCTAGAGCAAATACCAAATACTATTATTCACAAGGAAAATAAAAGTAACGCATTTATGTAGAATAGACCTAATAGAGCAGCCTTACCAAAGTCAAAAACAGACTGCTCATGTTCCTAATATGGAAATAGACTGCTCATGTTCCTAATATGGAAATTTAGTTCCACATTTGGTTATATGCTAGCAGTTCAAGTTTAAAGAATAGTTGGGGCGTGGCAAGCTTTCTAAATTTCACAACATTGTCACAATATATATCAATCAACAAGATCAAGTTGATAATCACCGGTTCGATAATTAACTACTATTCTAGGACATGTCTCAAACACAAAGATGTGGACACATCTAACCATGAACATGTTGATGTAGGCTACATCATCATGATCTCAGACGAAAACAGCAAAAATCCAGAGAGCTCACCACTGCTGAAGCCACTTCCCTGGGCTGCACCTCCAAAGCCGCCACCAGATGAAGCCGGAGCCGCAAAACCCCCACCTTTGGAGGCAAGAGCAGCAAACCCTCCACCAGTAGCAGCAGCAGCAAATCCTCCGCCAGCAGGAGCAGCAGCTGCAGAAAAGCCACCGCCTGTTGCACCACCAGCAAATCCAGAATTGCTAGAAAAGCCCCCGGAAGCAGAGGCACTAGCGAATCCACCAAATCCCCCAGCACCGAAACTTCCCAATTGGCGTGATTGTCCAAAAGAACCCAGGACAGATCCAAGTGCTTGCTGAGCACCAAACTGTGCAGGCTGCCCAAATCCTGACTGCTGTGCTGTCCCAATTTGTGCAGGCTGCCCAAATCCTGACTGTTGCGCAACTCCAACTTGTGCTGGTTGGCCAAATCCTGACTGAATTTGTGCTGGCTGACCAAATCCTGCCTGCTGCCCAGCTCCAATTTGTGAAGGCTGCCCAAACCCTGACTGCTGCCCTGATCCAATCTGTGCAGACTGTCCGAATCCACTAAGCCCACTTGAGAATGCACTAGAAAATGTACTTGAGCTAGTTGATTGAGATGACTGCGCTGGCTGAGCTGAGGGAATACTAAGTGACGCCGGACGGAAAAGCTGTCCTGGACTGGTTGTCAGGGTAAATGACGAACCTGAACTCTTATTGTCAGAGGTAGTAAATGAGTTCCCAAAGGGATTGGATTTTGGGGGACTTGAAGAAGGCACAGACCCAAGACCAAACCCACCAAGGGCTCCCAAGTTGAGATCCGAACTTGCAGAAGGAACTTCCTCTTCCATATCATCTTCATCTGATGAGGGATTGCTCGGTCCTACATCTTTTCCGGTGGAAGTGACAACAACAGATTCTGCAGACACTGGTACCACTTTAGGTGCAGAGACAGGAATTGAAGGTAAGCTTCCACTGGTTGCTGGAATCGATGAAGGTTTGCCTTCAGTGATTGGTACGCTTGAGCTAGTACTCGCAGAAACTGTTGTTCCAGTTACCTCTGATGTAACCACTTCAGGCTTAGATACAATTTTATTCAAGCCAGTTGATGACTCCTTAACAGGCATTGGAATAGATGGTAGGGAACTAGATATGGTACCATCAGGTAATGGTGATGAAGGTTTTGTCATTGATTCCTTTGATGGAAGGATGGAAGGACCTGTTGGAGACAAAACATCTGATGTTTTTGCAGCTGATTCTTGAATAGTTGACGAGGATGATGTAGCTGAAGAGGGAACAGCTGGCTTAATAGAGCATGGAGAAGATTGTGCAACAGGTGTTGGTGGAAATGCAGGAGGTTGGAATGCCACCTCAGGTTTAGCTTTCACTGGACTCTGCACTGTTTCAGTAATCTTACCAAGTTGCACAGTCTTCCCTTGTAACAGAGCAGACTTGGGAGGTTCAGGAGACAAAGACGGTTTGTTAAGATCTCTAAATGCACCACCCATATCCTGTGGAGAAACATCCAGTCCTTTTGTGGTTCCCAAATATGGCATTGCCTGTCCACCTTGTTTGTTCTTTGTAATAATGGATGACGCACCTCCAGATTCCCCAGATAAAGTTTTCACGGTCAATGGACTCAGAGAGAATTTTGAGCCCGTCATCGAAGGCGACAAATCTGGGAGTGTACTGGTATTAGTTTTTGTAATGACAGTGGTTTTAAATGTCAAAGTACTTGACTTTGGCACGGTATGAGTTGTTCCAGAGGATGGAACATTGGATGAGCTGATATTATCCCAGACATCCTTATGTGAATAACTGAATGACAACGGTGAAGATGAGCCCAACTTTGGTGGCTGGTCAGAACTTTTCAGCTGCCCTGGTAATTCAGGATACTTATGCTGAGGGCCTTGAGATGGTCCAGCCGATTCCTTTACCCATTTGAACAGTGTGTTGTGCTGGGGTCCTGACGGCTTTGTTTTCTCGTGCAGCACTGTAAAAATGATTCAATAAGAAAGTTGTACCCAACTCTATAATCAAACTTTCTTAAAATAATGAAATTTCTACTGAAGAATAGATAAATAGCTTACCTTCACTTGGATAATGCAACTTGTTTGCATATGATTCTACTATGGAGGAAGTGGGGCTACTGCTGGACTTCTCCTGGGACATAGCTGCCATCTGAGAATCAAATATTTTCTTATTTGACCTGAATGGCAGGTCACTGCTGATCTTGAGGCGCTGTTGTTGCGCTATTCTTTTAACAGTAGTTTTCTGAGGCTCCAAACTAGCCAGGCTCTAAGAAATTGACAAGTATTTTGTGGTTAGATTTGCAACCAATTCACCATACATAGAGCAACAAGAAAATACGATGAGAATGTGCCAAAAGAAAAGAAGTGCAGAAAGAAGTGATAAAATGGAACAGAAAGATCCACATTTCTTCCCTCAATCATGTGCATAATGCATATATATGCAAAGTTTGGGTCTGGGTTAAAAAATTTACCCTATCCAGTGACTCTCTCCTCCTCCTTGCAGTCTCAGGCTCAGCAGTCTTGGAAGGCCCTGATATGCTAGTTATGTGTTCTCTCGTTGATGGATATCTCTTAACTGACTTGGAAGGAGTACCACCTGAAAATTTGGCTGCATCCATCGTGTGATCTAGACCAATCGATTCAAACAACTCTTTGGCCACTGACCCTCGCTTTGTAGAAGGAGAACTTATATTTAGTGCAGATATTTGTTTTGAGAGGCAGTCTGACAGTTGTTCAGCTGCTGCTAATTGTGAATTAAGCGCATTGTAAACACTGGATATTTGTGTCTGACTGCACAATAAGAAGATAAAAATCAGATGAGAAACTCACATACATCAATTTATATTTGAAAACAAAAAAAAAGATTAAAGTATTCTTTTCCAAATAAACAGTTTCTTATTACCATCACCATCCCAAAATAACTTCATCTTTGCCTATCTCACACATACCAATACAAAAGCCAAAAGACTAGGATACCCTTCACTTTTTCAAACTCCAATGCATTTATCCCCAACTTTTGCTCTAAAGTTGAAGTATTTGTGGGACAAATGAATTGGGTAAAGTCGTAAAGATGAAGTTATTTTGGAACGGAGGGAGTACTAAGAAAGAGTAAAGAACAGTTTATAATTTTGTCATTATGATGTGGTAAAAGTCGTAAAAGCGACTTTAGAGATATGTTAATGTGTGAGAACAAAATCAAAGAGGTATGAACAAGCTAACAGCATATGTACAAGCTACTACATGCATCTGTACCAAGATAGTTTCTGCTCACCCTGATCACATAGCAAGCTAGCAAAGCAATTGGTTACTTTGAAAATTCAGAAAAATAATTGGATATTGATCAAGTTTGGTACGCCATCCATTTAATGATATGACTAAACACAGGAATTGCCCGTGAGGTGTAGTATTGAGTACCTGGATCGTGCCTTACTAGAATAAATAGCTCTGCGACTAGAAGCAACTCTTCCTGTTTCTCCAAATTTGTTCATCTCCAGATTATTGAAATGCCTCTCCAGCTCTACCAGCTGGTTTGTCAAATTCTGTATGAGAACCACGAATTACAAATTAGGCTGTTGATGTTATTTTCCTTAAAAAAAGGAACAGAAAGGGTCAGATTGTACCTGGTTAGCCTTGAGAATATTCTGCCTCTTCGCTTCGAATTCTGGACTCAATTTCTGACGGTTCCATATATCCCAGTACTGGGTATCTGAAGATTGGTCGACGATTCCTTTCATGTAAGCTTGCCTAGCAGAGACTGTAGAGAAACAGAAATAAGTTTCTTATTTAGTGTGCTAACCAAAATTTAATTTACCCAGATAGCAGATGCGGGGCTAAGTGTGGCGTCCATTTCTTGCCTAGAAGGCCAGGCACACTTTAAACCCTTTAATTTCCAATTGAGATGTAAAGCATTGACATCAGTAGAAAAGGAGAAACCGACAAATCCAAGCTCAAGTCATGATGGGTAAAACTCCTTTGTCATGTCACAACCATATCATTCACTTGGAAGGCTTGTTTCAAACCCACAAAGTCGAGGAACTAAAAACAGACAAGGTCTAGCATACACTCAAGTTAAGGGCAAGCAATCAGCATTCCGCTTTCTGGGTTTCCTCAATCCTTATATATGGAATGCACAAAAGCATTGCAATAACAACAAATTTGAAATAAATACAAACATAAAATGTCATCCCCACTCTCCACAATTGCAATGTTGACAAAATGATAAAATAGCAGCAGAGCAAACCAGTTCTTCAGACCTAACCCTGGCCTGACGAATTGTTTTTATTTTTTTTCAATATATATAAATGTGCAGTAGGCATGTATTAGGAACTACTGCCTCTGTCCCAGAATAAGTTAACCTAGTACTAGGATGTGTCACATCCAGCACTTGATTAACTTATTCTGGGACAGAGGAAGTATGAAGTAACCAAAGTAATGACAGTCATCAATTGATGGAAATATCCAGAGATGATTGATATATCAATTTTCTTTTTTTTTCCAAACGCAAAGAGAGATTGTTGGTATTAGATGACCAACAATATCAACTACCAAAACAACGGCACCAAACCAGGTGTGGATAAAACTTAGCTAATTATCTGTAAGCACTATGAAGATACATATAACCTATATTTCTTTCAGGTATATATTGAAGTACTAGATGCAGTGTATCTATTGGCAAAAAGAAATAACCACGAGTAGTAGACGTGCCTTGAAACATCTTATTCCGCAGGTCTTCAACTCTTGAACACTGTTCTGCAATCTTGTTCTGGAGATCAAAAATAAGAAGGAATTTCTTTAGCAGGTTAAAGGCAGAACTGGAAGATAAGACAGGTAAAGGAGACCCAAAAAAAATGTGTGGGTGAAAATTAGTATAATACCTTGAAGATCTGCAACAGTTCCAGAAAATTTTGCAAATCACCCTCAAACATAGAAAGAGGCCGTTCCTGGAAGGTTATGCAAGCATCTCTGAAACCACCATCCTTCTCTATGTATGATAGGAGTGTATCTAACTCCTTGGTCATATCATTAATCTGTTTAACAAAAGGGCAAGAAATTTACTAGTTGAAATAAAGAGAACAAAAGGTAGACCCAAATTCCAATATTTAAAATATTCACTCTGTTTAAGGACATGTTTCATACAGTATTGCACAACAGTTGAGGTGAATAAGATATTAGCATGAAAACAATTGAAAGAGTAGAGAGATGAAATAAAACAGGAACCGAGCATGAGTGCAGAAGAACATAATTATCTATATTTATACCCTATCCTAAGGAGATTTAATATGGCAAATTGAACTGAAAAGGTTGAAAACATCATTTCCGAAGACAATATTCAGGAAAATCAATTACATGCTGAATCATAAAAAACAGACCAAACTGAGGCATTGGTAGTAAAAAAACATTATAATCAAATGTTTTTGTTGATCTTACACTGTAAAATTTTTTAGACAGGTCCTGTTCAGTATCGAACATTGCGCCCAACTTGAAATTTTTAGAATGGTCCACTACTGCATGTGTTCTGTCATGTGGTTTGTCAATGCTTTCCTGTGGTAGAGGTGATCCACGGGAGGTAGGAAATGCCTCAAGATTTCCTGTGCGAAAGCCAGTGGATGAAGGTCCAGCTGAGGAAGGTTTCATTGGAGAAATTGATGGTGATGACTTGGAACTTAAGCCAACTGAACTAGGAACTTTCTTATCGGTAGTGTAGCTGCTTTGCAGTGGGTGACTTCCAAAACCAGGTTCATTCCTTTCTCCAGGCTTAACCAGGGTAGATCCATCAGAAGTGAACACTGATGATTTATTAAAGCTAAGGTTACCATCTTTCTTTGAGTTCTGAGATCCTCCAAATGCTCCCACCGGCTGAGTGGAAGGTATGCTTCCTTTACCAAGTTGGTTATTTACGAAATTGCTACTGCTGCTTTGTTGCCAGGAAGAACCTAATTCACTAGATGTGTTGCTTCCGGCTGGACTCATACTGACGCTATTAGCAGTAGAAAAGCTGAAAGATATTCCAGGTTTCAAGTTGCTTGCTGGTGCTAAGAAAGAGGCAGATGCAGGTGAGGAAGCCACTATTTCCTTGGCTTTTGAAACTGGAGAACTGTTTTTCATATCTGTTGATCCATGCAGGTCTCTATCTGCAAGATACAAAAGGAAGAATTATTAAGTCTCCAAAGCACTTGGAAACCTAACAAACAACCCCTCAAAGATAAAGTAACTGCCGCATAACAGTCCTTTTACCTGGTTGTACACTAGAAAGCTCAGCCCCATCTGGGCGAATACTCTTGTCCAATGAGCTGGTAGCACTTGGAGTAAACTCTTTTCCAGATACAGTTACAGGTGAAATTTCTTTCTTCACATCGCTATCTTCAATAGCAGATAGCTTTGTTTGAGGTAATTCAGAAGGATCAGAAATCCTAGATAAGAGACCAGTGGCAACACATCAGTTTTTCTTTCCCAAACAAAGGTTAATACACATACGCTATAGCAAGTAATAAACAGACCATATTTTTGTTTGTGATTTGGCACTGGCAAACAGAGGTTGACTACCTGGCAAGATAATATATATTCAGTTTCCCTTCACCAGTCAGATAAAGTAGAATATGTTGAGGAGCAACCTCCTTTTGTTCAGGACCAACTGTTACTGTGATCTTCTGAAATAATGACACATTCTCGACACCAAACCCCAATATGACATTGTCATCACCATTCTCTGAAATGGTAGATTAGAGTAGAGAAACCCAAGTTTAGACTTTATTCACAGAGAAACAGTCTGCTCTAGTTGCGGCTGAATTATGTCTTACCTTGTAGGTCAATCCTAGGACTATATTTATCCTCCAACATCTCAAGATATACTACAGTTTTTTTGTCATCAGTTGCAGATGACCACTTCAAGAGAGAAATGTGTTCATCAATGCTCTTTTTATTGGAAGTCACCATTAGATCCCTGTCAAATTACAGAAATCACAGGTAACAAATGTTGGAATAAAATAAAAGTAAAAATAAATGCAATATTACCACATTGATGCTAATTGGCAGAACTAAGAAGATACTAATGCCCCAATCTAAGGTCAGAAATAACATAGCCAATTAGAAAAGTTGCATTGTGCAAGTTTAGTCCGTATAGCTTAAAATTTCAGCACATATACTATTTTACTTCATGCTATGGACAAAATAACATGAAATCCACCTATTAAACTCTCAAGAGGTGGCAAAAGAACAGGTAAACTGTTTAGCTAAATAAATACTTTGATCAAGTATTTACTTGCTCACAACATGAACATTTCTGTTGGATTCTTAGGAGTATAACAAAAAAAAAATACTGTGTAAATTGCAGCATGATAGAATATATCCCCACAAAATATGCCATATTTATCTATCAACACAGTACAGTAGATAACTCAGGTCTGCATACCAGCGATGCAAATAGCCCAGCAGCAGATTAGGTCCAACTCCAGATGGTAAAACATCATCCATGATGCCTCGGAAAAAATCCACATAGGTGAAAACAACTGGCTTGCTTGAATTCTGTAAGGACGTTGAAAAAGCACTTTAATCAATCAGAACCTTAATGCTAGAACTTAAGCGGGTAACTGGATTGCTGTCTCATTAAGAGGGCACCTCGATCAGTCAATACTTTTAAGAGGTCACAAGCTTTATAGCTTTATAACTTATTGCTTGAGTTCTATTGTAGTTTTCAACCTCGCCAATTCATGGTATGAGAATTAGGAAATCTTGTCGTCCGAAAAAAAAATTATCACATATATATTAATCATGCACATGTTCTTATTGATAATCAGAACCAAATATTTTAGTATACATGCAACATCATAACATCCATATCATAACAAATCTGCTGTAAGCCCAAGTATTAGTTTTCTGGTACTGCAGTTTTGAAAACATATATATATATAGGACAAGAAGTTAACAAAATGACTTTTGTTCTTAGGAATTCTGTAAACTTCTGGTTGTTCCTTCAGAAGGCTAGTTTCATAATAAAAACTACTACCTCTGTGCCATAATACAGCTACTTTTGCCATTTCTTGAGGGGATTAAGGTTGAAGAGAGAAATGGTTGTGATTGGTTGAGATGAGGGAGTAGGTGAAGAAATTAAAATTGGGATGGTTGTGATTGGTTGAGGTGGGGAAGTAGGCGACTAGGCAGAGAAGTAGTAGTATTTTGGGACAAATGTCAAATGTCAAATGCCAAAGGTAGTTGTAACATTGGATGAAGGGAGTACCAAGTTCAAATCATAGAAAGTATCAATATACAGCCAATTCATAACAGCTCAAAAGCCTCTTAAATCTTGGCCAGTAGACACAGTATGGATCAAAGGATTCATCCACTTAATTAATGCCAAGGATTATGTAGCATTTCAATATATTAGCACAACTCATACATATATGAGCACACAAGTATGCAGATGCACGTGGTTATGACAGAATGATGGAGATGAAGGCTGCAACATTCAGAAAATGGTGATGAGTTGTTCCTCTCAAACCGCTCCTCTCTTCTTTGAAGACATAATTTCCATTTGCTGAAATATATACAAATATTGCCATCACAGCAATATGAAAATATGCGTAAAACTAAATCCTTGATTATTTAAGGTAGCTTGTTTCATACAAGCATATAATAAAAAGGAAACATCGTTTTCTAAAAAAATAAAAAATAAATTTCATGATATATAATGTACACAGCAGAAGCAACTTGCACTAAACGACAGACTAACCTCAAAAAATGTAGTTCCGCCGCTTCTTATTACTTGGACAAGATAACCCTCTTCATTGCCTTCTTCATTCAATCTTACAGAACCAACAACAATACTGTCATCGCACACCCACCCAATTGAATCCACTGATAAAAAGAAAACATTAATAAGAAATCAAAATGATCACCTACTTAACAGTCCAATGCATTTGACTGTGTGCCTGCAATGATGGCAATAGAATAATAAAAAAAATGAATAAGATGACCTTAAGGAAAAGAGCATAAACTTCATAGAGCATGGAACAAATCTTGAAACCCATGTTCACCCCATTAGCCATTTTTATTCTATAAGTGGCGATCATATTTGTGGGTTGTGTTTTTCTCACATATTTTTGGAAAATAAGAAACGGGTATGTTTAGCATGTCTGTGTACTGTGACGCTAAGAGTAACAAACCATGTGCTGCTCATGAAGTTTAGGCCTGAGTAACAAGCTTACTTGTTTCATTTTCCACAGAATAGAAAACAATTTTACGAGTTATACACACTAGGACGTAGTGAGCCCATCACTATGTCCTAGTGTGTAATAGTGCTAATAGTGCTACCAAATTAAGCCTGGTGATGATTGTATCTGTTCTAATAGTGCTACCATAAACCATTTCGTTTAAAAATGTGTGAATAATAATAACTGCGAAGAACTTGGAGCAATTCAATAATTCATCCTGTAACTGGGGAATGGAGATACAGGCCACAAAAGAAAAACCGAATGGTGCTTACCTTTGATGCTAGCATCATCTGAATCACTATCATCAGACCATAGCTGGAACAAGAGGGGCATGCAACATATTTCCTTAAAATCTGATGATAATATGTTAAGTGTATTCTTTTTTGAAAGAACAATGTGAGTCCCTTCCTTGCAGCAGTCAACTGTATACATTTCAAAACGATGGGAGAATTCAGTTCAGAGACTAGTACGGTGGTGATGGTTAACTTCAATTACCACAATGAATCATTGATCAAGAAATATGCTATGCTAGCACATAATGGCCGAGGAGTGCGCTAATGACTAAAGGCAGGAATGCGCCAAAGATAAGTACTCAATATGGCATCATCCTTTTTATACAGCCTACAACAAAATCAATCTAGTTTGTCTAGTTGTCTTCTGTAAAGACTAAGCATTATAGAAAAAAAGATGACTCGTAGAAACAAAGATCTGTCGAATGAACTTGCAATACACACAGAGAGATATATGTTGCAAATGCACGATGTTCTTGTAATTTTCATTCACAATAATATAGGCTATAGCATCAATAAATTAATGTTTCTTACCATCTATGATCCAAATATATACCACTTACAAACCAATGCATGTTTAACAACTGTACAGATGCATTTCTAAAACAAAACTACAAAAAGGATCCTAGAACATGATCTCCTATCCAAAACAGTAACACGACGAAATAAGGTTTTCAAGTATTGAACTTCACAACAGCCCATAACAAATAAAATTTACTTTATAAGGTGTGAATATTGAATATTTGAAATATATTGGTGTATGCTATATCTCACATCTGCTTCAAGAAAGTTTCACTGGAATTTGTAACAGTTAGTCATTGCATGACATTGTGCCTCAAATTTATTAGGAATAGAAGAAGCCACAAACCAGCATCAACATTTTCCATTATGTCCTTCAGACCTTCCCCCAGACTTCCTTGAGACAGCAACCCGTCTTTCGAGAGTACAATAAAGGCTTTGGAAGCATGATTTAGCCACTTGAAATCTTTCACAGTGCTGGATCCTTCCAAGGTACATGATGACAGTGGCTCCACATCCTATGTAGCATAATTGTGAATAGCATGAGTAGAAGATACATGAGCAAAATTACTAGATGTATAAGAGATCTACGAGGCCAAAGTGCAAATAGACATGGGATACTGAAAACATTCACTGACTATAGGTCATTATCGCATAAACATTTCTGTCAGATATTGTTATGTAAAATGCAGCTCAGTAGGATATATAAAAAAAAAAAACAATTCTCCGGTTCTAATAAGTTGTGCTGGCCCTGTGGTTGAAATTTATCATCGACATGAGGGAAGGAGATGAGATAACCTTGTCTGTGAGCAGGGAAGAAGCCGAGAAGAAGTGGATCACACTGCCTGCGAAGGCAGCAAGCACCGATTCATCACGGGAGAGTTCGAGGAGAGAGACCCCGGGGAGAGGGATGTCCGCGACGCAGCAGTCCCGTGCGCAGCGGGTGGCGGCCTTGCCCTTCTCGCGCGCCTCCCTGCTGGCCTCGATCAACGCCTTGGTCGTCGCAGCCATAAACCCTGGAAACACAAGGGGAAACCCGAAGAGGTGAGATCGAGATGGGAAGGAATGCCTTGGTCCGTCGCGACCTCTCCGTGGCTTACCGTTAGGGTGGGCGAGGAAGACCGCGGCGTGGCGGTTGGAGACGGCGAGCGGGCGCGAGGGAGGCGACTGGAGGTCGAAGAGCGGGAGCGGCGAGGAGGTGGTAGGGAGGAGGGGGATGGGGTCGCCGGCGAGGCGGAAGACGAAGTCGGTGGTGCCGTCCTCCTCGCCCTCGACCTCGTCGGAGAGGTCCAGCTCCCGCGGCGGCGCCATGGCCCCCCCACCGGTGGTCGGAGGAGCCTAGGGTTTTGGGCGGGAAGCGGGACGGAGACGGCGCGGCGGCGAGGGAGCAATAGCAAATGGGGTTTCGTGAAGCGAGGGCGCTAGTAGCGGAGGCCTTGGCGTGGAGTGTAAGCAGAGCCCAGCAGCGTGGCCGGAGGAGGAGGAGAAGGGGGAGGCGGCCGCTTCGCTTGCCGGCGGTGATGGTGGTGGCGCTAAATACATGGGCTCTTGTCATTGCCTCGTGGGCTTAGTTGGGCCTTCTACTGGGCCGTCACATATATTAATTTGGACTTCTTTTTATTGAGCTTGACCTTTGACGGTGAGTGATTTTTTTTCATTTTTCAATTTTTTTTAATATTTGCAGAAATATTATACCGACGAAAATATTTACAGAAATAGACCATACAACCCTCCTCAAGCGTGGCAGGGTGATGTGTATAAGCAGAAGCTGTAGGCAGCGAGCATGTGAATTTTACATACGGCGGAAATTGCATTTCACCTCAGCGTAAAATGCGCCCACAGTACGGTGTGCCATGTCACCTTGCCGTTCTTCACTTGGGCGGCATGGTTTATTTGTAAATATTTTCACCGCTATAATATTTCTGTAAATATTAAAAAAATTAAAAATGAAAAAAAAAATCGACTGTAAGTAAGAAGGCGCATGAATTTCAAGGAAAGCTACCGGAGGTGAGGTGAGAAAATTCCGGCGATGTCGCGACGGTGACACGGCGACCGAACACAAAGATACCGCCGGAAAACTCATGCACGCACCGCGACCGACGAACGGCAGGCGGAACCGCGCGAACAGTCGCTGCTTCCTTTTCGTCTCCACCCAGCGACGTGGAGCAACGCCATACACACGCTCCCATCCGCACGCGCATTTCCAGCCTTACTACTCTCGCACCACCGTCTTCCTTCCATCCGCTCATCTACCTCCCTTCTCCGTCCACCCTAACTTCGGCGGTCGCCGGCCATGCTCGCGTTCGGGGCCAACGTCTCGCCTTCCGCGTGGCCGAGAGCCGTCACGGGCGCCGTCTCCTCGGCGCTCGCCGCCGCCGTCTTCGCGTTCCTGGACGTCGTCGACGTGCTCCTCTGCTTCGTGTACGGCTTCCTCGACGCCGTCTTCGAGGACAGCCCGGTCAGCTGCTACTGCCACGGGAGCCACAGCGCGGCGGCGCTGGAGGACGACGACGAGGTCTCCGACACATTGTACCACCGGCGGAGCGCTCTCCGAGACGCGCTGATGGGGCTCGTCAGGGGCAGGAGCGGCTCGCCGGAGACGGAGCGGCGCAAGGGGCGGAGCCCGAGGTGGTCGGACTGCGGCTGCGAGTCGTGCCGCGCATGGCAGCGCCACGACGACGGCCGGCTGCACTTCGTCGTCAACCAACCGCCGCCGCCAAACGGTCTCAACCGCTTCCGTTATTTCTGTTACAATCCTTTCGCTTTGCCGTGTCGGCGACATGAACGTTCGCGAGCTTAGCTTTTGCAGATGGAACAGTGACAACGATGCAGCAGAGTGGAGAAGAAGACGCCATCTTCATCCACGGCTTCACGTCGTCGTCGTCGTTCTGGGCAACAGTGTTCCACGAATCATCCATCCTCAACAACTGCAGAATGTTGGCGGTTGATCTCCTCGGCTTCGGCAAGTCTCCCAAGCCGGCAAACTGCATGTACAGACTGAAAGATCACGTCGAGATGATCGAGCGGAGCCTCATCGATCCGCTCAACCTGAGCTCCTTCCATCTTGTCAGCCACTCCATGGGCTGCATCATCGCCCTCGCATTGGCTGCCAAGCACCCAGAACGAGTCAGATCAATCACACTGATTGCACCGGTAAGTACAGTATTACATATCTGAAGATGAATCAGTGAGAGCTCTGAATTTAATTAAGGAAATCCGATTGCTCAGTATATATATCGATCCGTTGCTTTGGCTGTAGCCGTACTTCGGAGCATGCGAAGAGAAGGCGAGCCAAGTGGCACTGAAGAGACTGGCGGAGAAGAAGCTGTGGCCGCCATTGCAGTTCGGATCCGCAGTGATGTCATGGTACGAGCACATCGGGAGGACTGTCTGCTTCTTGGTCTGCAAAAATCACCTGCTCTGGGAGCGCCTCTTCAGGTTCCTCACAGGAAAGAGGTAATCACATATTACGATTAATTCAGAGTTCAGAAAACAAAGCTCCCTTTAACTGATTTTAAACAAAAAAAAATGGTGTTGCATGCTGCAGGGATGTGGACTTTCTGTTGGGTGATCTGACGAAGCACACGCACCACTCGGCGTGGCACACGATGCACAACGTCATCTGCGGTGGGGCCATGCTGCAGGACAGGAACCTGGAGGCCGTCGAGGCGGGCGGCGTCCCGGTGCAGGTGATCCACGGCGGCGACGATCAGGTGGTTCCGGCGGAGTGCGGCCGCCACCTCAAGGCCAAGCTTCCCGGCGCCGAGCTCCGCCTCATGGAAGGCTGCGACCACAAGACGGTGGTTTTCGGCAGGGAGAGGGGATTTGCTGAGGAGCTCAGAGCATTCTGGTCCGCGTCTCATCAAAATAAGCAGCTAGCAGCATCTGCATCAGGGTGGGCAGGTTAACGGATGTTGATTGTTGATGTGTAGAATAATGTCTGATATGAAATCATGATGTAGCATAGAGAAATTCAGTCCACACTTTAAAATTACTGGTACTACAATTTTTAGAGATTAAAGACTAGGGTGAATCCATCGACACGTTTCTTTCGTCAGAACAGTGTCCGTATATTGCAAAATCCTTTTCTAGATCCTAGATTGGCTGATTAATAATCTTTGAATGTGCAATGTGAGCTTGACTTTTTCGGGAAAAAATTTGGTGCATACCGGATGCAAACAGCATCCCGTGCAGCCCTGATGCGGATGGACGACGCGTGGACGAGGTGCCCATCCGGCGGCGTGCGCCTGCATTGCTCGGCTCGCACCGCCCGCGATCTCCGAAGCCGCGCCTCGCACTTGGCTTGGCTCGCACTGGCCGCGATCGACCGGCTTGGTGGTAGGGACGCGGATTCACTCTGAAAATTTGACGCATTCCGTTGATTGCGCATGTGTGGAGCAGGATGTGTTCATCTTCCTGCGCAGATCGCCACCACAAGCAGCTGCATCATCCACAATCAGAGGAGGAGGAGGAGACCAAGAGAAGGACCTAGCCACCGGGATTCCAATGCTCTCTCCACCTGCTTTACCGATCGACATGGCCGGAAAGTCGTTTCTCCTACCTGCGCATGCTGACGACGCAGTCGCCAAGGATCATGGAGTTGATGAGCAGCAGAAAAACAAAGGTTGGCTCTCCTACGGGGCATGATGATCGTGGAGCTCATGGCAATGACAACACAAGTCTTTTATTTGGAGTTCAACAAGATTCAGCCATTTATACTAGAAAGTTACATTTCGATTAATAGCATTTGGCACAACCAATGAGTAGGCTTTTTGAATGGATTTTGGTGTATCCATGAAATTTTTCAGGATTTCAGATCACATAATATTCCATATCTTATTTTCAAAAGGAATCGGAGAAACAATCTTTTTTTTTAACACCTCGATCACATTGCAGATTTGAGAACATCCAACTCGCCATATGTATTTCAAATAAAAAAATGCATTGTACAGATTACATAGGGATTTGAGTTTCCTTGCAATTTGAACAAAAAGGGGTTCAAACTTATATCATCTGGACAACCATCTTTGCAAACTCCTAACAGCGTATAGACTACATAATACAGATTACAAAGAAAGGCTACATTCATTTCCTTGTCGTTGATTATTCTGTGTCATTTCTTCATCAGCCTCTTGTCCATTGCTCTTCTAGTCTTGAATTGCCAACCATGTTGCACCCCATATATCTCACCTGCAAAGGTGGTGCGTGCACAAATGTAATGACAATTTAGTATTTGGCAATCAATTATAGTGCAGGCAGCCTCTACAAATTAGGATGGAGCTGTCGACCTGGGTGCATGTTTGCAATTGACTGATAATTACTGTATATGAACTAGTAATCATTATGGCTGTCTGTTTTGTACAAATTTTGATATGAGGGAACAAAATAGAATCGAAGCCATAGGCTATGGGAGTGGATTTTTATACCTCGAGGGGATATCCCCTCGTTGTGTGCATGTCACTTAAATGGTTATGAAAAAAATTAAGAAGATGTATTAACATGTGATATATCACTCCACAAACATGCAAGTTGAAATTCAACTTCTACATCTCGCAACGAAAAAAACAAATTAAACTACAACTAGTTAACGTATATTCACAGTCAAATTTGTTTTTTTTTTGTTGCGAGATGTGGAAGTTGAATTTGAACTTGCATATTTGTGGAGTGATATATCACATGATAATACATCTTTTTAAATTTTTTTAAATTTTTTTATAACCATTTGAATGACATGCAAATAATGAGGGGACGTCCTCTCGAGGGATAAAAATAGTTTCCCCATAGGCTATACAAACTAACAAAAAAACAGCTCTCTCTTTGAGAGAATTGTACCAGCCTTTTTGTTCTGTAGCTGCTCCACTGCTTGATCTCGTGAAAAAGAATTTGTCGACAATTCGCTGAATTGACCATCCCTCTTTCTTAAAGTTTCTATTGTTTTGTTCCATCCAAATTCCATTCTATTGTTTTGTTCCATCCAAATTCCCCAAAAGATCAGCAAGAAGAGGGTCCTAAGCCCTTTGCTTTGCATATTTTCTGATGAAGTCTTGTGACACCACCATTCCAATACTGAACAGGCCGAAGGAGGGCTTGCCAGCATGCTGAAGAAACTTCAGTCAATTGCGTCAAAAAAAAGGCTTATTTTTGCCCAGATGGCTTGAACTAATCTTCAAGAATAAGTGATAAGATGTCTCAAGATTCGATTCATAGGGGACACAACTAATTATTTGGCCAGCCTCTAAGTTATAAACAACAACAGTCTATAGGCGATACAAGCAAAAGATTAATTTGTACCTCAAAGTCGAAGGGGCCTGACTTCCAAACAAGTTGCATCAAATCTGATATGATCAATACCTTAAAATCAATGTACAGTCAGGCTATACATCTCAAACTATCAGGCTGGAAGAATCATAGACCTTATTCCTGAAACTATTGACATACATGAACATACAGTCGATGGCAATTGACATACACCTATCTGCAGTCTGAATGAAGCATACATCTGAAGCTAGCTGTTATTCCTGAAACAACACTGTAAATGATGGCCTTGGGATACCAAACAGATACCTTAACGGCGAGTAGCAGCACTGGCCTCCAGCATGATGAGAAAGTTGGAAGCGGCCGTGAGCGGCGGCTACTACAGGTGGAGGTAGAAAGCGGCGGCGGGAGGTAGCAGGATAGGAAACAGGCGAAGGGGATCGAGCCAATCGGCATGAGTGTGAACCGTGTTGCCCTGTGTCGATCGAGATGGCTCCGTGCGAGCCGAGCTGAGGTTGAGGCGTGGCTGCGTCCTACGCAGACTCACTTTTGTGTGGGCGCCGTCGGATGGGTACCTTTTCCACGCGTCGTCCATCCGCGTCGGGGTTGCACGGGATGCTGTTTTGCATCCGGGATGCACCAAATTTTTTTCCACTTTTTCTGGGGTGAAAACAAACCCATGTTTTTTAAGCAGACTCAGAGCAGGTGTAAATACGGAGTGGATTATTTCAGGTGTCGGAGATGGTGTGGTGTTTCAGAAACAGCATGTATTTATTGAATATTCGTGTATATGCAATCAACATAGCAATACAACGAACAACAATATAATAATCAATGAAGGGTCCATAGTAATAACTACATGCTTTAGTGAAAAACAATATGAATACATGATGTCCATAATTTAAAACGCAACTGCGTAAGTGTGAGATGAGACAACGAGAGCCTCAATGTAAGGAGTCTAAATTAATTGATGGATTAGACCATTTGATGGGATGGATCATGTTATATTCAACAAGTAGAGTAGTTATGTGGGCTGGTAACTTCGGATTATCCGACAAACAACCTAGCGGATAATATATAGAAATATCGAATAATCCATATCCGTCGGATTTTAGAGATACCATATTCACATTCGCATCCTTATCCGTCGGATTTATACGAACCCATGCCATATCCTCGTCGGACATATTCGACGCGGGTATTATCCTATCTTTTTCTTCCCTACTGTTTCAAATATATAAACTACTATCGACGACATGAAGTTTGGCCGGACAAAAAAATGTACATACCCCCATGTGGTTAGTTAATGTGGCTGTTAACTGGGAGATATAGATTCCTTTCCCGATTGATCAAAGCGCACACAAATTAATTAAGTTGCATATATAGTTCAGCTCCATGCCGCGATCGAATGAGTAACTTATGAGTTATGTACACATTTGTTCTCCAATCGCTTTCGTAGCTTTTCCTTTTTCTCATCGATCGAGCTGATTGCTGCTTCGCGTACGCGCCTATAAATACAGCACGCCCCGGCCCGGGGGGTTGCAGATCGATCGGAAGCTCAAACGCGCACGCTAGCTACCTGCAGGCACCAAGCCGATGAACGACAACATGATCAGCACCACCGGAAGGGCTCTCCTCGTCGCTCTCGCCGCCGTTCTTCTCGTCACCGGCGACGCACTCCTCGCTCCCGCCGGTGGCCAGGAGCAGTACACCAAGGCGCCGGCGGAAGCGCACAAAGGCTACAGCATCGTGCCAGGTGAGCGATCGAGCAATTATATTGGATAATGATAATGATAGTGATAGTGATAGAATTAAAAGAAAACGTCTTCTTCTTGTTGTGTTGTTACTCCATCTCCATGGCGTTGCAGTTGGACTACCGGTGAAGGAGGAGAAGGCCTGGTTTGCCGGACGCACCATCTTCAAGATCCCACCCGCCCCTCCTTGCCGTGCAAACGCAAACGCTATCCGCTGCTGAAATCAATTCCTATATATATAATTATCTCTCTCTTCACACTTCAAACCTCTCCTCCCCTGAGTAATCATAATCCGCTTTCATATAAGAAGATGTAACCAAACTAGTACTCGTATTATGCTACTGCATATCGTTGGATTGTTGCTATACTGAAACTCCCAATGTTATCATGTGATGATGATCGTCATCGTATATCGTATATACTGGGCCAAGAGAAATATTGCATACTGGGCCCTTACAGATCGCATTACGGGGACAGGATGTCAAGGCCCATGACCACGAGAAATTTAGCATACTGGGCCGTTGCAGACCTAGCTGGTAGCCCATGCCAAGAAATCAGTCCTGGTTAGTTTTGTACCACATCGCCTACCAGAGAGGATAGGGAGAGCACCCAGGGTATAAGAAGAGGGGTTCAGCTTCATTCCAACTCATACCTTTCTCGGCCTTTTGGCTAAGATCAAGTGTAGTATCTGTTCTTATCAGTTTAATATCTGATATGTGGGCCATGTGCCCACTTTGATATTAAATTTATTTTTTATGGGGGAGGGTCCACCACAGTGGCTTGCCACTGGGGCCCTCGCGTGTCGCCCAGGCGTTGCACTACAGCCCGGGCTTGGCGCACCCCAACCAAGTCTCAACTTCAATTTTTAATTTTGTTTATCTAATCTAATTTTTAAGTTTTATATCTTTTTTTTTTACCAAAGCTCAATCGAGATTTAAAATATTTTTACTTCATGCTCCTTCACGTACACCTTGTTGTTTTCACCACAGCATGACAGGAATGCAACTATTGTGAATTGAGCCAGATTCCTTCAATTTGTAAATTCTTTCAGCAATCTGATCCCTTAGGAATTTGATTTGATATGAATTTCTCATCTCTGTACATATGACGGCGGCATGAGTACTCTGGCAGCTTGAATGTGAACCAGGTTCAGTGATACTAGAGGTCGCTTGGATGAGTTGGGTGGCCGACAAGTGTTATCTTCCAACCTGTCGCCGTTACTGTTCAGAGAGGATAATAACAAACGAGTACTATTGTAGCATAGTCACCCAGATTCCTAGCGTTTATATGTACTACAGAACGTATAATATCCGGCCTGTTGCTTCCCTCAACAGAGAACATGAAAGACACATGATAGTTCAGTGTTGCTGATAAAAAGAGCACGACGATTGAAGGACACGACGTAACGTAGGCAAGCACAACTGGTTCAATACTTGAGATTGTTAGATTTGCCTTTCCATGCCATGATGTAGTACTAGGCCATCACTTCCTTTTAAAAGTTCAGAACTTAACCTCTGCTAAAGAGAAGAAAGGGAAGACAGATAAGTTCAGCAATCGGCATTCCTGTCGCTAGCTACTATAGTACTCCCTCCATTTCACAATGTAAATCATTCTAACATTTCCTATATTCATACGGATGTTAATGAATCTAGACATATATATCTATCTAGATTCATTAATATCAATATAAATATGAGAAATGTTAGAATGACTTATATTATGAAACGGAGGAACTAGTAGAATACAAAACTGCATGCATACAATTTCATGATTACCATCTCTAACTGTTCAAGGCTTGAAGTGTTTATCATTCCTTTTGCTACCAACAAAGAGAAATTGAGGCGGTCTTGTGATATGTACGACTGGTACGTACTTGGTACTATATAGCAATGAGCGCGCGCACACACACGAGACATCTGAATTGGCACTTCGAGACTTGTACAGTAGCAGTAACAGTAGTAGTACCAATCCGATGTTGAGATGGATTGGATGCAAACGCATGCAGGAACCAAATGAGGCCCCAACACCTGTATCATATCCACGATCTCCATCTCCATCCATGTTCCCCAGTACTGCAAATATTGCGCCAGCCACTGTATGAGTACATTGCAGGGGGATCTATCTATATCCACAGTGTTGAGAGCTCCCACCAATCGCAGGCACGAGACGTGTAATCCTGTCGAGCCAAGGGACCACCCACGAGCGGCAGATCAGAGAATTTCACTATTGCAGCGGCTCCATCTCCATACCGCAGTCGATCGATCGCCGACTCGCCGTCGCCGTCGATGTTGCTGTCAGCCGCTCTCGATCCCTCTCTGAGAAAGTCGAGTCTGAATTTCTTCGCTGGCCACACTTGGCGCGCAGCTGCGTGCGTCGTACTCGCTCACTGTCGCGTTGATGCCGTGTCCTACATACTGCTAGCTAGTATCAAAAGCCATTATTTTTGTGTAGCTGAAGGTGGAGAGAGAGTTCCTTCTTGAGGCCTTTGTTTTGTTTTGGCCACGAGTTTTCCATGCGTTTGTCAACTTGTCCTCCCCTATTTATTCCTGCAGAATGCGACGTGTGAGGTTTTTGGTCGGGAGTTACTACTAGCCACCAGTATTTCTTCACTCTGAAAATAGTAGGAGTATTTTTTTTTCTAGTGTATCTTCTTCTTCAGATTCAGCAAAACGGCTAAGGAATTCCTTTCGGTTGGTTTCTTCAGTTGACTATACTTTTTAGTTATGAGGTTACTGTCAGTTCCTTTGAGTCTCATCTGAAGACTGGAAGGCTTACAGATAAAATAAACAGCTACGTTTTCCCCATATGTTTTAAAACAGCTGTATATTAGTTCTACTTTAATGAGTGATTCTTCCCCTTTTGTTCTTCCTCCTACCGATTTCATAATTAAACATTGACCGAAAGTAGGGGATTATTGGTGAACCATACCATGGGAATGTTAAATTATCTCATAGTCACACTAGCCATTTTTTTAATCCTGTAAACGGCTGAAGGCATATGTTAATCACAAACCAAATCGTGTACATAAAAAAATTGCAAGGACCTCATTTTTAAGAGTCGGATTAGGTAGATCTCAAGAATGATTTGGAGCCGACAGGGCCTAGATTTGGTGGCATCAGCATGGTAGCTTATCCTATCTTACTATAAAGTTATCCCCCACTAACTCCTTAAGCTTAACATGTAAAGATGCCACATCATCATCCACTAATTAATAAGATGTCACATCATTATTCACTAACAATCATCACATTTAAACATCATGCAAACATGCTATATCTTTATAGTTTTTATAATTTAAGAGCTTTTCAAACACAAACATGTTAAATTATCATCCAACATAATTCACATAATATTTCAATGTATAAATGCTATATCTTCATACTAAATTCCCGTAGCAATGCGCGGGGTTTCAACTAGTACTCCTAGATCCATAGCTCACAACTGGCTCAAATGTTCATCGGAGAGGCATCTTAATTCATTCAGTTATAATTGTTCCCTCCTCTGTTTCAACCATAATACCTGATTAAAATTTTTCAGACATTTTTAAGGCAATTTCTAGACAATTAAGCCACTAAAATCAGTTATACTATATTTCAAAAAAAAATAAAATAAAAGAACCTCAGTTACCTTGAGCCGAGTGCGCCATGTGCTGTATTGCCGTGTCCGTCAGGTAAACAGTCCTTATCATGACTCAACAGTTCATAGCTCCTCCATGACCATGATATGCTCATAGAGGATTACGAGCATGTGAGTGAGGGGTCACCGAATGAATCAAAGAAAAAGGGTCAAGATGATGGATCGATGGATGTATCGCCACCAGCACCGGCACCAAGCTGCAGCAGATCGAGTAAAGCACAAGATTGTTTTTTTTTTTAACGCAAGGAAAGACTGTTGAAAGAGCCTTTGTGCTCATGAAAGAGCAACATCACTTTTCTATATAAGGGAAAGACACCTTTTATTATTAAGAAAATTGCAAAAAAAATGTTTTTTATTTTTTTAAAAATGGATCTTTGAGCTGCTGGACGAGCAAATTTGACCTTGTTCTTGGAGAGAAACCGTGTGTATGCATGTCTTGGCTTAATTTGCATTTCGTGTCCATATCGATCGATCAGAAGATCACGAGAAGTAGCTCACGCAGTACATCTAGATCGTCCTATCGAGTACACGAGCAGCACCACGACAAAAAAAAAAAAAATCAAACATGGAAAATTCCATAAAGAGGTTTGATGGCGTGAACCGTTTTGCAGAGCCAACCGTGTTTTGCAAGCTTGCATAGCATGGATCTACACTGAAAAATTATTAACCAATAATTCTTACAAGCACACTGAAAATTAATCAGGCTTATGAGCTCCTCTAATCCCCTACAGCTACAAGCTACTGATCGAATCGAGCTAGGGGTGGTGATTCTTTTGGTTCCCATTCGATTCGTTTCAGTAGAACCAGTTGGATCCGACGTACTTCGCCGGCGGTTGCTGCATGGCGCCGCCGTAGTCCACGGCGCCCCCTCCTGACACGTTGAAATTTGAACCGAACCTGAACTCCGGCGCCGCCGCCGTGGCGGTGATGTCGCCTCCGAACGGCGCGTCGTCGCGGATGAAGAAATTAGCCTGCTGCTGCTGATGGTGGTGGTGGTGGTGCATCTGCGTGGCGGCGGCGACGTCGTTGTCGTACGTGGTCATCAGCCCGGCGAGGCATCTCTGGCCGTCGACGGGGAGGTCGAAGTCGAAGCCGCCGAGTGGCTCGAAGATGTGCGGCGGCGGCGGCTTGCTCTCGGCGGCGGCGGCGGCGGCGTTGTGCTTGCAGGCGTACTGGTGGGCGTTGCGTTCGTTGCGGTCGAGGAAGCCGAGCGCGTAGTTGCTGTGCGGGCACTGCACGTTGCCGCAGGTGTAGACGCGGGCATGGCTGTCGCTGCTCAGCATCAGCTCCGGCTCGCTCCTCTTCTGGATGAAGTCGACGTCGATGGCCTCTTCCTTCATCAGCGGCATGATCAGGAACTTGCTGTTGCTCAGAGCAGCATCCATGGTGGTGGTGAGGTCCATGAACGCGGTCGCGTCGGTCTGCGCCTTCTGCAGGTTGTTGTTCCCGGCCTCGTCGCCGTCGACTCCTTCGACGTCGTACTCGCCGGAGACGCTGGCGTTGAAGGACGCGGCGGAGAGCGGCGGTGGGAGGGCGCCGGGATGGAGCTTGAGGTAGAGGTCCTCCTCCTGCTTGAGGACGGCGAGCCAGGTGACGATCTCCTTGGCGGTCATCTTGTCCTGGAGGCACTTGGACTGACGCACGAGGCGGCGGACCTTGTCGACGTCGGGGGACATGTGCTTGATGACGGCGGTGAGCACGGCGACCTTCCACGCCTTCTTGAGGTCGTGCGGCTTCTTGTACGGCGGCGGGCCGAGCTCCTTGGGCACGCCGGCCTCGGGCCACCACGCCTCCGTCCCCTCCGGCCACCACGGCGGCGGCACGCCCTTCTCCAGCGGGAAGCGCCGCTGCGGCGGGTCGCAGTGCTGCATGAGCGCCGAGAGCAGCGATCCCAGCGTGGTGTCCTGCAGCTCGTGCAGGGAGTGCGGCCCCGCCGGCGCGGTGCCGCCGGCGTCGCCGTCGGACCCGGGCACGGCGTTGTCGGCCTGGTACTTGGCGATGGCGGCGGGGCCGTTGCGGTCGAAGCGGACCTTCTCCTTCCACCATGAGCGGAGGTTGTCGGAGGCGCCGCTCACCGGCTTCCCCTTCTCCGGGATGATGCCGTACACGAACCCCTGCGCGTTGCACACCTCCATCATCTTGAGCATGTACTTGAGGATCCCGTCCTGCGCGCGCGACATCTTCTTCCGCCGCGCCTGCTCCTGCGACTGCCGCTGCTGCTGCCTGCCGGCGTTGCCCGCGCGGCTCTCCCTCCCGGCGCGGCTCTGCTCCTGCAGCTCCTTGAGCCGCTTGTGCCGGACGCGGTCGCGCCACATGCGGCGCTCCAGCTCCTCGATGTCGTCCACGTCGTCGTCGTCGTCGTCGCCGTCGCTCTCGTCCTCGGCGGCGAATCCGCCCTCGTGCACCTGCTGCTGCTGCTGCGGCGGCGGCGCAGGGTTGACCAGGTCACCCTCGCCGACGAAGCACTCGCCTCCGAAGAATCCAAAGGCGGCCTTGCTATCAACGTCCGCCTCCGCCGCGAACGCCATGCGCCGATCCACCATGGTCACCGCTGCTCCCATCATCTCCTCGATCGTAGCAGCAGAGTAGTAGCTTAGCTATCTATAGATCAACCTGCACGTAAGCCGACCTCGAATTAGTTTTTTTTCCCACAGTAATTACTTTGCTGATCAATGATCATAAGCTTTTGGTAACTCAAATGATGATTTCATTAACAAAGGGAAGTGGTTTAGCACAAGTGAAAACAAGCTAGAACATGCGCCCATGTGCCAAATGATGAACAAAGGATCATCAAAGGCCATCATCAAGTAAGAAGACAAAAAAAAAAATAATCGGGCCGTATACAGACACGCATCAAAATCAGGGAACTCAAAATGGAATCTTTGTTGAATGAATCCTAGGAGCATGGAACACACACATACCTCTCTCTGACTCTCTCTATGCTCTTATCTGATCTCCTTCTGATTACTCTACCACTCTTTCCATAAGCTTGGCACTCAGCTAGTAGAAAGAAAAGAAGAGAGAGTGCCTTTGTGTGTGTGTGGACTGGAGAAGAAGAAGAGCAATAATAAGAAGGAGAAGTTAAAAAGGATAAGAAGAGAGGAGAGGAGACGATGCTGCCAGCCACGAGTCCACTGTAGGAGGAGGAGGAGGAAGAAAGGAGGAAAGAAGCAAGTGGGGGCGGGCGACGACGAACCGAGCGAGAGGTGCTGGGAAACAACAGCGACAACTACCATTTATAATGCCCTCTTGACTAACGCCTTTGCCCAAATTCAATCCAGGAAAATACTGTACTACGGTTTTTAATACCACGTGTTGAGTGGTATCTCTCCTCGTGCGGCGATGAACAATTGTACTACCAAACCAAGGCGGCTTAAAAACAAACAATTGCCTTGCAATACACAATACTGCTGCGTACACTCCGTCAGTTACCAAGCAAATTTACCAGCATGATGCTTGTAAAACATGGTTCAAGCTCTGAAAAACAGTTTATATATATATATATATAAAAAGCTATGAAAAACAATTGCAGAGTTCTGAACTTTTTTGTTGCAAAAGGGAACACACTGTTCATCAGCTTTAGGAGTGGTTCCTAGTTCCTGCTGGAAATTAAAAGCACACTAATTTGACAAGGTACCTTCATTTGCTACGTGGCGAACTCTGTGCTAATGGCCAAAAGGACCAACACAATCAGGGCCCTACCATACCACCCACACCACATGTAGTAGCAGCAGCAGTTTACAAGAGGCCTGCAAATTCTGTTGGGGAGAGGTAGCTAGGTCTCCTCCGTCTCCATGGAGATGGAGACCACACATTTACTCATTAGCCTTATCGCACAGCTATTATTTTGGTTGGTTCCTCTAACTCTTGAGATTAATTTCAGGATTTCAGGCCCCATGTAAGGCTGGCTGGACCATCATGCCCATCTTCTTCTTCACTTGTGTCATTCTCCCTACCATTTCTCCATGTTTATCTGTAGGTGTCGGCAGGTTTGGCCAGCTTGCTCTCTCTAACTTCATCTGCAAATTAAAACCCAGCACCTTGATAGCGATCCACGCGTTTACTAAAGGATCGTTGAAAGACACTCTTTCATCTGTGCTGCTCTTAATTCATGCTGTTGTATATTCATTCTGAAAAATGTTGTGTTGCTGTGCTGTAGTCAGTGACAGACTAACAGTAATACGCCTCATGTACATTCAGTTTTGGAGAGGTCAAGTTGTAACATAAAGAATGAATTCTCAGGATCAGATTTCAGAAGACAGTGAGAGAGAGAGAGAGAGAGAGAGATTTAGCACCATGTTTATGCCTGATGCTTTGATTGACAACAAAAGCAAGTCAACTGTATTAGCAACTTGCAAGCGTGGATAGTAGTACTAGTATATCAAATGCTGCTGGGTCGACCATGTTTCCGGTAGCAGTAGCAATGATTGGCCCAAGTATTCTAGAGAGTTTTATTCAGTTATCGACATCTCCTCCCCAATCATTTGATCTGATACACTACGTTGTACGCAATGTTTGCCAACTTGTTTAATCCAGTTTGATAGTTCTATTTCAGGTCGTTATCTCTGTTAGTTTATTTTGCTTCTTTCTTCGAGTCTCCAATAGGAGGGATCACTACATTTGCAAATGCCGACTGACTGAATTTTTTGAAAGATCGCCGACTGAATTTATTAACTTTTTTTTTTCTGAAGGTCAGTAAACTTGGTGTGAGAATTTCTTGCCAAATTTCGGCACAAAAACAAGATGATTCATACTAGTACTAAGAAACAAGATGACTTGCTTTAACTTTGTGAAGCACATGCCATCTCTCCAAAGCCCAAAGTGAACAGGTTCTCTGAACAACGAACAGGTAGCAGAATAGCTCGCAGTGTTGCATGTGTAGGATGTCGCACGCAGCAGCAAAGTTTTACAAGAGTTGCAGATAATTGGCGATGACAAGGATGTGCTCCCTCCTCATCGGGCAAGGATCTCCTTGGATCATCTCGAATCTAGATAGATACTCAGGAAGATCTCAGGAGCAAATCTCGTCGTCAATGGTGTTCAGTTCACTGAACAGGGCTGTAGAAACCTGCAATGATCTGAACATTGGAGTTCCAAGTCATTGCTTGGATTTGTGTGCAATCATTTGTCCATGTTCAGATCACTTTGGGCGATGGTCTTTCTGAATGACTTCAGAAATCTAACTCTATATCACTTATATAGCATGAAACAAATGCATAGTTTGCTTAGAATTTTTTTTTTGTCAAAGTTTATGAACTTTTGAATCTTGAGTTCGTTGTGTCTTATATCACTTTCATAAATTCTGAAATTTAAAATGCCTAAAAAATTTCGAGCACATCTCTGTTACTCAAAGTACTTGAAAATGCTACACTGCCACATCATCTATATACCCAAAATCAGTTTCAGCTTAAGCAAGCATTGGCAACTGTGAAAATTCTCATTTATTCCTCCATATTCTGAACATGTTTGACTTCGAATTTCAGTAGGATGCCGGAAGCCCATATTTCGCATGCTCTTGATTTTTTTGGGGATTTTTTCGTGGTGGTTTAGTGGGTAAAAATGGGGAAAGGTTGGTCAGGGAAGAGAACTTCGACCCCCTGATGAGTCCGAATAAAGCTGACCGAGTGACCGGTTACCTCTTTCCGTTGAAGAATTTTGAGCACATCTCTGTTACTTGAAAAATGCTACACTACCGCACAGTCTATATCCAAATCAGCTTCAGCTTAGGCAATGCATTTACCTAAGCTGAAATTATTAGCTTCAGCTTCAGAAAACTCCGAACCCCCTGATAAGTCCGAATAACGCTGACCGGTCATCTCTTTCCGCTGAAAAATTTTGAGCACATCTCTTTTGCTGAAAGGTGCTACAGTGCCACGCGTACCGTCTATATCCAGATCAGCCTCAGCTTAAGCAATGCAAAACCTGAACTTAAGCAAAAGCATTGGCAACTGTAAAATTTCTCATTTTATGTTTCCATCTTCTGAACGCGTTTGACTTCCAATTTCAGTTGGATACTGGAAAGCCGTACCCCGCGTATCCTTAACATTTTTAGGGGAATTTTTCGTGGATTAAAACGGGGAAAGATTGGGGGTCGGAGAAGAAAACACCGAACCCAACCCCAAGAGGAGTCCGAATAAAGCGGAGCAGTCAACGCCAACGGCCCGTCATCTCCTTCCGCTGAAAAGTCAAATCAGTCTTCGCCTACGCAGACTCCCGTCGCGCTCACTGCCATGTGGGCCCAACCGCCAACAAAACCCGGCTCCGCTTTCCGAGGCGAAGCACGGTCGTCGTCTACGGCGCCGGCGGCAGTCCAGCGGCGGCGCACGGAGTCACGACGCCGGTCGTCGTCGAGACGAGATTGTGCCTGCAGTCAACAGCGCAGGCGATAAGTACAAGAAGACCTAACGCAGCGTCTTGGTTTAAAGAAAAAAAAAAACACTACAATGCGGTTTAGGGTTTAGTTCATCCACCGAACCCTGCAACCCCAAGCGCCGCCTCCCTCCTTTTTTGCCGCTGGGCCGGCGGGGGAACGCCGGCCAAATTTATTAAGGAAAATCCGGCGGCCGGCGCCTACTCTAGCGCGGTTATCTCGATCGATCCAAAGCTGCAAGGTGCGATGGCCGCCGCCGCCGCCGCGAGCTACTCATCTACTTCTTGGAGAGTCCGACCCGGCCTATCCCCATTTCGCTCCCCTCTCCAGCCACACCCACACGGACGAGTCCAGCTCCAGCGGATAGCCATCTTCGCCACCCGCATCCGCATGGCAACACCCTCGGCGGCGATGCAGTCGTCCTCAACGCGGCACAGGTTGCGCCCCCTCCCCCCATTTCGTTACTCTGATAGGTCTGCTTCACTGTAAAATCCTGTATTTCTGTCCATGCTATACATGTCTGAAAGTCTGAAATTATCCTGAGTGCAGAGCATTTCATATTTTTTCTAAGTATTTATTAGTTAAGGGTTGTTTGTTTGGTTGCCACACTTTGCCACGCCAGTTTCTTAGGCATGTGTTTGGTTCGCTGCCGCAATTGTGTTATGCCACACTTTCTTAACTTTGGGATCCACATGTCATGCTCTCAAATTTAGAGCTAAGCATGCCATACTTGTGACCAACTATTTCTAAGCCACACTTGTACCATCATGCCACAACTAGTCTAAACTTAGTTATGGCAAGGTTAGGTATCAACCAAACATCCCCTTACTCACTCAAAACCCTCATGTTGTTTTCAACATAAGCAGGTAGAAACCTCCTTTTTCAAGTAAATAACTACATTCAGTACTCTATACGTCGAGACATGGATAAGAGGGGCAGTTAGAGCCTGTTTAGATTCATACTATCATTTTAAACCATATTATTGTTTGGTAAAAATCAACAAATGTATGGCGGTGTTTACTTTGTTATCAAATACTGGTCATGTCTAAAGAATTTGATAATATCATATTTAATCTATATTTTAGCAATGCTAAATTTTAGAAAGGTTGAAAATAGCTATAAAGTGAACAAGCCCTTAGTATATTGTTCCACGGCAATAAAAGCTATTGCCTGTTTATTCCTATCTGCAGCCTGGTTGGGGTAATGCATAGATGATATCTATAAATACTATTTATTCCTACTATATTCAAAGAAATTGGCACACCTGGTGCCGGTTCGTTTCCCCAAAAAATAGTAAGCTGGTTAGGTGCAACAGTTAGTCTGAACTTCTTCTTCTTCTTCTTTTTTTAGGATCAGCTAGTCTAAACTTTTGAAGAACCGTGTTTTGTTAGTTTAGCAGCATTCAGTTTAACCATTCCGCTCTCATGAGACGTCAAGTTACTCATAAAAATCATAGAGTTTTTGCATTTTTCTTTCTGCACCAAGAACACCACCGTGCGCCACCAGTACTTTTCAGCACAAAAGAGATTATAGTCATTTTTACTATTTTATCCAATGCAACAGAACTCACACTGTTTGTTCCACAGGCTTGAGGCAGTGAATCATGACCATGAAACAATGCCTGAAAGGTATTACTATACATACAAAAAATAGGCACTTTTGTCCCTCAATGAACAGGATACTAAAATTTTGCCTGTCCGATTTAGGCTTGCAGTAGTCACTGGTGGAAACAGAGGGATTGGCCTAGAGGTGTGCCGCCAGCTTGCCCTCCAAGGTGTGACAGTCATTCTGACAGCAAGAGACGAGAAAAGGGGGAAAGATGCTGTTGAATCCCTTTGCCATGAATCTAACCTCTCCAACATAATCTTCCATCAACTTGATATCCTAGATGATAACAGTCGTGCCTCATTGGCCCGATACATCGACAGTAGATTTGGAAAGCTTGACATCTTGGTAAAAATACAGCTGTTTCCTTCTCTTTACTACAAAGTCTAACCAATCTGTTTCTACAAGAACGAACATATACTGAAGATCGCGTGAGAAATGCAGGTGAACAATGCAGGTGTTGGAGGGGTTGCAGTAGACCAGGATGGCCTGAGAGCTCTCAACATTGATCCCAGGGTTTGGGTATGTAGATTTATCTTAGCTTTTTACTCCCTCCGGATTGATAATACTTATTGTTTTAGACAAAACTATTTTCAAACTTTAAAAACTTTAACTATAAATAACATCTAAAATATTTATCGTAGAAATATGATGACCATATTATAGATTGGTCTTAAAAGGTGCTCCAATAAAATCATATATTTATTGATATTCTATATATATATATATATATTATAATAAAAAATAGTGGTTAAAGTTGTTTTTTGCATACCATGTCTTTGCTCAAAACAATAAGTATTATCAGCCTGTAGGAAGTAGCATATTTGCATAGCTTCAAATGCCTCCCCTATTTTGTTCTCTAATTATTCCCTTGGATGATATGGGCCCCTACAGTTGTCAGTAGTTTTAGTGTCAGAATATCCTTGCGTTATTTTGGTGCGTAGTGTTCATTGCCAACTTTGAACACTGGTGTCTATTCAATCAAAAGTTCTATTTTTGATGCACAAATGAATACTAGTCAGCAGCAACCATCTCAACTACTAAAAATGTGTTTGCAATTCAGGGCCTGTTTAGATCCACTTGGAATGGCAAATGGCAAATGGCAAAAGTTTTGGTATTGCAAAAGTATTAGTTGGTGTTTAGATGCATCCTAAACTTTTACCATTCTAGCACTAAAGTGAGAGGGAGAAAAAGAGAGGGAGTGGTCCCAAAGCACTTTTTGCCACTTTAGATCTAAACACTAGTAGCAAAACTTGACAATTTAGCATTTGGTATTTGCTAATCCATAGTAGCAAATTGTACCTGCCTCAGCTCTCCGGCAAAGCAGTCAATCTGATCCAATCAGTGATTGTACAAACATACGACGAGGCAGTAAAATGCCTCAACACCAACTATTATGGATTGAAATGGATAACAGAAGCTCTCCTGCCACTACTGAAACAATCGTCGTCAGGATCCAGAATTGTTAACACCACCTCTCTTCGGTCAGAGTTGAAGGTACATTTTTTCTTTTATAAAAAAAAAAAAGGTACTTATGTGTTTCAACTAGTTGACCTAACACATGATAGTTCCTGTGCCAACTTGCCGCAGAGAATGCCCAATGAGAAGCTACGCGACGAGCTGCGCAACGTCGACATCTGGGACGAAGCACGGATAGAAGCGATGCTGAACGAGTTCTTGGGTGACCTGAAGAACGAACGGCTTGAGGAGGCAGGGTGGCCAACAATGCTGCCGGCTTACAGCATGTCCAAGACCGTCGTCAACCTCTACACCAGGATCCTGGCCAAGAGGCATCCGGGGATGCGCATCAACTGCGTTCACCCTGGATTTGTCAACACGGAGATCAACTGGAATACAGGGATCATCCCTCCTGAAGAAGGCGCGAGAGGTGCAGTCAAGGCTGCTCTGCTCCCTCAGGATGGGCCAACTGGTTGCTACTTTGATCAAACAGAATTGGGTGAAGCTTGGTAGTAAAACATAGCATGAGAGAAAATTAATAAGCATATGTTTAATAATTATCCTTCCATGCTAAGCTTAGCGATCAGAGCTGTATAAACATCTACCACTACATGATTCATGGATGTTTCACAGACTAGATTTGTTTTGCAAGGATGCTTAATAATCAACTTCTTTTGAGTTGTTTTGCAGGGATATATACAGTCATTTTAAATTACTCCATCCGTTTCAAAATGTTTGACACCGTTGACTTTTTGGCACATGTTTGACCGTTCGTCTTATTAAAAAAATTTATGAAATATATAAAAATATATGTGTACATAAAAGTATATTTAACAATGAGTCAAATGATATGAAAAGAATAAATAATTACTTAAATTTTTTGAATAAGACGAATGGTCAAACACGTACTAAAAAGTCAACAGTGTCAAACATTTTGAAACGGAGGGAGTAGGAATTTAGCTTATCAAATAGAAAACTTAACTCTTAAATAATTCAATCTAAAATTCGTTCCTATAGAGATTTAAACTCAGAATCACAACTGCTATTCTACATGCCCTTTTACAGTGTAAGCTGCTTGTCTTCTCGGAGATACTTCCTCCTTTCTTAAATGTTTGACGCCGTTGACTTTTTTAAACATGTTTGACTATTCGTCTTATTCGAAAACTTTTTGTGAAATGTGTAAGACTATACGTATACATAAAAGTATATTTAACAATAAATTAAATGATAAGAAAAGAATTAATAATTACTTAAATTTTTTGAATAAGACGAACGGTCAAATATTTTAGAAAAAAGTCAACGGTGTCAAATATTTTGGGATGGAGGGAGTAATTCATAAGAGGCACACCTGGCCCTGGCCGTGACCAAAATCCTATCAAACGTGACACGTTGCAATGCGTGTCCATCCTCCAAGTGACGTGTCGCCTAGCCGTCGCACGTACAGGTTTATATATGTTCATCATCAGAGGCGCTACGCTACGACGAACAGGAAACCACCAATTTAGCAGCGCAGCGCGCGATCAATGTCGTGGACGCAGGAGAAGCGAGGCGAGCAGGTGGCGCGCGCGCGCGGTCGGCGAGGAGGACCACCGCGCCGGCATCCTGGAGGCGGCGCAGCAGGGCGCCTGGTCTCTCGTGAGCGAGCGCCGTCGGCCGCACGCTCGGCGTCGCGAGGGACACCGCCGCCCAGAACAAGCAGCAGACCGAGGAGCTGAAGGCGAGCGTGGTCGTGGAGGCGACGCGGGAACAAGCGGACGCGGGCAGGTGGCAGGGAAGGAGGAAGACTAGTATGGCCCGCCCATGTGATCCGTATTGGGCCAAGTCGGCCCAGAAATGTTGACCTTATTAGTAGACTTCGTGTATGTCTAATAGCCCGGAAATGTTGGCCCAAATGTTAATAGAAGAAGGTGCAGGCTTCCCTGAGGAAAAAAGTCCATATGCATACTTCAACTTATGGTTCGTGTCTGATTTTGCTCGCTCAACCACAAAAGCAATAAGTTCATCTGTGGTCCTTAACTTGTCAATGAATCCAATTTTCGTACTTCAACCGAAAACCAGATACCACGGGTCCCCTCAGCTGTTAAAACCGATACAATATAGGTCCCATGGCGATTTGGACGGCGGTTTTCGCTGACGTGGAGCCTACGTGGCTAATTTGACTTGTCTTCATATGACACGGCGCTTACGTAGCAATTTGATTTAGAAATTAATAAAATTTATGGGCCCACATGGCCCCACATATCATTCTCACCTCTCCTCTTCTTCCTCCTCTCTCCCCTAACTCCCTTTTCTTCATCTCTCTCTCCCTAAGTCCTGCCACCAAGTCCGGCATGGCAGGGAGATGGGGATCCATAGGATGTTGGGGATGTTGTGGAGCAAACAAAGCGGGGGATTTAGGTTTGGTTTATACTAGTTTTGGAACAAGGCCAGCAGTTCGGGGGTAGCCGGTGGCGAGAGCAGTAGCGACGGTCGATGGAGGGAGCTCATCTATCGACTCTGGCGGCGAGTGCTCGCGGCGACGCCGCCTCCCTCCTCGCCCGGCCGCCGTGCGCCGCCCCTCCTTACTCAAGCCTAGAGAGATAACGAGGAGAGGGGAGAGAGATGAATAGAGGGGAGAGGGGAGAAAGAAGAGGAGTGAGAATGACACGTAGGGCCACATGGGCCCACCATTTTTAAACTATTTTTTTGTAACTGACGTGTGGGGCCACAAATTTTATTATTTTTCAAATCAAATTGCTATGTAAGCGCCACATCTTATAAAGATCGAGTCAAATTAGTCACGTAGGCACCACGTCAACGAAAACCGCCGTCCGAACCGCCATGAAA
Organism: Oryza meridionalis; assembly: GCA_000338895.3. Taxonomy (NCBI): domain Eukaryota; kingdom Viridiplantae; phylum Streptophyta; class Magnoliopsida; order Poales; family Poaceae; genus Oryza; species Oryza meridionalis. The sequence continues at coordinate 29,988,524 of CM002530.2, forward strand.
CTTATATAGTACCAGTCTCGATAGTTGACGGATCCTTTGTATCTGGTTTTTTGGTTGAAGGACGAAAATTGGATTTGTTGACAAGTTAAGAGATCTCAGATGAACTTATTCCATCACAAAACCAGACATGGAGGCTCTGTCAAATACGAAAATCGGCCCAATATCATGGTGAGTAGCCTACTCAATATCTAGCCCAACTATTTTTTCCCCTTCCGTGATGAATTCATATGCGTGCAAAATTATCTGATCTCTCCTGAGGCATTCACTAGCTGTCACAATTAGATCCTCGATTACCTTCCATACGAGCTATGATTTACTACCAATGCTGAATTAAGGTGCAAACGTGGCACGAGGATCCCCACGTACTAGATACTGTGGGGGTAACGTGCGTTATAGTGTCCGTGCCCGATAATTTTTATAGTTGAGGGAGGCTTATATATGTTTTTTGCGGTTAAGGGATCAAAATCAAACTCGCGGCCTGTAGTTCAGGCAGGTAAAATAAGTGATGAGTTCATATACGTACGTGCAACTGCAAACCAATCTGATCTCTTGAGACATTCACTAGCTGCCATATTGATTTTTTTTCCTACAATGAATTAAGGTGCATACATGGAGGATGAAACTAAGAAATCGTCTAGATTCATGCAGAAACATGGATAAGTGTTGCATTTGAGAGATATCAATTGCCATGATACGTCCACGAAATGCATTCCTCTCAAATCCCAGCCGGATTCGGCACCAACTAATGGGGGTGAATTGGATAGGTTAATTCATAGATGAAGGTAATTGATTGATACGGGCTAATGTCATCTTGCCAAAACAAACATGCCATCCAGGCGTGTATAACAACACATCACCACCATTGCAAAGCTTCTTCATCGATCGCCATCGTCTTCCAGTCCTCATGCAGCCTATGGCGTCCTTACTCCCAATTCTGTTGCTCACCGCCTTCCTGTCCTCTAAACCTGCACTCTGCTACATCAATCCAGGTGCGACGACACCACAGAAAATTGACACGAAATCTTCAGGTGGTCGTGCAACCTACATCGTGTTCGTCGAGCCGCCGCCGGTTGGCCACGGCGATGGCGAGGACGACCACCGCCGGTGGCATGAATCTTTCCTGCCACTGAGTGAGCTCGCCGGCTCCGACGACGAGCCGCGCCTCGTCCACTCGTACACCGAGGCGGTCAGCGGCTTCGCCGCCAGGCTCACCGGCGGCGAGCTCGACGCGGTGTCCAAGAAGCCGGGGTTCGTGCGCGCGATCCCGGACAGGACGCTGCAGCTGATGACCACGCACACGCCGGAGTTCCTCGGGCTGAGGAAGGACGCCGGATTGTGGAGGGACTCCGGGTACGGGAAGGGCGTCATCGTCGGCGTCCTCGACACCGGCATCGACTCGTCGCACCCTTCCTTCGACGACCACGGCGTGCCGCCGCCGCCGGCGAGGTGGAAGGGCTCCTGCAGAGACACCGCCGCCCGGTGCAACAACAAGCTCATCGGCGTCAAGTCGTTCATTCCCGGCGACAATGACACCAGCGACGAGGTAGGGCACGGGACGCACACCGCGTCGACGGCCGCCGGGAACTTCGTCGACGGCGCCGCGGTGAACGGGCTCGGCGTGGGCACGGCCGCCGGGATCGCGCCTGGCGCGCACATCGCCATGTACAGGGTGTGCACCGTGGAAGGGTGCACCGAGTCGGCCTTGCTGGGTGGAATCGACGAGGCCATCAAGGATGGCGTCGACGTGCTCTCCATCTCCCTCGGTAGCAGCTTTGCTGCGGACTACGATAAGGACCCCCTCGCCATCGGCGCGTTCAGCGCGGTGTCCAGGGGTATCACCGTGGTGTGCGCCGCCGGCAACAATGGCCCGGCGTTCGCGACGCTTAGCAACGAAGCGCCGTGGATGGTCACGGTCGCCGCCAGCTCAGTCGACCGGCGGTTCTCGGCCCCCACGCGGCTCGGCGACGGCAGGGTCATCGACGGCGAGGCGCTTGATCAGGCGAGCAACTCGAGCGGCAAGGCGTACCCTCTGTCCTACTCCAAGGAGCAGGCTGGTCTGTGCGAGATCGCGGACACGGGCGACATCAAGGGCAAGATCGTGTTGTGCAAGCTGGAGGGGAGCCCTCCGACGGTGGTCGACAACATAAAGCGCGGCGGCGCCGCCGGCGTCGTGCTGATCAACACCGACCTCTTGGGCTACACCACCATCCTCCGGGATTACGGCTCCGGCGTGGTGCAGGTGACCGTGGCCGATGGAGCCAGGATGATAGAGTACGCGGGGTCGAGAAATCCGGTGGCGACCATCACGTTCAAGAACAGGACAGTGCTAGGTGTTCGTCCGGCTCCCACCCTGGCGGCGTTCTCGTCGAGGGGGCCGAGCTTCCTCAACGTCGGCATCCTCAAGCCGGACATCATGGCGCCAGGTCTCAACATCCTCGCCGCGTGGCCCTCGTCGGTTGCTCGCACCGATGCCGCCGCCGCGCCGCCGTCTTTCAATGTCATATCCGGCACGTCCATGGCGACGCCGCATGTGAGTGGCGTGGCGGCGCTTGTCAAGAGCGTCCACCCCGACTGGTCGCCGGCCGCCATCAAGTCGGCCATCTTGACGACATCCGACGAGGTCGACAACACCGGCGGCCCGATCTTGGACGAGCAGCACAACAAGACCATGTTGTTCGGACCCTTCAACACCGGCGCCGGCCACGTGAACCCGGCGAGAGCCGCCGACCCGGGCCTCGTCTACGACATCGGAGTCGCCGAATACGCCGGCTTCCTCTGCACGCTCGTCGGCGAGTATGTCCTGCCGATCATCGTGCGCAACTCCAGCCTGCAGAGCTGCAGGGATCTCCCCAGGGTGGGGCAGTCGCACCTCAACTACCCGTCGATCACGGTGCAGCTGGAGAAGACGCCGTTCACGGTGAACCGGACGGTGACCAACGTCGGGCCGCCGGAGTCGACGTACACGGCGAACGTGACGCTGGCCGGGGAGACGTCGCTGAAGCTGAGCGTGTCGCCGGAGACGCTGGTGTTCTCCAAGGCCGGGGAGAAGAAGACGTTCACCGTGACGGTGAGCGGGAGGTTCACGAAGGCGGCGCAGGCGGTGGCGGTGCTGGAAGGGAGCCTGAGATGGGTGTCGCCGGAGCACGTCGTCCGGAGTCCGGTGGTGCTCTACATCCCCGTCGCTTCCGCACCGCCGTCGCCGCCGATGCCGGCGGTTGGGACTCGGCGCGGAGACAACTGGGCCTGAAGTTCTTCATGGGCTATGTACATGGGTCGTACGCTTTGCTGTGTGAATACTAATAACTGGGCCGATTTTTACTATAATCCTAATGGGCTTTTGGGTTACTCTCGCACGCAGTTTCAGCCCATCAGCTTGTACCTGCCACTTTGCCTTGTTAATAACATGTGTGGGTCTAGAGTTCATCGGGCTTACATATTAGTGATGGAATCATTTTACTTCGAAGGTTGAGGATCTTGATCCGTACTATAATAGCACATATTACTTAGCTTTTGCAATTGAATTCAACTGCATCTACTACTAGAGTAGGTACTCTACTTTTGCTATTTTGCAAGCTTCACATCTTCCTTAAGCTCGACAGAAGGGCAGAAGAAATGGAAAGAAAAACAGAAGGACAGACAGAAAGAAAAGCTTGAGCTCGGCATGAAGCCATGGAGATGGAGATCAGGATGGCACGAGAGCACCTTGCAGCTTTTATGGTGCTCTTGCTAGCTGAATAACGGCCGGTGGAAGGTGAGCTACAGGAAGATGCGTCCTTATAGCAATAAAGAATGTCAGCATCGGTGCACAGAACCTAACTGTTCGCTGTTAAACGCAAAGCAGCTCTTCAGTTCGGTTCAGTTCGGTTCAGTTCGGTTAGGTTCAGTTGACAGCAACAGGAGCATCACTTCTAAACCAACATAAAAGTAGATAGGACACTACCTCCGTCGTTGTAACATGTAGTATATCTCATTTACTCATAGGTTAGTTTTTTCTATAGGATGGAGGGAATACTCCGTTCCTTTTAAAATACAGTGACCTAAAATGGATGAGGTAAATTTTAACCCCTATTTAAATTCATGGTATTAAAACATATCTCATCCAATAGTAGATTGTTACATTTTAGAACAGTAGTAAGTACTCCACTTAGATGGTTCAGAGTTCAGACTACTCTACAAAGACTGCGTTGCTCGCCTTCATTCAGGTAAGGAGAGAAAGAACCTTCAGCGTGTTTGGGAAGGAGGGACTAAAGTTTAGTTTAGTCCCTCTCACCAAAATTTTTGCTTTTGTGAGAGGGACTACACTTTATCTCTCCTTCCCAAACACCATGGTCTCTCCTTCCCAAACACCAACTGAACCGTGTGAGCGAGATCAATCTTAACGCTCTGAACATTGGAAATGCAGGACAGGAAACGAATCGAATCCGATGAAATTTCAGACGCCAGTAAAAAAGGGTGGAAGGTACGGTGAAGGTAATATCAAAACGTGAGAAAGAATCTGCTGCGAATTGGACAGCAGTAGCAGTGAAAGGTAAGATCACAGTAGTAGGAGGAGGAGCATTTTCAAGACCAACCCGTTACCCGCGTGCATTTCCACGTCAGGCCCGTACGAAAGTAGAAGCCGCAGTTGCCACTTGCCACTTGCCACTGCAGCTAGCTGGAATAGCGAATCGTACAGCATTCAGCTGGATCACTCCCCAAAAAAATAATCTGTAAAACATCACACCAACTCTTCGTTTGCACTACCCCGTCCCAAAATTAGTGCAGCCGTAGGTATCTATATCCAACGTTTGACTGTCTGTCATATTAAAAATTTATAAAAAAATAAAAGAAAATTAGTCACACATAAAGTATTATTCATGTTTTTTTATCTAGTACCAATAAAAATACTAATAAAAAATTCAAATAAGACGAGCAGTCAAACTGTATTTATTATGGGAAGGAGGTATTACTACTACTTCACGTTTGCTTACGGGAAATTCGTTTGTACTCCATTGTCGAGAAAATCTCAGGGCTCATTTGGTTTGGAGTAATAAAACAGAGGATTTGGAATTGATTAATTCATATAAGTTTCAAAATTTTGGTCAAATAAAATCAACAATTTTGGCCGTGTTTAGTTTCCTTCAAACTTCTAAAAATTTCGTCACATTAAATGTTTTAACACATGTATGGAGTATTAAATGTGGACGAAAAAAACAATTACACAGTTTGCATGTAAATTGCAAGACAAATCTTTTGAGCCTAATTACGTCATGATTTGACAATGTGATGCTACAGTAAATATTTGCTAATGGCAGATTAATTAGGCTTAATAAATTCGTCTCACAGTTTACAGGCGAAATCTGTAATTTATTTTGTTATTAGTCTACGTTTAATACTTCAAATGTGTGTTCGTATACTTAAAAAAAATTAGCCAAATAACTAAACACAGCCTTTATACGATATGCGGATGCAGTACGTACGTTATAGGGCAAGCACTGCCTCTTCTTCTTCTTAGGTTTCTTCTGTTTTGAGAGAGGGGTTGAACACTTGCAGGCAGGCCTTGCAGCGTCTAGAAGAATTAGAGGAGCTCGGTTTTTGAATAATGTACAGTTCCTCTCTTTTTCTTTCCCGGAATAAGGTAGAGCCAGTTCTCCAGCTCTACCTTACCTTCTCTGTTAAAAAAAAATCTAATCCTAACTATGTACTTCGATATATATATATATATATATATATATATATATATATATATATATATATATATATATATATATATATATATATATATACATATATATATAATGATGTATAGTGGCGTGCGTGGTGCTGATGATGATTAGCTATTTAAATCTGGGCGTGCCGCTCCCTGATGCTGTGATTATGAACTTATGTTGGCTCTTCCTCTCGTAGCTCTCAAGAGTGTCTGCAATGATTGAGCAGGGCCAGGGGCATGGATAGTTTACAAACAAGTCTACCAGATGTGTCCATGGACCCGGAATAGCCATCTTCCTATACAAATGCACCCTTTGATACTCAAAAGATTCAGCCACAACTTGTGTTATTAAAGAACGTTGGTTACAAACGTTTACAGTTTTGCACTTAGGCCGTGTTTAGATCACACTCTAAAATTTTTTACCATGTCACATCAAACGTTTAAACACCTATATGAAGTATTGAATATAGGCAAAAAAAAATTAATTGTGCATATTGCGACTAATTTACGAAACAAATCTTTTAAGCCTAATTGCTACATGATTTGATAATATGGTGCTACAGTAAATATTTGCTAATGACTGATTAATTAGGCTTAATAAATCCGTCTCGCGGTTTACCGATGGATTCTATAATTAGTTTTTTTATTAGTACCGAACACCCATGCGACACTCTATATAATAACCGATGTGGCACGCCAAAACTTTACACCCCTGGATCTAATCACCCCATTAATATTACTATACCAACCTGAATCTATCTCTGTTTTTTTTTTCTCTTTCACATAAGGATGCTCCCATGAATTACTAGCTGATGAGTATGGTACTATGGTGTGTACTCAACTACTCATTCAGGCCATTGATGATACTACCAAGCAAAGTTATCAGCCGATTTATTTTTTGCTTGATGCATTACTGCATTATCCCTTTGTAATTTTACTTTGGGACAAATAAAGTAGAAAAAGGTGGACAGGGGAATAGAAAACGAGTAGTACAAACGTTGGAACTTGAACTCTTGACTGACCTATCACCAACAATGACCTATCACCAACAATCTCGTGGTACTAGCACACCACTTGGCCTGTTTAGATCCCTGCCAAAATTTTTCGCTCTGTCACATCGAATGTTTAGACATATACATGAAGTATTAAATATATAAAAAAAACTAATTATACAGATTATGTGTAAATTACGAGACGAATCTTTTAAGCCTAATTGCTCCATGATCTGATAATGTGGTGCTATAGTAAACATTTGCTACTGATGGATTAATTAGACTTAATAAATTCATCTCGCAGTGTACATGAGGATTCTATAATTTGTTTTGTTATTAGTCTATATTTAATATTTCAAATGTGTGTCCGTATATCCGATGTGACACTCCAAAACTTTTCACCCCTATATCTAGACACAGTCTTAATCTCCGTCCATTCTCCAAACATCGAGATCTCTGATGAGTATAGGCCAACAAATAATTCCACCGTCTCAAAATAAACTAATGTCGTATTAAAATATGACACATACTAGTACAGCGAGCCTGAACATACTCTATATCTAGATTTATTGTATTAAAATATATTATATCTTAGTATAGAGTTGGTTTATTTTTAAGGCGGATGGAGTACTCTAACCAACTCAACAGTCAATTACCATTAGGAACCACCTGCAACAACACTATTGCCATTAGTTTATCTGGAATGAGACAGAGCACTGAGCCATGTGTTTAACCCAGGAGAATTCTGAGGCGTGCTGACGAAAATGGGAACTTTTCTTACACTTCCTCTGTTTTCTTTTATATGATGTTGCTTAGTATGATTTTCTATACTCTATCTATTGAACTAACCAATATTAAAAAATAATTAATTACTACTAATACTTTGTCCGATTTTATAATTCTTGAGGTTTAAATAATGACACATAAACTAAAGAAACTGGAAGTGATTAAGCAGAGTAGTATTTTTGCTCGGCTATCAAGGTGTAGGGAAAGTTCTCATTGGCATAGAGCGTATCTGACAGCAAGTCTTTTTGGCTTTTGGCAACATCTCTCTTCGCTCGTCGTAACTAGGCTTTCGATGCAATCGAGAGAAAGGAAAACTTCAAGGACATATCCAGTTGTGTTACAGAAAGATCAGTGGAGTTCACTTCCCCTGGGGCCATGCAATACATGCTGAGTTTTCAGTTCAGTTTCAGAGAATATATAAAAGACTTTTGGATCCGTAGCAGCACTCAGCAAAACTCTTATGTCTCGGAAACATCTGTGCTCTGTTTGATTTGAGGTCAATTTTGTTTTCTTAGAGCAAGTTCAATAAAAGAATTAAGTTGGTGGTATAATATCGAAGCTAGCAAAAGCAATGAGCTTGAGAAATAATCTTTTTAACTTATTAATTTTCCAATCATCCGTTTGGAGGAAAAGAGTAGTATTATTATTTGGGTGAATAGCTAATTTAGTCCCTCAAGTTTCAGCGAAGCCTCAATTTAGTCCTTCATGTTTCATTTTGTCCACATAGGTCCTTCAAATATTTGTTTTGGCTTGAAATCATCCTTGGGTCCACTTAATATGCCATATGGCTATTTCTAGTCAATATTTCTATTAAAAAAATGTCCTTGTTGCCCTTATTTGTATACATCTATATACTAGAAAAGAGAAAGCCAACATGAATAAACAATATTACAGATGTACTTCCTATTATTTCAACATGTGCATATGAAACTTAAGCAATTGCTATCGTATACACTTGTTAGTACATAATTTTTTTTCGTTTTACATAATATACTGTGTATTATCTATAAAAAATTCAAGCATGCAATTTTTCTCTTATATATGTGAATGATGAGGGGTATAAGTGTTTTTTACGAAGAGAGTTGTTGGTTCAAGAATAAGTTTAAACTAAAATAAAAACTTGAAGGATTAATATAGATAGATTGAAACATCAAGAACTCAACTGAGTCTCAGATGAAACTTGGAGGACCACTTTGACTATTCACCCTTATTTTTTCACAAAAGCTGGGAAAAGAAGGTGGGCTTTATTCTTCATCATGCCGCCACATGAATAGGGGCATACTCCATGCCACCATCACTAATCAATGTCACGTCCTGCTAATGCAGAACTCTCGCACAAATCCACTAATTAAACCCGTGCTAGTCACCCTAAGATGACGCCAAATCAAGATAGGAGTATGCTTTATGCTAAAGCAAATGAATAAAACCATTAAGAGATTTTAGAGTATCCAGGTGGCCGAATTTGCTAAAAGAAAGGGTTAAGAGAATTTGTTCTTGCCATTTCTGCTAAAGCCGAGCATCTTCGTACTCCTACATATACATGTTCTGCCTGCCGGAATTTCTTTTCTACTCTCCGTTTAAAAATATAAAAACCTATAACCGAATGATACGTTTTATAGTACAATATATCTTGATAGACTCCTGTCTAGATACATTATATTAGAAATAATTTTATTCTTAGGCCATGTTAAGATTTCACCCTAAAATGTTTAATCATGTCACATCGAACGTTTGAACACCTACAAAAGTATTAAATATAGGTTAAAAAATAACTAATTGCACAGATTGCGACTAATTTGGGAGATATCTTTTAAGCTTAAGTGCTTCATGATTTAACAATGTGGTGTTGCGGTAAACATTTGCTAGTGACGGATTAATTAGGCTTAATAAATTCGTCTCACGATTTACTAACGGATTCTGTAATTAGTTTTTTATTAGTGCTCAAACACTTCATACGACACCCTATATAATACCCGATGTGACACACTAAAACTTTACACCTTTAAATCTAAACACCTTCTTATATTTTGGGACATATGTGTATTAGCGTTTTCTTAGGACTGCTGGAATTTCTTGGTGAAGGGAAAACACACACTGGACTGCCACGTGTCACGCACAATTAGCTGTTAAGCATCGGGCAGTGAGCAACGCGATCTGCTTTGCCCTTTTGTTAAGCTTTGGTTTGACAGCCAATCCATGTCGGGGAGGCGCCACGTGGCGTGCACCCAGCAAAGCCCTTTCTTTTACCTCTCTCCTTTTTTACGGTTCACGATTAAAGAAAACGCAGATTGGTTGCTGGTGGCAACAACAGTAAAAACTGTAGTTTGGTCAGAGGGGTGACGAGTGAGTCCGAAATGGAGTCAGTGGTCAAGTCAATAATAGGAGTAGTCCAACCACGTTACCTGTGACGAAACAAAAAAGATGCATTGCATTATTGTTAATGGTAGGAGTACATAAACATTTGGGACCAATAACCGCTACAGTTTCTGCACATATAGGAGTACCAGTACTACTCCTATGTGTGTGTTTTTTTTTCTTCAGTACTACCCCAGCCGTCCCATTTTTATCGCAGTTATGAGCTTTCGTTTTCAGTTTTAATGGTTTGTTTTATTTTTTTTTTTTTAAAAAACATAAGTCACGAATAAAAGTACTACTTATATTTTATCATCTAATAATAATAAAATAATTAATTATAAAAATATTTAAATAAGACGGACGATCATAATTAGAAACTGAAACTGATAGTTGCGCTTAAAATGTGATAGAGGAAGTAATAATAGTAGTAGTGGACCAACCAAACTTTTTGTTGTTCACGTCCAAGTGTACAGTAATTCTGAAATTTCTGCTAATGGTTGGGTTGCTGGAGAGACTCCGGAGACATGGGAACACAGCAACTGTTAAGATCCAACACATGAACATGACATTATCAGATAAGTGGGCTTGCACCATTATGGTCCAGCTAGCTGCTGGTACTCCTAGATAAGACATTATCTCAAGTACTTAAGTAGTATCAGTAGTACTTAATTATGAGTTAAACGGCTTGAAGAAAAAATATATGTGACATTTGGTACTTAGTACAAATCAATGACGTTACGCAATAATTACCATGATTAGCTAGTACTAGGAGATAAGCTCGCCGGCTAATCAACATGATTAATTTGCTTAGAAATCCTTTTTGGTGCATCCGGCGATCTGATTGGGCCAGGCAAGATGTTTTCGGATTCTTTAAGGCAAAGTTGACGTTGTTTCGCTAAACCGGAGCCGGTGAATAATTAAACAAGCTGCAGAAGAAAATGTGATGCGCTGCTGGTTAATGGAATTAAAAGGGAATCAGACGAACAGCATCTAGTTACATGATCGAGCGACATTTCCAGCATCTTGTTAATTAGTAAGCAATTATTTCTTCCATGTCGATCGTTCAAGTGAGCTAGACAACATTTTTAACAACATAATATGGCTATACTCTAGGGCACTCAGATTTGTAGATATTTAACTATTTACCACTTTTAGATATGGCAAATAACTTTTTGCCACCGGATCCACATGTCATAGATACATGTGAACCCATATGTCATTGAGATATGGGTGACAAATAATTAATTGCCAAATAGAAAAGTGGCAAATAGTTAAATGCGTACATGTGTCTTAGTATAATATTTAAGACAATAAAGACTCTAATCATTAACCCAAAATATAATTTTTATTTTCTATTCTAAAAACTCTAAAATCCTGTTGAGTCAATGGCTGTCTCTCCTCTCTTCTTTGTCAGCAGATTTTCTAATAGCGAGACTAAGTGTCTTTTATGAATGATTATTGCACATGCCTTATTAATTAGTGATTCGCTGAAACATGCATAATGAAAACCCGTGAATTAATTTTTGTATGGTACAAATTCCATTCCTTGGCTGATCTTCAACGGCGATGCAAAGCCATATAGTCCTATATGCAGGCAGGGGCAGGCATGAAATGTTCCCTCGTGACACTTTTTTTTTTCCTTTGCTCTATGCCTTTTTCTGTACCCTAGCAAATTAACAAGTTTTTGTTTTCTTTATCCTGTGCCTTTTTGTGTAGCCTTGGAAATTAACAACGGCAAATAAATATATATGGAGTATGAAGGACACTAGATAGTGCGTCATGCCGTTTTCGGCAGCTTCTTTTTCTATCTTTACCGTGTATAGGAAAGAAGGAATCGGATTCCTTCCTGAAAGACAGACTTGATGAGAGAAATGACTTGACCAATTTTCTTGCATGTTTACTAGTAGTATGCCGGAAGGAGTAGTCAACAAGTTCAACAAATTGCATATAATCGAGCGAGACACACTGCATTACATGTTAGCACAATCTGTAGCTTGCATTTGTTTGGTCTTAAACGACAAAGTGCATTAATAGTATTTTCTCCTTTCAGTTCAGTAAGATGAAGATTTTCCCTTTTTTTTCGGCATGTTCTTTGTAACTGATAGATAAAATTAAATTCATGACAATTATTTGAGGACACAGCAGAATAGATTAAATATTAGAAAGCTGAAAATTTGATTTGAATTTTTTTTCAAAGAAATGTTGATTAAGAAACTTTCTTCCCTAGAATTTCTTGGAATGTTTTAAAGCTTAGAAACTATGCCCGTGACAATCCATAATCAATAAGGGCCCGTTTAGATCCCCTGGCAAAATTTTTTACGTTGTTACATTAAATATTTGGACACATGCATAGAGTATTAAATATAAACGAAAAAAACAACTAATTATACAAATTGTGTGTAAAATACGAGACGGATCTTTTAAACCTAATTGCTCCATGATTTGACAATATGGTGCTATAGTAAATATTTGCTAATGATGGATTAATTAGACTTAATAAATTTGTCTCGCGGTTTACAGGCGGATTCTGTAATTTGTTTTGTTATTAGACTACGTTTAATATTTTAAATGTGTGTCCGTATATTCGATGTGACACTGAAAAAAATTCACCCCTAGATCTAAACACAGTCTAAGACAAAAAGAAAGGACAACCCTGAGTTCAGAACCGGTGTGACAGGTTAAGCCAATCCATTCATGTTTATTTCAGGGTAGTTAAGAATTTCCAGTTGATCAGGACATCAGAGGAAAACTTTTGATCCGATTTCTCCCGTAATAGTAGATTCACTGAGATACCTAGGATGATCCAACATTATTCCTTTCCATCCATACCGTTTGACTGTTGAAGGGAGCCCACCAAAACTGCCCTAAACCCCTTGAGCCAATCTATCAGTTTCACCGTCCGAGTACTACGAGTACGAGCAGTACTAGTGTTTGGTTTGCATAGTCACACACTAAACTGTCAGATGATCACGTTATCCACAATAGTGTGTTGTGTTGGTCACTGCAATTGCATAGTACTCCCTCCGTCCGTCACACATTACAAGGGATTTTAAGTTTTTGCTTGCATCGTTTGACCACTCGTCTTATTCAATTTTTTTTTTGCAAATATAAAAAATGAAAAGTTGTGCTTAAAGTACAGTGAATAATAAAGTAAGTCACAAATAAAATAAATAATAATTTTAAAAAAAATTAAATAAGACGAGTGGTCAAACATTATAATAAAAAACTCAAAATATCTTATATTACGGGATGGAGGGAGTAGCAGAGTGCTATGATAGCCAGCATCTTGTGCTGGTCTTCTCTTCTCCATATGTTTGTTTGTTCATTTGTCTCTGCCTTTATCGGACGTCCAATCCATCATTGACTAGCCATAGCCCATGGCCAGCCAGCCCTCCTTGTGTTGCTCATCCAATGCCCAAACGATGCAAAAGATGTCAGACCATGTACAGTGTCTAGTACATGTCCTCCATTGGCATGCTTCCTTTGCTCTGGGACGGTTACTGTTGTGCTTCTATTATCCGGCTGCACTTCTTCACTATTTTTGAATTCAACATATAAAAGCCTGTACAATTTATGTTACAAGCACTTTTACAAATATTGGTACGTAGTACTAGATGTTACCAGCTATAGAGCTTGATTGAGCAAACTCGCGAAGATAGCAAGGACAAAGGAAATGTACTCCCGCCGTCCCACAATATAAGGGATTTTGAGTCTTTGTTTGTAACGTTTGATCACTAGTCTTATTTAATTTTTTTTTGCAAATGTAAAAAACGAAAAGTTGTGCTTAAAATACGGTAGATAATAAAGTAAGTCACAAATAAAATAAATAATAATTTCAAAAAATTTTGAATAAGATGGGTGGTCAAACGTTGCAAGCAAAAACTCAAAATCCCTTATATTATGGAACGGAGGGAGTATAACCCATGGTTTAGAGTGATGAATCATATGTACTGTTATATGTCAACATTAGGTTTTATAGCAGCTGAAGAGCTGCATAGTGATTGTAACTTGGCTGCGTTCTTTGCATCAAGTTCCTAGCCCTCTCTCCCTTGTTTTTCGTGCGCATGTTTTTCAAACTGCTAAACAGTACGTTTTTTTAAAAAAAGTTTCTGTATGAAAGTTACTTTAAAAAATCAAATAAATCTTTTTTTAAAAAAAATAGCTAACACTTAATTAATCACGCTCTAATGGTCCGTTTCGTTTTCCGTGCAAAGGGGATGGGTTCCCAACCCAAACAATCGAACACAGCCATATATATATATATGTCTTGTATTACAGAAACACGTACTAGATGATAGAATTTTCTTAAATCTCAACCACCTGCTCTCCAGCCATGGATCTTAGCCTAGTAAAAAACATTGTCTTCAATCTCTAGCCAACAGAGAGAGGGACGTGAATCCTGATGGAGCTTAGAACTCAAGGTGATGGAATTATTTCCTACGATTGTGACGTGGCAGTGGTACAAGCAAGGCGGTGAAAGCAACAACGCCCAGAGGGAGGAAAGGATGGATTTATGTCTCTTTTTTTTCTTCCAAAATATGTTCCTTTACTACATGTCCATCTACATTGGCATGCTTCCTTTACTCTGGGACAATTGCTATTGCTGCTATTATCGACCTGGAATTCTTAACTATTCTTGAAATCAACATACAAAATTTATGTTAATGGCACTTGTACAATAACTAGTGGATGTTAGTAGGGCGAGAGCTTGATTGAGAGAATTCAGAGGTAGCAGGGACAAAAGAAGGTATAACCCATGGTTTAGAGCGGTAAATCATACTTACCGTTATATGTTAATGTTGTATTTTGTACTAGCAATTGAAGAGAAGCACAACGATTCCTTGTATAAATATATGTTACAAAATGTACTGTAGATTGTGATTTTCTTAAATCTCAACCACCCGCCCATCTCCCCTCTCTAGCAAACAGAGAGAGGGACATGAATTGTGATAACATTGAACTCAAGGTATGGTGGTAGAGTTTTCACCCGCGACTGTGACTTGTCAGTGTTATAAGGAAGTCGGTGATAACAACGCCGATGAACTGGAGGAGAGGAGGAAGAAATTATGGCCTTTTTTTCCCCTTCCAAAATATCTCAAATTTGTTATTTTTGTGTTAGTAAAAAAAATTCTACAGCAGAAACACTAAAATATCCCAAACAGAAAGCCCCAAAAAACTTCTTTTGAGATTGATGAGGCACCTTGGGGTTGGGCCCAGCCAGCCCAGTGGAGGTGGAGTACTCTGCTCATCCCCACAAGCCACAGTTCTCAATCCAAAAACCAAAAAAAAAAAAAAAGTTGGAAAATACTGCTTCCTTCTACTACCCCAGCAATGCCTACAGCCCTGGAACATTGGCCATGCCAAAAAGGCAGGCTTTCTTTCCATCCATTCATTCATTCATCAGCTAGCAAAGCAAAGCATTTTCTCAGCTCAAGTTGCTTGCTCCTCTTCTTTCTTCCTCCTCCCCTTCCCTTTCAGGACTCCCCCCCCCCCCCCCCCCACCCACATCAGTAGCTTTCACTTCCCAAACCCTCTTTGTGGGTGGCAATGGCAACCCTAGATTATTAATGTCCTCCTCCTCATCATCACCATCTCCTCTTCTTCCTCCCCTGCTTCTCTCTCCAGATTTCTCTTCTCATCTGGCCCCTTCCCCTGCTTTGCTTGCTCAGGTAAAACCTCTCCTCTCCTTGCAAGATTGTCCCCTTTCTTGGCATGCTCCAAGATTTTTCTTTCCTCCTACATCGCCGGCAAGATCGCTTCTGTTAATGTTTCCGCGCCATTTTTTTTTTGTTTGCAGCTAGCTGATCGCACGTGGGTAGGGTGAGCGTGTGTGGATGGGAGTCCACGCAATGTCGTGCCACGGCGGCGGCGGCGGCGGCGGCGAAGGGGCACTCTCGCGGCAGGGGTCGGTGTACAGCCTGACGCTGAACGAGGTGGAGAACCACCTGGGCGAGCCGCTGCGGAGCATGAACCTGGACGACCTCCTGCGCACGGTGCTCCCCGCCGCGGCGGCGGCGGCGGAGACGGCGGGGAGGAAGACGGTGGACGAGGTGTGGCGCGACATCCAGGGCGCCAGCACCGGCCGGCACCACGCGACGCCCATGGGCGAGATGACGCTCGAGGACTTCCTCTCGCGCGCCGGCGTCGCCGTCGACGGTGCCGCCGCCGCCGCCGGCGCGCATTGGCTGCGGGGTCACTACCCGCCGCCGCCGCCGACGACGACGACGCTGCAGTACGTGGGCGGGTCCGGGGCGGTGGTGGACGGCGTGTATAACCGCGTGGACGGGCACGGCGTCGCCGGGTTCCTCTCGCAGGTGGGCGGGGCGGGGCGGAAGCGCGGCGGCGGCGCGGACGGCGTGGTGGAGAAGACGGTGGAGCGGAGGCAGAAGCGCATGATCAAGAACCGCGAGTCGGCGGCGCGGTCCCGAGCACGGAAGCAGGTGAGCTTTCCATCCATCGAATCAATCTGCACAGAAGCTTTAACTTCTCCCCCATGGATTCGTGAGACGCTCATGTGGTGGCAACGCAGGCATACACGAACGAGCTCGAGAACAAGATCTCGCGGTTGGAGGAGGAGAACCAGCGCCTCAGGGAGCACAAGGTAACAACAACAAAAAAATGTTTATTAGTAGCTTCTCCTCCTAAATCCTACTAATTGCTCACTGCTAGTACTCAGCTCCACTGATCTTGATGTGAGCTTCAGCTCCACTGTTTCTTTGTTTGTTTTTAAATCTTTTCTGTGGCTCCCAGTTTGCACAAACTCAGCAAGTCATTTTTTAGTTAAAGCCAAACTAGAAATATAATTTTCTTACTAGTTGTTAGGTTTATAATTGAGCTAGATGTTCAGTGGAGAGAGAGAGAGAGAGAGGGGTAACGAGGCTTGATTAGCATCTTGTGTGTGTGTGCAAATGTGGTACTCCTTGGGATGCTGGGTCATAGATGGGCGAGCAAAGGTTGCAATTTGAGGTTAAACAAGTGACATTGTGGACAAATCATGCACGTAGTACTCTGCAAAAAATGGTTCTTTATATCTTACTTGCTCTAGTATATTTTCTCAATGTACTAATTCCTCCAGATGCGCACTTATAGGACAGATTATGACTGTTCAGGGTGGTACGAATTTCTAATTTGAGCTGAACGATCGTCTTAATTAACTAGTACTAGTATATAGTTTTTTTTCTACAGTTCAGTTGATGCATTACTGAATCTTTGTTTTTATGAACAGGCTGTTGCCGATTTCTCAACATTCCCTAGCTGCGTCGATTTCCTGAAAGCATTCTTGACGCAGAAGCTGGAACCAGTAATGCAGATTGTGCCCCAGCAGGAGCCGAAGCAGCAGCTGCGACGAACCACTTCGGCCTCTTTCTAATCAACCAACCACAATGTTCATAGCGAAATGATTTAAACTCGATCTCTGTAGGAAAATCAATGGGGGTTTGTACTTGGGGATGCTTGGCTGTTGTGAACAAGAGCTGAAACGACGAACTCTTTTCTTAACTATCGATCTGCACGTCTCTTCCTCTTGCAAATTTCACTCTGGTGAAACTTTCAACGAAAGATTCACTCTGATGGGCGTGATTCTTGTGTTGATCGATGTGGTGCGAATGATTCTCTTTTGCAAGGTTCGAGTGATTCTCATTGATCCTTGTATTTTGCTGTTTGTTTCTTAAGTTTCTTCGTCTTAGAAATGCTAGTACTACCTATGTTTTTTTTAATGTGTTAACCTTTTTACATCATGTTTGATCACCTTGTTCAAAAAATTTAAGTAAATATCTTTTCATGTGTTGTGGTTTGATTTGTCAATAAACGAAATTTAAGCAATACTTATATTTTTAATATTTGCATAAATTTTTGAATAACACGAATGATCAAAAGGTTGTAACAAAAATTAACAACTTTATATATTAAAAAGCGGAGGAGAGTATAGTACCGGTATATTGTGAAGCAACATATTTTAGAGCTCAGGTAACTTGGGCCCTTAGCCCGTTTTGGAATTAAGAAGGCCTAGGTCTCGTTCCGTGGAATAAGTTCATCTGAGGTCTCTTAACTTGTCAACGAATCTTATTTTCGTCCTTCAACCCGAAAACCAGATATAATGGGTCCCTTATCTATCAAAACCAATGCAGATAAGATCTCTCAACGGTTTAGATGGCGGTTTTGGCTGATGTGACGCCTACGTAGCTATTTTGACTCGGTCTTCATTTAACGTGACATTGACGTGGCAATTTGACCAAGAAAAATAATAAAACTTGTGGGACCCACATATCAGTTTCACACACAAAATAAAGAAATGGTGGGACCCACTCGGGCCCCACATGTCATCCTCTTTCTCCCCTCTTATCTCTATCCTCCCTCCCCCAGTCTCTCTGGCAGGATGAGAGGAGCGCCGCCCACTCTGACGGCCTCCACCACCATGCCCCCCACTTCGACGGTCGTACGCTGCGCGCCCGCGGTGGCGTGTTGACGTCGGTGGCGTTGGTGAGGTCAATCCCGGTCGTTCCGCGTGAACCCAATGTCGATCTTGCCATTGGACATGAGGACCAGGATCACTGGCCCTTTCGAGGCCTTCGCCACCGACGAGATGAGCTCAGCTTGCTAGCCTGGAAGAAGGAGGCTCGCGCAATCCAGCTTCGGCGGCAGGATTGACCTCGCCAACGACGCCGACGCTGACGCCGCCGCCGCGGGCGTGCAGCGTACGGCCGTCGGAGTGGGGGGAACGTTGGTGGAGGCCATCGGAGTGGGCGACGCTCCTCTCGTCCTGCTGGAGAGACTGAGAAAGGGAGGATAGAGACAAGAGGGGAGTAAGAGGATGGCATGTGGGGCCCGAGTGGATCCCGCCATTTCTTTATTTTGTGTGTGAAACTGACATGTGGGTCCCACAAGCGTCACGTCAATGCCACGTCAGATGAATACTAAGTTAAAATAGCCACGTAGGCGCCACATCAGCTAAAACCGCCATCTAAACTGCTGAGGGACCGTATCTGCACCGATTTTAATAGTTAAGGCCTTAAGGGACCTGTTATATCTGGTTTTCCGGTTGAAGGAGGAAAATCAGATTCGTTAATAAGTTAAGGGAACTGAGATGAACTTATTCCTCGTTCCGTTTGACGTCGCGTAACGGGCGTAAGGCCTGCTAATCTGGCTGTCTGGGCCTCCCTTGGCGTGGGCCACGTGGGCTTGGGTCAGGCGGATTCATGTACGCACGCACGCACGGTCACCGCAAGATCCAACGGCATGCAGTCTCCGGAGCTAGGTTAGCGAGAAAAATCCGTGCAACTTTTCTTTCCAACGAACCAAGAGGGATCAACATAGAATAGACTAGATGTCTAGATTGACTCTATATTTAAAAAGTAAATTATATTAACTAAACATAAACTTAATAGGTGGATGCAACATAGTACTGTAGATAAAATTATAAAATACTTATCACAAACTTGTCTGGTGTGTGCAAAATTAATGATTCCAAAACCGTAGTTGATATGCTAAGTTGAAACATGCTTAGAATGGCACGTGCACACGTCAGGGGGTCATGAGGCATACTATACGTGCAAATTACCACTAATTTTTTTCTTCCATTGTTTTTAACTCATTGCAACACTGGTATTTTTTTCACTGTATAATTAGCATCCCCTACTTTGCATTTGATGA
The DNA here is from genome assembly GCA_000338895.3 of Oryza meridionalis. Lineage (NCBI taxonomy): Eukaryota > Viridiplantae > Streptophyta > Magnoliopsida > Poales > Poaceae > Oryza > Oryza meridionalis. The sequence goes on from CM002530.2 coordinate 30,007,994, forward strand.
TTTGATCGAGCACACATATGTCTAGATGGCATCATTCTGATATGTGTACCCATGTAGCATCCTAATAAACATTCAAACTTAGTAAGATTAACCATGGCATGCTTATTTGGTTCTAGTTCGCATGCATCAACATATCCGTACATTAAAACGTGTGTTTTACAAGATTAAGTAATTCGTTGCATCCAATATAATTTACTCTTTAAAAAAATAGGCATCCAAATTTGTCTTCAACATAATTCGAATTTGAATGGTCTAGGCGTATCCCATACCCATCAACCAACTGAGCTAAGCCCTAGAATCCATGCTAGTGCTTACTACTAGCATGCGGGCGAAGCATATCGGTATTGATGCCACGTGGCGGTCAATTTGACTTCATTAATTCTAGGGTGCATTCATGCAGTTAACTTTCTTTAATTTGTTACGGGAAAACGATCGGTGAATTCATGTTGAGGGCAAACATCCTTATCCGAAATGGAGTTGGAACCCTTTGAATCATTAGGCAGAGTAAATCGAATTTCAACCAGAAATTGTAATACGGTGGAGTGTCATTTGGGACTGATCATGCAGCTCCAGATCCAAAGCACATACTCATTCTCAGGCATCACTTTGGTCCCTATGCACCAAAACAAGTTTTGGGTTCATTTGATAGGACTCTAACTCCTAAATTCTACTCCCTCCATCCTAAATTGATCATCACACGTATAATGTTTGTGCACTAAGACCAAAAATTATTTAAACCGCATCGATTAAGAGTTTAAGACGTCATGCACAATATACACACATTCTCTCATAATGCATTCATCGATTAAAACACAATGCATATATAATTATATCCTTAGCATGCACTACATTCTTCTATGCTACATTAATTGTACTCCGATGAAATCCGTGTCCATACGATTATATGATGCTAATCAATTTAAAAAATTATATAATGATCAATTTGGTAAGAAGGGAGTACTTAGAAGTTAGATATATTAGTCGTGCTAGCTTGTTTTGTGAGAGCACTATAATCAGCTCCACTCCATTCCCTTTTCAAGTGAAGCTAAAATTATTTGGTTGGGCTTTAGCTCTGTATAAGAGATGAAACTAAAGCTAGAACTACGCCAAATTAACACTTACTCTGATACTATTACGTCAACGATACACATGATGACATAAAACCAATAACAATGATACTAGGACAGGAACATCTCTCTTGTATGAACAACGTATAAAATACTCAAAGCACAAGATCGATCGATGTACGCGTGTTACGTGGGCCAGCCTCATCCAAGAAAATAGAGGCGTGGGCGAGTGATGAGACACTCGGACATCAACCAACGTTACTACGTTACGTGCCTCCCTCTACGTACGTGGCGCTCTTCTCCCTCGCACGCACGCTGCCTGATGCTGATCGATCGATGCTGCGACGTGATCTCCATGCATCGCCTGCCTCTCCATCTCGAACATCAATTATGGCATGTTTTAGTTGGTGAAATGAAAATTTTTAGGTGTCATATCGTATGTTTGACCAAATGTTGAAAAGGGTTTTTGGACACGAATAAAAAAACTAATTTTATAACTCGCCTGGAAACCACGAGACGAATCTTTTGAGCCTAATCAATTCGTCATTAGCACATGTGGGTTAATATAGCACTTATGACTAATCATGCATTAATTAGGCTTAAAAAGATTCGTCTTGCAATTTACGTGTAAACTGTGCCATTAGCTTTTTATTTTATCTATATTTAATTCTCTATATATGTGATGTTTTTGAGAAATAAACATGCCCTTAATGGCTAGAGCCAGGTGCTACTGCTTCGCAGGTACGCCATGAACATCACCATGTCCGAGTCCGCCGCCTCCTCGCCGTCGCCGTCGTCGTCGTCTGCCGCCGCCGACGAGCTCTGCAGGAGCCTGCAGCGGCAGAGCGGGCACGTGGCGGGCGGCCGCGCCGACAGCCACCACCGGTCGAGGCAGCCAAGGTGGAACAGGTGCCGGCACCGGAGCTCCCTCACCTCGTCGCCCTCCTCGATGCCGCTCAGGCACACCGCGCACTCCGGCCGCCCACCATCATCCGCCGCCGCCGCCGGACGACTACTCTGGCCGCCGCCTGGTTGTTGGACAGCACTAGCGGCAGCGGCGGCGCTAGCGCTACTGTACCGCGCCACGCGCAGCAGCTCGTCGCGCGCCGCCTGCTCCGGCGCCACCACCTTCTTGGCGATCAGCTTCCTCACCGACGACGATCCCGACGGCCACGCGAGGCTCGGCGCGGCGACGGCGAGGAGGGCAGACAAGGGTGGGACGAGGAGCAGGAGCAGTGCACTCACCAAGATCTCCATCACTAGCTATAGCTACTCGATCCACAACAATGCAGTGAGACGCGAGGCGACATGGGAGACGACGACGCAATATATATATATCTGCGCAGCAGCTTCAATTCAAAGCTTAATGTCCTCTAATAATTTATCTATTTAATTAATACTCCCTCCGTTTTAAAATATAAAAATTTAAAATCAGATGTGTTATTATATTTTAAGACGGAGAGAGTACAAATTAAGATGATCGTTTAATTAATTTATCTTCATCTATCTCTATCGCTATTGTACACAGTGCTCACAAGACGTGTCCAACAGCGTGATCAATAGGATGGCTGAAAGCTCTAGTGTTGTAAATGTCAGCTTGTAATAGAAGCATCAATGGGCTTTAATATTTGGGTCTCGTTTTCAATCGGTAGATACAGATGAACTTCATCTAGATCGTCTTTTTGGTTTGGTGCAACCAAATTGGGCATTTGCGCCTCTGCAAGTAGCTGTGCCGTCGAGCATCAGTAACGAGATATCATACTTAGTTCGTCCTTCTGACTTTTCGATGTGTTTTTGCATTCAATATGCAATCCTTTCAGGACAATGACTTCAAAGGGAGGTAGAATAACAGATAGAGATCGTGTCACCGTGCCATTCAATGCGAGTCCTACCTGTTCACAAGTCACAACACCATCTGATATCTAGGCATCTCTCTCCCTTTCTCTTAATTTCTCCCCTTAATTTCCAGAGCTACTATACCCAATCGATCACACGTCTCCTCTCTGTCCCTGGTTCATTTTTTTTAAGAGATGGTTGATGCTTCTTCATATATAGTCCAAGAAACCTTACAAAAAGGAGGGCAGGTTAACTAGCATGGGCTAATTGAGAAAAATGGAAGATTTTTCTCTCTTAATACTACTAAACAGCAGAGGAAGAGACTAGACATACATGCATGGATGTAATAATAGTAAAATCAATTGGGACGTCCAGGATTCAGGAAATTCAGACATGTGGGTAGCTCTCCAAATCTTGTTCTGGTCAACTTCTTTTTTCTAATCCGGATTAGGCAAAAACTTAATGCCTACCTTAATCTGTCTGTACCAAGATCAACTTGAACATACTCCTCTTCATCGATGTTCACTGACCAAATATAAATATCCCAGAGGGGATTCTAGATTGCCAAAAACAAATTATTCAGAGATCCAATGCAACATACACTTTCGAAGTGATGTAATCGTTTCTTAATGTCAAGCTCAAAAGTTAAACAGATCTGGTGCACTTATAGTTAACCACTGAGGTATTCCTTCACTTCCACTCACTAAATAATGCATACACAGTGTTCAGACTTAGTGTCTCTGTCTGACACAAACTTATAAAAATAATGAAATGAGAGGTAAGACTACCTTACGCTGCCGCTGCTCGCAAGCTTCAAAGCCACATGGACAGAGAACAGGAACACCTATCTTAATTTGATTTTTTTATACTCCCTCCATCCTATAAAAAATTAATCTAATACCTGTGACATATTTTAATACTATAAATTTAAAAATATCTCTTCCTAAATTTATAGTACTAAAATATATCATATCAGATATTAAGTTGATTTTTTATTGGACGAAAGGAGTAGGTATCTACTAGTACTTTTTGTTTTATGGATCCTTACATATCTATGTCAGACGCGCCCCTTTCCCCCCTTCATTTTAATGAACAGACGAAGACCATATTTCAGCGTACAGTCCCTCAGAGCATTGCACCAGTGGTTGAAAGGTACCTAAAAAAAAAAGGTTGGACAAAGCCAAAGCCAGCGAACCCCAACATATTGTTAGGCAAATACCAAATTTGCAGGAAGCAGAATGAAACTGTCGCATGCATTTCATTCAAATAAAAAATTGAAACTACTGCAAATGCTAGATGCTAGTTGCTGCTGATCTACCACTAATGCAGGTTTTGGTCTCCAATCGCTCCCAGTGCAGCAAACAACACCGGCAAAAAGGACACCTGAATTGTCTAGCTACCTACCATTAGGCCCTCAATTCATGCAACATGTGCTCACTCTTTGATCATCAGTCGATAAAACAAGATAAACGCATTGACAGTGGAATATCTCATTCTACTTTGCCACAACTTCCGGATTCATGAAGAGACATGAACAGAACAGAAAAAAAAATGGAATAGTCGTTCAAGCTTCCGAAATTAAGATAGAAGTACGCAAGCTTTACAAAAGGTATAAGCTGGGTAATGGGTTGCATAACATATCGGTATGGAGTAGCGAAGATATTGTAGAAGCATATGAACACTGTATTCACAAGCATCTATCTTTGTCTTCAGAAGTATAAACTATTGAGGCTATCTGACAATCTCTGTTCTAAAACCTTTTCTGTGTATGCAGTTTTCACTCCAGGCCAAACTCCTCCACTGATCTAGGACTGCAGATGAAGTCAAGTTGAGGATTCTTGATGTTATCTTGTAGTATTGATATCTGACCCTCCTTAACAAGTATGTCTTCCTCAAGGGCTTCAATTTTCTTCTTTAGTGAGGCAGTCTCATTTTGCATGATGCTGATGGTTTTTCTCAGCTGCTTTGCTTCCTGCCATAAAAGGTCCCTTTCATCAGTTACTGTTTTCAGCGTTCCTCTAAGGGCACTAATCTCCTTTGCAGATTCCTGGAAATCCAGCTGGACCTGACTAATGATCTCATCTTTCTTCAAGCCCTGCTAGTGCAACAAGTATGTAAACGAACAAGGTATACAAACTGCAGGTTCTAAAGGAGTACATGGGAAAAAAACGCCACTAATACAAAAGGACGATCATAAGCATGAAATCCGACATAGAGAATTTTCACATGCCTTGCAAGCTACACCACTAGAGGAGTAGAAGCTCTTGGTACTGGTCAAATAACATGCTAAATATCAGATTATAGACTGTCTCTATACATAAACTGATTTGTGGACCCTGGTGAATTTTCATGCTGCACTTAGTATAACAAAGAATATCACATTTTAATCTTATTTACCATTTATAGTCAGTTTGTCTAAGCATTTATTTTATGCTCTGTAAGCTGACACTGAGATTCTTGTTGACCAGAAGCCACTAAAAACTCGCATAATTTCATACGCTAATTCAGAGTCTTAAACTTTGGAATTTCTTCTACAATAATCTGAAACACCTCAGTTGAAGAACCTATCAAGAGGCATATTGAAGAACTTCCGTTACTGACCTAAGCTCCAATACTAACAGATGACCTTTTTCTCTCAGATTCTCGCTAATATTTACGGTTTAGGTCATATGAAGTCCGATTTCATTAGTATTAAACATGTCCCTTGCAGCACACGTATAAAGTTATAAGTTGATTCTTAATAAGACAAAAGCACATTTCATATTTTCACAACCAAACCAGAGGCCTAGTTGAAGGTAAAAAACAACAAAATAGATTTTTCTTCAGGATAATACAGTAAAACAGCATGACAAGGGAACTCGTTGTTTAAAGAAAGGGTTTTGTTGGGGAATAAGGGTAGGAAAAATCTACCTGAAGCTCCAAGTGCTTAGCCTTGTGGTTCATGCAAGCTAGTTCGTCCTGAACTCTCTGGATCTCATTTCTCATGAAATCCTGTATACGAAGTGAAGATGCCAGATCTGACTCTAATTGTTCAACATCAAGTTCCTTTGAAAGGAGTGCCTCCTTTAGTACTCTATTGAGTATAGCCTCTTCTTTCAGCTTGAGTTCAGGAATATCCTACAATAAGAATAAGATGGTGGTAAACAAAGGCTCAAGCAGTCAAGGTTCTGCACCTGCTGAACTTATTAACACATTTTATACTACACTAATTATTTTTCCAGCTGAGTGCTCCCCTGCCTTTTCTTATTCCAACCAATAAGGAAAAAAAAACTTGATTGAACAGAAAAAGATTTACAGTAAAACATAATAGGTGCTCATACCAGAGGTAACTCATCTGTGTGCTCCCTGGAAGGACTACATCCAACTACAGTCTCTCCTGAACTTCCCTTTATATTTTTCTTTTCAGTGAGGACAGAACTAATAATCCCCAAACTTTGTTTCAGACTCTGTATTCGTCCTTTGATGCTCTGGAACTCCAAAGTGTAGTCAGTGACAGTTAATGCAGCTATGCCATTGCCAGCTTCATTTTCATGCCTTTTGCATTTCATTAGTTCCAACAATTTGATGCACAGTTGGCTAGTCTTATCAAGCAATGACAAGCCATGTATCTGCAAGTTATCCACTCTGGCCAGTAGCTCCTGGTCAAGACGAATTGAGGACAAGCACGGTCCATTTCCAGTACTTTGTATACGATTTAAAAGTGCAATGTTCTCTTGCCTTAGGGACTCTGATTCAAGATGACAAGATTGAACTTCACCTCTTAACTTCTGCTCAACTCCTGTCAGTCTAATAAGTTCCATTTGCATTCTCTTCTTTGTCTTGTCACTGCACTCAGCAGATTTCTTATCTAATTCAGCACTGTATCCCTGTCTTAAGCCACTGATCGTTCTTTCTTGTTCATTGCATATGGTTTGTAGCCTTGCAATTACTTTATGCAATGCTTTGTTCTCACCATCCTTATCTTCCAAGAATTTCCTGAGATGATCTTTTTCCCCCACAGCCTTAGTAAAACAATCATGTAACTCTACGGAGGAATTCTGGAGATCGTCACAATTGTTTCTGACTTTCTCTAGCTCACCAATTAGTTTTTGGTTTCCCATTTCCAAACAAGCAACCTTATTAGAAGCATCAACCTTTTCTGCTTCAAGAAAAGTAACCTCTCGCTGAAAGGAGACATTCTGCTCTGCAAGTTCTCTCACCCGATCACGTAATCTCTCTTCCTCACACTGAAACCTTGATAGCCTGATTGACCAATCGTCTGATCTTCTATCCATCTCTTTCTCCAAAGTATTTTGCACTTCGATCTTTTCCTTCTCTAGCCTTCTAGTTCTGATGTCCAACTCTTTCTTCAAATTTTTGCATTGCTCTTTGGCAGCAAACCTTTCTGTAAGGCGTGCCTTGATTTGTGAAGACAATTCATATGCTAGTTGTTTCCTATCTTCAGTCAAACAATGGATCATCTGGAACATGTCATTTGCGCTTAGCCTCTTGTTTTTGGGCATATTAAGCTCATATTTTTTTTCAGAAGAGACTATGAACTTTGCCTCAACCTCTTTTGCCCTTTGGAGCAACTTGTCATCAGTTTCTACATCCTCTGTTGCAAAATACAAGCCAATATCAAGAAAATGTTGGGCAATCATGTATAGAAGAGTATGGTAATATAGCATCTTGAGTTGATACCTGAAGTAGGATCAATGGAGGGACGATTAAAATCTGGAGGTTGAATGTCTTGCAAATCCTCATAGATATCTTCAACAGAAGTAACACTTTCCGATTTGTAATCTTCTAAATGTGAAAATCTCTCAGAAGCATCTAGCAGGCCTGCATGGTTTCTACTTGCATTGCACAGTGTTGTAATCTTGCATGTGTCTCTTGTATCCTCTTGAGCTAGTTGGTGGAGATGTTCATCCTTTACATCCTCATATGGGTAAGTCTCAAGGATCTCTTTTGTTGGTCTTGGCAAAGATGGTACTGTAGACTGTGGTCGAGGCGGCCTTCCCAAATTTGAAACCACAGATCTGGTGGGAGAGTTTTGCTTCTGTCTCTCACTGAGGATGGTGGCTTCCTGCTCTCCATCAATGTATCGATCTAGAACTTCATTCTTGTTCAATAAATTGGTTAGTCTTGTTGACCTGAAACGAATGGCAATGGGAGAACTAACAGGAGAGTGCCCTGTTGAGCATGAATAGCATCTCGAACCAGGAGAGTCACTTTGCAGGATTGAATGTGCTTTTGGATCCTTTATTGTGTATTCTCTTGGTGCTGGACGCCTTTTTGGTGACCATGCATAGCAGCTGCAAGTCAGTACGCACTGTTAGGACCAGCAAAAAAAAAATACACACTTTATTATCATCACTCAGATGAAAGGAAATGGTAGAGTCAGAATTGCACATAATTCACTAAATGAGTGAGGATTGCAGGTCCATCATAAAACTGTTCTAGTTGAAATGAGTGAAGAATTACAATGGAAAAATGGGTTTTACAAGTAACTGAAATGCCTAAAGAAAGCTCTGAGTGCACTGGCTGAACAATTTATAAGGGGAGCAATCACCACCATATAGTTAAGCATTTAACAATTATAGCTGATAAGCTGAAATGAGTAAAGTTTGCAAGTGCACAATACTTCTCCTTTTCTTGTTTCTACTAATATGGATAAAAAAGGGGATAGGGTGTTGTTACCATGTATTGGTTTGATGATGGCAAACATCCTAGGCTTCAATGCAGTATTGAACTATTGATGGCAATCATAAGGGAAACCAAATCACTTACTTGGCAACATGATCGGGTGCATCAGATTCGTTAAACAGAGAAGATGGGACATCACCCGAGAAGCTGAAGCTCCGATCCTTCAAGAAACTGTTGCCGGCTGGTGATGAGAAGGACATAGACCTCCTGAGCTGCTTCGGATTAGATGGTTCCTCATTGTTCAGATTTCGACGCCGGCTCTTTGATCTACACACTTTTGTGACAGGGAAATTGGAAGCGGAACTGGAGCTGCCATTGCTGTCACGTCCGTCGAACGCCTTGCTCTTAATCCTGCTGTCATCATCAGTTGGTGTTTTACCGCCATTCCCAGTGCTTGCGGTGGATGATCCAAAGAAAAAGAACCTTCTCATCTTACAAATGTACAGAACATCCGCAGACTCCCACAAATGAATCCGTCCCTACAAGGAGCGAATCTTGGTCAGCAAAGAAGTAGCAACGAGAATAAATCTTGTAGCAACTACTGAATGACACCAGATGATCTGCAAATATACAATAGCAAACCCTTGTGCGAGGGAGAGGAATAGCCAATAATAATTAAACAGGAGTAACTAACCAAGCAGGAAAAGCGAAATCTAAATTAACTTTCAAGCAATTCCACATATCCTTTTATAGGGAACTCTGCAACTAAACCACACATCAAACTAGTTTGGGCCAGGAAATTGATCGAGCAGGTGACACGCAAGGCTAAATAAGCCACAAGAGACAAACCTAACCCCAGAATTCAGAAGCACCAACCCCTTGACTTGGCGCTTGATCCCGGACGCAACACCAAATCCAAACCCCAGAATTGAGATTCGCAAAGCACCCGAGACACCAAAAACGAACCCAAAACGAAACGAAATCGCAGGAAGGGAGAGGAGGGGAACCTCTCGCGGCGGAGGGAGACGAAGGGGAAGTGGAGGAGCGTGGTGGCTTTGCCCTACCAACGGTCAAGAAATTTGGGGAAAAATCAAAGCAAATCATACGCCCTGATTGCGATTTAACGATGGAGACGCGAATCCGGGGGAAAGGGAAAAGGGAAAAAGGGTTTTCAAGTCGAGGTGGGAGCGGGACGGGAAGAGGAAGAGGAAGAGGAGCGTCTTAAATGGGCCAGGCCGAGCCGAATCGTGGGCTTAATTGGTTAGATGGGCCGTAGCGGAGTAATGATGGGTCGAGAGCGACTCGGCAAGTGGGCCCGCGGCGACGCGCCACACACGCGCACATCTGCAGTTACTCACTCCTCTTCGCCGTCGCCATTGCTGAGCTGCTGCTGTGGCTGATAGGCGACGGCAATGGCGCCCTCCTCCACTCCTCCTCCGCCCTCCCCGAGCCGCCACCTCCTTCCGGTTTTCTCTACACCCCCGCGTATCCTTCTCCAGTCGCCGCAACTCACACAGGCACAGCACTGCATCCAAGACGGACGGCCGCGCCGCGCAAATTTTTCACCGGCGAGGCGGCGACGCTGGATTCCTTCGCCGTCCAAGTCCAACCATCCGGACGCTATCCAGACAGGTTCTTTCTTTTCTTTTTCAGATTTTCTTGTGTATATTGGAGTAGTTTACTGCTAGCAGAATGGATGAGAACTGTTTGGCTTCTTCCTGATCCCTCCAAACCCTTTCTTTTTGGGGGAGTTTGCTTCACAATATGTATATAGTCTCTTGTCGACTTCAATTCTAGCACATGAACTAACTATGGCAGTTACAAAATCATGCAGACGGTGATCCTACCATCAACCTGTGGTGATTGGTCTCAAATTTTCATGTCCTAGCAACCTTTTCATGTCCTAGCAATCTCTGCACAGCTTTCGGTGCTGCTGCTGCCCTTCAAAATGGGGGTGGCGCCTTCTAAGATTGAGGATGATAGGGCCCTCGTGTTATGCCAGGAGAGGAAGCGTTTCGTCAGAGAAGCAATCGACGGAAGATGCGCACTTGCAGCTGCTCACTGTGATTATATTCACTCACTGAGAGACACTGGCTTTCTGCTAAGGAAATGTTTTGAACATGAAGCATCTGAAGAATCGATACCAAATAATAAATCGCCATCTTCTTTTCAGGCCAGCCATATGAAAGCTGCCATGAATTCCATCAGAACTTATCTGGAGAAGGTGGCAACTCCTGTGACAGTGACTATGGCCATTGCCTCATCTCAAGATCCTACTGGTACTTCACCATTAGACCATTTTGACCAAATTCACCCAGGTGACAACCAGTTTTCACCTAAAGAAAAGGATAGATCTGGCCAATGTTTGGACAAGGTGGATGATCCTAGACCCTTCCTAGAGGAGGGAATCCCAGAGCTCGAAGAGGAAGGGGAGAGAACTCCTTCGAATGAGGAGGATGGTTTTGCAGAATCAAAAGATGATTTTGCAAATGAGGAAGAGGATTTCTCTGAATCAAATGATGGTTTCCTCAGTCCATCCATTGAAACTTTTGTGCCAGTGTCAAACAACAACGACGTGTCTGATAAAAATAGTTCAACAGACAAGGCACCGGAGCATCATGGCCATGGAAGTGTAGCATCAAAAGATATTGCTTTACCAAATTCTGGTTGCCAAAATGATAAGCACCAAAATGAGAGGAGAATGACTGACATTCGCACAGATGAAAATGATAGAAATTCTGCTGTATCCCCAGATAATGTCGTACCACCTTCAGGTGCTTCCTTTCCTATGGGCTCAAAGGAACCGTATCCTTATTTAAGAATATCTGTGAAGGACCTATATACAGGCATGGTAGAGATTGAGAGATTATTTTCCAGAGCTTGTGATTCTGGAAAAGAAGTCACAAGGGTTCTCGATGAAGATAAATTACAGTTTCGCGCCCTGCTACCACAAGAAACAGGTTAGATATCCTGTAATTCTTATTTCTGTTGCACTATTTCTTTTCATATCTTCTCTTGTAATTTGAGGTGCGCAATAATTTCTGGCAGCGCGTGGATCATCATCATCTAGTTTTCTGTCAACATTGTTTGCCTGCTGTAGGGAGGATGTCCCTCTTCCTGCAAGTAAGGTTTTCTTCTCTTCTTTTTTACATTTATTAGTATGAAATTCTATTTCCTGCACTGTTCAGCCCTATGTACTCCATTTTTTTATAGACATATGACATATCACATGGAACTTGTAATGTTTCTGTGTAATTGTTCTTATTGTCATACTCCTCTATTGTAATAGATGATATCATACTCTGCTATCGATCTCATTTAGTTTTGCCTTTTTTTTAATCTCTCAGATATTGCATTTTCCTCAGATTCTAACAAATGGTGTCTCATATAGTCATATCTTAGAGTCAAGATTGTCCGTAGTAATTTGACCTGCTGTTTCTTTAGTGTTCTATTTTCTGTTGTAAACTGAAATACCTGTGTGTTCCTACTGTAGAATGAATTTAATGTACCATGGTATAATGCAGCTCCTTCTCAAGCTGAGGTAAAATACCTTACCTGGCATAGGTCAGTGTCTTCACAGTTGTCGCCGTCTAGAAATCCTCCTGGGGCTATTACTGTCATGCATACCTCAACACTAGATAAACTGTATGCATGGGAGGAAAAGCTTTATGATGAAGTCAAGGTAATTAGCTTTTTTGTGGCTACTCTATGTGAAATACCTAAATCTTTTAATTTTGGCTGACAGTTTAATCCATTTTGATTTATGTTCCACATGTCTGATTGCTTGTCACAACATGATTTTCTTTTCCCCGCCTTTCAGAAACCATCGAATATACATTGATTCTTCCGATTAATCCCTTAGCTGGAACTCCCTACATTGATCGCTAGAATTCATAGATAGATTACTTGCTTCTTTAATCATAGAGGTTTCAGATATTGCATTAGTCAGAATTTATGCAGTTTATGACTAGTGGTAGTGATTTTTTGTCAAGAATGTTCAAATAAAAACTGATAATTCTTCTGAAGTTTCACACCAAATGATTATCATGATTCTGCTTTCAGGTCAACAGTGCCATATGCAGGAGATATGATGAGAAATGCAAGCAACTGAGAGACCAGGAGTCGAGAGGGAAAAATCAAATTCTTGTTGATTTTACCCGCGCTACTGTAAAGGATTTGCATTCCAGAATTCTAGTGGCTATTCAGAAAATAGACTTCATTTCTAAGAACATAGAAGACATAAGAGATAAAGAGCTTCAACCACAGTTGGATGAACTAATCAGAAGGTATATTTGCCGATTCAGTTTTTATGGAATAATTTGTAGTTTGATGTGCACAAGAAGAGAGTATTGTGTGCTTGAGTGTCATGCATTGTTTCAGGATTTTCTCAGACTGTTTTAACAGAATGCACCAATCACAGTATGCAGTTTGCATTAAACTGACAGCTATATAAATCTGACAGTGTCTGCCTGTCTTTACTGTAGTTTAACTAGGATGTGGGAAACAACGCTTGAGTGCCATCATCTTCAACATGCAATCATGAAGCTAGTATCCAGCAAACGGAGTGTAAAATTATCATTTCAGTCAGAGTCTGAATGCCAAGATGCTCTTCTCCTCTCAGCTAAGCTAATTAAATTATGTTCAGACTTCCAGAACTGGGTGGCATCACACAAGGTTTACCTGTGTAGCCTTAACTTATGGCTGCACAAGTGCATGAAACCGCTGAAGAAGAGGAAGGGCTCCAGGAAGCAAAATGTTGTTGATGTTTCTCTAACAGAATGTGCTGTTGCACCCATATTTACAACTTGCGAAATCTGGATTAAATTAATTGACGATTTACCGACCAATGAGTTGGTGAAAGCCATTGAAGATCTCATTGCAGATGTCGGCCGATCCTTTCTGCACCAAGAGCAGGTGCTAAATGGTGAAACAGGAGGAGAAATCCTGAGAAATAATGCCCCTGCTGATGTACAGTCAAGTCTGATGGCATTCTTAGAGAAGCTTGAAGCCTTTTCAGCAGTTTCACTGCAGAAGTATATTGATCTGCAGAAAAACATCGACGAGGCAAAGGAGAGGTTTTCGAGAGAAGATTAAAGTACGATTGCAAGTAGCTCAATGGAGCTCTTAGTAATATGGCCCCCCTTGAGTTGGATGAGTAAAATGTTCCATATGCAAATTCCTGGTTGTGATGATATTGTGTATTGAGTCGTTTTGTCAGTTGTAATGTTTTGTGTAGTCTCTGGTGGGAGTATGGGGGCTACAGTTAAGTTAGAAAAATGAGAGGACAATACGCTGTAAGATACTGATATGAACATGATGTATGCACCATTTTTCCAGAACAGTTCAGTGATTTGTCAATGTAGCGTTGAAAGCTAAGTCTCCAACCTCATGAATTTGACGAAGTACAAATGATCAGTATGAAGACTTTATGAAAGAACAAGTCCTCTTGATGCATTTTTTAGATGATACCATCATCATCCATGTAGGGGAAGAGTTTCTTCTGTCAAATACTGGGTACCTGTTCCAATGCCCCAGCACCCAGCTGGGCAAGTGATGTGAGCTGAAAGCCTGAAACATTCAACTTGCCTGACAGAGCACACGGATGCCTAACTAGAGTGGCATTCAACTGTGATGCAGATTGCTGCTTTCTCATTATAATACGGGAAGGGAATCAGACCATGCATCTGACCTCTAGGAAACGAACAAACAGGTCTTGCAGATTCCTGCCTGTTTACCCACGAGAAAGGACAAGCCAAGCTGATCCATGGCCAAAGTCAAAAGCCATTTGCACTCACCATGATGCAGATGCAGTGTTCCTTCCCTTTGTTTCTCATAGATACAAACAGGCAGCTTGATTGTCGAGTCCCCTAGCTGCTCAAACTGAAAACAAAAGAATTCTGGTCTAGTGTTTGCTGTTCTCTCTAGGGTTTTCGACTCTGTGCTCTCCTCAGTCTCAGTGATCCTGGAGTACATCCACTTGGAGGACCATTTGTGGTCTTTAGCTGGTGTTGCCGCTTTCGGGGACTTGTTGGGAGTGTAGCGTGGCTCAGCCCCTTCCCGCTGCTTGGAGTTTGTGTTTAGCCGCCGTAGTTTTCTAAGCTTCAGCTTTTTATTCTGCTTTTTCTCCCTCCCCCTGGTATAAGCCGGTCTAGATGATTGCGTTGTATAACTATAACTCTTTTCTTTTAATTTATTGACGTACAATTCTTTTGCGTGTTCGTGAAAAAATAGTGTTTGTTGTTCCCAATATTTTTTTTTTCGGCATACGAGAAAATAGTATAGGAGATGCCATGTTGTTGTTTAATTTAATAATGCCAGTGTTTTAATAACATAATGCACTATGCAGGAGAGAGGCAGGGGTTTAGAAAGGTACAAGCAACAACCATGCAAAAAACAAAGCTCTGGGCCGTACCCAGCAGCTTGCCATGTTCTGAATTTTTCTGATGAGGCATTGACCTAGGGATAGGGACGTTCTCGCAGCAAATACATTACATGTCAAAGGGAATTATGCGACAAGGAGATGGTCCAAGCTTAATTGCTTTATAATTCCTAGGGAATCCGGCATGGTTAGGTACAGTTATTTTAGTTTTTGAGTACAGATGATTATATATCTTATATATACTCCTAGCTAGCAATCTTTGTTAATCTGAAGGTGTTAGTTCAGTATATTCTGAAACATGTACGACTGATGCTATTACAAGGAACAAGTGGATGAGGAGCAGGTGTGATAAGTCAAAACAGCCTAGTGTATCATCACATGAAGAGAGCTCTCTGATGATGTGCATGGAATCCTTTAAATAATGCATAGTGGATGGCCATAGCATGGTGATCTCATCATGCCCTCACTACTTATGTCATTTCTTTTTGCCACACATTTTATCTCTTGCTGATGAAAATGAAGAGGACTGATGAGAGTTTAGGCTGTCTCTGAAAACGGTTCAAGTCAGAACAATCATACCGTAATTTTCTCCCTTTTCTGCTTGATCAGCATTCAACAACGGATCGCATTCTGGATGACTTGGATTACGTAGATCATTGAACAAGTAAAATACATCTCCGATGTCAAAGTAGGTTTTCAGCTTTGCAGTTGAAACTGACCTATGCAAGATGTGCTGATTAGTGAGGTAATACTACGAGCTAGTGGAAGTAATCAAGTGTTTGATGGACCCAATGACACACACAAAGTCTTCGAAAGCACTCAATCACAAGGGAATGCCTCATGGGATGTCTTGATTAAACTAATTTTTAGCCATGCTCCTACCTCTCGATCGATGCAAAGCTGCTGCAACTTGTGGATTTGTAGTAGTGTTGACTGCTAGCTTGTGGGTTCGAGATTAATTGGAGTGGGTGGCTGCTGAACTGTTTTCAACGCTGACAACTGCCGGAAACCGTCAAACTTGTTCAGTTTTGTGTAGGAGTAATCTATAAGCCTCCGTCCATGCTGTCAGCTCGTCTGTTCATCCTGTGCGCCTCTCGTCCCTGTGTGCTGCCATATGCTGCTGGTCAGCTACTATCGCATTCAGAAACCTGACGAATGGCGACGCAGTTTGTTCAGAGAACATCTATCCACGCCTTGTTTGAGTGTTCAGACTGATATGCGTAGTCTGAATCACAGTGTTCAGAAAGCGAATAAGGCTGTCAGAAGCATAACCAAATTGCCCTTTCCTGATTACTCATCTAATAATTTCCTGATTAATTTACAGCCTTACGCAAATACTCCGCAATTGCAATATATGCACATGACAGCAGATCGAGCACAGTGGTGGTTATTGAAAAAGGGGCATGGAAGATGTGCAGTCGCATTTTGAACACACATTTGGACTTGTGCAGAGGTCAACGAATGGTACAGCATCGAGGAGGATTACGCAATTTGTTTTGAGCTCGATGTCGTCGTCGCCTCACGAGACCGATTCCATACAGTTGCAGGATTTGATTATTATTGTTTTTTCTTCGGTGGACAGACACAGTTACAGAATACAGCATTTTTTCTTGTTTCGAAACTGAAGGTTATATCACAGAGCTAGAGCTGGAGATACTCCATATAGGCATCGTGGAATCATTCATCGCTTCTACTAGTACCAATTTACCTAACGAGAAAAGAAAACAAACTCGAGGAGATCGCGCGGCAGATCGTTGGCCGGTGGCCCTTTTCACTGGATAGGTGAAAACTGCAAGCTCACTCATTTACACTGGTTTACAGTGGACGCAGAATCACCGTCAGAAAAGAAAACCAAGGACGAAACGAATATTCAGAGAAACGCTTTCAGGTAAAGTTGGTACCGCACCATGGACAGAACGACCGATCTCCTCTAGATCTTGGCAGAATAATAATCTGGTGCAGTAGTGAGTAATAATATATCTCATGCGGTTTTGTTTGGTGACGTTACGGCAGCCAATATAAAGAAGAGATCTTTAAACTTTTTCTCTGAAAGAAGAAAGAGGAAATCTTTAATTAGGTAATAGTGGTTTAGGTGTAGAGCTTAGCATCGGAGGTGGATAGATGGATGAATGGATGCAGTGTGTGATGGACAGGTGGATAGTGATTCTGGGTAGAGCAAATTTGGCCATTTTTGATGAGCGAGGTTGATCGAGAGGGGTGTAGGGGCTAGCTAAGGTAAGTAAGCTAAGGTGGAGTGTAGAGAGAGATCTTTGATGTTTGGGTGGGTAAGGGAGAAAAAGAAAGAAAATCTGGTGAGAGCGACAAGGAGCCCACCCCCTCTACCCCCGCTATTCCCGCGATTGTACTGCTGATTAGCCGGGAATGGATGCTCCATCTCTCATGGATAATTTGCACATATAATGTGCGCTACTGCTGCCTTTGTTTGATTACATATGCTGCTGATTGCTGCTCGATGAAAAGGACGGAGAAAAGAAAAAAAAATGTTTGAAATAAATTGTGTAGTATTGGGTGGATTAATTCGACTCTCTGGTCCTCCTGGTCTCTTGGCAGTTGTGGAAGGAGCGGAACTCCGGAGTTTTTGACTCAGCTCTTTCCTCGGTCTCCGTGCTCATAAGAGTCTTTCCCCCAGCCCCGTGCGGCATAGGTGTGTCTAGCCGATTGCGTTGTGTGACTAAAATTATTTTCTTTTAATATATTGACGTGAAATTATTTTGCTCGTTTGCATAAAATAGTATTAGGTGGATGCATAGGTGAGACGTTGGCAAGTATATTGCGGCCGACAGACAGTTGAAAGGTCGTGCATATGGCGAAGAGAAGAGACTGTTGCTGGCTTGCTTGCTTGGCCAGCAGCACAGGGAGCGAGTTATACCTATTCCATGCTCGCTACAGTTAGTACAAAACACTTGGCAATTAATCAATTAATCAGCTACTAGTACTCCACATGAATGCAGTTGAGTTGAGTTACCTGAAATGGCGAAATTGCTGTTCAGCATGGGCTCCCAAACCAGCGATATCCTTTGGGCGATGATGCCACATGCCACCGTCGCGCGTCGACACCCCCACCACGCGAATACGCGATACGGCGCGGCTGGCGGTGGCCTCCGACACCCAGACAAAAAGCCTCACCTCACCCCGCACACGACACGCCGACACCCCGACGCGTTTTCCACTGGGTCCCATGGGCCATGGCTTCTCTCTATATACTCGGCCCATCCCCGCCTCCTCCCTCCCTAACCCCTTTCCCACCTCCTCTGATTCAATCGCTCACACTAGCTAAGCTGATCTGCCTCCCATGGACGCTCTCTCCTGCCTCGCGCTGTTGCCGTGCGCGGCCTTCACCGACGCCGACATCACGCGCGCGCTCCACTTCTCCTCCTCCATGCCCGACACCTCCTCCTCACCCTCCTCATCCTCCTCCGCGGCCTTCCTCGCCGACTTCTGCGGATCAGGAGGGTTCCTGGTGTCGGCGCCGCCGCCGGCGATCACCTGCGAGTCCGTTCTCGTGGCCGACAGCGCGCGCCCGTCGCCGGCCGGGCCTGCGCGGCGGCAGCAGCAGCTGGGTCTGGGCCCCGCGGGCGGGCGCGCCGGGAAGCGGCGGTCGCGGGCGTCGAAGCGGGCGCCGACCACCTACATCAGCACCGACCCGGCCAACTTCCGCCTCATGGTGCAGCACGTCACCGGCGTCCAGGCCGACCAAGCCTCCCTTGCCGACGGCGCCGGCATCCTTCCCACCACCACCGCGCCGTTCGACGCCTCCTCCTCCCTCAACCTGCTCGACACCTTCGCCGCCGCCAACCCGCTGCTGCAAGCCGAGCAAGCGGCGGCGCTTCAGCAGCAGCCGTGCTTCCCCACGCTGGACTCGTCGTGGAGCGCCGTCATGTACGATGGCAGCGACATCCTCTGAGCATTCCTTCATTCCCAGCTGCTGCTGCTGCACTGCAGTACCAACACTAGTTAATTAGGACGCCGCCGCCGACGACGACGACATAGCTAGTAGATTTCTTGCTCTCGATCGCAGTGGCCGGCCTAGCTAGCTCTACATCGATCGATCAATCCACTACCATTTCTTAATTGAGTTGGAGCCAAGATCGTATCGATCGATCGCAGTGGACGACATACTACTAGTCTGTCGTTGGAGCCAAGATCGTATCGATGATGCTCGCTTGATCAGGTTAAGTTGTTGAGTTACTGTAGGGTGTTACTACTAGTAGTATTGTACAGCTAGCGCATTATGCATTTCATGTCGTCGTCCGTCAGTCAAATGGAGTGTGGCTGCTATATATACCCATATTTTATGCAGTAGTAGCTGTCTATAGCTGATCTCAGTTAATTTAATTTGTACTACGTGTATGTCAAAGCTAATTAGTCAGCAGTAAAACATCAGTTTCTCTTTGCAATTAATCTGGTGAATTCTAGATTGCAGCTGACCATCGTATATATAGACGACGACTTGTTCCGTGCTGGAGTAATTTATTGGCTCGCAAGACCTGCGTATTGGAGGTAGTTGCAGCTACCTTCCAAACCCACGATCTGGACACCATTTTGGATTTAAGCTATATATCTGCAGGTTAATTAATTATTATTAGTCGCAAGAATGAAAGATCGAGAGAGATCTGTTAAAGAATAAAATATACGGTAAACGAGCGTACTCAATTAATATTGCCGCCTTTTTACTAGATATTTGAAAGTATTGTGTTTGGCCGAATTACCCCTGAACCATGAAACTTTCTTCATCCTCAATCATGCAAATCAGGCGAATTAACCCTCTCGACCTAATCCACGGACGAATTATCCCCCTCGACCTAATCCGCGGTGGTTTTGGTCTACGTGCGTACACGTGGCAGTCCGGTCAGCATTTTAATTTTTTAAATGCTGGGACCCACAAGTCATACCACTCTTCCTCCATCTCTCTTTCTCTCTCTTCTTCGGCCAGCAGCGGGCAGCGCCGCGCACGCCGGCACGCCATGGCGGAGAGGCGAGCGCCGGTGGAAGCGTCGGCGAGGGGATGCGATGGGCAACGGCGCGCGGGGGTGGGCCGGTGGTCGGCGCGCACGGCGGCGTGCGGGAGGTGGAGGGGATGGGGGAGAGGCGGGCGCCGGCGTCCATCGCGGAGAGGCGGGCCGTCGTGGCGCCGGCCGGCAGCATCTTGAGGACGGCAGTGTGAGGCCGCGGCGGCGGTGGTCCAGGCGGAGCACGAGCGCAAGGAGGCGGAGCTCGCCCGGGCGGCGGTCGGCTGAGGCAGAGCTCGCGCTGGCTGAGGCGGAGACGGACCGAGCGGGCAGCGACGGAGGCGGAGGCAGTCGCGCGATTGCCTCCTCGCTGACCTCGCCCGCGGCGGCGGCCGGCGCCACGACGGCCCACCTCTCCGCCATGGCCGCCTTTCCCCCATCCCCTCCACCTCCCCGCGCGCCGCCGTGCACGCCGACCGCCGGCCCGCCGTCGCCACCATCCGAAGCTTCCTCTCCGCCGCGCCCCCTCCGCGCCGCTCCCGCCGCCGCCTGGAGCGCTGTCCCATTCGCGCCTGCCGCCGCTCGCCGCAGACCGGTTCCCCTCCCCGACTCGCCCGCCGCTGGCCGGAGCCGCGCACGCTGCCGCTCGCCCAGTCGCTCCCGTCAACGCTAACAGCACACACATAGAGGATGGTAGGGCGCCTTCCGCCTCCCATCTTGAGGACGGCAACTCGATCAATCGATTCGTGTGTACGCGACGCGATGCTTGCAAAGCAGTTGTAATCAACGTACGTCGTCACGCGCCCGCCGCGACGGGGAAGCCGATGCCGCGGCACGTCGACGGGAACATGGCGAAGAGGAAGCTCCCCGCCGCGCCGGCCGCCATGGGCACCGCCGCGAGCAACTGCCTCGTCGCCGGCGACTCCACCGGGTAGAAGCACGCCACCGCGTTGCAGTCCACCATGGCCACGCCCAGGAACACCGCGAACGACAGCGCGCCGTGCAGCACGTCGCGCGCGCCGAGCCTGTATCTGTCGTCCCTCGGCGGCGGCGAGCCGGAGCCGTCAATGAGGCGGAGGCGGCCGCTGGGCGTGACGAAGTCGTAGCGCACGGCGCCCGTGCCGTCGCGGTAGCTGTCGGTGAAGGAGAGCAAGAAGCAGCAGAGTGCACAGGCGCCGACGAGGTAGGCGGTGAGCGCGCGGTTGGTGGCCGTGCAGCTGTCGTCCGCGGTGGAGGACGGCGAGAGCACCTCGAAGGCGAGCACGGCGCCGGTCGGGAGGTGCTTTGCGAGGTCGGCCGTGCTGTTCAGCGTCCTTGCAGACGAGGCTCGGCGTCGCCTGCGCCGGCGGTTGCGTCGTCTGGCCGTCGTCCGATGACGCGAGCAGCGGCGCCTTCGCATCCGGGGACTCCTCGTCGCCGCCGCTTGGCCGCGACGCCATCACGAACAAGAACAATGACTAGCTTACGTACCGTACGTCATTTGCTGACCGTGTACCTTTGTGCCACGCTGTACTGCCACATGGACATGGACTGATCAAAACCGCCCCTAACCCTGCTTAAGGGGGTTAACTATCCGGTTTTAATAGTTGAGGTGTATAATTTTCGGTTTTTAACTTTAGGGCACGTGGTGAGTCGTGGGTAATCCGTACTTTTTCCTGTTTGAAATGAGCACGTCGTGGGTCGGTGGAATTGACCTGGTCGCACCATGGATGCTGCTGCTTCGTCAATCGTCATCGACAGACGGATCATGGATATGATCCGATCGAGTGGAGATGGAAGGCCGAGGGGTTTGGGTTCTTGCCGCCTGTACTAGGCTTTTCTCATCGATAATATATGTGGGCCCATACTAACTAAAAAGGAATTTGGCACTATTTATCACAAAACTTCAGGTATTTTGCACTATTTATTATAAAACTATAGATTTAAAAGTTTGTTTTACAAAACTACAGATTTAGTGTCTCCATTTATCACAAAACTACATGAACTTTGTACAATCTATCACAAAAGAACATATTTAAGAACTTGTTTCACAAAACTAAAGATTTAGTGTATTTGTTTATCATAGAACTACACATTTAGTGTCTTCATTTATCACAAAACTACATATTTTGTGTCTCCATTATCACAAAACTATATGTTTTAACAATGCTAAAACCTGTAGTTTTGTGATAATGAAGACAATAAACATGTAGTTTTGTGATAAATGAAGATATTAAATCTGTAGTTTTGTGAAACAAGTTCTTAAATTTGTACTTTTGTGATATATTGTGCAAAGTACCTGTAGTTTTGTAATAAACGAAGACACCGAATCTGTAGTTTTGTAAAATAAGTTCTTAAATTTGTAATTTTGTGATAGATTGTGCCAATTATCTGTAGTTTTATGAAATTTACTCAAAAAGATATGGTATTTTCCATCAAGTAAATTTTACAAAACTTTGCAAACTTTAATCAACCTAAAAGTACAGATTTAACACAATATTTTCATAAAATTGTAGATTATAGCATTGTATAAAAAAATGAAGATTAAACTCATTTCTGTCACAAAGCTACAACTTTTATAACTTTAATAGGGCTATGGTTATAAACTCTAATATCAGTAGTTCTTTCATAATTTCATCACTAAATATATAATTTTGGGATACGATTCCTTAAATATGTAGTTTGCGATGGTTTGTTTGAAGTACCTGTACTTTTGAATTTACTCTTTTACCTCTCGCCGAACAACACGGCCCATGATAATTCCATCAAACGACCGCTTTACACCGGAATTGCTATTTAGTGCAGCAGAGTTCTTAACTCATTTTTTTTCCATTCATAAAAGTTTTCGTGTGAAAATTTTTTGAACAAAAGTATTCGAGACGAAAGTTCAAAGGAAAAAGAATGCGCTGGGACCTGGGAGCCTGGAAACACAATCGCGCTAAATAGCAAATCCCCTTTACACCGAGATGAAGAAGTCTGCACATTACCACTAAGAAGGCCCACAAATAGGAAGCCCAAAACCTTTTTGGGCTCCCGCCAATTTAGCCCATCCGGCGAAGCTGTCTCCAGTCCACTTGATTTTATTTTCTGGGCGAAAAAGAAAAGAAAAAAAAGGAAAGAGAAGGCTCGCTTTTCTCTCTCTTGGGCAGCCATGGCGTCCTCGCGGCCGCCGCCGGCGAGCCTGCGCAGCTTCCTGGACGCGCACTTCGCCTCCCCCGAGGACCTCGCCTCCGCGCCAGCGCTCGCCGAGCTCCTGCGCCGCGAGTGCGTGGGGCTGGATGCGTCCCTCCGCCGCCTCGAGGCGCAGCTCGCGTCCGTATCCGCCTCCTGGCTCGCGCGCTCCGCCGGCGCTCGCGCATCTCTCCGCCGCATCCGCTCCCGAGGTTCGCTTCTCTGAACCCTAGTACGGTTTTTGCCCCCCTTTTGTTTCGTTCTGGATTTGTAGGGACGCTCACTGTTACAGTATTATTGCTTCCATTTTATCGGTGGTAGGCGGGGGATTCGGAGTGGAGGAGGATGATGGCGAGGAGACGCTGCGGAGCGCGGAGCTGCCGGCGCTCGTGCAGGAGATCCATCGGATCGACGCCATTCGACTCTATGCGGGTCAGCCTTCCTTCGTCTCTTCGTGCTTTCCTAATAACTTGAAAATTCTGATATTGGATAGTTACAGTGCTAACTTTTGCAAGTTAATTTGGATTATGGGGGCACTCGGATTTTAGAAAAAAAAATGCTCTTAGAATTTCAGTGGTGTTTTACCTGCCAAATCAATTCTGAGTTGGGCAATAGCAAGTTACGCTTGTGTCAAATAACTGGAATGCCCCAATCTTGGACTTGTTACTAAATTTGCAAATTAGTTTGGTAGATGTAGTTGTTACCTACTCCATCCGTTTCAGGTTATAAGACTTTCTAGCATTGCCCTCATTCATATAGATGTTAATGAATCTAGGCACACATATATGTCTATATTCATTAATATATATATATGAATGTGGGCAATGCTAGAAAGTCTTATAGGCTGTGTTCGGCAGCAATTGCTGTGCAGCCGCAGCGCTGTACCATAAGTATGCAACAACTGAATAAGCAATAAAAAATACTGTTCAAGCTGCTGCAGCCAGCCGCAGTAACCGGCTTCCGAGCAGAGCCATAATATGAAACGGAGGAAGTACCAAATTAGCCTGTATGCTTGAGCATTGAGTAACTTATCTATGCAATATGGATCTCTTGATGAATTGTTTCTTCATACTTCACTAGACGCTACTTCCCTGAAATAAGGCACTAGCAACAATAACCTGGCAATGCACTTCACGTGCCCACAGCCCACCCACCACTCAATCTCAAACTACTGTAGCTTGACGATGTCAATGGAGAATATCTGTGTTAAACAAGCTAGTATCAACGTCGAGATTTTTTTCTCAATATAATTGTTACGTAGAGTGCAATATTGACCATGCCCTTTAAACTGATTAACTCCGCGTCTGTGATTACCTGCCAGTGATCTCCATGGGAACATGCCATTTGCGCTTCTTTGCTGCAAGAAAGAATTTGTTTGGTGCTGCAAATTATATTATATCTCCATCATACCCGGCATGATGTAGGAATTTGTAGTACCTTCTGTAACTTTTCTATGCTGACATTCCAGAAGCTGCTCTACAGTTGGAAGCTTTTGTTGGTAACCTAGAAGATGCAACGTTTTCCATCATTAGACAGGCCTCAAAGTTGAACTTGTCCTCGGTGTTTAGGCCAGCATCTAATGTGAGAAACCGAGAAACCTTCCCTTTCCTTTTTCTTCCTTAAACAATTATTGGTCATGCCGATATGACGTCTGTTAGCAGTATGTTTGTTTGATATGTTAATCATGTTTTTTCTCTCTCTCCAAATGTAGGAAATGCAATGGAAGCAAGAAAAGTTGCTCCAGGCTGTTGATGCCATGAGGGATATTGAACTAGAGTTGCTACGGATCAGCACGAATAGGCCACAATGGACCAATCTTATCATGGCTGTTGATTCTAGAGTGGACAAAACCCTAGCAATTTTGAGACCTAAAGCACTAACAGATTATCGAGCTCTACTTGCAGCACTTGGCTGGCCACCTTCCTTGTCTTCACCAGATGCAGCAAATAATAAGTACTCGGAAATTCCAAACCCCCTTGTCTTAATGAATGAGGCAAATAAAGAGAAGTATTCACAAAGTTTTCTAGCACTGTGTGCTCTGCAACATGCGCAAGCCAACCGTGAAGCGCGTCAATGCCAAGCGAAAGGAGCAAGTGCTAGCATGTCAGATTCAAAGTACTTTGACAAAACTGCTGCATACTTTGATAATGGACTTTGGGCAATTGATGAGTTGGTTCAGCCTATTGCTTCCCGGTTGGAATATCATTTTGCTAAATGGTCTGAACAGCCGGAGTTCATTTTTGCCCTTGTTTACAAAATAGCAAGAGATTTTATGGGTGGTGTGGATGATATATTGCAGCCTTTGATTGATCAAGCAAGACTTGTGGGATTGAGTGCCAAAGAGTCTTGGGTAACTGGAATGGTGAAAATGCTTCTAGGATACCTTGAGAGGCAAATTTTCCCAGTCCTTGTCACATCTTATCAGGCTGCTGATGACAAATTTGAAGTACATTCCTCATGGATGCACTTGAATGACCTGATGATTACTTTTGATAAAAGAATGCAGTTGCTTGCAGATTCAGGAATACAGAAGATAGCTTCAATTTCTGAAGGCCTGTCCAGGTCCTTATCTGTCTTTTCCATATATAGCGAGCATTCTGATTGGCTTCACATGTGGGCTGGTGTTGAGCTTAATTCTGCACAACATAAGCTCAAATCTGAGATGGAGGATGAGATAAATTGGTCATATAGTATTAAAGAGCTTGGTCAACAAGAGATCACTAGTAATTTTCTTCTGTCTACAAGAGAAGATTACAAAGCTCCAACAATTTCTGAAATTGTGGTCAAAACTGCATCTGCTATGATTGAAAGAGGCCATGCTCTGCCAAATAGGGGTTTAAGGATTCAGTATAACAGATCCTCTTCAGTCCAGTTCCTGAATGATTTCTTTCTTGTCTTATGTGAACGATGTGAAGCCCTACAACTGACAAATACAGCTTTAGAAGATGATTCTTTACTAAAAGCTTCTTTTGCAATTAATGCTGCTCGATATTGTGAATATGTTCTTCGGGAATGGGATGACGACATAGTTTTCCTGGAGATGGGTGCCCATAGGAAACATGTTGATGAAGGCCAGGGACAAGGCCACAAACACAGTGCCCAACATCCATGTTCTTTCTTTGGCAATGAAATCGCCTTCTTGGCTAAATTGGGGACCGATTATCTGGAACAGATTATGTCTTCCATTCTGCTCGAGTTTGAAGATCTATCCTGGGACTATGTCCAAAACATTGGATTGCCCAATGAGCAGATCCATCCAGTTGATGAGGTCTTGGATGAAGAAAATCTCGGAGTATCTCCTGGATTTGTTGCCAGTCTAGAAGTTCTGAGAGACAGAACCACCAAACTGATGCTACATCTTAATTCCAAGGATTTCCTTGATCTGTGGAGGAGTATAGCGGAAGGCCTCGACTACTTCATCTACAGCAGCATACGATGGGGTGAGTTGACATTCTCTGACCAAGGAGTTGTACAGCTAAGAGTCGATACAAAGGCCCTTCTCCACATCTTTAGGCCCTTCTGTTTAAGACCTGAAGCCTTTTTCCCATTCATAAGTGATTCCCTGAGGCTGTTAGCCATGAGAAAGACAGATGCACGATACCTGTTGGAAGTGCTCAAGAATGCCAAGGAGAATGATAGTTGCCTGAGGCAACAAGGACTGCAACATGTAAATGCAAGCCAAGCTATGAAAATCTTAGGTAGCAAAAGGTCTGATGGATAATCTTCCTACCTTAGCGTAGAAGACCTGCTGGAGATGATCAGAATATGATTTTGCCTATGCTGGGCTGCTCTATGTCACTATGATGACGGCAATCTTCTGCCTGTCCTCCTTCCAGGAAACATCTCTTCTGAGAAGTTTAACACGTGGTTAGTGGTTACCGGCTGCATTTCCTGGTACTTATAAAAAGAGATGAGAAAAGAAGGCCCCTCTCCAAGGATAATGCCCCTGTTGGAACGCAGGATAGCGAAACAGTTTGCGTTTCAAGATTGAAGAGACTTATCTGGTGTTCGCAGCAGCTTCGCGTTGAAACAAGTTTTGGCATGTACTACATTCTCTCCAGGGTGATGAGACCTGCGAGTCTTGGACGACAAATTGGAGATGGCCGCTTTGCAACGCAAAAGTCCGCTGCCGCCGCCCCCTGTTTATCACTTCTTTGACCGGCTCGATCGTAATCAACCCAAACACATCATGTTGCATGCAAAGCTAGCAGATGTAACAACAAAATATTCAAGATCTCGTCTGCCTCAAATTCTCTGAGTAATTAGTCAATTTTCACCGTCTCGCAGAATATGATTATGTCGCATATCTCATGTATGTCGTGTTAATCCTGATCCGTACCTTGAAAAAAAATATTATAATCTTAATCTTGATCTACCTGGTCACCAGTTGCATGTACATAAATAAAACCGCCAGATCGCTTTCCTTTGACTCCAATTGTTTGACGCAGCGAAGATACGAGGATCCGAGCGTACAGTGCTTTGCAGATGCCAATCTATGACACCCATTAAAACTCATTCCAGTTTGACTAAAAATTTGTTTCTATGTTTTTGGTTTCTTCCCAGTTCGACTAAAAATTTGTTTTATGTTTTTGGTTACTCCTACTTGGAGGAGAGACCAACACAAAAGAAAAGGTTGTTTTTATGTTTTTGGTTACTCCTGCTTGGAGGATAGACCAACATAAAAGAAAGAAAAGGTCAATTAGAAATAATATTTGCTGATCAGGTCAAGAAAGATGAGCAGGAGCTCATGTTGATGCACATGCATCTGACTTTGAGCTTGCAAAAACGTAGGGTGTGTTTAATTTACGCTAAAATTGAAAGTTTGATTGAAATTGGAACAATATGACGGAAAAGTTGAAAGTTTATGTGTGTAGAAAAGTTTTGATGTGATGCCTTCCCTGTTTTTGACAATCTCCTATTTCTTCGTAGCACGTGTTTCCTTCCTATGTTCCGTCCCGTGTTACTGGATAAGTAGATTTTCTGGAAAAGTTGAAAGTTTGAAGAAAAAATTGGGAACTAAATCAGGCCGCAGTTTCTTCTCTCTCGAACACAGAAATGCTGACTATTGATAATATATTTTATTAAACCTTGTGAGATCCATGCCCTGAATCCTGCATTCTACGGTCAAAGCCCAACAATCTGTAGAAGATGTGAGCCAGTATCTATCAGTTTGAATGTGTCAAAACTGAAAAGCAATAATCCTGTCTTGGTAAAACTAACTGCAGGACAGGAGCTATTTTGTGCTAGTTACCGGCTACAACCAGACAGATCTTCAACAATTGAAAATGATGTGATAGTGCACATTACTAACCTTTTTCACACTAATGTGGATAGCTACTAGAGGACTACTGATTGTTCTGTTCTTGTCCTTTGTGAGCACTAGTTTGAGCTGTTACTGAATCACACCTTTTGTTTCTTCCAGCACTGCACTCTGCAGTTGACAAAGTAGCAAATTTTGCCACCTGTTTCAGTTTTAGTGCTGTATGATGCTACTAGTAGCTGCTAAGCAGTAAAGTTTCTCTCCGAAACCAAAGAAACTATCTTTTTCTGCCAACATATGTATTTTTTTTCTTCTACCCAACATGTTCAAAGTTAGAAGCTGTCAAAGACTTGCACCTAATGCAGTTCCCATTATGAACCATTATTTTATTAATGGTGAATACCTTGGCTGCATCAAATTAATTGATGGTGTTTAATTAACAGGGAAGGCTACATCTAATTAGAGGTAATTAATTTATCAGCACTTTGGTTGACTGACAAAACTGGAGGAAGCCTCCAAGTAGGCATCTAGTACTAGACATGTACTCGTAATCAGTCAACTGACAGCTTGATCAGTCATCTCTATCCCTTGAATTCTTTGCCTTCCTGTCCATATATTCTTCCATGCCTCCATCACAAGCTAAAGACCATACTCCATTTTGGAGTTCGCAGCAACTGCTCATCTGGATTGCAGTTGCAGGTAATCAAGGATTAAGAGGTTCATCCAAAATGGGGAACTGCATGGGCTCTTCCAAGTGCGCCAGTGCATCGGCTCCACTTGAATCAAGTAAGATGCTACTCTGACTCCCATATATATTATCTTTCTGTCTGTGGTTTGATTAGGCAAGAAACATGATGAGGAAGAAGCAATCAAAAAGACAATTAGCAGTATCCATGCTGATCTATGTAATATGGTTTGAAAATTATTCAGAGGTTACGAGAAGCAGCTACTCGACGACGACGACGGACAACACCTCCAAGGCATCGCAGCGCAGCTCGTCGGCGTTCTCGTCGGGGCAGTTCTCGCGAGCCAGCTCCGACGAGTCGTCGGCGGCGCCGTCGCTGTCGTCCCTCAAGTCGTTCAACATGGGCGACCTCCGCGCGGCGACCAAGAACTTCGGTTCCAACTCGTTCCTGGGCGAGGGCGGGTTCGGGTGCGTGTACAAGGGTTGGATCGACGAGCTCACCCTCGCCCCGACCAAGCCCGGTGTCGGCAAGATGGTCGCCATCAAGAAGCTCAAGAAGGAGAGCTTCCAGGGTCACAAGGAGTGGCTGGTAAGTAATTAATTAACTAACTATACTTACTAATCATTTCAATTTTTCATTGATTAATTAACCCTCGATCACTTGCAGGCAGAGGTGACCTACTTGGGGCAGCTCCACCATGAGAACCTGGTGAAGCTGGTGGGCTACTGCTCGGATTCCGACAGCAACAAGCTGCTCGTCTACGAGTACATGCTCAGAGGCAGCCTCGAGAACCACCTCTTCAGAAGTGAGTAGTAGTACACTACACTGATCAAATCGATTCTTCAATTCAGAAGTGAATGTAAATTTGTTGTTGCATATGATATGATGCAGGAGGGACGCAGCCGCTGTCGTGGGCGATGCGGGTGAACATCGCGGTGGACGTGGCGAGGGGGCTGTCGTTCTTGCACGGGCTGGAGAACCCCATCATCTTCCGGGACCTCAAGTCGTCCAACGTCCTCCTCGCCGGCGACTACCGGGCCAAGCTGTCGGACTTCGGGCTGGCGCGGAACGGGCCCACCGGCGACAAGAGCCACGTGTCCACCCGCGTCGTCGGCACCAGGGGCTACGCCGCGCCGGAGTACGTCGCCACGGGCCACCTCTCCGTCAAGAGCGACGTCTACAGCTTCGGCGTCGTGCTGCTCGAGCTCCTCACGGGGCGCCGCGCGCTCGACGCCGCCCGCGGCGCCACCGCCGAGATGCTCGTCGACTGGGCGAGGCCCCACCTCGGCGATCGCCGGAAGGTCAACCGCATCATGGACACCAGGCTCGGCGGCCAGTATCCCAAGAAGCAGGCGCAGGACATGGCGGCGCTCGCCCTCCGCTGCCTCCACCACGACCCCAAGCTCCGCCCCGCCATGCCCGACGACGTGCTGCCGCAGCTGCGCCTGCTGCAGCAGAACACCAAGCCATCCTCCTCCTCCTCCTTCTCATCGTCGTCGACCTCGGTTCCGACGCACAGGTCGAGGCCATTCCAAGCGCTAGCTAGCTAGCTAGGCGTCTTGTTAATTAATTACTCCCAATTACTATTATTTGTTTGTTAATTTCATGCTAGCATAGTAGCATGTGGTGTCTATACAGACAAAGGAATCGATGAACATCTAGCTACCTAGTTAGTATTTAGTTAGGTAGGTTGTTATATCATTGCTGTGTGAAAATTGTGAATTATATATTGCTAGCTAGTACAAATTAAGTAGATAATATTATTATAGCTAGGTTCAGAAATTCCATGCATTTGTGTGCATCATCAGTATAGAGACGATTGAGGATTTGTAATTTGTTTTGACACCATGTTCTTGCTTTCATTTCTTTTTGCCATGCATCAAATGAAGGCTTTGTTTGCTCATGCCAATCTATTAAACTTCAACTGATTAATTGATTAATTACGGACGTTGTTATAGTTTTTGTCGAATATGCGTACAGAGCCGGTTACAGTTTAGTACTTGAAGTTGTACTAGGTATATGAATAGAGTAAGAGTCATAATCTATCCTAAGATCTCTCTTAAATAAAGAGACGGACCTGTTGTAACCGTATGACGACTTAGCATAATGAGAGGGAGTAGCTACTGGTGACGGCCGGTTATGAGCCGTTGTAACTTGTAACTTTGATACGCTGTAATATGCTGGATCGGGGAGGAGCGCCCGTAATCAGTAGCCCGAAGATATAGGCTTTGGCTAAACCTCGTTAACA
The DNA here is from genome assembly GCA_000338895.3 of Oryza meridionalis. Classification (NCBI taxonomy): domain Eukaryota; kingdom Viridiplantae; phylum Streptophyta; class Magnoliopsida; order Poales; family Poaceae; genus Oryza; species Oryza meridionalis. The sequence goes on from CM002530.2 coordinate 30,039,215, forward strand.
AATATCGTGTCCCGATATTGTCATTGTGTTTAGATCTTCTATGACGTTTCTTCCGTGTTTAGTTCTTGGTGGGCCGGTTTTATAACAGACGCTGCTCCTTCATATGTGGAGTAATTAGCAGCTTCAAAATGGTTCAGTCAGCGCTCAAGACGTACACGCTACACACAATTAGCCTAGTCATACAGCATAAATCAGACGACAATCAGTAATAATATTCGGATTTGCTGCCTCACTTTTAACCGTGCCTAATTTCGCATCTTCACGCTTTCAGAAAGCAAGAACTGATTAACACCACTATTATGATATCTGTATGGTATCCACACACTTTATACTTTCAAAAGACAGTACGTATTCACACACTCAAGTTTCAAAAGATAGTATTCACACACGAACTTGGTGATATATTGACTATTTGACTAGAGTCATCCATTTCATCATTATTGCGCGCCGTATGTTGACTAATATGACAATCGATCACTTCCTGCAATAACATACACCCTTCATCCTAAAAAGAATTAATTTTTAGAAATATATTTGAACAAATAGTTGTCTATAGAAGTTGGTTTTTTTTTTTACATATGGAATACGAAGCTTCTTTTGGAGATCAAAAGAGGATCCGCTCTTTTTTCCCCCTAACAATATGACATAGCGAAGAGGAAGAGAGTTAATTCAGTGCATTATCTAAGGAAAAAAGACAGAGAGTGAGAGGAAGAATGAGAGAGGAATAGTGGGAGAGTAGTATGATAGGTGGGTCCTATATTTTTTTAATAAATAGAATGCTGACTGGACTGCCACACGTACGCCATGTAGACGAAAACCACCGCGGATTAGGTCGAGAGGGTAATTCATCCGATTTGCATAGTTAGGGGTGAAAAATGTCCGGTTTTGCGGTTCAGGGGGGTAATTCGGTCGACCGCGATAGTTCGAGAGGGTAATTCATACTTTTTCCTTAATTTAAATTGGCGTCTCTGTTAGGGCATCATTACGAGTAATAAATATTCAGTGAACAAGAACTATTGATCACTGAAAGGAGGACTATTGATCTTGAGTAGCGATCCGATCAACTTGAGGCCCAATGGGTTATAGAGAGGCTTAATTGCAAAATCGAGCCCATTAGGACGGATTGGGCTTTGCATTTTCGATGGGCCGATTGGGCTTTTCTTGGGCCGTCATGGACTGGCCCACGGAATCACTCCCGTCACTCCTCGAGTCCGGCGGCAGCGGCGCCGGCGCCGGCGACGGCCACGGCGAGCCGTATCGGTATTGGGGAGCGGCGGCTAGAGAGAAGGTGGTGGCGAGATGCGGCTTGGCCACCTACTCGGCGTCCGCCACCGTGGCGGTCATGCCCACTGCGGCGACCGGCAGTGCAGCGGCGGCGGCGGCGGCGAGCCGCATCGGGGACGCCACGGCTGGAGAAGAGGTGGCGGAGATATGGTGAGGTTGGCCGGCTGCTCCCCGCCGCCATCGTGGCGGACATTCCAGTATTGGTACGGCAAACCTATGCACAAACAAATAGGCAACTATCTTGAATCAGATTCAGACTGATTTCCTTCAGAATTAAGCCAAGCAATCAAGCACCATTGATTTTTCTTCTTGTTTTCTCCAACTCTGAGAATAGTTTTTCGTGCGCCATCTTATCGAGGAAAATGACGGCACCTGGTTTTGCTTCCCCGCGACGTGCAGCAGTGGATGGAGAAGTAAGCTTCAAACAGAATGCTGATGACGTCCCTATCAGTTCTTATCCCAGTTCCTCCCCTTCTCCTTCTTGCCTAGCTTTGCTTCCACTCATGCAACTGCTTTTGCACAACTTGATGATGCATGCCTCGATCGTCTATCTCATCTTGTAGTGCGTTTCGGCCTTTCAGGCATATATATGGACCGTGCATTGATTTGGTGTGAGCTGCGAGCTCATTGAGCACAATGGCAGTGCAGAGAACAGATGCTGCCTCTTGGCTCCGTGAGCTGGTTCTTGTTTACGCCCTGTGCTGGACAGTCTCACTGGGTTTTGTTTCAGGTCAAACCGGGCAGTTGAATGTCGATGCCTCGCCGCAGAATGCAAGGAAGATCCCTGATAAGATGTTCGGTATATTTTTCGAGGTGAGACTGAATCTGGATATTGGTATCTGTTTAGAACAACATTTGTTTTCTCACTCAAAAAGAAAATAGAACAAGCATTTTTGTTCTAACCGGTATGAACTAAAAGGGACAATAACTTGTATAAACTTGGTGCCAGCACAAACATTTTTCCTAGTTGTAGACCATATTGTTCAGATAGCATTTCTAGTTATTTACTGAATCTCATACAATTAAAGTATGCACTGTTTGGAACACAGTTATTTTCTCCTGATTTGCAACATTTTCCTATATATAGTACCTGCATATCAAATGAGGTTGCTTCGACTTCTATTCCATGCTGGGAGCTTGAATATATTTGTGGTTCTACTTGTAGGAGATCAACCATGCTGGGGCTGGTGGCTTGTGGGCAGAGCTTGTAAGTAACAGAGGTAAGGCAAAGCATATCTGTGTTAATCAAGATGATAGAAGTTATAGAGGAGCTTGTAAGATGATAGGAGGAACAGCGGTGGTCAGGATATCGTACTTTTGCTTAATGTTTGTAGTGCTCACAAATTTATTTCCAGGTTTTGAGGCTGGTGGACCTAATACACCTTCAAACATTGACCCATGGCTGATAATTGGAAACGACTCAAGTATCATTGTTGGGACTGATAGGACATCCTGTTTTGAGCAAAATCCGGTGGCACTTCGGATGGAAGTTCTTTGTGACTCTAAAGGAACCAATAACTGCCCTTCTGGAGGTGTAGGAGTCTACAATCCTGGTTATTGGGGCATGGTATGATGTGTTTCTTATTTATTTATCTGTCCGTCTACAATTTTTTTTGAAGTTCACGTAATCTTATTTGACAGTTTAAATTTGATCTGGCGTGTATTTAACTGATTAAACATCATGGAATACACTATATAGTATTTCTTCACATTTTCCAGAATATTGAAAGAAGAAAGGTTTATAAGGTGGGCCTGCACATTAGATCTTCGGATGCAGTATCCTTAACTGTTTCCTTGACAAGCTCCGACGGTCTGCAGAAACTGGCCTCTCACACCATAACGTAATATTTATGTTTCCATTAATATCGCTGGGATGCTGCATTTTTTTCCCTAATGATTGCTTGAATTTCCATGTTGCTTCCAGGGCTAGCAAGAAACAGTTTGCTAAATGGACAAAGATAGAGTTTCATCTGAAATCTAGCCAAACCAATACTAATTCAAGGCTCCAGCTTACAACCAGCAAAAGTGGGGTGATTTGGCTCGACCAGGTGTCAGTTATGCCATCGGATACCTACATGGTATACTTTATTCATGTCTCATTTTATTTCTTTTGGTGTACCATTATCTTTACTTATTTCGTGCTTCAGCTGCACAGTTTTGCAGACTATTCATCAGTAAACGCCAGTAGACAACTAATGATTTTTTTTAAGAGCAAACCCATCACTATACTGGATGGCCCATATCCTATAAGGGAAATTCCTACTGAGTTGCCATCAGATTTACAGGTGTTTTATACTTATCAGTTCCCACCTTTTATTCATTGTTATGTTTTCATTTTAGGGACATGGTTTTAGGAAAGATCTCGCTTCTATGTTGGCCAATTTAAAACCTCAATTTCTTAAGTTTCCAGGTTTGCCAACTTTACATCATATATTTTTTTTCTGAAGTTAGGTATATCAATGTTATCATATAGTTTTGATAATATGTATCAAACTTAGGTGGTAACTATGCCATGGGAAATTATCTGCGAAATGCATTTCGATGGAGTGAAACTGTGGGTCCATGGGAGGAAAGACCCGGTCACTTCAATGATGCCTGGGGATACTGGACTGATGATGGACTTGGATTCTTTGAGTTCCTTCAGGTAATTGGAACGTAGTCCATGACTTCAAAACTAATATTTATTAAAATATACTTCATAAGTTCATATTGATATTCATGTACTGCAGCTAGCTGAAGACCTCGGTGCTTCGCCAGTATGGGTGGTCAATGATGGTAGTTCAAATCTCCATGGATTATTAGGTACAACTAACACTCTGTTTCATGTTGTGTCAATAAACTATTTTCAACATTGCAGGAGCAAGCCAAAATGAAGAGGTATCTACTGCAACAATTGCATCATTAGTGAAGGTTTGTTCTTCCAAAATATTCAATCCTTTGATAAAACGATCAATCTAGTACATCAATACCTTGTTCCCCATTTCCTTCGTTCTTGTAATGTTCAGGACGTGATTGATGGCATCGAGTTTGCCAGGGGAGGGCCCAAGACTACATGGGGTTCAGTTCGTGCAGCGATGGGTCATCCACAACCCTTTAACCTTGACTATGTTTCAATAGGGAATCAAGAATGCTGGATGCTCTATTACAGAGGTCTGTAGCTCTTCAGTCGCACGTCCTTCCTAACTTCATACCAAGAATTGATGTTTGAACTTAATGCATCATATTCCTGTACTTCATGTTGGAAATTTTTGTTAATCGAATAATGTCATGTTTGTGCTTGCAGATGATAGACCAAGAGTTTCCTTTTCCTTCTTATACATCAATTTTTAATAGCGTTTTAGTCCTCTATAAGATAATTTGTAAAATAATTTCATCTGCCTTTATATCTTGTGGGTAAGCAGGGAGAGCTCATATTATATGATCTTTCAATTAACAGGCAATTACCAAAAATTCTATTCCGCGGTTAAAGCTGCCTATCCAGACATCAACGTCGTGTCGAGTTGTGATAGATCCACTATTTCTCCGTCCAACCCTGCCGATCTATATGATGTTCACGTAATGTCTATTCATTATGTTCCTTTCCTTGTTTGTTTTCACAATTTCGCGTTTTTTCCAAATTATGGTTTCGTTTATGGCTGACAAAAACATCATCTATACCACAGGTTTATACCTCATCTAGTGATATGTTTTCCAGAACTAGTATGTTTGACAATACGACGCGCAGTGGACCGAAGGTATGCTCAAATGTTATCCCTACATCTGATATACATATATACTTCCACTTTCCATGCTCAGAAATGACTTGGGGAGCTCTATGACTCGTTAGGCAATTGTAAGTGAGTATGCCGTGACTGGAAAAGATGCTGGCAAAGGAACACTGGTAGCAGCACTAGCAGAGGCAGCATTTCTCGTTGGAATAGAAAGAAACAGGTTAATAATCATACTTTTATTATTTTAAAGGAATATTTATACTTTTATTTTCTCTCCATCATGGATTTCTGCTGTATAAGCTCTGCCATAAATTGGTCCATGGTACCAAAGATTTGAAAGTGCTTGAAGATTAGAGCTTTGGGCATCATATGTCAATATGAACTAACATGCTTCCCCTTCAGGCTACCATCAGTGTGGGCTCTCTGCATCACTGGTTGATTGCATTGCAAAGATAAACATTCTGTACCTTGTTTTCCTGCAGCGACGTGGTAGAGATGGCAAGCTGTGCTCCGCTCTTTGTAAATGACAATGATCGCAGGTAAGGATCCAACAACTCAGGAATTCTTATTTTTCAGATTGCTTTCTTTGTGTCATATCTGACTGAGTTCACAACCCTTGAAAACAAAATGAAATGACACATACCATAGATGGAGTCCAGACGCCATAGTGTTCAACTCATGGCAGAACTATGGATGCCCAAACTACTGGATGCTACATTTCTTCAAAGATTCAAGCGGCGCAACGTTCCACCCATCAAACATTCAGATTTCCAGCTACAACCAGCTGGTTGCATCTGCCATCACTTGGCAGAATAGCAAAGACAAGAGCACTTACCTGAAAATAAAGGTGCGAACTGAGTTAAGCTGCTCTTTGTTTCAGAGAGAGTGAGCTATGCAATGGTTTAGCTTGGAAGTGACCAAGTGAGCACAAAACGATTTGCAGGTGGTGAACTTTGGCAACCAAGCTGTGAATCTCAACATATCTGTGTCTGGGCTGGATGAGGGCATCAAGAGCTCAGGGTCGAAGAAGACCGTGCTTACTTCCAGCGGGCCGCTTGATGAGAACTCATTCCAGCAGCCACAAAAGGTTAGTACACTACACACTGACTGACAGCTGATCATGTATCCTATCCTGTAAATTAAACAAAACAGATGGTAGTAACCAGAGTTTACATTACCATCGGTAACCGCGCGGTTACTGGCCTTACCGTAGGGTACGGTAATAGAAAAACCACAGTAACCTCCTTAAATTCAAATAAATTTAAAAAATAATTTGAATTTTTGATAAATTTTGCACGGTTTCGTACGGTTGTTCGTGGTTACCGCGCGGTAACCGTGCTTTCCGCTGGGGCGCGGTAACCCTGGCCCCGGCGGTTTGGGAAACCCTGGTAGTAACTATATTGAATGTGTATGAAATTGTTGTAGATGGCGCCAGTGTCGAGTCCGGTGGACAACGCGAATGAGCAGATGGACGTGTTGGTGGATCCATACTCCCTCACGTCGTTCGACCTGCTGCTCCAACCGAGCAAGCACTCGACCATATGAAAGGAGACATATACTGTAGTAGTAATAGTCTTAAGAGTATTTATTAGCCTGTAAAAAGAGGGGAAAAGAGAATAAAGGAATGTTGATGTGTGTGTGTGTGTGTGGGGGGGGGGGGGGGGGGCCTTGATTGCTCAGGCTAACTGCATTGCATGGGACATAATATGCCCATCAATATTCTTATTCGATTCAGCCCAAGAAGAGAGAGATACCATCATACCAGGTGAGGATGAGTCATCCAACTCAAGAATTGTTGTTTCCATGGAATTCAGATTAGCTGACGTTGCACCGCATCTGGGATCTTGGCTGGCACACAGCATGTAAGTATGTACATACGTGCATACCATCACCACCTGCTAGTGCTAGGAAGCTTCCTAAATTCCGGACAGTGGCAATTTCCTTGGCTTGTTTGGTCGCATAAAGTTATAACATAATGGTATATTACTTGTCAATTGTATTGCTATGCAATTTTCAGATGTTTGGTGTATATATAGCTGTATACGCGTCACCTAAAGTACACTTATTGTGTTGTTCGATCAAGACACCCATATAGTTTAGGGCTTTAGGCTATTAACTTACTGAAGGCGAAATCTCCTGGAAAATACATCATCTTAGCTTGCAATGCAGTGCGTTGATTGATAGAACTACCGATAGCTAACCAGGCTGCTGATCGGCGACCGCTGACAATAATATGCTTAATTAATTCCCTTGTGGCTGACATGATAGATGACGTATAAATTAATGACCTGCAGAAATGCTTAAGATTAATTAACTGCAAATTGTATATGTTCATCCTCTACAGTTGACTGCTCCAATTAAAATTCAGACGTGCGCGCATCTCAATTTACTTAAGTTTTTCAGATCATCGTGATAAGCATGGCGTCATTTTCTGATGTGCATACTGCAGATGCCTAAAAATCAATGCATTTGAGATCGATTCATGTGACCTGAAAAAAATCAAGCTAACATGCTAAAATGGAGTTAAACAGCCCGGCGAAAAAAAATGGAGTTAAACAAGCTAGCTAGCTGCAGGTCAAGGCGGTTGTGTTAGCTTATATTGATTCCCAAACAATTCGCGTCTTCAATTTCCTCGTACCTACGGGCGATCATCATCTTGTTCTCTTGTATTGCAAAGCTAAGAGAGAAAAAAATAATCAGTCAATGGTTAAATAAAACCTGCCATAGTTGCATATATCACGCGACCTGAAGCCTCTACTTGCACTTCTCAATTCTGAGCGTCTGACCATCTGACCAGTAACTTATAAAAAATACCCGCTCTGTTGATAGATGCAAGGGATGATGTATTCCCTCCTTAAAAAAAAAATCCAATCATAAGTTATGTCATAAGTTATGTGTCCAGGTTCAAACTTAAATTGAGTTTTTTAAGGATATGTGTCCAGATTTAAACCCAGGATTATATTTATTTTGTGATGAAGAGAGTAGTATTTAACAGAAATATGATAAAAAAGTGAAATGCCACAAAATCGAATGGACAAAAGAGAAGAGGTGATGTGATGCATTTTTTTCTACTCAATATTTTAAAATATTTTATATTTATGGATAAATGAAAGAGTTAAAATACTTATACTTCACCGTAAAAAATATAATAACTTCTAACCTTTAATGTTTGTCCTAAAATATAATAATTTCTTCACAAACTTTTTTTTCTTAACTAATCATAATCTTTCACCATTCAATTTTCTTACCTACCTCCACTTTTTAACTAATTATAATTTTCTTTTATTTAATTCTAGCTACTCTATCTAACTAAAAAATCCTTATACTCTGGGTCTGGGAGGGGGGAGTATTTTTAACGGAGGAACAAATGGCTGGACGATCGGATCTAAGCACGGACAGCTAAAAGTTGACTGTTCAACTTAAACATATTCAATTCCTTGATTAAATTCTGCGGGCAAGAGAGAGGAGTCGTTTGCTGCAAAAACAAAACCAAACAAAACAGCTACGGGCCCCTGTCTCTTCTCCTGTCGTCTCCACCTCTCACTCTCTCCTCTCCACTGCTCCGGCCTCCTCTCCATCTTCCCTCTCCCATTCTACCAGTTCTTCTGTTCTTGGATGCTCCGGACTCCATAGATCACCCTTCTTCTCCCAAAGGTATCTCCAGTTCTTCAGCACTAGTTCCTGTTCCTTCTACCTCTATTAGTTACGCCACTCGCCGGAGGAGAGGAATGCTGTTTCTCATTCCAGATGCAAGGGAATTTCATTTGGCTCCTGACTGCGATTAACTATGTCTCCAGCTGCTTGCATGTGCAGCATTCTTTCGGTATTTCGTTCCATTCTGTCAAGGAATAAATGGAAGGATAAAAGGACTCTATTTTGACCTATTCCAAGGGTTCGAATATGGCTTGTTTTGATTGAACATGGCTCTGTGTTTTCTTCCTAATACATGAACATGAACATGATGTTTTATTATTTGTTAGCTAGTGCCTTCAGATTTTGGTTTCTTTTTTTAAACCGGCGTCTACATCCTGAAATGGATGTACACAGCCAAGATTTTGGTTTCTTGTTTTGCTGGTTATATTAGGTCGATTCCATCAGCGTTTAATTTCAGCACTCTGCAAATTTTTAGGAGATTCTAGGGACTAAAAGCTTGCACCTTGCAGATTAGTTTACAGTTAGATTTTTCTTTCATACTATTTGATACAATCTCAGTTGGAATTTTCATTTGCAATGAAATTTCGTATTTCTACTGCAGTGGATTATTGTTTTCTCCTTTTGATTAATAGCTTTCTATTCAGATTCAACATAATGCAATATCTTCTATTTTTCTATGTGCTGACCATCAAACGGTCAAGCTTTATGAAAATAAAACTTGTAATATTCCCTGTCAGATTCAGTTGAAGTCTTTGAAGTCTAGTTTGAAGGGAAGATTTTTTTTTTTTTTGACTGAGGAGATTTTTTTTTTCTGGAAGATGTATAGGGCTAAAAGGACTGCTACCCAGAAAGTAAGGCGCTGCGTTGGAAAATATGAGCTTGGACGCGCAATTGGTCAAGGAACTTTCGCAAAGGTTAGGTTTGCAAAGAACATGGAGACTGGTGATCATGTTGCTATTAAGATCCTTGACAAGGCGAAGGTTCAGAAGCACAGATTAGTCGAGCAGGTTATTGTCAGAGTCAGATAATTACTCACAATATTTTGTTCTACTTTCCTAGATTTTTCGCAACAATGATAATAGCTAGAAGTACCTAGAAAAAAATTACTCCTGTGTACGCGCCAGCTGTGCTGCGCCACTCTAAAGTCTAAACTCTATTGCAGATTAGACGGGAAATTTGTACAATGAAGTTGATACAACACCCCAATGTTGTTCACCTGCATGAGGTAAATCTAAAGCATGATAGACAAGAATATATCTGTCATTATTACCGTGTTTCCTTCTGTTTATGATAATTTGGATTACTTTTGTGGTGTTTCATAGCAGGTGATGGGAAGTAAAAGAAGGATTTTCATTGTTCTAGAATATGTCATGGGAGGAGAGCTCCATGATATTATTGTTAGTACTATTATACCTCTGAGGCTCTGATACCTTGTATGACATTTTTCCTTTGCAGTAGCTGTAATTGAAGTAATCTCCACTTACATTTTTTTTGCATGACAATTAAGTGAATTTCAATAACTTCATAAATTATAACCAGGCCACAAGTGGAAGGTTGAAGGAGGATGAAGCACGGAAATACTTTCAGCAACTGATCAATGCCGTAGATTACTGCCACAGTAGGGGTGTATACCACAGAGACCTCAAGGTCTAGTGTTAACCCCATTGCTCTGGTTTATAAGTTAAAACTATGATCTGGCATAAACAGTTGGAAATTGACAAATTGATGTTTTATGCATGACAGTTAGAGAATTTGTTGCTTGATACTGCCGGGAACATCAAAGTCTCGGACTTTGGCCTAAGTGCTATATCTGAGCAAATGAAGGTAATATCACACAACCACTCAAAAGTTAAAAAAAAAAGGTTCCTGCACATCTATATTGTTTATATGTCGATTGGTTTCCTTTTTTAATGTGTGTGTGTGTGTGTGTGTGTGTGTGTGTGTGTGTGTGTGTGTGTGTGTGTGTGTGTGTGTGTGTGTGTGTGTGTGTGTGTGTGTGTGTGTGTGTGTGTGTGTGTGTGTGTGTCAATTAACTTCAACTCTGTCAGGCTGATGGATTACTACATACTACTTGTGGAACACCTAATTATGTTGCTCCTGAGGTAACATTTTCTTGTACAACTTCTCTTCTTTTTCTTTAACCAGAAACGAGTTTCTCCTATAATAAATATCTTTCTGTTTTGTAGGTTATTGAAGATAAGGGCTACAATGGTGCTCTTGCAGACCTTTGGTCATGTGGAGTAATTCTTTTTGTGCTGCTTGCAGGATATCTGCCTTTTGAGGATGAAAATATTGTCTCCCTTTATAACAAGGTAAATTTAGAAGCTTAACCAAATCTTGAACACCAATATACCAGGTTATGATACTTTTTTTTTTGTTGTCATTCTGATGGCAGATTTCTGGAGCTCAGTTTACTTGTCCCTCTTGGTTTTCTGCTGAAGCTAAGAGGCTAATTGCTAGAATTCTGGATCCAAATCCTGCTACTGTAAGTTTTTTGTGACTTACAAAATGTGGATAGAATTAATCTCAGTTTCTCTTACACAAGTGACATTTTGAAGTTTGTTTAAACTTTAAACCTTTTATTGTGATCACTGATTGCATTGACTAGATAAAGATTGCAATTTGGATCAGTAATCAGTGCCCAAAATTACTTGTGGACTTTTGGTGTTTCTTCTTACTTGGTTTTCTTTGTTGCCAACCAGCGGATAACTACTTCTCAAGTACTACAAGATCAATGGTTCAAAAAAGGCTACGAATCCCCTGTTTTCGATGACAAATATTACCCTTCTTTCCATGATGTTGATGCTGCTTTTGGAGACTCAGAAGTGAGTTAATTAATCAATAATATTATATCTACAAGGGTACTTATCCTTTTGTGCTTCAGATGGTCATATTCTTAAATATACCGTCTAATAAATTTGCCAGGAAAAACATGTGAAAGAGGCTATGGAAGAGAAGCCAACCTTGATGAATGCCTTTGAGTTGATTTCACTAAATAAGGGTCTGAATCTAGACAATTTTTTTGAGTCTGATAAGGTAAGGATATTTTCTGATTGTAGCAGTATGGTTAATGAGCCAGTGGGCAGTGGGATCAAATATACACGTGTCAAGTTCTATATACACATTTTTCATAAATTACTTCAGAAACTATGCAATTCTTGCAGTGGACTCACTTCTTTATTTAAACATGACAGAAGTACAAGAGAGAGACAAGATTTACATCGCAGTGCCCTCCGAAAGAAATCATCAATAGGATCGAAGAAGCTGCTAACTTACTAGGATTTAATATTCAGAAGAGAAACTACAGGGTATGCTAAGAATCCTTGCAAGTAATGTTTCTCTTACTAGTACCACTTTCAGCTCATTTGTACAAACTATGAAGAAGTTGAATATCACAATGTGAGATTACCTTTATCACCCTTGCGCTGCGTCCTGAACCATGACAAGCATCTCACTCGTTTTTTTCTACTGTTCTATTTAGATGAGAATGGAGAATATAAAGGAAGGAAGAAAAGGACATCTAAACATTGCAACTGAGGTATAGAAAACACAAAATTAAAGAAGATATCTGTCACAAGAAACATGAGGATTGATCAAAATATTATCCCGCTGTATAGGTTTTCCAAGTGGCACCATCCTTACATGTTGTTGAGCTAAAAAAGGCCAAGGGAGATACCCTGGAGTTTCAAAAGGTATATGTCTATCAATGGGGTTACTCTTATTATGGTCAATTGATCACCTTCAGTTTTGTTTAAATGACAAAGTAACTGAGCAAAATTATTACTATGAACAGTTCTACCAAACGCTCTCGACGCAACTAAAAGATGTTGTTTGGGAATGCGAAGATGCGGCTGAGGATATGAGCTAAGCCGAATGAGGTTTGCTGCAGAATAGATTTCAGAGTTTAGTGCTAGATTTCTCTGTACATATCGAAATTTCCGAGTTGCAGTAAATCCTTTTGTTACCCATGTATAGATAGATTCATATAAGTACCCAACAGGATTAGGCAACAGCAGGTCACGGTTTCACTGCTCACCATTTGATTTGTTCCTTTTAGAGCAGAAATTCTACTCAATTTTATCTTCCACAGATGTAGGTTGACATAGGATCAGTATAACCATGATCAGTGATATGCTCTGAATATTTCCACCATGTGTAATTTGTAGTATCGTTGTTTTTGGCACTGTAATAGTATACTACTGTATCAAAAAACATTGTGAAATGAAAGTATTGTATTGAGAGGGTTATTTAACAGGATCTTCTGGAATGGAATTGAAGGTAGATGAAATGCAGGCCAGAAGCGAGGAATTTTATGGTCCTTGAGAAAGTAGCTTGAGGTACCTAAATTTTTTAGTATCTTAAGATACTTAGTGTTTAGAGGTACCAAATTTTATACTAGAAAATATATAGATACCTTCTAAATTATCCCCAAAAGCAAAGGATGGATGGTGGGCGCTTGCATCGAGAACAGCTTCGCCATAAGCCGCCACCACTCGACGGAGATGTGGCTCACCTTCTCCGTCTCCGGCGCACGGCGTCCAGATACTTTTCCTCCTTTTCTGCTTCGATTGGTTCCTGTTTAAATTGGATCTAGCGGCTGAAGTTGGATCATTCGTGTGGCCAAACTGCCCAACTTGGATCTTAACTCGCGGCCCAAAGTTGGATGGGCGGCAGAGTCAGGATTGAAATCATTTCACTTTTGTTTTTGTTTTTTTGCCTTTTTTGTTTTTGTTTCTGATAATGGAGTTCACTCAGCCTCTGAATTGAAAATCATCTCAGTTTGAACCTTAGAATGTTTTATGGACATTTTACACCAATTACTCTCTCAAGTAGCTGGAGCTACAGTGATGAATCTCTGAATCCATTCGGTCCAGTTATGAGTCGATTCAATTAGTCCCCCAGACAATTTTTTTTTTTAGAGAATACATGCAGTATCCATGCAATTATGCAAATAAGTGGTAACAAAGTTTTTAAACATCTTCGCTAAAAATGAAAGCTCTTAAAGACTTAAACATTTGGATAGATCGAGTTTACTGACGGATTAATCCGGCTTAATTTGAAGCAGCAATCAGCTCCAGCCTCCAGGCAGTGTCAAGACTGTCAGTTACCATACTCAAGCTGCAATTTGCTCCACCAGGTTTTCACCGGACTCTGCCACGGTATTACCCTCAGATGGCTTCTCCACATTTGAAGCCTTGGCTACATCATCTGCATTCTTGATGTCTTCCAGGATGCTTGAGCTCCACTCAGAAAGCTGCTTCACACTTGCCTCATCTGTGAAAGAACAGTTTCCACTCACTAATACTCAACTAGCAAGCAATGTTGGTGAACAGTTTTGAGAGGAGTGAAAAGAAAAACAAGATGGAATGCAAGTGCTGGGTAGAGTGCATGCATACCAAGCCTAGGGACAGTGTGGCCCTGGGGATGCCTTATGATGACAGGGTCCTCAAAGGCAGCGGCCAGCTCCTCGGAAGGCACTTTGAGCCAATCCTTCTCTCCAATGAAATGCACTGATTTCACCTTGATCGGATCCTTATAGGCTATATTGCATATGCTTGGGTCCCTGAACTTGCTCCCAGCTATTGAGACCATGAACTTGATTGGCGGATGATCATTCAGTACCTTACCCTAAGTCATTAAGAATCCAGATGGAACACTGCAGACTTTGAATAACATCTCTCATATAAAGGACTTATCCCATAAAAGAAGTACCCTGCTCAAGTCCATGTTCTAGTGAATGAAATGTTGGTGCAGCTTACAACAGCTAGCACCTAGCTAAACGATACTATTCAGTATTTACCATAGCCTATAGGAGTAGGACTTTATATTTGTACTAGCATTTAACAATTTGAAGCCAAAACACATCACCAACAACTGAATAGCTCATGGAAACTGCTAGGTTCAAATATGGGACCAGTCGTTTTATTCACACATTATTGCCCTTTGTTCCTTCATACTACAACCAAAACTGAAACCTACTGCAGCATTAAGAGTAGAAGTGTACCTGTGCTTGGTAACCTATCAAAAGAGCAGAAAGAGTTGCACCCTGGAATGAAAGAAATTAACAGATGAGCTGAAGGACATGAGCAGATGTAAACAAGATGTTAAACAAACAGTAAGGGATTTCGGTCAAAACTGAATTACGACATTGTTCAGTACTGATTAAAAAATCTAAAGGTCTGACCACAACCCATGTCTTTTGGCTTTGCTATGTGAGTGTCTGGTCCAATAGAAAAACGTGAGTACATGGGATTCTGTAAAAAAAATGCGATAGTTTTTGCACCTTTGGATATAGAGATAAAATAAGAGATCGACCGCAAGAAGTGAGTGATTATCTATATACAGCAGAAGCTTCAGATAATCTAGTGTTGCTCAGTGTGTCGGAACTGAACTCATAAATTACAGCACCTCAAAAGTTGACAATTTCAAGGGTGAATGTACTTATCTGGAATTTCATATGCAAATTCTTGGCCCAAGATCTCTAGCATGCACATAATAATAACACTCAAGTACCAATGGGTCAAATACGTTTCATATCTAGGTTCCATTTTTACCTGGGAGAATCCAAGCAGGCCATCAAAAGGTCCATTTTTCACCATGTAATCACACAGGTATGAAATGCACTCATCCAGATTTGTGTATTCAGTGAAGTCCTGTGTAGGAAACATGCAACAGTAAATAAATGTTTGTCTATCTTTGGTTTGAGCCAAGGCACACTGTATAGTATAGCAACAAAACTGAAACTATAGTACAAGTAAGATCTGACAATGCTATTGCAAGTGCTGTTTCAGTTTGGGTTCCATCTGAAGCATTTAACCTTGTTGAACTGAAACCACTCAAAGTAGGGTGGGGGAAATATGCCTTCTATCTCTGATTTCCCTCCAGCTGGGAATATGCCATCAGGGAAGACCTGAAAACCAGGAAAATCATGTAAACAGTCAACAAAGCAATACAAAAACCTGATCTTTGGATCCAGCGTAGTACCATGTCAAATTGTTGGAAGATGGAAGGATTCCATTTGCTGATTTGCTTCTTCAGAAAATTCCCACTTGTCCGGAAGCCGTGCAGGCAAAGCACCTTAAATTTCTTGTCCAGCTCCATGCGCAATCGTGTATGACTCTTACAAGCACAGAATACATTCAGAAAAAGGCCTTAAGAAGGCCAGGAGCATGTGGTAGTTGCTACCTACTACCATACTATCAGAGGCTGCACGCAGCTATCAGTCTATCATTCAACACTTGTAATTACTAGTAGTTGTTGCAACCTGCCAGGCAACCCTCATTGAAAGGCATGCCTGCCTTTCCCATTTGCTAAATTCAAATCCAATTCAAACCCCAAAAGATCCTTCTCTGCAATTGAACAAATTCTTCTGCATAAAAGCAGAAGAAACATATGTAGATCGAAGAAGAGACCAATGGAATAAAAAAAATACCAGATGTCCAATTGATACTAGACTCAAGCATAAATTGATGAAAAAATATATAACTACATACAGGCCCAACTGCAATCTGGACATACCAAGGACAAGAATTACTGGTTCACATAAAACACAAGAGATCTGAAAACACACTTCAGAGGAACATAGCAGGAAAATCCTTTTTAGCGACAACAGCTAGTAGGATGCTTCACTGGAAATTGATAAAACAAGTGTTGCATCTTAACTAGGACTATGCAACACACAATCTCCTCTGCCTTAGAGTATGGTTCCATGGCTCACTTGGCCATCATGACCTTCACAAACTCCTCATAGTTTATCTGACCATCACCATCAACATCAGCCTCACGGATCATCTCATCCACCTCCTCGTCAGTTAGCTTCTCGCCAAGATTTGTCATCACATGGCGGAGCTCAGCAGCGGAGATGAAGCCATTTTGGTCCTTGTCAAACACCCGGAAGGCCTCCTTGAGTTCTTCCTCTGAATCAGTGTCCTTCATCTTGCGAGCCATCAGATTGAGAAACTCAGGAAAATCAATGGTCCCATTGCCATCAGCATCGACCTCGTTGATCATGTCCTGGAGCTCAGCTTCCGTTGGGTTCTGCCCTAGTGAACGCATGACAGTTCCCAACTCCTTGGTTGTGATGCAACCTGTAAAGTTCACAAGCAACCAATTGTACAATCAATTGCTGAACAGTGTAGTCATTATAACTAGATACTTCCAGAAAAAACTAGGCAGACGCTACACTTCCTAATAACTAATAATAATGTCATTGGATCCATATGGAATGGACTGTCTGATCCTAAAACTGAAGTCCAAACGTAATTACTTGTTTGGTTTGAAGAATGGAATGGGTTGGTACATCACAATTGCATCCTCAAAAGGGCAGGCTAAGAAGAACTGAAGAATGGGATAATCCCAACAAAATCAGGGGATGATTCAACAATAACAAATCATTGTAGGATGATTATCCTAACCAAACAGGCCATTAGGGGATATTAACTTAAAAAGGAAAAAAGAAAAGGGACTCCTTATTGGCTCATCACCAGTTGTAAATGTTAAAGTTTGAAATAGTACAATTATGTCTATTTGAATATACTGAGAGTATTCCATTAAAAGCTACAAGCTGAGTGATATTTGCATATTTGGATGCTTTTAACTGGGCGATTCACCCTGACAGTAACATCAAGAAGGGATTGCTGCAGTCAAAACATTTCAGCACAAAGTTTCAAGGTGGGTATCGATCAACTTTAAAGCCATACTTAATCAATCAGTGAGCTAAAATGTTACTACCAGTTTAACAAAACCAGTCCAAGACAATTTCCACGAGCATTTCAGCTCAAAATTTCAAGGTGGGTGTTGTTCGACCTTAAAGCGTACTTAGTCAATCAGTGAGCTAAAATATTACCAGGTTAACAAGAAACCAGTCCAAGACAATTTCCACCAAGGTAACTGCAGGGTTATGGTCTTTAACAAGGTCCAAGCTAAACCACAAAATTATTTGCATATACTTGCAGTATAACTTTTCAACGTGCCCCCATAAATGTGGACAAATTTCTAACGGAGAAGGTACTCCAGGCCTAGAAATCCAATTACCTAAACTGAACAGCTTGCAGTAGCGATCAAGTTGTTGATACAACTACAGCCCACCAGAAAAAGGTTGAAGCTTTTAGGGACGGAAAGAAAAGGAGGGTCTAAGCTACCAAATAGAAAGTGACCAAAGTTGCATGCGAAAGGGAGCAGTTCATAGCTAAGCTACATCCAACACATACTCCTCTCTGTTTTCGACTATGCAATAAACCTTTTCGTACATAATAAATCTTTGTAATGAAAGTATATTATTCTTTGGCTGAGCTTATTAACGGCATGATTAATTAACGACTACAAACTTGAAAATTGATTTTTTTTAATTTCTTTTTTAAAAAGAAAATTGTATATCCGAAGTTTTTGCACGAAACATATCCGTTTGGTAATTTGAAAAACATGCTCGTGAAAAATAAGGGGTAACTAAGCAAACTAGCTGAATCAAACGGGACCTAAGTTGAAAAGTTATTATGATGTACAGTAAGTAAGTGTTCCCGAACCAAACAGGCCGCGAGACACGATTGCGATAGTGAAGTCGAGGAGGTGGCGCAGTCAGGAAATGGTCAAGTCAGCACAGCAGATAAGCGTTGCGTCCATGTCGGACAATTCGCCACTGGACACACCACACACAGGACGACGACAGCGACCGGTTCCCGTCCAGATCCGTGCCCGGATCGGATCTGCCACCCGACGACGCGAGTGAGGAAGGGCACCCGCGCGGTGGAGGCAATGCCACAGGCGCGACGGCCAGCGTGTGCAAACGAGAGAGATCGATCCAACGAACAGATAGAGATGGTGGAGAAAGAGAGAACAAGGTGGTGGTTGTTGTTGTTACCATCGCCGTCCTTGTCGAAGAGGCTGAAGGCCTCCTTGAACTCGGCGATCTGGTCGTCGGTGAGCTGATCCGCCATGGCCTCCTCCTCCTCTGCGCGCGGCGGGTGAGTGGATCAACGAAGAAGAGGAAGAAGGGAAGCGGAGATGGGAGGAGGAGAGACTTGTGTGGCGTGGCGTCCGGTGGAAGTTTCCCACCCCCGATTTATACCGCGCCTTCCGTCACCTCCGCTTTACCTTCGACCACCTGCTTTTCCCAAACTGCCCCTCCTCATCACTAATGGGCATATAATGTTTTTCAAAAGAGTAAATTTTACAAAAACTACTGATACTATGACCAAATTATCACAAAACTACAGATTTAACTCGGCGTATCACAAAACTACACATTTAACACCAAATTTATTACAAAACTACACATTTAAGATAAAGTGTCACAAAACTACATATTTAGTAACTAAATTATCATAAAGCTACATGTTTGTAATCAATTTAACTACAAAGTAATGATGTTTATATCTCCACCATAACAATGGTATTTGGGATTTAAACTCCAAAAGTTGTAGTTTTGTGATAAGTTCAATATTAAATGTGCATTTTTATGATACTTAATCTAAAATCTGTAGTTTTGTGATAAATTTGGTGCTAAATCTGTAGTTTTGTGATACAACTCCTTAAATCTGTAGTTTTATGATAATTTGGTCAAAATACCTGTAGTTTTGTGAAATTTACTCTTTTCAAAACATAGACATGAAAATAGTTTCATTTTATTACAGGATCATCTTTTAATTAATATTTTGTTACACTTTAAACCACCCCCGAACTTTTTTATCCATCTATACCTAAATTGTCATATGTCAAAAAAATATAATCGTGAGAGTTTATTAAGGAACTAACATACTCAAAATCGCTCTCATATGTTTGAGAAGAGAGTTGAAATGATCTAAAATATATAGTATATAAGAAGATAAAATGGTGAGTTGCATTTCTTTAGCTTGTCAATGTCCAAATCATCCTATATTTGTGGTGGCATGAGTTTGCTTTGAGTCAATCACTCAATTGGTAGGATCTAAAAAAAAAGTCACTCGATTGGTGGGATTCTACCTAGCTATTCCATCAGTCCTTTCGCTTAAAAATATACTTCCTCCGTCTCATTTTAAGTACAACCATGAGTTTTCGCGCACAACTTTAATCGTCCGTCTTATTTGAAATTTTTTTATAATTAGTATTTTTGTTGTTATGAGATGATAAAATATGAATAGTACTTTACCCGTGACTTATGTTTTTAATTTTTTTTAAATGAGACAGATTCAAAATTGGGCACGAAAAATCATGTCTGCACTTAAAATGGGACGGAGAGAGTGACTATCTTTTTATTTAAAATAGAGGAAGTACTATTATTGTACATGTTCCATTGGTTCTCTATGTATGCACAAAAGCAAATTCTACAGGATTTTCACATAAAAATAGTTTTATTCTCTCAGAATTTACGTAAAATTCATCCCAACCGAATAGGCCTTTTGCATGATAGATTAAATATGTACGTACATCATTTGCTTTCTGGCATAATATCAAACGTCAAAGTACAGCATGTGTGTGAGGGCATTTGTGTAATCTTGAATGTTCCGTCAAGGACAAGCCTCTGTGACTTTACGGCATGTGGGCCTGTAAAACGGTGGAATTTTCCGATGATGGATGCTTTCTTGACATTTTTAATTGAGCAGAATGACGTATGTACCCTCGACGCGGTTTGGACGTGGAGTGCATATTATCAGTAAAGTCCCCCGACTTTTCAAGCTTTCGTGTTATGGCCTTGTGGGCCATATGAAACGTGTTACTACAACTTGGGCCTTTTTCCTCGTTGGATGCTCGTACTAGGCTTTGGGCCCATCGCCTCTATGTGGGCTCAATTTAAGCTTTCTGATATCATGACAAACTTTTTCGAACGGCCGGTCAGAATTGACTGGCGTTATATTGATAGAAGGAGAAAAAGTACAGATAGCCAAAGGGCTAAGAAAGAGAAAAACTGTACATGACAACATGCAAACAAGCTTGCACGTAGCCTTCCTAGCTCCTCATGGCAACATTCTCCCAATGTGTTTAGCGCCGGCCATACTCCACCAACCTAATTCCTCTTGGATGCGACTAATCATCTGGTATACTGTCGTCTCCTTTGCTCTGAAGATTCTTGCATTTTGTTCCTTCCAGATTTCCCAAGCAATGAGCAAGAAGAGAGTTCTGAGTCATTTCTGTTTTGTTGCTTCCGGGTTGCTTGTTCCTTGTGTCCACCAATCTAAGAGGTTTCTACTTGTGTTCCATTTCGGGATGATGTGCCCTTGGTGCAGCCATGTGAGAATCCCAAACCAGATTTGCTTTGAGACCGGGCATTCAAACAGAAGATGGTCGATTGTTTCGAGATTTCGAAAGCATAGCTGGCAGAAATAATTATTTGGCCATCCCCTGATCTGTAACCGGTCAGCTGTCCACACCTGGTTTTGAAGAACCAACCAACTGAAGGTTTTGCACTTTGCCGGAGCCCATGCCTCCCAAGACAATTTTGTTGATGGCGAGAGTACCATTCCATTGAATTGGAATTGGTACGCGGATTTTGCACTGTATTCCCCATTAGTTGTCCATTGCCAAACAATCGAGTCTTGTACCCCTCTGTTAGTTGTGGGGTGTCACGGGCTAAAATTTCCAAAACATGGAAGAATTCACCAAGAAGGGGAATGGTGAGGCTATGGCGGATGTCGTTAATCCATCTTCCTTGTTGCAGGGCGTCCTGGACGGTGCGGGTTTTCCTCTTCGAATGCCTATAAAGATTCAGTGCTTGACTTTTTAGGCTTTGGCCACCGATCCAATTTGATTCCCAAAAGCTCGCCTTTTGTCCGTCACCAATTTGGACTCTCGTTGATGCCGCTGTTTGATGAAAACAAAATAACGAACACATAGAAAATAGGGAAACCCTATATTTTATTAATCACGATTCATTAACATGAATGTTTACAAATACATGAGGGCTCCCACAGGAGTTCGCCTTTTGCCTTCGCGAGGAACACTTAATGGAAAGGTATGCTGATTGGAGATTGCGTGTAGTCCACTGATTCCCGGCGCTTAGCAATGAGGCGGCCGGTTAATTACATCCACAGGAGCGAGCCTATGGAACACCTCCGATTAAGTTGCGCTTTATGATCGTCGTCTTCAAAATTATTTGCTCGCCGAAGGTTGAGGTTGGTGCAGAAATTTAATGATAACTGTGATATAGGTGGCTTTATTTTGCCGAAACCTGGTCACAATATATTATCACCATGTCCATACATGAATCAGGTATCATAATAAAGGGGATGACTTTTGCCTCGTCGGTGCCCAGTCATATATGCCAGCCTTTATTAGATGTGGATATATCGTTACTTTTGCCTCGTCGAAACCTAGTAACATGTATCCGTTCCTATCTGTTTGGACATGTTAATAATATCGTGACACCGGCCTCGTAAATACTCGGCCATAATTTTTATCTTCCAAAGATCACGAATAGCTCCCATGCGTGTGCATGGTAGCAAAATATATTTTGTAAAACACCGCTTAGATTGTCCAATCATCAATGAAAGTTGGACATATCTAGTGCCGTTGTTATCGGTATCATAGTAACAAATAGATGATCCAATCTCCAATAAGGGTCAGACATCTAGTTTTGAGCATAGAAAATATCAAATAGTATTCGGATAATCTGATCGCCAATGAGGACCGAACCAGCCTTATACCATTGATTGTATAAATGGAGTTTGATGATAACCGTGTTTCGGTTCTCATCGATCTGGCTTTAATCATCAAGATCAAGATAGATTAAGAACACGCAGATGTTCCGATCGCCAATAAGGACCGAACATCTATTGTGTTTAATCTAGAAAATTAATATTTATTCAATGTGCTCACCATCCAGCGCAAATATCCTGAATGGCGGCATGTTGTCGATAAATGACTCGACTTGATGAAGGACGCCGGCTGCGGTGTTTAATTCTCTCCGCAACGGCGCCGGTGTGCTATCACCGGGTGACTTCAATCTCCTCTCCTGATTTTCCTAATCTACTAAGAAGAATGGGATGAATGAAAATGGGAAGATGGGTGTCTCCTGTAGCGCCCTCAGCGTCCCCGGCTCTAGATGGGGTCTGCTCCTTATATAGGCAGCGGCGACGAAAACCGCCTCCGAATTTCCAGCGCCCACGCCAATCTTCGTGATAAGCCCACGCAGAGACGAGCCAATCCGTCGACGTGTACTGAAGTTTGGAGATAATTATGTGATTAGCATGCCTAATAACGGTGGGCCCATGTGTTTAATCGCCTGTCAATTTCCAAATTAGAGATAATGATCCTCACGTAGCAAAGCAAGTAACGGTAGCACTTGCTTATTTCTTTTCTTTTAATAGCTCCAATCTTTTGAATCGTACATCGGATTTAAAATCCATTTATTTCATCACTTTCTATTCAAATTATACAACAAAACGAGTCCAATATCGAATATATTCGGATACCGTGATATTTAAAATTTATGGGCCCACATGTCATAGAGACACGTCTCACATGTATTCAGTAAAATTGGGCTGCAAATAATATTCTCATAAGAAATTAAATGCCCAATAATTTACTATTTCTTCTATGAATTTTTAGCACAAAAATTCATCAAACAGCCGCGAAAAGATCCTTATCCAATTCATCACAGGATGTTTCAGTCCCTATCCAAGGCTTCTCTGGCATCCTCCATTCGAACCATAACCATCTCAGTTGAAGAGCTCTGGCAAACTTTTCTAAGTTCGGAACCCCCAAACCACCGTACCGGACAGGTGAGCAAACTTTAAGCCAATTGACCTTGCATTTTCCGCCATGCATATTCTCGTTACCTGCCCACAGGAACCGCCTTCTTGCTTTGTCAATTTCTTGAAGAGATTGTTTCAGCGGTTTCAGCACCGTGAGGGTGTAAGTTGGGATGGCACTTAGAACTGAGTTCACCATAATTCAGCGCCCCCCCATGTACAACAATGATGGCTTCCATCCCGAGAGCCGACCTTTGATCTTATCCTGGAGAGGCTAGAAATGCACCTTACGTAGGCGGCCAGGAGTGAGTGGTAGCCCTAGGTAAGTCAGTGGGAAGTTGGCTCTTGCCCCCGAAAAACTACGCAAGACGTCGTCCAGATCAACTTCCTGGCATCGAATTGGTGCCACCAGACTTTTTCCAAGATTGACATGCAGCCCTGTTGCCTTGCCAAAGTCCCTAAGCATGGTAATAAGAACATCCACCTCGCTTTGTATAGGGTTGAGAAAAACAGTTGCATCATCTGCATAAAGCAAAGTCCTCAATCTAGCATGGCGACTTCCGATGTTGGTTAGTTGCCCACCTTCGGTCGCCAGATGTAGAAGCCTTTGTAGGGGGTCGATAGCCAGGATAAAGAGATAGGGGGATAGGGGGTCCCCTTGCCTCAAGCCACGTCTGTGTGCAATGCATTCCCTCTGGTCTCCATTTAGGACTACCTTGGAAGTGGCGGTGGAAAAGAGAAAACAGATCCAATTTCTCCACCGGGGGCCAAAACCCATGTTTTGCATCAGTTCAAGTAAATATTCCCAGGAGACCGAATCAAAAGCTCTAGCAATGTCTAGCTTGAAAAAAAAGTGTTGGCTTTTTGCTGGCATTTAGGTTCCTGAGCACATTCCGAACATACAGGAAGTTGTCTTGAATGCATCTTTTTTTTATGAAGGCGCTCTGTGCAACCGAGATCAGGCCATCCATCTGCCTGGCAAGCCTTATTGCTAGAACTTTGGATATCAGCTTGGCGACGGAGTGAATGAGGCTGATTGGCCTAAAATCGATATCATGACAAACTGAAAATGAATTTATATGACCTTTGATTATAAATCCTCTTTCTCCCTACAAAATATACACATTAGACATACCGAAATATAATAAAGAGATAACAAATCTTGGAACGCAATAAGAGATGTGATGTGAGCAAACGAACACAACTATACAAAACTGATCAACCCTGACACACACACCAAAATGTATGAAAGAGTATCGATCACCATCTTTATTCTTCTTGTAGATCCTTAATATGGCGTCAGCAAACAAATTGGTGACTGAAAAGCACATCAATGGGTCTGTTTTTGTTCCTAACACTGATGAAATCATCACGGTCCACGCCCTCAAGATTACCATTATTACTATTATTCCAAAACAATGAATGAACAGAATGCATGACTAATTTGTTCTATGCTAGCATTGCCAGCAAATTAAAGCTATCTGTCTTCTCTTTGGATGGCCTTGTAGAGGACTTTGGTGACAAACTTGGACTGGAACCTGAAGGTGGTGCCGAGGGCAGCGACCATGGGTGGGGTGCCCTTGCCGATGAAGACATGGCCGAGGACGTTGTGCTTGGGCATGGCGCACTCTCCCTCCTTCCCGCCGGAGCCTCCTCGCGAGTTGAGCACGCCCAGGTGGAGCTGTGGCGGCAGAGCGGGAGGCTCCTTGGTGAACTCCTTGTCGTCCGGTGCCAGGAAACCGTAGCTGGAGTCCGGCGATGGAGGAGCCATCAGCTCAGACACACTGTCCACGCTATCCGGGACATAATCCTGCAAGCAGATGCACACCAGTTATACAGATTTTAAGGATACTGGATACACATTCAGGCAATACGCAAACACTGAATTTTCAGGAAGCAGAGATAGGTGATGCATTCGTAGTGTGTGTGTGTGTTTCATATGCTAGCAGATAAATCATGATGTGTGGGAATGATCTGTACAATGTCCAGGCTTTGTGCTCCTTCTTTGGTGCTTTGAGTTGTAGTCTAAATCCTTTTTTTTTTTGAGAAAGTTGTAGTCTAAATCCTAATTACATTAGAATTGTGTCCCTCCTATATATGTGCCTCCAAGTTAGACTCTTGCAAGACACAATGAAGAACATAATTTCATTGATTATAACGAAAAAAAGGGGACAATTGGTTATACTAATACAACGATTATTTGCATCATTCAATTGATTCTTACTATGCAAGAAAATATAATTTTCAGATATCTGAGCTTGGTCCCTTTCTTAATCATCATTAAGTACTCGAGTGGGAATCTCCCTAGCACATTTTCTTGGGTTTAAATAATCATGGTCAAGAGTAAGTTTTGCTGATCAAGTTCGCACAAACAATCGTACGTGCAACGGGGAAAAAAGTTGAATGAAAAAAAATACTCACATGAACATCAATAAGATTCGAAATGGTACCCATAATGTCAGCTTCACGGGGACGATCAGGCTGAAATCTTCTTTCTCCATCGACAATGAATCTATAACGGTAAACTCCAGATGCAAGCCCTAACATGACGCAGTGATCCTTTCCACATTTATGAACGATTTGCCTGTGATACACACTAACAATGTCAGAACAAAATCAGTTCTATCCTTAAGCTTCAGTTTAGGTACTAGAAACAAAAGGGAAATACTATATGCTATCTCTCCAAAAAATAAAAATGTACTTTGATTTCCAGTTATCCCATGATCCTTCTATATAGACATTCTTCCCTCCAAGAGTCCACACAAGCAGAGTAGGAATCAGCTTCTCAGGGGGACCATCGTGATCCTCCTCTTGTTCACTCGTTAATATCTGGTTAAATACTGGAGGAGGTCCATCTACAGCTCTATGCAATGGAGTTACAGGACTCTGCAGTACATTTATATCAGTGCATTAAAAACACAAAACTTAGAACAATGACATTTGGGAAGAGGTAGACTGACTTGGCAAGAAACAAGGTAATTAGATCATCTGAAGCGACCGTAAGATTAAACATGTTCACTAGTAGAGCAACTGAGCAAATTTGTATAACTGTACTACCTCCGTTTTTTAATACATGAAACCACTGATTTTTAACAAACGTTTGATAATTCGTCTTATTTTTTTTCAAATATATATAAAAAATAATGTCTAAGGAACTGATAAATCAAGTTACAACATAATAAATGATAATTATATTAATTTTTTTATAAGACGAATAGTTAAACGTATCTCAAACAGTCAACAACGTCATATACTAAAAAGGAAAAAGGAGGGAGTATTATTGTAGATAAATCTGATAAAACAACAGTACATTATTCTACAATTTTAATTGTCAAAGTTGTAACGAATATATTTCAGATTATGAACTTTCTAAAGAACATATATTTCAGATCATGTTTTTTTAAAAAACAAATTGTTAGCAACCAAAATAAATCATAGAATCAGCGAGGAGTCCCCAAAATGCAACGCCTATGAAATCGTGGCATGCACATTACAATTGCGACGCGCGTCACATACACTGATCGATCAAGAGGATATATTGCACATGGATATTGGTGGAATTGAAATCGAGATCGAATTGAGTTTAGCGTGATCTGACCTGCGGCACGAACATGCGCGGGGAGTGCGGCCGCGGGGGGGTCCCCGGCGGGGACGACGACCCTCCGCCGCCGGCGTACCCCGCCGCCGACGACGGGGGCCGCACCAGCCCGCCGCTTCCCCCGGCGCCGCCGTACGGCGGGAGGCCAGCACGGTCCATGGGGCGCAGCGAGGAGGAGTAGTCCCCAGCGCCGGCGCGGTTGCCGCCGTCATCCATTTCGGCGTCGGCGATGTCGTCCAGCCTGCCGCTCGCGTTGCCCATCTCCGGCCACCGGCGCCGCACCACCTTACCAAGATTATATATACACACGCGGAAGAGGAGGAGAGGAATGGGCCTAAGCCCATTTATTCACTTATGGGTCCAAATGTCTGATGGGCCGAAAATGTGGCTCTGCAGTTTGGGCTTGAGGAAGCTAGTTGGTCTTTATAAGTCAAAAATTACATTTTAAAACTTTAATTGATTTTATGTGTTTTCAATCATGGTTCATTTAATAATATTTGTTTTATCACTAAGAACATATATATAAAAATTTTACCTATAAATTATTATTTTACTAATATAAGCGGCACTAATAAGTATAAAAATAAATGAAACGATCACTGGTGGAGAAATCATCTTTGATCGGTCGACCCAAATCTACAATAGTCCCGGTTCCATTTAAAACCGGGACTAAAAACGATTTTTAGTCCCGGTTTACAAGAACAACAGGACTAAATGATCTTTATTCCCGGTTTGTATTACCAACCGGGACTAAAGATGATTTTTAGTCCCGGTTGGTTCCATGTCAGACCGTGTCAGGCGTTTAGGATTTTTAGTCCCGGTTTGTAACACCAACCGGGACTAAAGATAGATTTTTAGTCCCGGTTGGTGTTACAAACCGGGAATAAAAATCAACACGTACTATATAATCCCTATTACTTGTCCTCTTTTCTCGTCCACACAACAAACTCTCTCTTTCTTTCTTCCTCTCTAACTCCTGCCTTATCTCTTTCTTCCTTCCTCTCTTCTTTTTGGATCGGGCGGCGGGCGGCGCGGCCGACGTGGCGGCGGCCGGCGCGGCGGCGCCTGCGCGGCGGCGGCGAACGGGGAAGAGCGGCGGGGCAGGCAGGCCGGCGCGGCGGCGGCGCGCGGGGGCCGCGCGGCATGGCGGCGGGGCAGAGCGGAGGCGGCCGGCGCGGCGCGCGGCGCGGAGGCCGCGGGAGGCGCGGCGGCGGGCGGCGGCGGGCGCGCGCGGAGGGCGGAGGGCGGCGCGGCGGCGGGCGGTGGCGCGGCGGTGGCCGGCTGGCGCGGAGAGGAGGCGGCAGCGGCCGGCCGAGCGGCGCCTCTGTGGTTTTTTTTTAAGAATTTGTGATTTATTGCATGATCCTGTGATGTATTTGATTTGTGTGTGATTGTGAACTTGTGATGTATTTGTGATGAATTTTGTAGAACTTGTGATGTAATTTGATTTGTGTAATTTTTTTAGGATTTGTGATGTATTGATTTATGTGTATAAGTAACTTAAAGATTTGTGATGTGGATTTGGGATGTTACTTTGATTTGGGATTTGGGGATATGCATCCACTTGATTCGGGAGAAAATAAAAAAGAAAAAAATAGAAAAAAGAGGACCATCTATACTGCTGTTATTTCCTCTTTAGTCCTGGTCGGTAACTCCAACCGGGACTAAAGATAGGGATCTTTAGATCTTTAGTCCCGGTTGGAGTTACCAACCGGGACTAAAGATCGATCTTTAGTCCCGGTTATTTTACACGGGACTAAAGATAGCGATCTTTAGTTCCGGATTCGTAGTTCCGGTTGGACAACCGAGACTAAAGGGGGGTTATGAACCGGGACTAAAAAGCACTTCTCCACCAGTGGATGTATGTTGGTTTCTTAAACAAAACCAGCTATAAAATAGAATGGAAATGAATAATATAATTTGAAGTCTAATTGATAATTTGCAAAACTCTCATGAGTGCTTTTTTTAATAAAATTGGTCGTGGCTTTTCTTCACACCGGCCCGACCAAAAAAATAATACTAATTATATAATAATTTGAAAACCTTCATATACAATAATTGTACAGTCTGCGCTCAGTTTCAACTAGACAAAACTTAATTATTTCACTATGAGTGATTTCAATTGATTTCCTAGCTAATAATATAATTTAACCTCCATATATATGCATTATTATTCATCTACTAATTGATAGTGTTTGTCTACCAGCGGTGCCCTTGTCCGTAGCACTGGACTGCAGCTTGCTCATGCTCACCGCGGTGATCATACGACTGAAATGTTTGCGGCGGCAACGGCGGAGTCAGCACCGGCGGTGGTACAGCTGCGACGGGAGGCGGCGCCGCCGTGGCCGACGCAACATAACCGGAACATGCTGGAGGCGGCGGCGGCGGGTGATCAATGGTGGCCGAGTCGACGTAGTGACGGTCGGCGATGTTGGAGTGGCGGCCGGTGAGCTCCTGGACGACGGCGCGGAACTCCTCGGGGCTCGCCGTCAGCTTCATGGGGCTGGCTATGTACACCACCCTCACGGCGCCAGGGCACTGCGGCGGCTTGTACTTCCTCGCCGCCGCCTTCCCCTTCGCCGGCGGTGGCTTCGAGACGCCCCGCCGCTGCCGGCCATGCTGCTGCACCCCGAGCATGTTATCTAGAGCTTTTTGGGAGCGTGGTGTGCAGCCGTACGTGCAATGTGCGTGCCTTTATAGAGACAGTTACCCTGTTTCGGAACGATATCCTGCAGTAACAGACGAAACAGTGGTAATTTTCTGCAGTAACAGACGAAACAATGGTAATTTTGGGAGAATTGAATCAGAGCATTTTAATTGGGCGGCTGGGGTGAGAGACAGGAGTAGATATTATTGTGCCAGTTAAGTTTTTTTTATATAATGAATATTCTGGCTTTTTTTAAAAAAAAACTGGCATTTTCTTCAATTAAGATAGAAACCACTTATTACAAAATTTTGAACGTAATGACCAAAGATGATGAGAGAATAAGTTCGAACAACAAAAGGAGAAATCTTATTCAATCCTATGTGTAAACTTTCATCCAAAGTTAAGCCAATATCTACATTAATGGACTTCAAATTCCAACATGCAGTATGTATAAATCTTTTATCCTTATCACATTCCTACCCAGCTCTCGCCGGGTGTTGAGGATCACCTCGTCTGGCGTTGGACGGGTGACCAGTGCTACTTAGCGCGATCGGCGTATCGGGCATTCTTCCTTGGCCAGCACTCTTTTGCCTGTGCCGACTTACTCTGGCACGCGAAGGGCCTTGCTAAATGCAAGTTCTTCCTTTGGTTTGCATTTCAGCAGCGCTGCTGGACTGCCGATCTTCTCCAAAAGCGTGGTATCGATAGCCACTCTGCTTGCCCCTTTTGCGGTCAGGAGCTTGAGACAGCGAACCACATCCTCATCGATTGCGTGTTCGCTCGGCAGGTCTGGCTCCGTGTATTGTCCCCTCCTGGCTGGGCTGCCCTCTCTCCCCCTCGTGGCAGCTGGCTCTAGAATTGGTGGTCATCCTCCAGGGTATGTTTACCTGAGCACCTCCGCAGCGGCTTCGACTCCTTGGTACTCCTAGTCTCCTGGCAGCTGTGGAAGGAACGAAACTCCAGGGTTTTCGACTCTGCGCTCGCTTCGGTCGCAGTGGTTCTGGAGTCCATCCGCTCGGAGGGCCAGCTGTGGTCTTTAGCTGGCGTTGCTTTTTTTGGGGATTTCTTGGGAGTGTAGCGTGGCTCTGCCCCCTCCCGCTGTTTGGAGTTGCGTTTTTAACCGTCGTAGTAGTTCCTAGCTTCAAGTCCCCCCCATCCCTTTTTTAGGCATAAGCCAGTCTGGCTAATTGCTTTGTGTAACAAAAACTCTTTTTCTGCTAATATATTGACGTGTAATCCTTTTGCGCGTTCGCAGAAAAAAAATATCCTTATCACATATTTGTAGTTAAGTTCAGAATCTGAGCTAGTATGCTATGCTACCTTGAAAAAAATCCTGCCTATAAAATTTAGTTGGAGATTTGTACCAGCTAGCTACTGTAGTTATTAATTTTAACCATAGAAAATTTCACGTATGGAAGGAAGGAAGACAAGACAAGAGACTTGTTGGTTCGAGTTAGAGGGAGGTCACCCAGTCAAGTACTGTTACCCAAAGGATAGGTTGGAATTAACTGAGATAACCCATCCAAAGTCCAGATTCATAGGATGTGTCTCATCTATCTACAAACAAGAAGTTATCTAGGTAAAAAGATGAACGGTAAAACCAGATTGCTAGCTAGCTAGCTGTCTCACGGCTATTCGCTCTCTCCAGTCAGTCTCTAGCCAATTAGCTAGCAGGTAAACACAAGTTATTCTCTTCAGTCAAAAAAATGAAGTCGTTTTCGAGTATATATATTATATTTGGATTCTTTGAAAGCAAAATCATCCAGCGCAGCATTGATCGTCAGTGATGACCGTCATCGACGATGGCATCGCAACCGCTCGACGATGAATTGAAGAAGGTGGGTGTGCTAGCCTGCTATTTTTTAAAGACTTGAAATTCAGAGCTAGAAGATCATCCATTCGTTTTGAGCTTGACCTGCCGATCGATTATATTCCTTGAGATCGATCGATAAATTGTCTCATTCACACGGACCCAAGGCGCTCGTACATTTCAACGTCCGTGCGCACGCGCGTGCGACTCAGGATATATATAGTTTTTGGTGATCGGTAAAATTCCCAGGTAGCTAGCATGCAGATGCAGATCATACTTATGTGCCTAATGCCTAGACTAGATCGATCGATCGATTGCTGATCGAGGAAAAAAGCAATCAAGAATCCAGATGCATGCATTGTCGAATCATAATTGACCAACTAAGCAAACGCATATCCAGGATCGGATACTAGTCCAATTGAGTGATTATTGACCATATAGCTTAGCTAGACCGGTAAGTACTAATAGCTGCTGTTTGCAGTCAAGATACATATAGATACTAGTACTACTCTTCTGCGGTTTCAAGCTTTAGTCAATCTCGATCCCTTTCACCGTTTCACGTAGCTACAGCCAGTAAAAGGCAGAACGGTGAGAGATAATCTCATTGTTTTCATTTCACCGCGTATTCCCAATAGATATATGGGCTTTCATCAATTCATTCCTCGCAATATATATTATGAGTGTACAAATACTAGTATCACCAGTGATAAGAGACTGATGCAGGATTAATTAGGTTGGGTGATGCTGGTTTGCTGATTTGTCCGAGTAACGGAAATGGTGGCCGCATTCTTAGCGGGCCTAGGGAAGCAGGTGGGAGGAGGACAGGAAGGCCCAATAGTAAAATGAACAAAATGTAAGTGAGCCCATCCAACGACTCCGGCCTTGTTGACGAACGAACGAATGATGCGGAGGTGAGGGGATCTTTCTCTTGGCTGCACTCGTCTTCCAATCCTTCTTCCTCCTTCCTCCTCTCCTCTCCTGCAGCAGCGGCCACCGCCACCGGAGCCTCGCCCTCGCGCGGCCATGCTTGGTCTGAGGGGAGCCAGGGTGGCGCAGCTCCCGTACGCTTCCGCCGCCGTCGCTCCCACCCCCACGCCCTCGCTTTCCGGCTTCGCGCGCCGCCTCCCGCTCCTCGCCTCCGCGGCCCTCTCGCCTCTGCCGCCCTCCTTCTCCTTCTCCTCCGCCTCCGCCTCCGCCTCCGCCTCCGCCATCAGGAGGGATAGGGACCCTCCCATGCGTCCCGTCTCCGGTGCCCTCTCCAGGTCCAGGCCAACCACCAGGGGTGAGTCCTCGTGCTACTCATTTACCTCTACTCTGCTGCTGTATATGTATCGTATGTCCACCAGATATCGACCTATTCTCGCATGTGCCATCCGTATGAATACGGGGCTTCCAATTACTAGTGTGTAGCTAGGTTTTGCTTCATTTTATTTCCTACTATACTATCCGGTTACTAGTTAGTACTAGTGTTGTTTGCATTTGTGTGCCACATGATTTCATCAATTAATTGACATGAACACCTGTTTGTTAGTTTTCTGCTCTGCGGCTGCTACTGCTCCCAGGGAGGGCAAGGAGCTGCTTGTCCAGCATCTGCTCGTCGGCGAACAGGATGTCAGGCTTTTGGTCGATCTTGAAAAGAACATCACTACAGGAGGTACCAACCTTTTTTACCTGCCTATGTTTCTTATGCTCTATGTTTCATGTACTCAACTCAACTATGCTAGAGAACCGTGTGGTCCAATACGCCGCAGTCCTAGATTCAAATGTATGTCCCAATTTAGAAATTCTTTGCATTCATCATCATGTGGATGCTGATATACACTTTCACATAAACATGGAGACTAATTAAAAGGATATTGCTCAGCATCTAGCTTTTTTGTGTGTGTTTCAGGTGCAGACTTGAGTGATTTAGCTGTCGAGTACTCTTTATGCCCATCGAAAGAAAATGGTGGAATGCTGGGGTGGGTTCGAAGAGGACAGATGGTACTCCATTTACATGTTTTTCTGGCATGATAGTAGCGACTTTTCATCTAGGACTCTACATATTGTTAATTGATAAAAACTGCAAATGAGCTAATCACATGCCTAAAGTGTACTATGGAACCATCCAGTTTCTCTGGCTATGCTTGGTGGTGCTGATAAGGTCCATACTCCATACAAGATGCAGTTGGAAACCTTATGCTTGGCAGTATAAATTTTTACTTTACCATTAAAATTTGGCTTGACTTTCGTTGGTTAACTTACTTCTTTCTGATGGTTCCAATTTATTAGGAGTTCCCAACCTCACCAATTGGCGAACTAGAAAATGTAGAATTAATTGTTTTGGTATTGGTACTTGGTTGCTTGCCTTGGAAACTAACTGCTGCGAATTCATGCCACAAGTTTTGTCTTTTCTTATTAAGCGCATTGATACTGATGTATGTACTTTATCTGTCTAATTAATTTCAGGCCTTTATGACATACACACCTAAATCCATCTGCCCCTTATTCTACTCTATGCTAGCTCTCTTCTCACAACCATTAAATTCAAGTGTGACAATTACTTGCTAGCTTGATGTGTGAAGCTCCACCAATTTTATGTGTGTTTTTTTCCTTTTCTCTTTTCTGTAAGCACCGTGAAGGCATTAACAATTTCTTCAATGGAGTTTGAACATTTTTACTTGAACTGAGCAGGTTCCAGAATTTGAGGAAGCAGCTTTCGGTGCTCCTTTGAACAAGGTTGTACGGTGTAAGACAAAATTTGGATGGCATTTGTTGCAAGTGCTTGCTGAGAGGTAGATACTTGTAACAAAATTATGTTCTATGTATACAAACAATATTTATTGATTTCTTTTCCACCTAACTTCAGAGACCAATGCGTAGTGGAAGACATTCCACCAGAGGAGCTTCATGCAAAAATGCAAGATCCTAACTTTCTTGAGGAAGCTCAGTTGATTGATGTTCGGGAGCCTGATGAAGTGTAAGATTTACCTATGTCCTGATTGCTAGAATAATACTCATAATTACACATCAGTGAAATGATAGACATGTTTAACCAAAATGGTACTGCTAGGACCTGTCCATTTCTTTTAAGAGCTGTCCTTATATTGCCATCCTCACACAGAAAATGAGCTTCATTTTGACATTTTGTACTTTTCTAAACTATATTCCAGTGAATAACTGTTACAACATTTTCGTTGTGGTTTCCAAAATACACATTATCAGGAGTAAAGAAGAACTGTTAAAATGATCAAACATGAAGTGTTTATCTCCATATCCATGATGTTGTGGTTACCTAATTCAGTACAGTTACTGTTATTGTTCGCCTATTCGCATGAAGCTTATGTTGAGTTTTACTTCTTGCATGGCAGAGATAAAGCTTCTCTTCAAGGCTTTAAAGTTCTACCTCTTCGACAGTTTGGAACTTGGGGACCCGTTATGACAGATGAATTTGATCCTCAGAAGGACACTTATGTTCTGGTAAGTTGGTTACTCCTCCAATGAAACTTGCTGCCAGTGTGCATCCATAAAGGCCAAGTACCTGTCAAATGAAAAAGAGAGCACCAGTACCTCCTACATATTGTGATTTTTAGTTGATCCGGTGATTGCGGAAGGAAGTAATATGCACACATCATTGGTACACACATTTGCATCAATGTGTTATTATTATTCATTCTAACACTTGTCCTTTCATATTTTCCCCCAGTGCCACCATGGTATGCGCTCAATGCAGGTAGCTAAATGGCTGCAATCACAGGTAATTGAAGTACTCGCATAGTTCTTGCAAAGTGTAGTCGCACTCTATGGTGGATGTGCAATGCAGAGCAACTGAGTAGTGGAAAGGCATCCTCACATGAAGTTCCATTGTTTTGCAGGGGTTCAGAAAAGTTTACAATGTTGCGGGTGGGATTCACGCTTATGCCGTTAAAGCCGATTCTTCCATCCCAACTTACTAGACATCTCCATGATCACCAATGCAACGTCAGAGCCTTTTCTACGTGTTCGTTTTCAGGCCAAACCAAAAGCATGCTTAGTATAGAATGATAGGATTTTCCACGATGATTTTGTACGGAATATCGGTACCAGAAATTCAGAGTTAAGTTTTGTCGTTCTCACGCTGCTGTCATGCACTAGCAGTTCTCTTGAAACTTTATATGGAGGTATATCACTTTTATTAGTTTGAATACAAGGGAAATGCCTGGGAGGAACTTGTGGGACTGATCCAGGCTCATGGCCTAAATTTCATTCTGAATTTCTGATCAAACACGCTTTGATCATTTTATTTACAAAAAAAATTGTGCTTTGATTATTGGGAAACGCTGAAATTCTATACGGAGGTTACCATTTTGTCAGCCCGAATAGAAGAGATACCTGGGAGGAACTCGGGTCTCATGACCAAGTTTCATTCTGAATTTTCTGATCAAACATGCTTTGATCATTGAAAAATAAAAGTTTGTGATTTTATCAGTTTCATTCTGAATTTCTGATAAGACATGATAAAAGAAAAAAAAAGTGGAGGTGCGGGGAATCGAACCCCGTGCCTCTCGCATGCGAAGCGAGCGCTCTACCATATGAGCTACACCCCCGCTTGTGCAATTCGTTGATTTCACAGTAAGTTAAATCAATAACTAATACCCTCCATATACGTTCGACCATTTTGTAGTTATGTTTAAATAAAATCAAGTTACAATAAAATACAATTTTGTAGTTATGTTTAAATAAAATCAAGTTACAATAAAATAAATGA
Source organism: Oryza meridionalis (assembly GCA_000338895.3). NCBI lineage: Eukaryota > Viridiplantae > Streptophyta > Magnoliopsida > Poales > Poaceae > Oryza > Oryza meridionalis. The sequence continues at coordinate 30,075,304 of CM002530.2, forward strand.
TAATTACATAAATTTTTTAAATAAAAAGAATGGTGAAACATTGGATAAAAGATTAATAGCATCATATATTAAATTTAATATAGAGGTGATATGCGCCATTTCGCCGTCGCCGCCTCCTCCCCTCTCTGCGCCGCCGGCTACGGCTTGCTCACCAGGCGTTCCTCCTTAATCCTTTGGCTTTGAGTTGAAGTGGGCAAGTCAAAGACGGAGATTAGCAAGAAGAGGAGGAGGAGTTGGTGAGCGAGCGGAGGCTAAGCGGCGGGCCCCACCAGCGCCGCCTGCCTATCCAGAAAGTTGCGTCACGCGACGAGCCAACTGTTGCTGGGCCCACCTGTCATCCGCACCCCACCCCGTGCACCGAGTCCACCCCGCCCTCCCCCCACTTTGGCGCCTTCCCCCCTCCCCTCCACCTCCTCCACTCTCCCACCACCACCACCACCACCACCAGACCTTCTCGAAGCTTCCTCCCCCCAAACCCCTTCCGCTCCTCCTCCTCCTCCTCCCAAATCCACCACGGCGACGCCGCCGCCGCAGAGCCCCTAGCTCCCGGAGGTCCCTCGCCCCCGCAAGCTCCGACGGCCTCACGGAAGGAGGAGTAACGTGGGCGTTGATTTGATTTTTTTGTTTTTCCCCCACCTTGAGTGAGTCTGTGCCGTTTCTTCGTCGGCGAGGGAGGGCAGAGGGCTGATCATGGTCGTTCGCCGCCGGTGCCTTGCCGAGATTTCCCCCAACCGCCACCGACGATCGTTCACTGTATGCATGCTCTCGCCCCCCTTCGTTTTTTTTTTTGTTTGTTTTACTTTTGAGTTGGTTTCGATTATCAAGTAGTATGTATCAGGCCGGGTATTAGTATTACCACCAAATTCTCTTATGCTAGTCTGCGCCCGCTATTGCTCTAGTATTTACAAGCTGTTATTTTTACTCCTTAGTACTGCTTGTTTTGGTCAAAATTCAAAACGTCTACTGTACCTGTTGTATTGGAAATTTTAAATGGTCCATGATTGAATTCACTACCCAAGAACAAAGCTTGTCTAGTAATGACACTATCTATTGGCTCGATTTATGTTTGGTCCAGTGGCACAAAGGGGAGTAGCACTGTGCAAGCTGTTGTGGTCCGTCAGGGAGATTGGCCAACCTGTGGGGTTTCAGATCGACATAAGTACGTCAGTGTGCGTATTCTTGTCCCCACGTGCTTATCATTTAAATTCTTCTACTATTATGTTTTCTACTATGTACGAGTGCTGTAACTCCTGGGGAGTTACTGACTTTGATTGGAAAGAATTTAGCACAAGCATGTACTGTACGACATTGTTAGCTGTTTGAGGTTTCAGTTTTTAAGCTACTAAGTCGTCAAAGATTTCCCTCTTCTTTTTTTTTTTACTTTGATCTGTAGGTTTCAGCCATCGATCAATCTGGCGGTTCATAAGGCTGTGCTTGCAACCTTTCTGGCAGAAAGGAGAGAGCAAAGTGATTTGCTGTCTCCTGTTGATTGTGGCCTGTTGAGGCCCAGTAATGGCAGATGCTAGTTCAAGGACTGACACTTCGATTGTTGTAGACAACGACGACAAAAACCACCAGGTAATCCTTTTTCAGGTTTTCATCTTTCCTCTACACGCTAAGATGCCATCAAATTGACTGCTAGAGCTCAAGAATGGGGTAGTAACTTTTTTTCTCATTTTCTACTTGCTATGAGTTGGATAATTGAGAGATACTCAACCAATAGTCTTCTGGAGGATGGAGATTCCACTGACTATGACAGTAGTAAGAAGAATCAAATGTAATTGACCGTTTAAACCTTGCAATTCTTGTGCTGTTTCATCTACTGACACTGAAGCACTCTTATTTTTAATCTATTTTATTTACTGATTCACAATGTCATGTTTTGCTGTAACACCCTGATAATATATTGATACTATGAATCCACTGCCAAATAGTGCTCTAAATATGCTCAACTACTCAAATTTGCAGTTAGAAAACGGACAGAGTGGTGCAGTCATGGCTTCTAACTCTTCAGATAGATCTGACAGATCTGACAAACTTATGGACCAAAAGGTGACATTTTAGTTCCGTTTCTTTTCGTACAATGTCACTTAATCTTGTGTGATTAATTTCATACTGTATTTTGGCATGCAATAGACAATGCGGCGACTTGCTCAAAATCGTGAGGCAGCAAGAAAAAGTCGGCTGAGGAAAAAGGTACTACTGCAGATTTGCTCTTATGTTCGCTTTTTGCTCTGAATAAAAAAGCCTTGTTTGGAAAAGCATAGGATTAATTCTGTGAACTTACCTGTTCAAACGGGAAAGTGATTTCATCCCTCGAGGGGATATCCCCTCGTTTCGTCTGTTCAGACTAGGTCTATCTAATTTGAATTGTCGCAGTTGTTATCTCTTTTATATGGGATGGCAAGGGCTCAAGTCAAATATGAATCAAGTTTAATTGTTTAATTGCAGTTTTTAGTGATAGTTGTTTTGATCCACCATGACATGTATTTTCTCTTTGAACATTTAAGGCATATGTGCAACAACTAGAGAGCAGTAAGCTGAAGCTTGCACAGCTAGAGCAGGAACTTCAGAAAGCTCGTCAGCAGGTAAAATCTTTATGGTTGCATGCTGGATCATGGAAAAATAGTTTTGAAAAATACTACTTTCTGTCCTCAGAGAATTCTTGAATATTCAATTGCAGGGAATCTTCATCTCTAGCTCTGGAGACCAGACCCATGCCATGAGTGGAAATGGTAATTTGTCATATTTTCATCGCTTGGTACCCATTAACATTTTGTGTCTTGTGTACTTACATTGTTTTATCTTTTTAACAGTTTATATTAACTGTTTGCTGCATGCTTTCTAAAACATTAAGCTTGTGTTTTGCAGGGGCATTGACTTTTGACTTAGAATACACTAGATGGCTCGAGGAGCAAAATAAGCAGATAAATGAGTTGAGGACAGCAGTGAATGCTCATGCAAGTGACAGTGACCTTCGTCTTATTGTTGATGGCATAATGGCGCATTATGACGAGGTATTCAAGGTTAAGGGTGTAGCTGCAAAGGCCGATGTGTTTCATATACTTTCAGGCATGTGGAAGACACCTGCAGAAAGATGCTTCCTGTGGCTTGGTGGTTTCCGTCCATCTGAGCTTTTAAAGGTGACCACGGATTAAATCTCAATATTTTCTTGTTTGTCTGATGCCCCTTTCTGGTCCTGTAATTTGTACTGATTTCACCATATGGTACAAAATTTCAGCTCCTAGCAAATCACCTCGAACCTTTAACCGAGCAGCAGTTGCTGGGATTAAACAACCTCCAGGAATCTTCTCAGCAGGCGGAGGATGCACTTTCACAAGGTATGGAAGCACTGCAGCAATCTCTGGCAGATACTTTGGCTGGATCTCTCGGTTCATCAGGGTCTTCTGGGAATGTGGCGAACTACATGGGTCAGATGGCAATGGCCATGGGTAAACTAGGAACGCTCGAGAATTTCCTTTGCCAGGCAAGTATCTTCACCTTCTAAGTGTCATCGTTCTTCTGCCTGACAACATGGATTTATTAACTGGTGATTCGTGTCAGATGTCGCCTTTGCAGTGATTAAAGCTTAGATTTTGACTATTCTTTTGGCTTCATTTTTGTCAGGCGGACAACCTGCGACAGCAGACATTGCATCAAATGCAACGAATTCTGACGATCCGGCAAGCCTCGCGTGCTCTTCTTGCCATACACGATTACTTTTCACGCTTGCGTGCTTTGAGTTCACTGTGGCTTGCTAGGCCACGGGAGTAACAAAATGGTCATGTGTGCCTGTGACGAGGTTAGACGCTCATTTTGATGGACTGCAGATAATTGGGTTTTTCCCTGTACAATTGTGTTTGGCAGCTGTGGACTAAAGTTAAAAACTGTACCTAAAGTGGTGTATGCAAATAGGTGAAGCCTCTAAGTAAGTTATAACGATTGCATTATTGTGTTAGCAATAAAAGTTGGGTAATTCAGGATGTGTCCTGAGTTGTTTTGTTGTAGTAGAACTGCATGTAGTGGCTGGAAATGCAGTGTTGAATGTAACTAAAGCTCTGCTGCTCACGTTGCATAATGTTGTGTAATAGTAGTTAGCTAGTGATGCTCATTTTACCTGCACTCCTCTGGGAAGCTGAAGCTGCAACCTGAAGCAACCACGGTGCAGAAGACTGCATGCATGGTAAATGATTAAAAGGATATATATGGACTCATCATCGCTGCCAAATCCTGAGATAATGAACAGGCATGCTAAACTGCTACTTCCACATGAAACTTCCCAGTTGACATGAAAAAGGAGATGCTCAGTTTTATGGTTCCTGTGTTGCATTGTACATAATTCCTGTACGGGTCTGAATTTATCCTGAAATCATGCTAAACTGCAGAGGCATATGAAATCTCCAGTCCGGTTGACATGAAAGATGAGGTGTCCCCAGTTTTATGGCTTCCCGCGTTGCATTGCACATGTTTTCTGTACGTTTAACCAGTAACGTAGCTAGGATTAAATGGGTGGTTTACTATATAATTTTTATTATATTAACTAGTATATATACTATTTTCTTAATCTCGATTAAATTTTTAGCTGGGCCATGGACCACAGTGCCATCTAGCTAGCTGCGCCACTGCGTTTAACGGGTCTGAGTTTACCCTGTTATAGTATTGACAATTACTGTAGCATTCACAGGTGATTGCGACCTAAGAAGTCATGACATGTAACAGTCGCGTAACAAGAAGAAGACTGGGGATTCGTGTGACAATTTTAGAAAACCGTCGGCAGACAGCCGTCTGCCCCTTGTACTCTAGAAAAATATTGACTAATTAATGGCCGGTTAGCCAAAATGGGTCTCCCTTTCCTGATGTGAGTACTGAAGTTAACGGCAAGACGATGGCAGCCTGCAGCGCGTGGCGGTCGCTGTCCCAGGTGACTCAATGCACAGCACACATACACTGTGTTTAGTTCCTTCCAAAATTAAAAGTTTAGGTTAAAATTGGTACGATGTGACTGAAAAGTTGTGTATGTATTGAGTCATCTGTTCCTTTACCAAAAAAAAATATTTCTATTTTTCATGTCCAATCACAGATCCCGGAATTTCTACAATAAATTAGATAGGTAGCTAAGCTAATCTAGTTCCCTATACACGAATCTGTTATCATTCTATTGCAATAGTTGTACTGGAATAATGAATACCTTGAGCAGGTAGAAATAGAAATTTTTTTTTGCTAAAATGGAAAAAGGGCCGACTTTCGTCTCTGCTCGACGGGTGAGTCTTGCAGTCAAGCTTCCTTCTGCCTTTGCACTCGAGGACCAATGTCCGTCTGGCCCGAGGAAACCTTTGCATGCCTCCGTTACCTTTTGGGAGGCATGACAGGTTGATGTGATGAAAAAAATTGAAAGTTTGGATCTAAACATAGCCATAGTATGGCTCCGTTTAGTTTCCCAAAAATTTTTCCCAAAAACATCACATCGAATCTTTGGACACATGTATGAAGCACTAAATATAGATAAATAAAAAAACTAGTTGCACATTTATGGGGAAAATCGCGAGACGAATCTTTTGAGTCTAATTAGTCCATAATTAGCCATAAATGTTACATTAACCCACATGTGCTAATGACGGATTAATTAGGCTCAAAAGATTTGCCTCGCGGTTTCCAGACGAGCTATGAAATTAGTTTTTTCATTCGTGTCTGAAAAGCCCTTCCGACATCTGGTCGTAACATTCGATGTGACACCCAAAAATTTTCTTTTCGCGACCAAAAGAGGCCCTTATACTCCGTATATGACTCATTTCTGCGTGCTTATCCGAGCTGAGCCGAGCCGTAGTCAAGCTAGGCAGGAAACACATTACACATAGATGGATGGATAGACAGTGGATGGAGTGCTCCCTCCATTCCAAAATATAAGTATTTTTAGCACAATGATAAGTCAAACATTTTCAACTTTAACTATTAATAAAAAAATAAAAAAAATCAATCACGTAAAATTGATGTTACTAGATTTATCATTGTCAAGGTTACGGATTAGGTATACCCTTTATCCTTCGATATATGTCACATATCGATATGGCATGCCCACGCATATATGGACATCCTCTGTATGTGTCAAGGAAATCCTTCACGGAATTGGCAGATGAAAAGAGACCTACTCGAACAAGACTGGGTCGTTAACGTATCATGTGCGGTTCGACGTCTCCGAGTCCTACTTGGAGACCGCTTGACCTGCGGTATAAAAGGGACCCCCTGGGAGGACCTGAGGGGAGGGAATCACACAGCCAACACCACCACCACAGCCTACGAAGTCGGAGCCCGCGGGAACCAAATCGCTGGGAGGTCTAGTCGAATTAACTCGATTACGATCTCGCCGGTTTCATCGAGTTCCATCGTTCCCTTTGTAACCTGTGATTTCCATTATATAATCCCATACCAACTGAATTAGGGCTATTACCTATCAAGGGGTCTGAACCAGTATAATCTTCGTCTTCTGTTTGCTTGATGTCATACTACGTAGACCCTTGCATCAGCGTACCCCAATACCCTCTATATCCGGTCTACGGGTATCACCCGTCGACAATCATTAAACAAACTATCATAATATATAACTATTTTTATTTAAAATATCTTACTTTTTATATAGGTATTGTTGGTTAAAATAGTATCTTAAAGACCGTATGAGAGTCTAAAAACACTTATATTTTAAGATAGAGGAATTACCTAATTTGTCGTCGCCCGCGCGGTGAGGGCGAGGGCGAGGCGACGAATGAAGGTACGTGCCATGGTTAAGAGGGAGCAAGACAGTGTTGACATGCATGCATCGCCTACTCTCAACTCTGTTTTGATTTCCTTCTGGTTTTCGTTCAGCGGCCGTCGAATTGCCTCACGAATTAATCCTCAGGCAGCCAGGCGATGCTTACTTTGAACCTGGCACTATGACAAGGGGGCTACTACTTGCTCCCTCCGTTTTATATTGTGCATCATATAATTTTTTTTTAAAAAAACGCAAACAACTCTGTGCTTCAGTATGTGATGAAAAAACATAAAAAGAAACATACTGACTTTAACTCCCTCTACAACACTTCCCTTAAATGTTCGCATGCAACATAGATGGACCAAGGCCATGTTTAGTTCGTGTGCCAAAATTTTTCTAAGTATATAGGCACGTATTTGAAGTATTAAATATAGACTAATAATAAAACAAATTATAGATGCCGCATGTAAACTACGAGACGAATTTATTAAGCCTAATTAATTCGTCATTAGCAAATATTTACTGTAGCATCATATTGTCAAATAAGATTCGTCTCGCAATTTACATGCAAACTGTGTAATTGGTTTTTTCATTCACATTTAATGCTACATGTATGTGTCCAAACATTTGATGTGACGGAATTTTTAGAAGTTTGAAGGAAATTAAACACTGCCCAAGGTAATATTAATAATAACTTTGGAAATTTCCATTTTTGGATAATGTGATGAGCAATATATAACGGAGAGACTACTTTACTAACCGTATTTGGTACTTATCGGATGATGCAGTTTGAATTGGTTAAGTGGATCACCGGTGCAATTCAAGCAGCAAAAGAAAAAAAAAAGAAACGGGTGGATAATTAAGGTAGGTACAGGTAAGATCCTCCAGTACAGTGGACGTGGTTGAAGCTGGAGGGCGTTATTGGCCACGTACCCCGACAGGTGTGCAAATTCGATTGCGACTCAGGAGAGGAGAGTGCATGTGTCACCTGTCCATCGTCATTTGCGCGCCCAATCGCTTAAATTAATTAGTCTCAACAAGTTTTGTTTCGGATAAGGTAGCGTACTCCATGATCCGTCAGCCAGTAATTGAATTGAATTGTCCTAAGCGTGGGCGGTGCACCGACCAAACCACCCCCTCTCCTGTGCATGTGCTGCTGATGCTGATCGATCGTCTCTGAAACCCATTCTTGACATGCATGTCAATTAACGGCCTGATGATGATGGCTTTCCAAACCAAATGACAAGACCGCATCCGAAATTGCCGTTTCATTCTGATTCCCTTTTTTTATACTCTTATCTTCTCTTTCATTTTTCATAATATATTTTTCTTATATCATACCTTCAGTGGCGGAGGCAGCATAGGGGCTGGGGTCTTTATACTCCCCTACCCCTAATAAACCACCTAAAATTTAAATCCATATATCTATTACAAAGGAGCTAAAATAAAGATTGTTATAAGACCTAAAAGGCTGAGGAGCTCATATTATAATTTTATCCTGGCTCCACCACTGTATACCTTTTATTCCTTAATTTTTTACATCTTAAAAGAAAAGAGAGAGCCTACAACACAGGCCTAGGTACGTACTACCTCCATCCCAAAATAAATGCAGCCGTGGAACTCCGTGTCCAATGTTAGACCGTCCGTCTTATTTGAAAAATTTATAATTTTTTTAAAAAAATAATCACACATAAAGTACTATTCATGTTTCATCATCTAATAACAATAAAAATAGTAATCATAAAAAATTTTCAAATAAGACGAACGGTCAAACGTTGGAGATGAATAGTGCAAAACTGTACTTATTTTGGGACGGAGGGAGTAGTTATCAAAATCTTGATTGTCTTACAATTTTATAACTTGACAATCTTATTTAAGATTTTTGATTCAACGATTCTATATGTACTTAGAGCTTGAAACTTTTAGTTCAGAATCGTGATTTTAACAACACTGAGAAGACGACATTGACAATATCATAGAAGCTAGTACAAAGGTATATAGAAGAAAAACCTTTATTAGCTTCAAAATGTTTCAGCAGTAACGTACATGTATAGTAGACAGATCTATTTATAGTTAGACCAACAGTATACGTACGTATTTACAAACTGAATACAAACTAAACTTTGGGTGTTTCCTCGTACTAAACAAAAGGAAAAAAGGACACTCAAAAGTAAGACCATGACCGATCTGCAATACCAAAATGCGTATGCAGATCATATATCCCCTAATTAATAATAGCGCTCCATATTAAGCGCCAATATATTATTATATCTAAAAAGACTTGACGGCGGCCACCGCCGGCGACGAGCGCGCCTACGCGGCGGAGGGCGCCGGGAAGTACTTGACGGCGCCGGCCTCGGCGAGCGCCGTCCGCATCGGCTGGCTGGCCTCGTCGGCGTTGGCCTCCTCCTCCTTGTAGTCGAGGCTCTCGTCGTTGTAGATGTCCCACCACCTCTTCACCAGCATCTTTATGTCTTCTCTGTCCATGTTCTCCTCCTTCCCGGTGAACCTCCATGGCTTCGAACCCTGCAACCAAAATCAATCCATCCATCGCTCGATCAGATAATCATTCACCGATCGATTCATTGAAATATCGAGATGATCATGTAATGCTTACCGCTGCACAGTAATGGACGACCTTGACCTGGTCGAGGTCGACGTTCTCCGGGTGCCTCCAGAGCATGGCGAGAACGAGGTTGTAGACGTTGGGGATGGGCTTGTACTGTTCGCGGAAGAACATGTTGAGGAAGTCCTGCTCGGCGAACGGGGTGGGCGGCGTGACGACGAGCGCGTCGAGCAGGTCCTTGGCGGTGCCGAGGCCGGGCTCGTGGACGAACATGCCGGCGTTGAAGTAGAGCGGCGGCGGCGGGCCGAGCTCGCGCTCCGGCCATGGCGCCACCTCGTCGGCCGGGCGCTGCTGGCAGTAGCCGATGCCGTACTGCGGCGTGTGGCTCCACGTCTTCTCGCAGAAGCAGTCCTTGACGGCGTAGAAGGCGCCCTTGTCGAGGTCGAACAGGTGGTCGATGTTGTCGAACACCTGGATGTCGGCGTCGAGGTAGACCATCCGCTCGTACTCCACGAACTCCCAGATGCGGAGCTTCGAGTAGTTGATCACGTAGTAGGCCATGGCGAACTGCGTCTGGCTCTCCGGCGGGTACACCGGCTGGATCTCCCGGACCACGCACCCCTGCTCGACCAGCTTCCGCCGGTGCTCGCCGGGGACGTCCGGGAGCACAGCGACCACCAGCGGGTACGCCGAGCGGACGCGGCGGAGCCCCTTGGCGAGCCCCACGACGCCCTTACAGTAGTCGCCGTCGCCGGCCAGGAACGTCACGTACGCCCTCCTCTTCGCCGCCGCCGCCAACGCCTTCTTCTCCGACGACACGTTCGGCCCCATCATCGATCGATCAAACAAGCTTTGCAAAATGATCTAGCTAGATCGAATTTTGCAAGAGAGAAATGTTAATTTGCTTGAATGGATTGGTGTGTTGCAAGATTTGATGAGGAGTTCGTAGCGGGAGGAGTTTAAATAGGGAGCGGTAGGGAGTCTTGGTCGCCTCTACCCGTGGCGGTTTTGCGGTTGGGGTCGGCTATCTCGGGGGATATGGGACGTACACGTGTCCAGCATTGGAGATCGGACGGCTGCGGTGGAAAGGACGGGGCCTCGGTAGGTTGGCGCGTTATTTCTTTCTGAATTTATGAAGTGGGGTCCCCTGATTTAAGTAAGGCCGGGTGCGACGAATATTCGGCGTCATGGTATGGCCGGTGATTACGTGAGCAAAATCGAAATGGATAAAGTGGAGCAAAAAAAAGGAAGAAATTATTACTGACCTGGTTGGTAAATGTAAAGGTAAGAAAGTTAAGGCGGTTGGAACGTGGTAGATTGCTCTCGATCGAATATTCGATCGGATGGTGTTTTTTTTACTCCCTTTATCCGTTGCAGTTTGGAATGTAAATGGGATCCTTCCATATTTATTGATTTTTCTTTCCTTTCATTTCTGGTCAGCCTTCAAAATTTAGGCTGTTGATTTTAATCGGGGCAGGTTTACTGGGATTTGATCGGAGGCTACCTTCAATTCTTTTTTTTTTATCTCCTACCTTCAATTCCTTCTATTCCTACTGCCTTAACTGAATGAAAGGAAATGAATTATCGAAAAGAAAAAAAAAAAGTAACGGAACGAGCTAGAAGCTGGAATGAGGTGCACTCAGACTATATGGTAGTATGAACTTTGGGCATGTTCAGTAAATGGGGTAGGAAAAAAATACCACATCTTTTAAAAAGTAATATTAATTGCATCATAGTTATTTATTTTTTACACCTCATTTAATTCTAGTCATTCATCCATCGTCCCTTTTCATTCTTATACATCTCATATTACCCTGTTTGCCAAACACACCATTTGTGGTTTAGAAAATCGGGTGTCCATTTATTCGGAAATGAAAAAATGGTCTAAGAGACGACGATTACCCCATAATATATTATAATAATTCGGATGGGATAATAAAAGGGAACACACAGTATATTAAAAAAAATGGCTTGCATGTGTCGCTGAAGTAAAGAACCAACCTGAGGAAACAATATTCCGATGGTTCGCTTTATATATCCGTGAAGGGAGGCACGTGGTGAAATGGGAGGGGATTGCATGGAAAGAATATGCAAATCTCATCTTCAATTTTTTTTTTTGGTTGGGGATAAACGTGCATGGCCGGTATCTGCAGAAGCCTCTCCTCCAGTCTTTTAATTTGTTTCTAGAGTATTTTGGCAATCTGGCTACTAGCTAGAGAGTAAAAATTAAGAAAAAGAAAAGAATCTGGAACTGCTGCTGATTGTAGTAGCTTGTAGATGGGCATATCAAGGGGGGCAGACACATGTACGTACGCGTGGGTGCAGAATTAAGAAACGATTGATCGATCCTGTTGCAACAACACACGTAGTAGAGCTGGTATACCTAGCTTGCCCTTGTTGGGTCAAATTAAAGGTCTCGAGGATGACATATGTTGCGATCTGGTCGGTGTGCTAGCTGCTTCGGCTTCTGCTTCTCCTTCTCCGGTATGCGTCGACTCGTCGGCATGGCCGCGTGCGCGCTGTCCTATACAATATCTCACCGGGCACCGTCCATTACCCAGGGTTCACTATGTCGGTTCAGGGTTTTCTATCAGGGGTCACCGAAACCCCGAAATTTCAGAAATTTCGGCCGAAATTTTTGAATTTTTTCATGAATTTGAATAAATTTCAAAAATTTCGACCGAATCCATATCGTATCAGGGGTCTCCTAAATGACCAAAATTGAAATTTCGGTTTGAAATTTCGGTCCGAAATTTCCAACCCTGCCAGTAGCAGGTGAAACTCCGCACATTAGTTACGATAGTAATAAGTAGAAATAATATGTAATTAATATAGCTAGATAACATAAGTTGATATGGTTTATGATAATTTAAATAGTATACAAAATGATGATTCAAATGTAAAAGTAAGGTAATGTTGTTTTTAGGAGAGAAGAAAAAAAGTGAGGTAATTTGGACCATAGCTTCATGTAAGGGCTAAAGACAATTGAGGTGATGGTTTAAGAGAGAAGGAAACGAGGAAGATAGTTTGGACTATAGAATAAACATAAAAGAGCTAAAAACAATTGATTTGATATGACTTAGTGAGAGAAGAGAGAAATAACATTAACTAAGTGAGGATAAATTAGTATATAGAATACTATAAAATGATGGAGAGATATTGAAATATTATGTGAATTATGTGGGATGATGCTTTTACATGCTTGCATTTATAGCTCTATAGTTTAATAAATTATAGAATTATAGATAATATAATATGCTTGCATAATGTTTAATATATAATTGTTAGCGGATAATGATGTGATATCTTTGTATGTTGAACTTTACAAATTAGTGGATTGTAAGATAGGATATGATTTGTCCTTACAAGGTTCGGTTCAAGTGAACACTGACCCACATTCTGTACTCACTTTGGCAGTGTATATTTACATGTGGATATAGAAGCTTGACAGTGGCGGGCGATAGGGAGAAAAGCACAGGTGTCGAGGATGATGCGATTGCAGCATGGAGTAAATAGAGTTGACCTCCAAGACGATGTGCTAGAGCCGCGCGTATGCCGCCATAGGGAAGAGACGGAGCTCGGCGGGGGCAGATCTAAGCTTGGGGAATAGGAGCTTGGCCAGCGTGACGAGGCAGAAAGCCCAGCCCTCGCGCGGAGGTGAAGACGACATTGCAGTTGTAGTTGGGACCTGGCCGCCGGGCGCGAGCGTAGGTCCATGACGCTAGTGCTGCCGGTCGTTGGGAGCCACGTCGGGGTGGCGGACCTTGCCGTCGAGCTTGTCCCTGCTGGGCGACACCCTTCTCCCACCATTACGGGCTGCCTTAGAGGTTTGGGTTGAAATGGAAAGAGAAGGTAGAGAGGTTGAAGAAGATTGCCAACTGACGTGGGACCCACACTGACTCAGCCGTCACATCACCAAAACCAAAGAGCAAGGGATCAAATGTGATCTGATTTTGCAAGATTAGGGATACATTATATTGGTATTCCGTTTCAGGGACGAGTTTTAAAACTTGACGACAAGTTAAGGGACCTTAGGTAAACTTTTCGGAGATAAAAAAAAATTCCAGCCTCATGGGCCTGTGCATGTGACCCAAAGCCATAGGCAGGCGGCAGCAGAGCGACTTCCCAATCCATCATCCCGTCTCCGTCCTCGCCCGCCGCCGGCGCCGATCTCGAGCAGAGCAGAGGTGGCGCCGGCGTTCTCCTGCTTCCGCCGCATCATCGCTCACCGTTGAGCATCCTAATCCATCCCATCCGACCTCCTCGCCCGCGGCTTGCGCCGATCCCCATCCTAGTCATCACCATCACGCACGCCACGCCATCCGCCTCCATCCCTCGCCGCCGCCGTGCACCACTGCCGTCATCCGCCTCTTCCTCTTCCTCTTCTTGCTCCACAAGTAATCTCATATCCCTCGATCTCCTCTTCTCTCCATTTCTCTCCGCGTAGAGAAAGGAGGTGGAGACAGGGGTTGGGGAACGCCGCCGCGTAGATAAGGCCCTTCTTCCATTCGGTATGCCTATCAATTTTCGATTTTGCGCAACACGAGTACCCTATAAACAAATATTGGTGATCAATTGTTCTGCTTATATTTCAAATAATTAATCAGATTATTCTCATGTTATATGCTAGAATATCCAGCTCCCTAATAATTAGTGTTCCCCACTTTCTTCATTTTTCATTGTACACTGATAATTGCTTCAGGTCAAAATTGATACAACAAGGCAAACATGCACTATCTTTGCAATACATAAATTTTAATACTATACAAGGCAAACGCCATACCTCTTTATTTTAGTAATCGTTCCCATATCATGATATGGAGCTAATCTGCAAGTCAATACTTCTAAAAGGGATTATGACTGATTAAGGGGAAATCAAGATTCAGAGCCTTACCAAATTGTTTGGTGAATTTGTTAGTGTAGACTATGACTTCAGTAATGTGCAAGAGTAGCATTAAAGTAGAAAAGTACAACATAGAGTTCTAACACCTGTTTAGACCGTGCTCAAATCCTTTCCTCGTTATTGTGGCATGGTGCTTATATTATAACTGATTCAATATTCTGAATAAACCTATTCTAGGTTCTATCACAGAGATGATGGCTGTGACAAATGGAGTAATCCATGCATCTTCTAGGGAACCCTTATTTTCCTTCGGTGTCATTGCTGATGTCCAGTACGCTGATATTCCAGATGGTCGCTCATTCCTTGGTGTCCCACGCTACTACCGTCATAGCATCAGCGTCCTCCAAAGGGCTGTCAGCACATGGAACAAACAACACAACATCAAGTTTTCAATCAACTTTGGTGACATCATTGATGGATATTGCCCAAAGGACAAATCGTTGTGGGCAGTGCAGAAGGTCCTTGATGAGTTTGAGAAATTTGATGGCCCAACTTACCACATGTTTGGGAACCATTGCCTCTATAACCTTCCTCGTGGCAAGCTAGTATCGTTGCTGAAGATGCCAACCGACTCTGATCGTGCATACTATGACTTCTCTCCATGTCCTGAGTACAGATTTGTTGTCCTGGATGCTTATGACTTCAGTGCACTTGGCTGGCCCCGTGACCATCCAGTGACTGCCGAAGCAATGAAGTTCCTGGAAGAAAAAAACCCAAACTCTGACAAGAACAGCCCTGACGGTCTGGTTGGCGTTGACCGACGGTTCGTGATGTTTAATGGTGGAGTTGGCAAAGAGCAGTTGTCATGGCTCAATGATGTCCTCCAGGATGCATCAGCACGCCGGCAAAATGTCATCATGTGCAGTCATCTCCCAATGGATCCTGGATCAGCTTCTTTTGCAGCTCTCATGTGGAACTATGATGAGGTGATGGCTATTGTTCGCCAGTACAAATGTGTTAAGGCATGCTTTGCCGGGCACGACCACAAGGGTGGTCACTCTGTGGACTCGCATGGCGTACATCACCGGACTCTTGAGGCTGCACTGGAGTGTCCTCCTGGTACTAGTGCATTCGGGCACATCGAAGTGTATCCAGACAAGTTGTTGCTTGTGGGTTCTGATAAAATGGCTGATACTGAGATGTGTTTTGAGCCATAGAGTGAATGTGTAGCGGAGGGAAATTCATCCAACTTCATTGCTTTGATTAATATTCAGAAACATGTGACTTCATTATACTCATTTTCTAGCAGCATAATTACATGTAAGTACTCCCTCCGTTTCACAATGTAAGTCATTCTAGCATTTCCCACATTCATATTGATGCTAATGAATCTAGATAGATATATGTCTATATTTATTAGTATCAATATGAATGTGAGAAATGTTAGAATAACTTACATTGTGAAACGAAGGAAGGATGTAATAGCATGAAACTGGAGGTGGCAGCAGCTGCTATGCTTGCCGCTTAATCTCCCCTCCTCTCTCGCAAGAGGAAAGAGGCAGCAAGATTAAGCTAGAAAAGCAACCGAAAGGTAAATAAAGTAGGATAACTTTTTCCATGATAATATCACATATTAGAATATGCTTGTTTCTTAAATGTTGGACAAATATCAGAAAGTAGAGTGGTAATTTTAGAATTGAAACAATCCAACGATTGCTTCTTGCCTGTTCCCTTTGTTTCACAACAAGGGTTTACGTTACTGCGCGGTTACCAGGCTTACCGCGGGGGTACGGTAATAGAAATACCGTGGTAACCTCCTTAAATTCAAATAAATTTAAAAAATAATTTGAATTTTTGATAAATTTTGCACGGTTTCGTACGGTTTTTCACGGTTACCGCGCAGTAACCGTGTTTACTGCCGAGGCGCGGTAACCCCGCCCCGGCGGTTTGGTAAACCCAATCACAACCACCTATGGGTATTCAATTTGCTAATATTTATCTGGCATTGTTCATGTGCCATATATCTCACTATAACTGCAACTGCAGAGAATACTATCTTCCTGGATAGCCATGTACCACTGGGGTGGTACCTTAGCTTTTGCCCAATGCCCAGTTATTTTCACCGTTAACCATGTTTTCCTGACCCTGTTTGGATTTGTAAAGTTTTCAGTTTTCCTTTAAGAGAATTGAAATGGTTCCTACAGATAGTCTTTTCTGGCTCTCTACTTGTGTGAACTCTGAACCAACATTGGTCAAACTTATGCAACCAATTTGACGATCAAGTGAAAAGCTTATCATGTCTAATATGCATATTTACACATTGATGACTACATCGCCAACCAACTGAACTACTATCAAGTATCATCTGGCACTTAAGATACAATATTGTTCACATCCTTCGATGCCATTTGATCAAGTGATCATTATCTACAAAAGAATTAATTGATCATCCGTCCAATTCTGAATTACTGATTTTCTTCTCCAGGGGTGAGAAGACCTTCTGCAGTCGCGAATGCTGCTACCAAGAGATGTTCCTTTTTGTAACCTCCAACTTGTCAATTCAATTAGCCAGGATAATTTCCAAATGTCCGATCAGCATGATCTGCCTCAAGCCCTCTTGCTTTTCTTGTTCTTGTAGAGTGATTGTTCACCAATTAGGAGCTAGTGTTCAGAGTTGAGATTAAAATCCTCATTGTGAGATGCACATCAATTCTGGTTGTCTGAAATGTTGCATTTTTTATATGACTGTTATATCAATATAAGTAAAGCTGCCATGATGTTCATCAGTTTGTACTGCTCCCACACAAATGCATGCTGGATACGAAAACGGACTGGCAGCTTACAAAACGGACTGGCAGCCCCCCTCTATATACAGTACTGCAGACGAAACGGGAAAAAAGAGAGAGGGGGGGTTTTAAGGATAGGAGGACTGGGCCCTGACAGGCAGAGGCCTAGCCCATCTTATCAGATGGGCCGCCAACCTCCCGAATCGTCCTTCTCAATGCATTGCATACAGGCTTTGCAGTATGCAGCTCAGGTATCTCGCAAATCTTAGACTGAAGAACTAAAAACTTCACAAGATTTGGCCCTGTAGATACAAGAAATAAAGTAATAAAAAGGTTAGAAATGCAAGGATACTAAAAGGTCATTAGCTGACCATCGGAATCCCAACAAGCAAACCATACAGACTATTTATCTGCGGAAAGTTAACAGACCTGCATAGGCTTTGATTGAACATATGGGAATATGGTCATCAACTGCCTTGACAACGCCACATACCAGTAAACCTTCCACCAGCAAATCTTCCAAATCCACTGTCTTTTACACCATTTTAGCTGCACCGACAAAGAGAAATGAATAAAAACATGCTTCAGCAATACGATGAACATGAATGCCAAACACTACAAAATAAGCATGTAGGCTGCACAAGATCTTTCAATAATTAAAGCTTAAGGTTATAACACAAACTAGCAAGTGCTAATTAGCTACCTGACATATAACTTGAGGCAAAATCATCGATTACCGCAACACCACAATGTAGTTCGGATGCTATTTCGGTGACACCTTCCTGGTTGCCATTAAAAAACAGCACAACCAGTTGCTTCATGAAGTAATATACTGCTACCCGATAAAAATACGGTTGAACTGTCACCAATTGCCTTACTGCCAGCTTTTGCTGATTTCTCCAGTCCAGATTTGGTTAAAACACATAGCTGTCATCTTATGTTATATTGAATCTGCAAATGGACAAACCAGACATTATAACAATTGATAGCACCGATGAAAAAAATTTATATGTTTGTCCCCAAAGTTGCCTTTGTGGGTTTGCATGTCACAGCCTAGCGATAAGTGTTAGCTCGTGATTAAAAGTTCCAGGAACCAACATTCATAGCTATTGTAGCAATATATGGGGATAAGAATGTTTTTTTGCCGATACATATATATAGGAGATATCAGGTCATATGTCTTCAGTTACGATCATAAATGATTTACATGAGCTATAACCACGATTATCTAGTTCCGCTAGATCTGTCCCCTGAACAATCTTGCATAGTTCTTTTGGATCTGCTAAAGTACAAGCCTGAGAATCACAATTAGATGTACGATGTTTACATGACAAAAGTAGCATAGCGTCCATATTTCAGAAGGTTTAAAAGAATAGTACCTTGTCGCTTTGCTACCTTGGTGTGTCTGCCATGGTCTGGTTCAGAAGGTGCAAAGTACTGCATGCATCAAGCCGAGGTGTTCATGAAATCTGTGTTCAACCATCCACCAGCTTAGAGCCTTAGATCCATTAAGAGTAGATCGGACCTTCAAGCCTGTTGGTATGTCCATGTAGGCAACACAAGCAAGAAAGCATCTAGAAGCTCAAGTTTTCGAAAAACTTAGTTGTTCTTCAACTTAAGCACACTTATCAGCCTTTCAGAAACATCTCTGTCGAGAATGATACCATTCTCCATCATATACTCCCATATCTCATAAGCCAACGTAGCTTTCCCTTCATCCAGAAGACCACTGATTATATACCTAAATGTCAAGTTATCTGGTTCTACCCCTTTTGTCCTCATTTCCTTAAAAAGGTCAAGGGCCTCAACGGCTCTTGAGCTTTTTCCAAGCCAGTATATTAGTGTGTTAAAAGTAACTGTATCTGGTGATACTTCTTTCTGAGTCATCTGCCAAAATATTTTCTGTGCATGTTTGAAATGACCAACCTTACATAAATTATGCAGCATAATATTGTACACATTTACATTAGGAACAATTTTGGTGTTTAGCATCTGGTCAAAAAGCTCTTCGGCTAGATTTGAGTATCCTATGCCAAAAAGACCATTAATCAGAATCCCATAAGTCACAGCATCAGCTTGAATTCCCTTGTAACCCATTTCCTTGAATAGGTTCAGTGCAGAATTTACCTTTTTTGCCCTGCAAAATGCATCGATGAGTATGTTGCAGGATACAATATCGCAGAACCCACCAACTTCCATATGATCAGAAACGAAAGCAAATGCTTTGTCCAGTTGATGAGCTTTGCATAGCCCTTTTAACAGTATATTATAGCTGTACCTGTCAGGATTCACCCCACTCATTTCCATCTTTCTGATCAAATTTTCAGCTTTATCTGTCATACCTATACTACAGTAATGGTTTAGAAGGATATTGTACGTCACAACATCTGGTTCACAACCATTTCTCTGCATGAAGGACACAGTTTTGTAGGCTTTCTCTATGCTGCCAGCTCTCCAGAAACCACTTATTATGGCGTTATAAATCGGAACATTAAGTTGGATATCCAGAGTTAACATCCTTGATGCTAATTCAAAAGCCTCATCAACCTTTTGATTCTTGCACAAACCAAAGATCAATGCACCACAAGCTACAACATCAGGTTTAAGTCCCCTCCTCACCATTTCTTCCCAAATCCCAACTGCTTCTGAGAACCTCCTGTGATCACATAAACAGCTAACAACTGTTGTGTAGGTCACAACATCTGGGCCGGTTCCTTTCATGGTCATCTTCTCTATCATTTGCAAAGCATCATATAACCTATTGTGACCACACAAATAGTGAACGTATATGTTACATGCCCAAATATCTGGGAAGCACCCAAATTTATCCATGTCAGTCAGAAGCTCCTCTACAAGCTCAATCCTGTTTGATTGACACAATGCAGTAATCCATCTTGAGTAAGTGAATGGAGTTAAACAAAATCCTTTTGCAAGTGCCATGTTGTAATACTTCTCAACCAAATCGAAGCAACAGTTCTTAATCATAACACCTATGAACCTGTTGTAGTCGACACCGAACTCACGACAACCTGATGTGACCATCTCATCAAATGTTTCTATGACGGAATCAAACTTGCCAGCTCGGGCATAGCCAGCCAAAAGTACCCGATAGAGAGAGCGATGAAATGCTACCCCCTGGCTCCTTACTCTTCCCAGGAACTCCGAAAGCAGGGCAAAATTGTCATCTACAAACAGCAAGCTTATGATGTACGCTATCGCAAAATTGTTATGACAAAATTCAGGGCGTGACTCTGCCCACCAGTAAAACTGAACTGCCATCCCCGAGTCGGACAAGCCACGGACCACCCTGTTGACGATGAAAGGATCCAGCTCGACATGGAGGCCCTCCAGCTCCAGCTCAACCGACTCTGACCACCTCCCACACTCCAGCGCTCGCCCAATAATAACGCAACTGGTGTCTGTGCGAACTGGCCGGAAAAGCTCAGACAACCGGCAGTGAGCCCCTGGAGTGGCATTGTCGACGCCGGTGCTGAACCTCGCTACCTGCCTCGACGAAACGATCCAGGAAACGGTGTGGAGCACGCAGAGCCTGGTAATGAGAGACGACGACCCAGATGGTCGTGTGGCCAAGAACATAACAGATTGACCTCCTCAGGGGAGTTGTGTCGAACACCTTGCCGACAGTCAGGCGCTGGCTGCGGGCCAAGGCAGACGAGCGGACTGGACGCGACCACGCCGGTTGGTTGTTTCGCTGGGCGGAGCTGAAGACGAGGAGGATGCAGGTGGAGAAGGTACCGGATTGAAGCGGCAGGCGAGGTAGGATGCGAGGCGCAGGTGGTGGGAGCGCGCGGATCGGAGCAGAGGGAGAAGAAGCGAGGAGCTAGGCTAGATAGAGGATGGCGCGACCGAGCGGCAAGCGCATGAGGAGGAATGGGGCGTGGGGGAATGGTGCGGAAGACGGATGGGGATCGAGCGGGAGGTCAGCCGGCGGCGAGACGGTGGCGGCGGCGGCTGGCGACGAGACGACGAGGGGGAGGGGGGGGGGGTGAGATGGCGAGGCAACGGCTCCACCTCCGAGATGGGCTGTGCTGTACTGGGCGTGATCTAGGAGGAAGCCCATGAGAGAAACTACATGTTGACGGCCCATATAGATCAAAGCAGCCGCAGAAAAGCCCAATGGAGATGGCCGCAGCCGCCCGCAATTTATGGCTTACCTCGCCGGCGGCGCAGGGCGCACCCATCTATCTTCATCTTCCACATAGCTGCGCGCGACAACCGTGGATGGTCTCAATCGGGAATAATTAGGGTCGTTCGCTAATTGGAGTACATCCGCCCTTAATTAACTATAGTAATTGGGATTTCCCTAAATTATTTTTTAGGGCTACAATACGAAACACTACTACCATCTAACCAATCAGTACGAGTTACTGTTTTTTTCTTTTTCAAGATGAGGAAACAAGTGCAAGGGGTTTGGAGACTAAGACAAACTCCGAACCCTTAGGATGGGATTTTTTTTTTATCTAAACAAGGGTTAAGGGGATCTCGAAAATTAAATCGAAGAGGGAAAAGGAGGGAGAGGGACGAAATTTTACTCTACCGACCGGGTTTTCTCATTTTTTTAGAACGAGATTAAGGGGATCGGCGATGAAATATACTTCCTCCATATCTTAGCGTATGACGTCATTGACTTTTTATCCAATGTTTGACCATTCGTCTTATTAAAAAAATTTATGTAATTATCATTTATTTTATTGTGACTTGATTAATCATCAAATATTCTTTAAACATGATATAAATATTTTCATATTTACATAAAAATTTTGAATAAAACGAAGGATCAAACGTTGGTCAAAAAGTCAACGGCTTCATACATTAAAATACAAATACGGAGGGAGTATATCCGACCCCTTCTACGGCCGAAATTCCTTTTTTTTTTTACAACGATGCATGCACAGCACATCGCGGCGCGCGCGCATGAGCTTTTGAACGATTCATGCATGCACGCACATACGCTCACTGGTCTAGGGAAAAAAGAAGCAGCTCACATCAGATGAGAATCCAGAGAATCTTAGCTACTCTAGAGATTAAAAAGAACAACAATATAGTACTAATATCCTTTTTTTAAGGAATTACTAAATATCCTTGAAGATTATCATGGATATGCATGCACAGCACATGATGATTCAGAAAGAAAAATGAAATAAAATCAGAAAGGAAACAAAGCTAGGCAGTCAGGATTCGCGCGTTGTTGTTGGGTGAAGCAGAGACAGCAGCAAAGCGCGACGACACACGTTTGTCTAATCCGATTCCTTTGCCCATTACTACTAGACTAGAGGAGGAGTACCTCATTTCATTATACTAGTGCTGCTGAATCTAGACAAAGTATACTAGTGGTAGTACATCTATCAGTGATTCAGTAGTTGTAATGCAGTTTCACTTTTACCCCCGGGATAACTAGCAACGTTAGTTTACCAACGAAGATCATGCTATACTCTCTCTCTCTCTCTCTCTCTCTCTCTCTCTCTTGGTTACAAATCCTGCATGTTGAAACAGTCATACAGAGGATCATTACAATACTGTATGATTAAGAAGAGAAGATCCAAGATTGAATTTGACTAATAGTAGGAGGAGGAACCGGCAACGATTGCGGCATGCATACAGCTTCTAGACAAATTAAGTGGCTTCTCTGAATCTATGATGATCATGTTCATCCTTGTCCATCTGCTTGCCTGGGTAGTCACTGGTCAGACAAGCTAATTTGCTGCCTTTTAGTATTACTACGACTAATCAAAAAGCTACTACAGCAGCCTGCTTACTCACGCATATTGCACCTGATGTTCCATTCCACGATCGATCTCTTATACTAAGTTGTTGGTTTTGATTAATTGTCAGCTCTCTCAGCTTCTTGTGGTCTTGTCTCACTGTCGGACTTGACCACAACAACAATACAATTATAGCGATCGTTCGAGATGTGACCCCTTATTTTGGTCAGAGCATCTCCTGTTTCGTTCTTCGATATATTCCTGTCTCCTAATTTGTAGTTCTTCTCCAACCCACTAACACTACGACTTAAAGATTCATTTGCATCATGTCTAGTGTGTTTTACTGGTCTTGGAGTGGCACTAATTGGGTTCGTTTACTGCCAGTTGTTGTCGATGGACTGAAGATTTTATTACTTCTAGTGCATCAAACTTTCTTCTCCGAGTCAAAGCTAATTCTATCTATCCTCGTTGAGATCTGTTCAAATTAAGTGGAATGTTCTATATATGCATCTTAAAGACTTGTGTCAACGCATGGTCTCAATTCTCTTAACACTTTATTACCACTGTTAAAACTTGGAAAATCATCCATGGAAACCCTTAATTACTACTATTACTAATGTCAGGGTTATTGCTCGGTCACTTTGTTGAGCTAACTACCACTCCACTGATTATGCTGCTAAATCATCTCAAAAGTCAATCAATTTCTTCTAGAAGATGATGCTCCTTGTAAGAGCAAGTTTAATAGTATAGTCCACTACTAGTTCCAATATATCTATAGCCAATTTAATAGCCAATTCTTACAATAGTTTCTTCCTATACTATTAATATATGGTCCCACCTGTCATACAACCACTGCGTCTTGAAGTCTGTACTGCAGCTGGCTACAGATCTGTAGCTCACTACTCTTCTCTCTCACCTTTTATCTCATTAAAATATATCTATAGCTGGCTAATAGCCTGCTATTGTACCTGCTCTAATACGTCCTTGTCAGCAAGGACCTCGCATTGAAACTAGCAACCCCTGCAATAACTCATTTCTTGGCATACCAAATAAACAAACACATCCTGAAACGAACTCATTTCAGTGTCGTTTTTATGCCATCACTCACCTAACCTAGCTCGCACATCAAACGAGGACGCAAAGAAGTCAAGGCCCTGTCCTGAATTGCTGTACTAAATTCAAGAAAGCGCCAAGCAAACCATTTCTCAGCCATATACAAGTCTCATATATCATGCAACCAGCAGCATTATTTGTCTTTGTGAAAATGAAAAAAAAAAAGGGAAAAAGGTCCTGGCTTGCATCATCATCACTTAAATTTTGACTCGAGAAAGGAAGTTTGAATATTGCAATAGCTTTGCAATTTGCATTCGACTGCACTGCACTTTGTTGGCTGCCTTCTTTTTTCTCTGAATTCAGTTTTGTCATCAGTGATCAGCTAGCCTAGTCACCAGATCGAGTGTTTGCGTCGGAGTGGTGCTTGTGGCCTAGTATTTAACTGTACGCTGGACATGACCCTTATCTACGCATTTGAACATTGAAGGGTCTAAAGATTTTTTAAAGCAATTTCAGTCAAAGACGCTTCAACTTGGAAGCAGACCAGTGTTACTAAAATTCCATCGCCCATCATTTTCATGCCGCGGTAATGGCGCTACTCAGATATTTGGAGGAGCAAGTTGTTACCTCATTGCCATTGAAATTTTGTGTCTGATTAACAATTAATCAAACTGCAACCAACTTGACTAGTGTCTTCATCTGCTGACCAATACAGTACAAACTTGGTTCCTGCTGGGATGATACATTTCACTTGTAGTATTTCAGTGAAACCATCAATTGTAACCCTGAAACTGCTGCTTTTTTCAGATAGAAAACAGTATTGGTCAGCACCTGAAGCACCAAGCTGCTTAAGGGTTACAAACATTGACAACAGCAGCAGCAAAAAAAAAAAAAAAAAAAAAAAAAAAAAAAAAACTGCTGCTTTTTTCAGATAGAAAACAGTAACCCTGATTTATTGCTTTCTTCTATTCTCAATCTGAAGTTGAATTTGAATTTACATGTTTATGTAATGATATATATTTTATATCAGTGTATGTTGTTAATTTTTTTTTAATTTTTTTATAACTAATTAGGTTATATGCAAGAAACGAGTGGATATCCTCTCGAGTGATGAAACTACTTTCCCCAATCTGAACCATAGTTGGCTGACTTGGCTGATCTGGAAGGAACGGAACGCTCGCGTGTTCGATGGCCGAGCCTCGTCACCGGCCTGTCTGTTCGCGACGATCAAGGATGAATGGGAAACGTGGCTGGCGGCGGGTTTGATCCCTTCTCCGTGAGAAGGCTTGTTGTAGCTCTGTTGGGAGAGGTTTCTGTGTGTTTGCTCCCCATCTCCTTTGAGTGACAGTTTTTCTGCCTCTCTTAAAAGGGATGTGGCCCTGCTTGTAACCAATAATGTACATTCTTTGCTCTATCTTAATATACTTCGGCCGGCATCTTTGCCAGCCCGGCAATCTGAACCATAGTGGTTCCCATCCTGGACAGGCTTCAGGATTGTGCCACTTGTTATTCAGAGGAGAACTGAATCCCCGTTTGTAATGACCAAGGATAGCGTGGAAACCACTAAGATCTAATGATAGGTAATAGCGTAGCATGCTTGAAAAACTACTGCTACATGCTACTGGTTGTTGGTGCCCTATCAACTTCAGAACCATAATTGGTGGCCACACTCTCTTATCCCCTTCTAACTTTGCTGTGCTTCCTGTAATCACCAATCGTGCAGACAGGACGATGGTGAAATTCCACACGAAGATAAATTTAGTAGTAGCTTTCACCAGTAAGCAACAGAACGGTGGTATACATATATTTGCATAAGTACTTTTCACCTGGGTGAACTGAACAATCAACACCATGGTTACGCTTCTTTTTGTCGTCATTTCACTTGGAAAAGCACAGTAATCGGACAGTTGGATATTTTCAGGAGATGCTAAATTTTGGAATGATTCACAAATTGGCAAATAGTGCGAGTAAAGATCACCAACCACTGTAAGTGCGCTGATTCAATATTAATTTCTTTCTCACAGAAAATGTTAACTGAGTAAGAAATATGCATGCAACTGTCTGTCATCAGAGAAGGCTAGACAGATGCGAAAATGCAACCTTGTTCATTTGTGACTTGGTGATAATGTAAACTAGGGAGTTCACCAAAGAATTAGTTGCTTTAACTTTCAGTTCATTATGCAACAAATGGCATGCATATGATTTATTTAGTTCTATACTTGACAGTAGCAGCTGGTTTTAGTAGTACTTGTTAAGTTTCGCCGCAATTAGCATGGCTTTTCAGACAGTACAAGCTACTATAATAATCGGCCCAGGTTGATGCTTGCCAGGTAATGCATAAACTTTATGTCAAAGGAGATTAATTAGCATATGCTTTTAATTTAACAGAATATGGAATCACAATCATAGTCCTAAGTTCTTCATTTCTTGCAACAAGAGTCACTAAGATGCTTAGATCCAAAGTTGGGTTGATATTTTTCAGTCACATGTCGCAAAACTTTTGTTTATGTAAATCCTAACCTTGTAAAAGCCGCATGGAAACTCTAGAACAATGGTGGCGGTGAAGTGAAAAGGAGGAACAGGAAGTTGCCTGCAAAATTTTGTAAAGCTAGCATGACAATGACAAAGTAGGAGCAGAAAAGGCAAGAACCAAATTCCTATTCTCTGCAGTTCCAGGCTTCCATTCTATTCCAGTCTTTTTAGCTGAGTTGCTGTACTTTTATGATTCTAAGCTAGCACACTACTGCACAAAGAATAGGACATATTCAGTTCTGTTTTTTTCGGAGAGACCAAACAAGACTCAACTTCGGCTCTGCATCACCCAAGCATGTAACTTTAGAGCGTGGAAGCTGCTGGTAGGTTTCATCAAAGTTATAGTGAATAATTTTCATCTTGTTTCCAACAAATGCCATGTTCCTGCACGTTCCTTTCACTTCAACGATCGAAGTAGTAATATAAGCAATCAAATTGGGATCAATCAAGAGCAAAGTCTTCTTTACTTTCACTCAAAACGAAACAAGAATATAACAAGATAAGAAAGGAAAGAATGGAACGGAGGAAGGATGGCAACTTTATTTCTATTATATACTAGTAGGTACTAAACGAGTATCATATAGATGTAGGCACAGCAGAACACAATGTCATGGTTACTTGGTTAGTGCTAATCACGTCTGAACATGTTTGCTGCTGCTTTAAGGGACATATTCTTAGGCCTGTCCTGAAACTCGGGACAAGTTCCTTTCATCAACAAGTTTTTGTTAAGCTCCCCTCGTGTACCAGACGCTGCCCTTTCTGAATCCATATTAGTGTCCAAAAAGGGTTCAGATCTTCTATTGCCAGAAATACATCTTTTTTTGTTAGGGAATAGTTGCACTGTCCTGGTTGCTCATTGGTTGTTCTTCAAATGTTTCCCTGTCTAAATTACTCCAAATGGTTGAACAAAAACATCTCATCAGATAAGTTTGCAAATATCAGCACACAACTCATCTCAACACAGCCTTTTGCTAATCCTGATCCATCGAGTAGTCCAGCCTCCAGAATTGGAACACGTAAAAGCGGCGCCGGAGTTCATCTGAAACAAGTTACTTAGCTCTGTCTCGCAGCCATCTTTTTCATTCTTTTTTGTTCTTCTTTTCTTGAATGAAACTGAGCTGAACCCTTTGGAGCCTACAAACACTGACCCACAAGCTAGTATTGCAAGTGCTCCAACGATCAAACACTGAAAAAACAAAAGCGAGTTGAGGAGCTCGCTTTGCACAAGCAAAACCCGCTTTCCCACTCGCTAATCTCGTGATGTGTCCCCCACTTCTCATCAGACAATGTACTAGAATACAAAATTATTACGCATTGCAGCGGCAACAAAAAGTTCATGATAGTACGAGCACTTGCAGATCGATTAGTTAATTTATCAGTTTACCTGCTCATCGCCGACGCGATCCATCGATCGTGGCTTAGCACGTACGAGGATTTAGACAACGTGCTGCATTATGCATAATCTGAAAAGAAAATAAAGGAGGAACCCTGTTCACTATCCTAACCCTGAAGGACATGCACTTTCGTGTCTAATCTTTGTCATCTTGTCAGTGGAACAAGAGCTAGCAGTACCCTTTGATTAATCACGTTGATTAGCTCTGACCCCATCTTAATTACTTAATTAGGAGTCGTGAACATTGTGCTAATACCAATTGAGTACATGCTTGTGTTAATTGCTTCACGGTTGGTTGAGCCTGGAATTTTATTTTTCGGTGATAAGCATGGACTTAGTAGCCGCTATTAGTTGTATAGCAATTACCAAAAGTAGATGGGTTTTTCGTTCCTACAAAGAATGTTCGCTCACTCAAATAATCATAATTATTTTAAGATAGATCAATATGATTATATTATTTTATAAATATATAAGTTTAAATGGCTTATGCACGTTTTTTTTATAAAAAGAAACAAAAATTGAATGCCCGTGTACTAGTTATAGTTTAATTTGTTATTTTGTTATAATGTGCAAAAGTCAAATTTGAATCTATTATATTATTAAAGGAATAGAAAAAGAAGCCTCACGTTCGCTCTAACGGCCTAGAAATTCCCATATTAATCGGAGAAAAAGAAAAGGTAGAGTCCATATAGAAATACAATTTACAAAATAGCTAAAATTCGGAATTAAAAAATAAGGAATATTAGAAGAGGAGACTAGAGTCCATATAGAAATACAATTTAGAAATAACTGAAATTCGGAATTAAAAATAAGGAATATTAGAAGTAGAGTATGGAGTCCATATAGAAATACAATTAGGAAATAACTGAAATTCGAAATTAAAAATAAGGAATATTAGAAGTAGAGTATGGAGTCCATATAGAAATACAATTAGGAAATAACTGAAATTCGGAATTAAAAATAAGGAATATTAGAAGTAGAGTATGGAATCCATATAGAAATATAATTAGGAAATAATAGAAATTCGGAATTAAAAATAATGAATATTAGAAGTAGAGTATAGAGTCCATATAGAAATACAATTAAGAAAAAAAATAGAAATTCGGAATTAAAAAATAAGGAATATTAAAAAGAGTATAGAGTCTATATAGGAATTTAAAACTAACTAAAATTCAGAATAAACATAATAAAATTAAAAGTAGAGTTTAGAGTCCGGATAAAAATACAATTTACAAATAACTAAAATTCGAAATTAAGAAAAACATGGGAAGAAGAGTTTAAAGTCAATATAGGAATACAATTTAGAAGTAACTGAAATTTGAAATTAAAAATTAAAGAATATTGAAAGATGAGTTTAGAGTCCACATAGAAACACAATTAGAAATAATAAAAATTCAGAATTAAAAAAACAAATATTAAAAGACGAGTCTAGAGTCCATATAGGAATATATATAATTTGATATTAAAAATAATTAATAACTAACACGTATATAAAATACAATATGAATATTACACATTAATAGTTTTGTAAAGTTATTGCAAAATTTAAAATTATGTTGTCATTTCAATATATTTGAATAATATAATGAGAAAACATATATGCTATTATATGAGAGAAAAATATAATGATGCTAGCTGCATAATCTGCGCGGGCCACCATGCTAGTTTGTATATTTGTAGAAGTAATATATCACATAT
Source organism: Oryza meridionalis (assembly GCA_000338895.3). NCBI lineage: Eukaryota > Viridiplantae > Streptophyta > Magnoliopsida > Poales > Poaceae > Oryza > Oryza meridionalis. The sequence continues at coordinate 30,104,643 of CM002530.2, forward strand.
TAATTTATCTTATCAATTTTTAAAAGATATTAATAATTATTTGGGTGACATAAGATAAACAAGGGAATGTCTCTGAAAAAAAAAACAATAATTTCCCTAGCAAACATGTCTTACCATACTGCATGTCTGTATACTGAACACTATTTTATCTGAGATTCTCATCCCCAACCTCGAAAATGCAAGCGTATCTGCATATATGGACACATATGGCTTGAACAGTACAGTGGTCTGCATATATGAGTCAACTCGAATATACACGTATGGTAATCCATAGAATAATTCCCATTTAAAAACCCACGAATTCAGAGAATAGTTTGACCTTTGCTAGCAAGCAAACAGATTTGCATATGCATGAACAGGAACATGTCTATTAATCTAGCTACCTAGCTTTGGCATTTGGCAATGGAAAAGAAAAACAATAATGTCAGGGACAATCTGGCAATGGATGGACGAGACCACGGCACTCGATCGAATACCAGGGACTGATCATCCAGGTCAGTGTGTGTGTGATTAAGCAGCTGCAATTCTAAATGACAGCACTTTGCTTGGACTTGATAGAGATCCCTGTGACAGATCAGAGGAGACCAGAGTCTGCGAGTTTGACAAAATTGGGCACCCTAGCTGAAAAACAATTCAATCCAAATGCTCAAATTTCAACGCGCGGTGTGGAACCTGACCATACCCTGTTGTACTGTATTTGTATTTGTGATTGTTTTTGGTTTTAGAATGATCAAGTTGGTAATTTAGTTAGCAGAAATTGGGTTGCAAAAGATTCTGAGATTAGCTCAAGCAGTTGACTGATTGCTCATAATTGAGTGACAAAATGTGTACTAGTTGTATATTGTATTATAGTACCAGTTATTTTCAGTAGCATGTTGACAAACTTGGCTAGATGGTGTGGTTGTGTTCATTTCAAGTTTCAACTCTGAACAGCACATAAATCTGATAAATCTAAGCTAAAATGACAGCCACAATTAATCCTTGTCACCCTCAAAAGGCCTAATTAAATTAAGGCCAAGAAAGAAATCTATGTCCTGATCATGCAAAAAGAAAAGAACTAAATTATATTGTGCTATGATTCAGAAAAGTCTGAATATTTTTCACTGAAGTAGTACAAATCAATATCGATGTGAAACTGATAAGTACAGTGAAGTTGGCATATGTGAGACAGGCAAACTGGATACAGAGACAGACAAAACAGAGAGAGAGTGTGTGTGTGTTTTGGGAAGGAAGTAAGGAGAAGTTGGTAGGACGATAAGTCAGAGGAGGCGTCAAAGTTGACGTATGTGGGTGGATTAGCATCTTTAATGTGGTGTTGTAATTCCGAAAGATAAACTAATCAAAGCATGGCTCGGCTCCGTCGCTTTAGGCTTTTGGAATCGATCAGAGCACAACAGCTATCTCAACGATTAAGCTAATTAAGCTGCTTGATTGTTAATTTTCTTCCAAGTCCACACATGCGATTATCTTTCTCTACTCATTATCATCCTCTCCTCTCCTCTATATAAGCCCAAAGCCGGACACGAGCCATTTTGAGGTTCCTCAAACGACATAGCTAGCTCTACTACACACTTGCTCTGCTCGATGATGATGGCGCGAGAGGTGAGCAGCGAGGAGGAGGCTGGCGGCGGCGACGAGCTCCGGCGAGGGCCGTGGACGGTGGAGGAGGACCTGCTCCTCGTCAACTACATCGCCGCCCATGGCGAGGGCCGCTGGAACGCGCTCGCGCGCTGCGCCGGTAATTAAACAATTCCTCCTCCTCCTTCTTCTCCGATGGATCGATGGATGGATAGATGAATTGAGTTGGATGGTGCATGCAGGGCTGAAGCGGACGGGGAAGAGCTGCCGGCTGCGGTGGCTCAACTACCTGAGGCCGGACGTGAGGAGGGGGAACATGACGGCGGAGGAGCAGCTGCTGATCTTGGAGCTCCATGGGCGGTGGGGGAATCGGTGGAGCAAGATCGCGCAGCATCTCCCCGGCCGCACCGACAACGAGATCAAGAACTACTGGCGCACCCGCGTCCAGAAGCACGCCAAGCACCTCAACTGCGACGTCAACTCCCAGCAGTTCAAGGACCTCATGCGCTACCTCTGGATGCCCCGCCTCCTCGAGCGCATCCACCGCTCCTCCCAATCCCAATCCCCCGACGCCGACGACGCCGACCTCTCCGTCTCCGCCGCCACCAGCTGCATCACCTCCGACGTCGTCGTCGACGCGCATCACCCGCCGCTCGCCATGGCCGATAGCACCACCAGCAACGACTCCGCAGCCATGTGGCAGCAACATCAAGCGCCACAGATGAGCATCGCCGGCGCGCCGCCGCCGACGACGACGACCGTGACCCAACACGTAGTACTGCCGGCCGCGGCGGCGTCGTGCCACCAGATGCAGGATCAGTTCGTCTGCGCGCGCGCGGCGGAGACGACGACGCCAACGACGACGTGCTGCTGGTCCGAGTCGGAGTCGCTGCCGGGTCTCGCGGGGCTGTACTACGACGACGTGGCGGCGGCGCTGCCGGAGTTTGACGTGGAGACCATGGCCATGTGGGCCCCCGAGGACGACCCATGGTACACGCAAATGCTTGGCTTGTGAAAACCGTTGACCAAACATGATGCCTTCCTACCTACACATTCGTGTGGATTACAAGAAGAAGGAGATGCTTATTATTGGGATTTGATTTAACCCCCAATAATCTCGTCTCCAGTTCTTACCACATATCGTCAATTCTCAAGTACAGTACATTAGCTACACTTTAGTACAGTAGTATTTTGGAACATGCATGGAGTAATTACTTAAGCTACACTTGGTAGTTTTCCTCCTCCATGATCATCAAGTAAAAGCATGCATGCATGATCATGGATGGAGATAAACTACAGTGCTAATTAAATTAGTGTGGATGTACGGTTAATCGATCGCTTGGTTTTTACTATACTGCCTGAATTACTCCATTCTTTCTCGGGACGGATATGAAACGGATTGGTTTAATTTGTTTGTAATGATGTATATCAAGCTAGCTAGCTAGCTTAATTTGGTGATGATCTAGATACCACAATAAGACTTTTGGAACTCCTTGTGATATGATGGTGAGGTGTGGGACTGATTAAGAAATCTGTATCTATGCATATGTGTATAAGCAAACTCATGGATCGGTCACTTTCTTGTCTGATCAAGATCCAGATCATTCTATCTCGGTTTTCGTTATTACTTTTTCAAACTGATAAATAGTATATCTTTTACATAAACTTTTTATATAAAAGTTATTATAAAATGCTAAATAAATTAAAATTTTAAATTTATAATAATTAAAACTTAATTAATTATATACTAATTGTTTTCACCCTGTCTTAACTTTATTTTATCTTTAGCAGAAAAGAAACACCTCATCAATCACTCACAATTCCTTCATCACTGTACAAACGACCAGCCAATATAATATTAGTCCATTAATCAGCAGTGATATTTGCAAACTTGTTTGTCCTGGTGACGGTGCGGATTGTGACACATATCTCTCAGAGTTGTTAATTTGCAATTATAAAATACAACTGACTTCTAAGTATTCGAACATTATATTAATTTTGTTTTTCGTTTTAAACAAAGACTGCATTAATTAAGCACGCGTACGTTTGTGTGATGCTACACTTTTCTCAGAGGCTAATTGCATCAACCTCATCTAGCTAGCTTTAGCACTTGGTAACAAGCAGTGTCAAGTGATGTAATTGCAGATGAGAGATCAGCAGGGAGCAGCACTAAGAAAGGGCACGTTATGATTAGCAACAGGGAAGAAATGTTAGCTAGTGGGGTTAACTGTGCAAGCTAGCTAGCATGGGTCGCTTTTAGCTAGCTAGTTAGCATGGGAAAAGGGACGAGAAAAGGATGCATTATTCCTGCATATATTGCTGCTTCTTACTAAATTAATGCTTTGAGTCCCACTCCGGTGCTTTCTACTCGAAGTATAAATTAATCTAAATCGTTGATCGTTTAATATCTAATGGGTCAGATCTATTTATACTCCTATCTTAAATAGCGATAGTAGAAATATCAGAGGGTATAATCATCCAAAAAATATGGACGGAGATGGTTGAATTCGTAATTTTGCATATCAGTTAGAATCACTTGAGCATCGTTGGGCCGTGCTAGGTTTAGGGTGAGTGTGGCGGAGCAGATGCGATGAGCAGATCGGCGGCGTGCTTCCATGAGATCGTTGCGGGATTACGGCGGGGGATCAGCCTCGGGAGGTTACTCCTTGCCCAGCGGCTCAAATGCTGGAGATCAGTGTGTGTTCCACGCCAGGCCCGAGAAGGAGACATATAACTAGCGACCCTGAAGCCCTGAACCACGACAAGAAGTCAGATCAATTCAACGATTTCAACGTCATCGAAGCCAATCAATATTACGGTGTTTTGAGCATCGCTCTGAACTTAAATACTTCGGTACCATCCTTGGACAAATTTAGCGATGTTAATGGCTTAATTCTTTAAGAACTGAAAACACAACATGTAGAGAAACTAATAAATAGGTTTTAAAGATAATCATGGTGAGTTTATAACAGCACATTTGCTCTTGCTGCTCAATTTGACTATATAGCTTTGTTCAGTAGTTCTTTGTAGTATTATCTGTTCGACGGAGGAGCTCGCACATGCCGGAGTGGGCACTGCCGCCGGAGTCGGGCGCACGCGAGAACGAAAGGAGCGGTGACACAGACGAACTGATCCTACTATTAAGAAAAAAAAAGTAAAAGTTAAAAATTACCCTTAACCATAAATTAGTAAAAATACTAATTTGCCCTTATAAATTAATGGCTCAGATTGCTTCTACTTGTAGTAGAATACTACAAGTAGAGAGCACCGTAGCAGTGCTCGAATGCTTTTGGTTAATTTCTCTGTCAGCTAGCTTAGCTGGGGAATCAGAACACTTTAATGAGGATGATATTTCCGAATCAGAATTAAAACTGAGATTAATTTGTACGTTATGGGAGTAATATTCCAGCTGAAAGCTAATTAAGCAAGTAATACTACTAGTTGCTAGTGCCGGACGAACCGATCGATCCATGAGAGATTCAGGCGTCACCTGAGGAAAGAGAGAGAAATTAATATATATGAAAAGGTAGTTGCTAGCTTGCCGCCACACATGGATCTTCGAATTATCGAATTAAGGACAGTCCCAACCCATAACACTAGACATAGTTTTTATAAACTCTACATCATTAAGAAACTAGTACTAAACATTACTCTTCCAATACAAACACTACTATTTTATACTTCAATTTAATGCTACTTATCTCACATGATAAGTAGAAACCATGTCTCATGCAAGACATGGTTTCCTTCTCTTTTCTCATTTATTCACTTGCCATGTTATTTTTGTTCTAGATGGTAACTTATTTAATGCTATAGACACCATACTAGTCATTGGGTTGGGAATGCCCTAATTCGTGCGATTAGAATCATTCCGTTCATTCCCTCGCGGTTTGCGTGGCTAGCTGGGCCCAAATTAATCGATCGACAATATGATCAGCTAGCTAGTTTGCTCCAGCCAATAACAGTAGTAATGATTATATCGGCGGTCGGCGGCGCCAATTCAAGCAAGGCTTGTTCCATTTCAGATCATCGACGCAGCATGGTCCAATTATATTAGATGCTGTTAATTTACAGCAGCTGCGACACTGATCGATGGCGAAGCGCATTAGCCGACTATATATACGTACATAAGTAATAGTGTACGTCTCCAAATTAATAGCGCAGTTGAGCGGCATGCTTTTTTCTTTTTCTTTTGCTCGCTAATTATAATGATTGGCACCTTTTATTTCTTATAATATATGGCGGATCTCGTGCCCGTTTAATATTTTTTTTTTAAAAAAAAGTCTTCTGTTCTGATATATATCGCCGAGCATGCTGCATGCATGCATCATGCAGGTTTTTAGCCTCCTAAGGAGGGTGGCTAATATAATTAGTCCATCTACAGTTAATTAAGTCATTTTTGTGAACGAAAAAAAATACTCGTTAATATATTAGAAGAAAACATAATTTTAATTACACGACACAAACAACGAAAAAACCATTACCCAGGCAAAGAAAAAACAAGAAAAGAAACCCAGAAAAGTTGCTAAGGGGAATCTAAAAGCTAAAAACTGCTCCTATAGGCTATAAAGAGGGAGGGTGGCGGTTGTGCCCCACTAAATCCCAAAAGCCACATCACCCGTAGTTGACCACAGGCAATCTTTCTAAGGATGGACTCCAAAACCACTGAAACGGATGAGAGAGATAGTCGAACACTCTGGAGTTCCGTTACACTCACAGTTACCAGGACACCAGAAAGATTAACGAATCGAAGCCCTAGAGGTCGGCCACCACACCTGGAGCAAGCAGCCACGGGGAGGTGCAAGGTCTAGCAATCCAGGAGGAGACAGAAAATAGTGCAAGACCTGACAAGTGAACACATAAACGAGAAGAATGTGGTTCACCGTTTCAAGCTCTTGGGGCAAAAAAGGCAGGCCGAGTGACCGCCAATGCCACGCTTTTGTAGAAGATCGATCGTCCAACTGCGTTTGCATTTAGCAGGGCCTTTAGCCCGCCAAGCAGAACAGAGCGAAGGGTCGCTGGCCAAGGAAGAAAGCATGGTAAACCGAGCGAGCCGAATAACACCGGTCGCTTGTCCAACGCTAGATAAGACGGTTCTCCGTACTCGAAGAGAGGTGGATAGAAAATACCGTATCCCGAACCGCCAGGAATTAAGTCGATCGATCGGCTTGTTAGAAGCAACAGCGACATCCACAATGCCAGTATATGTATCGTGCATACAAGTAGCTAGCTAGCTTGATTGCAGATGCTGATCGAGATGCAGATACATATCCACAAATAGCTACCGCATCTTCTTACTGTCATTCTAACTCTATCGATAATGATCGATCGAGCTAGATCTCAACTAAATTGGCAAGAAATTAAGAGGAAGAATAAACCGGCCATGCTTTCTACCGCCTACTATATAGCTAGCTAATGGACTAATTTTTTAGGTTTATTTAAGAGACTTTTAAGTCATATGCATGCATCTTAATTGTGAGATTGCTAAGGGGCGATTCGATCAGGATTCGTCTCCCCCCTTCCTACACCTGGTTTTTTTTTTGACACTGCATTACTTTTCTATTTTAGTAAATTTATACACCTAAAGTTTATACACCTCAAGTTTACACATCTAAAGTTTAGAGACCCAAAGTTTATAAGTCAAAAGTTTATATATCCAATTCAAATTTGAATTTTGAATTCAAATATTTATATATAGTATTTCTATACATCTAAAGTTTATACACCTAAAGTTTATATACCCAAAGTTTATAAGTCAAAAGTTTACATACCTGTTTCAAATTTAAATTTGAATTCAAATATTAGTTTATATACCCAAAGTTTATAAGTCAAAAGTTTACATACCCGTTCAAATTTGAATTTGAATTCAAATATTTTTATATATATTATTTCTATATATAATTTTTTTCAACTTTGTTTTTTTTTTAAATTTTGTGTACTGTAGTAGGGAGAAGAAGGGGAGGAGCAATGGGGAGAGAGTGAGAGTATATAGGGGAGGGGCGGTCGGGAGCCACACCCGTTTTGATCGGCCGGGGATTTGCCTCAAATCTAGCTACAAGCCAGCTTCAGATCAAAACGCACAACTAACTACCCTTTAATTTCTTGTGGCTGCTGGCTAGTGACTAGCTAGTGTTTCCCTGCCATACATTTCGCAATCATCTGTCTATGTATCTCTGAATAAAACTGTACCTTTGGTCATCAATCATCATATGCATGTGTCGTCGTTTCAGACTTTCTTCAGTAATTAACCGGCCGGCTTAATTGCCCCATGGAATATATTGGCCACGAATTGCATGCAGGTGACAAAAGTGCATCTGCAAGTCAATCAAAGGCAACGAGACGACTTGAAAAGTGCAGAGCTGAAGGCGAAAGAGCAAAAGTCCAATGCATCTCATCCAATCTCATCCTCTAATCGAATCGAGACACACAAGTTGTAGCGTTGTTGATGTACTGCTTCGATCTTGCACGGAACACACACTGCTGGCTATGTGCGCCTTTTTCTTTCAATCATTCAATTTATCTCATATTCCTCAACGCGCATGCATATTTGTCCCATTTCGATCGACCATTCGAGCATGTGTCGTGCTTACCTCAAATTGTCTTTCCTCGATAAACTCCTTTCAAGCAGCTGCATGATTGATGCATTTATATATATTGCATCCACCAAATTCTTGCAATTATATATATTCGCAAGATATGTTACTACTGCATAAGGAATATGTGTGTACATATATCCTCACCAATCATTTCTTCAGTTATACATTACCATTTTTCTTTTGGGAAATGAAGGGATATATGCATGGTTCTCCTGAGAAGATGCAAACCACCACAGATAATGCCTGTACACATCTTATCCAATTCCAAACGAAAGAAATTATAATAAACTTGCATGTGTGCATGCATAACCTGAGCCTAACTATGTTGGGAACAAGTAGTTGTCGATCAATATACAGGAACGTGTCGTTTGAGAATATTGGCATATGCAACTTGCATGCATCTCTCTGCCCATGCCATATGAAAGTCTCCTTTGGAACTCACCAGTTCAGTTCGAGCCATGAATTGTCAAAATGGCATGCACTTGAATCAAGCAAGATCGATCGAATTGAAGCACGAGGTGAACGACGAGCTTAGCTTTCGGTTTGGTTAGCTTCCATCAACCCAGTGTTGTTGAAGGTGACACTTAAAAAATTCAGATACACACTTAGAATTTACATACATTAATATCGACCACGTCGGTTCAAACAAACATGAGTGAGGCTGTATATTTTTGTGTGCCAACTATATTTGCTTCAATTGACTTCGATCGCTTCAATTGACTTGGATCGAGATAGATGAAGGTTTACTGATTACGGTCGTACAAACTCAGATATCTTGGATAGCGATTGAGGGAAGCCAACACGCAGTGTATGAACGGAATTGATGGTATTTGAGCGAAACGTATCGCTCCTAACAAGTCATAAGTTGATCATATCTTGCTTAGCCATGAGGTTGGCAACTTGCCATGATGCATGCAACACGAACCAAAACTAGATTGTGCCACTAGCCTCTGCTGACGACAATCGTGCAGGTAAGTACAGTACCCTGATATGGTTGTGTTGGTCTTGGACTCTTGGTAGTAGTAGAGATGAGAGTATCTCAGGTCTTTTCATCCACTGTTTAGTCTCACACTGTTTACAGCGAGAAAATCTTGCCCCAATGAACAGTCATGCCTTCATTCTCTTTTCACCGGACAAGGGAAATTAAGATCAAATTCCTGCTCAAACATTCACAAAAATTTCATTAGTATATAATACATAAATGTAGTAATGTTATAAATTCGGCAGAGTGACGGTTTGGCATGACCTAACGAACCAGATGGTTACATCTTACAGGAAGGAAGCATTACAAGTCATTCGCTTTCATTTGGGCTGGCCGATGGCTCTGTAGGCTGCGCAGCATCTTCAGATGCCGTCTCCACGGTCTCTGCAGAGTCATTTGAAGTTGGTAAATTTGGGTCATCATCACTTACTTCCTCGTCCCAGTAACCCTCCAGCAACTTCATGACTAACTTGTAAATGGCATCATTGTCGACTTCCTGCAGATCTTCCAGTTTATCCAAACCCCCACATTCTAAAATAAACTGTGCATACGGGTTCACCGTGGAACCCTGCCCCTGCTTCCCCACTGCACCCGCCTGAAGTATGTTTTGAAGACCTTCCAGGCACGCATATACTAGGTCAGCATCTTGGTAAGTGAGAACATTGCAGAGTGGCTCCAAACATCCTCGACTCACCAAATATCTGTGGCCGAATAGAGAATAATCATTGCAGAGCACCAGGTTCAATTTCATTGACACAAAAAAAATACATTAAACATACATTTGAATGTAAAAGAATACCAAGACAATTCCAGGCTAGAACTTACTGAATTTGATCATTTGAACCACCAGACGCAGCATTTGATATAGCCCAAGCAGCTTCCTCCTTGATATCCTTCTCGGAGGTCTTTAATAGGAAAATAAGAGGGCTTATAACATCTGCATCAATTACTGCCTGTTGGAAGAATTATGGTCAAAACATAGTAGTACAATCACTTAATGTAGGGCATGGAAGATGATGCAGCAAAAATAGACATGGACATTATCCTTGCTGAGAAAGCACAAAAGTCAGAATGCACTTCTACCTGAATATTATCCTTGCTGCCAGTGGAGATATTAGAAACAATTAGACAAGCTTGCTTCTTGATGCTCTTTGGGTAATTTCGTGCTAGCAACGGGGCCAAATAATTAAGAATGTCGTTTTCTACTAGGACCTGCAAAAAATTGCCTCGTAGGCTCAACATTAATTCCAGAAGATAAGGAGAAAAACATAGCAGAATATAAGAACTATCAGTCAAGTATTAGAACAAGTACAGAGTGTACAAAGTATATTTACATTGGCATTTCTACAAAGTATACTATCCTGGAAGACAATAGTATACATTGGCATTTCTATGATGGAGGAATACACATCTGAACAAGGAGAACACACAATGGCACAAGGTGACCACAATATGAGTTTCAGGTCATAAAAAGATTCTGAGCTTTACTGCAAACTTCCAGGCTCTCCACAGTATGTCTTCTAGTCTAATTGTTGCACATCATTTCTAATCCATAGTGGTAAAACAAAGAACAGCGACAGGTAAAAACAATATAATGAGTAAACAACCTGCACTTGAGCATCATCTCCAGAAGAGATTCTCGCGAGTACCGTAATGGCAGGAAGCAGGATATTAGCTGATGCATGCCTAAAATCATGAAACAAGTTAAAGTGTTGTAACAAAGAATATTTGGAAGTTTTCCATATGCAAAACTGTAGTACAAAAAGAACCCAGAAACTTACATCAAAAGATTTACAAGTTGAGGGCAAGCACCCGCATCTAGCACATGTTGAATTCCGTCAGATACACCGTCACATATATAACAAAGAGCCCAGCATGCATCACCCAGTATCTTTTCGTCGACTGAATGAATAAGTTGGCTGATTATATCCAGTATTGGCTTCACCTGCAACAATCAGCAATGACAGATCAAATTATATTCCTTTTAAATTTAATACTACACACGCAGTAATCATTCAGCAACCTACTTGCACTTCAGCTGGTAATTTTCCAAAACAAAGGTTTGACAACGCCCATGTGGCAGTCCTCAGAACTGGAACTTTCATGCCTTCTCTAAATTGGGCCAGTAATGGCATCACAGCACCATGATCAAGGACGATCTCTCTGCAGGTAGGCACGTCTGCAGCTATATTTCCAAGAGCCCAGGTAGCCTTTTAACTCATAAGAAGTCAGAACCAACTATATCAGTAACCAAACCATTACAAAAACAAGTAGCATAGAGTACCAATCTTTACCTGATGCCTGATATTAGCATTTGCAGATTCTAAGAGCTCGACCAACCTTGGAACAGCACCACATTCTGCAACTAGCAATGTATAGTCAGATGCAGTTATGTTGGTAAGAACCCATGCCGCCTCCATCTGCAAGAGAGTACATGCAGAATAAGAACATTTACAAATGGGAAATACGGAAAGGGGAGACAAAAGGAGAGAAAAATAGAGTAAACATACTTGTAGCTGAGGATGCTCATGTCTTGAGAGGAAATCAGAAAACCTTGGCAGGACATCTGCTCTGATGATTTTTATCACGGTTGGGTTCTTCTCTACAGAGAGAACAATGATGATAAGGGGGATATTAATGAATAAAAAGAGCAAAACAATATCGCATATTAAACATGTGAAATACCATCTGAAAGGAGTCTCCTGAATTGGATCGTGGCTTCTAACTGGCTAGTGGCGTCATCTGACCAGACCTTCTCCACCATTTCTGATAGGCCTTCAAGCTAGCTGGATAGAAAAGACAGAATAAGGGAATTTGAAAGGAAACGGAAGAAGAGCACTTCACAAAGAGTTTGTGAAACCATTGGAAGCATTTCATTGTCCTAGCAATGTCACAAACCAAAGCTTTTCTTTAGACTTTACAAACCAAAGTATCGTGGTAAACAATTGGAATGCAATTGCGGTTTCGCACACCATAAAGAGGAACACGACATGGGTTATTTATGTTCTGAATAACGCAGCAGCATGTAACTTAGCCGACATCTATGATCTATCTACTTCTAGTGAGTGTAGTCAGCCAATGACAGCAGTGACTAGTGAGACTGAGAGGCCTTTTTCCTTGAATTTCGTTTTGCGGATTGCCTACAATACATGGCCAGAACTCAAAACATATGGTGGGAAATTATTGGTTTCTGTACATAGAATGAGAAATTTGACTAGATCTAGTATATGTGCCAGAAGCGAGAACAGTCGGAGTAAAACCCTAGAGTAAGCACGCACCTCTGAGTGGGCGGCAGTCGGAGGAACGGATTCGGCGGGAGGTGAGGACGGGGGCGAAGAGGGTCCGGAGGAAGGGGGAGAGGTGGTGGTGGTGGTGGGCTCATCATCGGCCTGAGATGAGGGGGTGGCGGCCCTCGCGGGCGGGATGGGAGTGGGAGTGGGTTCGTCGCGGCGGCGCTTGAAGAGGCCGGCATCGCGGTTGCTGCGGCGGACGGCGAGGAGGCGGTCCTCGCGGCGGCGGCGCGAGCGGGCGACGTCGACGCCGGGCTTGTAGGCGGCGAGGCGCGCGCCCTCCGACGGCCGCGGAGGTGGGGCTCGCGGCATCGCGGCGGCCGGCGGGGTCGGGTTCGAGTCGAGTCGGGACTCGCTCGTTGTGCCTGGCTGGTGAACCCGGTCGGTTTGGAACGGAAGTTCGTGTATGAATTAGGGCCGTTGATACTAGGGCCTGTCTAGATCCGTTTGGAATGGCAAATGGTAAATAGCAAAATTTTTGGTGGTAAAAGTTTTGATATTGTAAAAGTACTAGTTGGTGTTTAGATGCATCCTAAACTTTTGCCATTCTAGCTCTAAATTGAGAGAGAGAAAGAGAGAGGGAGTGGTCCCAAAGCACTTTTTAGCACAATTTGCTACTATAGACTAATAAATGCCAAACGTTAAATTACCAAGTTTTACTACTAATGTTTAAATCTAAAATAGAAAGTGCTTGAGAAAACTTTTGCGATTTTAAATGATCTGAACAGGGCCTTACAGCAAGCGTTTGTAGTCCAACGGTTAGGATAATTGCCTTCCAAGCAATAGACCCGGGTTCGACTCCCGGCAAACGCAAATGTATGTTTTTCTGTCGCTTTGGCCCTTGGGCCCATCCCCATCAAGGGAAAAGTCTTGGCCCAACAATTGTTTTGCGCGTGTAATTTCTTCCACGGATCACTAGTTTTACCCATTTTTTTCATTTTTAAATTTTTTGTTTTATTATTTACAGAAATATTATACCGGTAAAAATGTTTACAGAAATAGACTCTACCGCCCAAGTAGAGGGCGACAAGGTAACATGACACACGACGCCGTATGCGCATTTTGCGCTGAGGTCCCTTGCCGTTGGCAAGGGGCATTTTTACATTTCTGTAAATATTTTCGCTGGTATAATATTTCTGTAAATATTTTTAAAAAATAAAAAATGAAAACAAAACTAGTTTTTCTTTGGTGCTTTGGAATAGTTTTTTTCCTAATTATATAATATATTATCATTATGCTAATTTTGCTGTTATTTTGTAAAGATAAAAAAATTCTATTATCATATTTTCCTTTTGACAGGATCTATGGCATGTGGAAGCTAGTGACAAAGCAACTCACAGTTTATGGGTTCCGCATAATAATTGAGTGGTAGTGGAGCAGCAGTACCATATTTTATATTAGTATAGATATGTCGACGGGGGATACCCGTAGACCGGATATAGAGAGTATTGGGGTTTGTTGGTACGAGGATCGACCTAGTACGACATCAAGCAAACAAAAGATAAGGATTATACTGGTTCAGGCCCCTTGGTAGGTAATAGCCATAATCCAATTGGTATGGAATTATATGATGGAAACCACAGATTACAAAGGGATAGCAGAACTCGATGATACCGACGAGACCGTAGTCAAGTTGGTCCGACTAGATCTTCCGGCGACTTGGCTCCTGCACGCTCTGGCTCCGTAGGCTGTGGTAGGTGTGTTGGCGGTGATATTCGATGCCTTAGGTCCTGCCCAGGGGGTCCCTTATATATCGCGGGTCAGTTGATCTCCAAGTAGGACTCGGAAATATTGGACCCCTCACGATATGGTAAAGATCCAGTCTTGGCCGAGTAGAACTTGATATGGTAAAGACCTAGTCTTGTCCGAGTAGAACTTCTTCCATCCGTAGATACCATCCCTATCATGTGATAGATTTCCTTAATGTATACGGAAACTATCCGTATACACGCGGGTATACCGTATCAGTATACAACGTACATCCAACGATAGAGAGTATATCTTATTCGTAATCCTGACAAGATATATCCATGCATTGTGATGGGCCATATAATTTAAATTGGGTAAAGCCCTGGTATATAGATTTAGCATAAAGAATATATCTTTTTTAGCATAAAGAAGTAATATATTTGTGCTCTGCATGAGGAAGAAAGAAAGGAGAGGGAAGATAACATGTAGGCCTCATATAGTAATTTAGTCAGTTGGACTAGGTCAACGAGTCACGTTGTGAAAACATCCTTAAAACTATAAGAGAGACATTTTTGCCGGTTTTACGAGTTGGAGGTTTAAGATATCTGGTATTGCGGTTTGTACGAATTAGATTGGACATATATTAAAGGGAGTGAAAGTGGACTTATTCCGCGTAAAAAGCCTTGGGCTGGGCGTTCACAGAACCTTCTGGAAGGCCGGGCCGAACCAACGCCACGCGGTCCCCACAGCCCACACGCACACCTCACCTGGTGCTGCCTGCTGGTATAAACCCAAACCACCGCGTCTCCCCCGTAGAAAACCCCGCGATTAAGGAAGGAAAACCTTCTCCGCCGCGGACATCACCGGCGGCGACCACCTCACCTCGCCGCCGCCCCCGCACCCTCCGATCCTCCTCCCCTGATCGCCTATGGCTTCGGCGAGGGCCACTGACCCGCTCGCCTCGCGCGATCCCCCAACCTTGCCCTTGTACCTTCCTCCGCCTCCTCCTCCTCCCTTGCCCTCGCCATCGCCCCACCATCGTCTCCTCCCCGCTCCCATGGCCCCGATCCTCCTGCACCTCCACCCCGCCTTCCTCGCCCAAATGGACTCCCGCCGGACCACCTCCCTCCTCCAGGTTGCTACATCTATCACCATGCTTTCTTGCTCCTTCTTCCGCTTTTTATTTTTTTTCCCACCAATTTTGGGTCACTAACTCTCGCTCTTGTTGTTGGATTAGTTTTTGAAGGACGAGGGGGGCATCCCATCGCCGGAGGCGGACAAGAAGAGGGAGCAGGTCATCCGCAAGCTCAACAAGGTAATAAAGGTTCAATATTGCGGTGCGCGCCGCGATCGAATCTCTCATCCGCGCTGCTCTTCACAGATTGTGATGGACTGGGCCAAGGTGGTGGCGTACGAGCAGAGGGTGCCCCCAAGGCGAGCCACGGCTACCGTTTTGACCTATGGATCATATACGTTAGGGGTAAGCAACCAACACACAAAAATATCTCAATGATTCTTTCCAATTGTTGCTTCCTATATATTGTGTGATATGTTACCGACCCATGCTGCTACAGATTAGAACACTATACTTATTTTTTTGTGTTGTCTTCACAAAATCACCACACACATTACCAATTATAAGCACAACTATATTCCACCGAGAGGCAGTTTACTAAGCCCTTAGTTGTTACTGGGATAGTGCCCAACCAGCTTTGCTGCATTGTTAACTGTGTGGTGTCTGGTGTATGTATCACTGTAAAGTGCACTGCCTTGTCACCTTTCTGTTTTCATTACCTTCTATTCTAATCTACTTGTCTCCTATGATTGCAAAAACACATCCATGGCAATGAATGAATTTCCCCTTTGCTCATCTAGGAACCAACTTGCGCGTGTTTTAAGAAAACTCTTGTTGGTAATGGAGCATCAGGTGGTTGCAAAATAGGCTCTCAATGTGCATTAAAAGTTGACACTTTTCATTTTAAGGGGAGATCATATAATCATCTGGCATAAGAAAATTAAATAGTAGTTGCCATGACTCATGGACAGGATCAGAAAGCCAAGAATGCTCATCTTATTAGGCTGCAAAAAACATGTGCATTATGCAGTCATTATGTAGTCAATAACTCAATGTGCGCATTATGTGTTTAATATTCTTATTCAAGTCCTGAGGGTTAATAACATATATGCATGTAGATTCAACACTGAGCAAGTTGACCTAAACAGTAATCTAAATTAAAGCTTTGTTAAGCCTTTCTTTTTTTTTTCCTCATGTGTATGAATTAAAGCTTTGTGTAAGCCTTTTTTTTTTTGCCGGGTCGGCCAAAGGAACCGGCAAATATTGGGAGGAATAAAATTTCATTAAGATTGGGAGGAATAAAATCAAAGTACAAGTAGTTTTCGCTTGCAACGACAGGAGGCTGTCGAATTAGACTGTGGCAGGAACCACAGCCCGGCAAACTAAAGAACTGGAACGTCAACACAACAGAAAGAAAACTAAGAAGAAAACTAAGAACTGCAATTCTCGAAATAGCCTGCTTCTTTCCACACTAAGATCTCTTCTTTGATAGCCTCTGCTAACTGGTTAGGGCTTCTCGATCTTTGGTCGAAAACACGCGCATTTCTTTCCTTCCAAATCTGCCAGCAAATCAGCATACAAGCGCTGTCGAAGTTTGTCCTGTAGCACTTCCGAAAACATGTTCTGGCCTGCAACCACCACTCTGTCAGGCATGTGTTTTCGCTCCCAGGGATGGGGAAGTAAGCGCTGATCCATTGCCGCATCAGTCTCCACACTGTGATGGTATAGTCGCAGTTGATAAACAGATATAAGCAGTTTTCAGGTTCTCGTTGGCACAAAGTACAGCAATCAGCGTGAGGCCATCCCCTTTTTTCAAGATTATCAGCTGTCAGACAGCGTCCTTTTACAGCCAGCCACATGAAGAAACGTATTCTTGCCAGTGCCTTCGCTTGCCAGATTAATTCGCTGATTGGGCAGAGTTCTTTTGCCAAGAAGAATACACTGTAGGCTGAGGAGCAGCTGAAATGACCATTGGTGGATAATTTCCATCGGATTGTGTCTTCTTCGTGACTTAGGTGAAATCTCTGAATTTCATCCCAGAGCTGGAAATATTGGGCCATAGCTTCGTTGGAAAGGGAGCCTTGCAAATCTCTGACCCATCTGTGATTCGATAGAGCTTGAGCAACTGTGAGATGTGATCTGCCTACATAAGTTGCTAGAATAGGCCATCTCCAGGCGATGCTCCCCCCACCCAGCCAATTTGCTGTCCAGAACCTGGTGTTCTTCCCATTACCAACAATGAACTCTGCTGCAGATTGAAACAAAGTATCCACCTCCTTTCCTAGTTGGTAATCAACCATTGTCCACGGCCTGTTTTTCTGTTCAAGTTTAATAGCATGCCACTTCAGCCGAAGGGCCTGGCCAAAGTAATCCAGATTTTTTATCCCAAGACCACCATTTTGCACCGGCATACATACATTTTTCCAAGCAACTAGACAATGGCCTCCACTTACATCCTCTTGCCCTTTCCAGAGAAAACCTCTACACTTGCGCTCAATATCTTTGATCGCCCATTTAGGTAGCTGTAACACTGACATGAGATGCACAGGGAGGGCCATTAGAGTGGATTTGATGAGGCAAAGCCGGCCGTCAGGTGATAGCAACCGGGGTTTCCAGCCAGCAATCTTCTTCGCCAATCTGTCCAGGATTGGTTGGATTTCTGCCTTGGTTGGCTTCCTCATGGCGAGGGGCAGGCCCAAGTATGTTATGGGGAAGTGCTCAACTCTACATTGCAGGATTTCTGTTACTACCTCCAGCTGCTGTACGTTATTTGTGTAAGCCTTACAAATTGAATCCTGTAGAACAAAAGACAACTTCTTGTAGAATATAAGATGGCACAATTCCGCCTCGCTTTGACTTCATTGAGAAGATTTGGCTAACAATTTTCTGTTTCTGAAGGCTCATGGACCTGAATCTGACATTGATGCACTATGTGTTGGTCCTTGTATTGCAACACTGCAGGTGGGTTTTGTTGTTATTATTTTTAGTTCTCCTTCAACCTGAGACCACGGCAGGGTATTTAACATGTGTTGATTTTGCAGTACCATTTTTTCATTGTTCTGAGGCAAATTCTTGAAGACAGGCCAGAAGTATCAGAACTGCAGACTGTCGAAAGTGCTAAGGTTCCATTGATGCGATTTAGATTCAGCGGTATTTCTGTCGATTTTACATATGCTCAGCTTCCAGTTATCGATGCATCAGAGGCAAGTTTATTCTGTAATCAATATGTACTCAGTTATTGTACTCGATAAACAATCTGAATTTCATCGACTTTCTTTCTCCCGCAGGCTATAATTACATCTAATCCTCATTTGCTCCAAAAACTTGATTCGCGGAGCTGGAGAAGTTTGTCTGGAGTTCGTGTTAACGAACAAATCGTCCAGTTAGTACCAAACGCACAGGTTGATGACTAATCTAATTTAAGTTACCAGCAGCCCAGCATCCTCCCTTATATTCTCATTTGCTACATTAAGTCACGTTTAGATACACTTTTCTCTGTTTTTTCATATTTGTCCTGGGTACCTTCCATGTACTTATGTTATTGCCTTAAGATTGATCTGTCACTATGCAGATTTGTTCATTTTTCTTTTCCCATAGAACACCCCAAAATCTTTTGTTTCATTTTGTCAGATTCCGCTTTTAACATTTTATCTCTGAAAATTTGTGATGCAGAAGTTTCAAATTCTGTTGCGGTGCATCAAGCTATGGGCTAAGAGGCGAGGAATTCATTGCCATGTATGTGGTTTAATATGCTTTTATGGCTGTTATTCAGCTATATGACCTTCATATCTTCTTTCCGCTAACTGATGTATTTTCACCTCTGATGGTGTTTTTTCAGTTGCTCGGCTTCTTCGCTGGGATTCATTTAGCGATTCTTGCAGCTTATGTTTGTCAGAGATATCCATATGGCACCATCAATGGTCTGTTCACCATATTCTTTGATATATTTGCTCACTGGAATTGGCAAATTCCAGTAAGCTTGCATGGTCAACCAACTAATTGCAGGCGTCCTGATGGGTCTTTCATGCCCATACTGTTGCCTTGTACTCCACCGGAGTTTTGCACATCCAATATGACAAATGGCACCTTCAAGAAAATTAGAGAAGAGCTTATGCGTGGTTATGCTTTGACCAAGGTCAGCTTAGATCTAGTTATGCTTCTCTCATTTCTTGAAC
Source organism: Oryza meridionalis (assembly GCA_000338895.3). NCBI lineage: Eukaryota > Viridiplantae > Streptophyta > Magnoliopsida > Poales > Poaceae > Oryza > Oryza meridionalis. The sequence goes on from CM002530.2 coordinate 30,124,028, forward strand.
AATAGGAGATTTTTAGTGTTGTGTGATAACTGTGATGCATAGTTAAAAATTGCCAACTCTGTTATATAACCGAAAACAAATTTCTGACATTCCTATGTCATACTCCTGATCTCTTCGTGCATGCCAGTTTGTCGATGTGCTTATTCCTGTTCTGATTTCTTCATTGAACCACAAATGATGCATTCATCCATTCTTACATACGCTCATGGCTTGCTATATTAGCCATTAGTCTGTGCTAACTTGACACATGGAACCTATCTCATTTTCGTTATTATGTTTTCGGTAACTCAAAGAGTGTCGACTCTTTCTCATATTTTGATTGGCATAGCTCATTGATAAGCATAGGAGCGACCTCATCTGTCGAAAAATGGTCGAATCTGTAACTCAGATTTAAATCTTTGTGTACAGTTTTCACTGATTTTAGTGATTGTTCTCCTCTGCATTATTACTAGGGTAATGTATATATCAGTGCTTGAGTGCTTGGATGTTATTTGATCATGTCACAGTTACTTTGTTTATCCAATGCAGGAGCCATGGAGGCATGATTTTGAGTGGGTCTGGCTTTTTGCACCGTTTCCATATGCTACAAAATACGAAGAATTCCTTCGAATTGCTCTATGTGCCCCAACGTCTGAAGAGCTACGCGATTGGGCTGGTTGGGTGAAGTCCCGCTTCCGCAACCTTATCCTCAAGGTTATTTCTTGGCTTCTGTCACGTTCCCTTTTTTTGTTCCTCAACTGTTCTTTACTCATTCTTTATCATCGGGAATGTTGAACAAGAATTTACATGCTATGTTAACTTCCTCTTTTGTTCTGCAGCTGGAAAGTATTGGTGTTGAATGTGACCCAGATTCCACAGAGGAAGTTGATCATACAGTCTTCGAGCCAAGCATTGTATGCCACTGGGGCCTCATATATAAAACAAGCACCCATATTGATATTAGCTCACTGGGAGAAGATTTCATGAAGGATGTCATCAATGATGTGTATGGCAAGGTGAAATGTACACATTCAAAGCTGACGATGTCCATCGTTAGGTCGTCACAGCTTCCGAAAAGCCTGTACAGCCACTCTGTGTACACTCCATACATTCCTCAATATATGCTGGGCTACCAGACTCCGACTGACTACAGTGGCGCAGCTGGCTAGGACTTGTGTGGATCATCGTTATCTGGGACTTGTTGTGCGACCATTGGATCTTACCTGACGTTTCATCCATTGTCGGATATCCTGAACTGGGGCTATTCCTACTCTCTGTTCTGTTGCACCTATCACACACACTATCAGAGCAGATCTGGAGATCAGAGTCTGCTCCCTTTGAGCTTGCAGTTGTAGTGTACTGAATTCATGAGAAGTGTGAAGTTTCCGGCTGCTCAATCTGACGGCTGCACAAGTGAACATATGGTAGCGTGCGGCAGCTAGAAAAATGCAGCAAAAGCGGTGGCAGTAAAGTGGTCGAGGATATTGTACGCTGAACATCCAAATGAGTTAGTACATTTGGACTGAAAACTGGTGCTGGTCATGAATCCAACGGTGAATGCACAGTGGATTTTTCATGGCAGACCTGAAATCTGAAGGATAGTAGATTTTCATTAGCATCATTTGTGGTTGTGATACTGCTGATGTAATCAGAATACATCTCCTACGTTCATTTGTAACCTGTAGTTGTAAGGGGGAAAAGGGTTGTACTACTACTACGAGGCATCAGAGTTGTCGCTATTGGTTTTGTTTTGCACAAAAAAAAAACATTGATGCTATTTTTGTTTAGTTAATCAGTGCATATATACTACTGTAGTAAAATACTGTTGGGTAAGGACTAATATAGTTGATCCGATACAGAAACACGATTGGCATGTGAAGTGCAACGAAAAGATGGAATGGCGTTGCCTCGTTGTTAAGTCTCTCGTGGGTCGTGTTTGATTTGGCAAGAGGCTGAGGCTGAGGTTAAGGATGATTGTGAGCGTGCCACATGGACCAGATGGAGATGATCGAAAGGGAGAGAAGAATACTCTACTCCTACTAGATGCAAACATTTGGGAGTACTACCTCAAACGCACGTGAAAAGGCATTAGATAAGTTAGGTGGACCCGGGCCCTCTTAAGCAATGCAATGGATACAACACCACAAAAAGCTGAGAAAAAAAAAGAGAGAGATGGATCGACCAGCAAGGCCAGGCCAGGCTGACATACAGCTGAGCTAGCTAAGCTGCATATGCATATGCAGTGTGGTGATTAGCATCAGCAGCTAATTAATGACACCACACTTTTTTTGATTAGTTGGTTGATGGAGGGAGACATGACACGTGTGGGTGTCATGCGGACGCATCCATCCATCCATCTCGCGCCAAAGGCTACCACTACACGACAGCAGCAAGTATAGTGTGGTGCGCGCACACGTCAGCGCAGATCTCTTCTGGGCCGTGCGATGCAAAACCGTCCGTACGCAACGTGATAGTGATACTGGCATGTGGGCCCCACCCCCCTCTCGACAGGCAGGCCCCGGCGCCCATGTGCCGCTGCCTCCGCCGTCGCGTCGCGTCGTCTAGCGCAGGGTGTGGCTGCCGCTGGGCCCCACCTCCCTGATCAGCCACGTGCCGTTCAATCCTCCCCACATGCCCCCTCCCGCTGTTACCATCCCTTTTCCAAACCAAAATTAAATTGATAATTATACTCCTACTAGGAATCAATTAATCTCAATTCATTTCAATTTTGCGAAGAAAACATTTTATTGTCAGAAGAAGCAAAAGCATTTCTCAATCAGTCTGACCATGACTTGACTGCAGAAGCGATTCCGTTCGATCCATCGATCGATCGCCAACATACATACATACATACTCAAAAAAGCGTATGAAAAATCTCAAATCTCCTGCTTGCTTTCACTGCAGAGTCGAGATAACACCAGACCTACCCCCACTAAACAAAAATTAATAATAATCCTGACCAAACTAAACCCAAAAACTCATTTCGAATTTCACCATCAATTCACTAACAATGGCCAAGCTAGCCCGAGCAAAAAAAAAAAAGTCATGTACAGACACACAGGCCAAATCCTTCCTTGGAACTGGATGACGATGAGGAGGGAGATCACGACGACGACGGCGGCAGCGGCGGCGGCGCGGGTGCCACGGACTGGAGTGCCTGCGCGACCGCCGCCATGGCGCGCACCTGCATCTCCAGCGCAGCAATGTAGTCCGACGCCTCCGCCAGGAGCGCCGGGAACGCCAGCTTCCGGCACCCGGGCACGAGCCGCCCCAGCACCTTCGCCTTGCTCGCCAGCGGCGGCCGCGAGCGCGACGGACGCGCGGCGGGCGGCGGGGGCGGCGCGCCGAGGCGCACGCGGCGGAGCGCGCACGCCCGCGCGCGGGAGGCGAGGATGGCGCGGCTCCACCGCGACCGCCCTCGCGCCGCCACGGCGAGGGCGCGGTCGGCCGCGTGGCGCACATCGCGCGACGACGCGGGTGGTGGCCTGCCGCTGGCGCCCGCGGCGCGGACCAGGCGCAGCGCGTCGAGCAGCTTGGAGGAGTAGCTCTCCTGCTCCCGCCTCGTCCGCCACCTGGCTGCCGGCGAGGCTGCGGGATCGAGCTTGCGGTCGTGTGGCGCCGTGGAGGTCGTCGAGGACGCCATGGGCGACGCGGGGTTGTGTAGGTGAGAGAGACGGCAAGGCGAGCTACGAGAGAAGAGAAGAGAAGAGGGAGGGAGTAGTTTGTAGAGTAGAGGCAGAGGGGTGGGTGATGCAGGCCAACGACTCAAATTTAAAGGGGAACAGGATTAACACCACGATTACTGCTTAATCACCCTTGTGATTTCCGTGCCCCTAATCACACACTCTCTCTCTCTCTCTCTTTATCTTTATATATAGTCTTTTGCATGGTTGACACTAGTAGCATTTTCCTTGGGATTGGATTAAAAAAAAGTAATTTAATTTAAGTGGCCAATCTGCTCCATGTGCATACATATGTATAGTACATGGGTGTTCTTTCTTCTTTGAATAGAAATTCTATGTGGTTAAAAGATTTTTATTATCTACTTCTTTGGACATGTGTTAAAAGGAGTGTATTCGTGATTAATGTACATAATATATTTTTCTCCTATATAATAAAAAAAAGTCTACTACTAGGCAATATAAAGTACTCCAGTACATTGGCAGTGTTGGCACATGCGGCTTGTTGTAAGTAGGTGATTGGTGATGATATATCCAGCGCGACAATGGCGATGCAAGCATGATTAGGAGGAGGAGGAGAGGGAGGGGCTCCTCATCTGATGAGCAGAGCAACACCATGGCCATGCCACTATGTCACAGGAACGAAGCTAGCCGAGTACTCTGTATGTCACATGGAGGTAAGAAGAGTAGTAGTACCACCTCTGTATGACTGTATTATGTATTATGTAGGCATATGCTGCACATGCAATCCACATTTTTGGTCCGCACAATTAGCACAAATCATGCAAGTTAAGCTAAGCCACCACCTACTTCCACATGGAACCATCATTATTTCCACCGATCTTCTTCTCTACCTAGTACTCCACATGGTGGACTTGCGGCAGGGTTTACAATATCGTGTGATTGTTGCTCATGGTTATTGTGGTAAACTTAAGTAGCACTATTTGATTCTCAGTTACCTCATAGTTTTCATGGTAACCGTAATATTTTTGTTTACGGTAAACCCTACAAAATAGATAGAGAAAACCCTGATACTACATCTGTTTTTAAATATACGATGATGTGTGATGTTTATCATCTGTCTTATTAAGATAATATAATATTATTTATATTGTTACGATTTATTTTATTATTAAATGTGCTTTACACATGACGTACATTACATATTTGCAATCCATGTCTAAATAAAACGAATTGTTAAACATCATATTTAAAAGGTAAAGTGTCAATTTGTCATATAGGAGTATTTAGAAATTGAGGGAATAGCTTACCTTCCTTCCTTCCTCCTCTTCTTTGGTCTCTTCATAAAAATTCAGGTTTCACAAGTAAAGTGTTTGCATAAGGGATAGGATTGCTCACCGATTTCATCCTTGGTGGCTGCAGAGGACTTGTGAAAGGTCAAATGTGACCTAAAAACGGAAACGGACCTTCTCTTTAATTGGTGAGAGAGTAAACTAACACCACGTATCCTGAATTCATGATACGAACTGGCTACAACGCAGGGCCTGGTCCATACCATACTAATCAACTACCATGTTGAAATGATGCTTTATTTTGCACTACAATTCAGGCACGTTTGAGTTGAAAGCTTCCCATTACAGGCTAACTTGGTGGTAGGAGGTTGCTTGTTTGCCTTGACAGCCTTTGCAATGAGTACTCTATGCTAGTATTAACTAATTAACCTATAGATAGTCTATAATTAAGCCACCACAAGATAAGCATCAAGCGCCGACGCATGAAGCAGGAACAAGGACACGTGAGTCGTTTGACTGTTGTTGATATGATCAGCGGCGGTGCACAGTTTGTCACCTGAAGATCGATGAAAATGAATAAAAACAGCGACACGAAAACACACAGCTAGCAGCACAGAGGCTTGCCCGCCTTTGAAATTCACCAAGAGAAGAAGATGCATGCAGCAGCAGCATAGTATGATAAGACTATATGCATGCATGCATGGCTCCATCCACTGTCCACTGCTGCCTGCCTTGCTGAGCCTGAGCCCGAGCTGCAGTGCAGGTTCAGGATGCCAAGCAAAGCAGGCTACTGATGCGTCCTCTTGTTAACAACACTAACAATCAAGTGTGTGTGTGTGTGTGTGTGTAGTATGTTAAGCTGCCTTTGTGGATGCCAGCGATGCGACGCCAGGTGAACACTGTACCTACGGGCATTTACACATGTTTCAGAGCTTCAGACTTGTTGAGGCCTCACAACCTTCAAATTCCACAGAATCTAGCCTGCCAGTGCCATATCCCATGCCATACACCCTCTCCAATTTACTGCATTATCCTACTAGTTTTATCTACTCCTATATCTCCTCTAATGTAATGTATCCTAGGAGTAGCTAACTAGGAGTACTACTGATCGAGTAATTAATCTAATCTGCTCAACAGGGCAGAGATTCTAGTTAACTATAAATCTGCTCCGTGAGGCCTTATATATCCAGACGCAAGAATCACAGGACAAAGCTATGCAAGAATCACAGGGACGAAGCTAAGCAACACAAGATCTGATTAATTATCGTTTCGACAATGCAGAGGGCCGGCCATGTGGATATCAGCCAGCAGAGACACTTCGATTGATCGCTTGCCATCCCATAAATAAATAAATAATACTAATCCATTAGACACGCTGACGCTTGACAGCCTCACCACGCACGTTCTCCAGTCCAGCGCATGAATCACTCATCATATACAACATCTCCCAGCCTCAACGCTCAGAGATGATGATTCATAGAGTATATGGTAGCATGGGTGAACTGAAGAAAGCCTGTAACAATAATTTGCATTTTGTAAACAGAAAGCTTTTTAAAGTGCTCGCTATTCAGGCACATGCCTTGGCCTTGTTCATTCAGCATAAACATATATGGATCCTGATCCTGGCCATGACACCACCACATGACCATCTTGCTTGCACTTGGTTATGGCTGTCAATGAGATGAGACCCACTAAACTGACAGTAAAACAGTAAGTAGCAGTAAGTTTCTTTTCCATGACATGCGTTGATGCATGCTGCTTAGTGCTTAGCACCAGTAAAAATAAGGAATCAACTATAGGTGCTGCAAAACATGAGACAGTGTAATCTCTTCCCCCTCTCTCTGAAGATACCATCGTCAGAGCTCAGAATTATTTCTACTAGCATGTTTCTTTGACTTGCTTATTGACATCTAATGTCATTTCAACTGATGCCTTACGTCGTTCATGGTTGGTGTTGCCGAACAGATTGTGAATGAGAGTGGCAAACTGTTTCCTAGCGATCATACAGTAATTGCTCTGCTGGCCTAGCTGCTACATTGCAGGAGCAGGAGTGCAGAACACACTGTTCTAAAGGCTGGATATGGACAATTCATCAATCACTGGTTCACTGATCCATAATCCAGCCCCCTACCAGGTTTGAAAATTTCAGTTTGGGAAATGTTTCATGTAGATAAATGCATGTATGTAGTACTTGAAACTGTGCGTTTTACATGCAAACCTATAGAAAATTTCAGCATAAATCATGTACTTTTGACTAAACCATGTTGACGACTAGTGATTGAAATATGTTAACTGACACATGTCAGCCCCCAATAATTGGAGAAGTAATCAAATGATTGGTCCAATTTAGGTTCTTGGTAAAGGCATGCATGTGCAAGGCTAATTAGAGAGCGGGGAGGGAGGAGATGCTCATATTAAATCAGGGTATGACATTTGGCGCGCAAAGTCAATTAAGGATACATAGAGAGACAGACAGACAGAGAGAGAGAGGTCGATACACATGTAGGCCACTATTTGCAATGTTAGGTCCCAGAAATAATGGTAAGTTCATCATCATGCATCAACTGATTAAGGCCCCGTTTGATATGAACAAGACTATATAGTACGCCATTATATCATAGTATATGTGCATATATATATATAGGAGTAGTAACCAACGAACCACTAGTAGCAATAAATATGATGATGTGGCCCTCATTTCTGGGAGGAGTTCTTTTGGCTGACGAAATGAAGAATACATGACTCGTGGGAGATATACCTGGTTTTATCGATCTAATCTAGAGAGTATAGTGAATGAACATATATATATGTTAGCATATGTAGTCGATATATATACTCCCTCCGTTTTAAAATGTTTGACACCGTTGACTTTTTTGTATGTGTTTAACCATTCGTCTTATTAAAAAAATTTAAGTAATCATTTATTCTTTTCATATCATTTGATTTATTGTTAAATATACTTTCATGTACACATATAGTTTTACATATTTCACAAATTTTTTTAATAAGACAAACGGTTAAACATGTGCTAAAAAGTCAAATGTGTCAAACATTTTAAAACGGACGGAGTATATAGTAGCGAGACAAAAGAAAGGAAAAGGGGAATCTACCTCGATCGATCGATCGAGCGATCGTTGATCGCCTAGCTAGTCGCAACGAACTTAATTGCAGTTGCAGTAGCCGCCACCGCCCAAGGAGCGGCATTATATTTCTCCAGCCCGATTTGCCGAGGAATCAAGGCCGTCCACAAACGCGGGGAAGCCATGCCGGTTCCTAGCGCCGGTGCCGGGCCCCCATGTGACCCCCGAGACTTCCGTACGGCCCATTTTGGTTTGGGCCAAAACGGGATTGACTTACGTGCGGCCCATTTCGGTTCCGTCACAGGATCTCGATTACGTAAGGCCCAATAACGAGAATATGAATTATTGGGCCATGAAGAATATAATAGTAATAGTAGGCCTGCGTGATGGAAAGGAAAGGAAAGGGGCGGGCGATAGGATGCTGGATGGTTCAGCAACAAACTGAAATTTTTACTAGCATCAGGCATCAGTTACATTGTTTTTCCTCTCATTCTCAACTGTATCGTTATCATGTTGTACCATCCCGTTCATGTGGAAGCTTGACTGTTGGAGGGCCGGTTCTGAGCAACCATGGCGAATTGTTGATGCATTTTACTGAGACTCTACTAACAAATGGAGAGGCTAATTTTTGCTTAATAAAGGGAAAAAAAAAGAAGGGAAACGAGTAGTTGAAAGGGACGCAAGCAGCATCAAGATCCAGACCAGCAGCGCAGCAGAGTTGTTTAGATGGCCTCTTGCGGGCATCGGAACCAACCAAGAAAAATCACTTGTCTTGTTGGACCATTAGCAGGGTAAAAATATGTCTAACTGTAGCAAAACTTCAGTTTGTGGTTGGACCATCCCAAGACAAGAAGAAAAATGTCATGCACAAACACAACTGAGCTTTTAGCCTGATGGACTGGCTGGCTGCAAGAAGGTGTGCCCATTGTAGGCTATTACTAGTAGGATTCACCGATTGATGATGGATATATGCCACCAACAAACAACGCTCCGCGGGCTCCCTTGCACTCACTCTGATACTAAGTACCAGTTGTAACTTCACCTTGAAGGTCTGTTCGAGGGAGTTTTAATTAATTTTCAAGAACAGCCGGTGAAAATCTGAAAAAGCTAGAAAAAACAGCTTCCAGCTTAATGTATTTTCTAAATTCTACAATTACAACTTTCAGACGCTGATCTATGTGAGCTTTTAATTCTGAAAAAAACCTGTAATCGGCAGAAACTCTCCTGAATAGATCCTCGATCAACTATACATCAGTCTCTCGCGTTGAGCAATGATACATATGTACCGTACACATAATTACTCGATCAACTATATATATTCATCTAAAAAAAATAGTACCCAACAACTCAACTGATTTTTTTAATTTTTAAATTTTAAATCCAAACTCTTTCAAAACTTATTTTCAAAATCTAAACCTTTTAGCCATGCCACCGAACTTTTTTTGAGGGAAACTACGGCGGGTTTGAACACCAGCCTGAACTTTATTCATTTGGTTAAAAAAAAGGACTTTACAAAGGGGGGAGGTACAGAGGGATGGGGGAAGAAACTAAAAATTAGAGGTTAATTACAGAAAGATTTAGCGCCCAAGAGTGAAGTTATTATTTGCCTACAACGTCGTTACATCGGTTTGACCACAATTCGATATCGTTGGCGCAGCGACGAGGAACTACCGAGTTGGTTTCATCAATGGAGTTGAAGATCTTGTTGTTGCGGCGTTTCCAGATGTTCTAAACGGCGGCGAGTAAAATGGTGCGCCAGATCCGTGGGGTGAGAGCATTGTCAGGGGGAGGGAGGCCCCATAGGTCTTCGAGTTGTGCTAGGGAGGCGACTTGCTGTTCATCGAGTCCATAGGAGTACCAAATGGCTGCCACTCCGGAGCAGCGAAGGAAGAGATGTTCCACATCTTCGTCGATGGGGCAGAAGGGGCAGCATGCGGAAGTTGCAAGTCCACGTCGCACCCGCCTATCATTGGTGAAGATACGCCGCTTGTGCGCCGTCCAAAGGAAGATCTTGCATTTGGTTTGAGCATGGTTGTCCCAAGTGGGTCCAGCAAATAGGTCGTCCGGTAATTCAGAAAAGCTTAGATCATATGTAGCTTTGGTAGTGAGAGGGCGGTTTGTTGGCAAGGTGCGACGATCTACTGTTCCATTATCCAGCACAAGGGTGGCGAGGAGCGTGTGGACAGTGGCCAACTCACTGGTAGCTGTTGTAGACAATCGTGGCCGGAGGTGGAGGATCAGCTCGGGGGCAGCTAGAGCGTCAGCGACTGAGATGTTTGGGCGTGTGGTATGGGAGAAAAGGGCAGGGAACAAACGGGCGAGGGAATCCCCGCCAATCCAGTTGTCATGCCAGAAGGAGGTGGACTGGCCAATACCAACCGATGACTTGGAGATTAGGCGGAAGTTCGCAAGTCCCCTCATGATGTCTTTCCAGATAATGGAGTCGAACCTCGAAGGGTCGCCTAGGTCACGCGTGTCATTCCAACCATAGCGGTTGTGGAACCAGTCGATCCAAGGAGCGGAATCGGCCTCGTGCATGCCACCGAACTGACGTAGCAAAATGACACTGTCACACAGGTCTAGCTGTCGTGACAGCTTTATTTGATCATGCCACGCTGACTGGTGTGACATGATAAAACTATTACTGTCGGTGATATAGGCCCGGGGGTATCATGTTTAGAGGGAGGAGGCAGACTAGTCGGAGGAGGCTGCCCCTGGCCGAGACTAGAGGGAGAAGGGTGCCCCCAGGCGCCACGTGGCCCTCTCCCGAGGGGGGATCGGGCCCGAGGTCGGGCGGTGACCGCCCCCTCCCGTGACTAGGGGTCGGGCTCCACCGACCCCCCTCTCTAGGTCACCACGTATGGTGGGTTGGGTGTCCGCCTACAGGTGCCCACCTACCCGCATTTATGGCGACCCGAGCGGTCGCGCCACGCCGCATTTAATGCGACGTGCAGTGTACTCAACTGGTCTGTGACCGGTCAAATGACCGATGGGACTGGGTAGTGCGCCTGTGCGCTGCTCGTGTGTCAAGTGGCGTGCAGCCTGACATGTCCCATCAAATAATGATGGTGAGAGGTTCTCATCCTCTTATCCCAACCGGAGTCGGTCCTCCCGCTCTGGTCAAAGCCAGGCTCCCGTTTCCCGGTGTAATAGGAGCCCAGAAGTCTTCATCCATTAAAAGCAGCTAACATGGACGCCCCTCGTGTCAGGCGGCAAGATTTGACAGGCCCCATCATCAAGATGACGTGCGCTTGCTTCCCAAGTCAAGAGACAAGACAGGCATTTAATGTAGAGAATATTTTCCCTTCTTCCTAGGTAGCTCTCGCAGCATGTGTGGTATCCCTTTAGAGTATAAAAGGAGGACCATACCTAGTGGGAAGGGGATCGAACTCTGGATCCCCGAGCCAAAGCTTCTCTAACCCTAGCTTATACGTCGGAGATTCGGAGGCTTCTCAAGCACAGAAGAATCATCATACACACAAGAGTAGGGTATTACGCTTCATAGCGGCCTGAACCTGTATAAATCCCTTGTGTCTCTTTTGTCTCAAAAACCTCGGATCTCACCCGCTGCCCCCGGCCGAACTCACGAAAGGGGGATCCCACGATCTCCCGCTAGAGAGGATCACCCCTCCACAATTACACATGTTGTGTGTGACGTGTCAGTATTGTTTTGTCACGACAAGTGGGTTGGTGTGAACAAAAGGTTTTGTCTTTAAAACTAAAAAGCAAAAAACTTCAAAAAATAAAAAAAGAAATACAACTCAATTATATATTGAGTATCTAGCCTGCATAATGTAGAAACGTAAATCATAACAATAATAACACTATAAATTATTTGATATCTCATATCTGGATTATGAAAATACAAGTGGTTTGCATGCATGCTTACATGCATGCACGCACGTACTAGCTAGTACTACAACACAAAACACAAGTCCATCTCTTACGAATTAAGTCGATCATCGTCTCCGATTTGTCCACCGCGCGTTATTCCTCGTATCGTTCGTATACATTCGTTCATTCAGACTATAAACACAAATTATAACTAGTACTATCCAGGAATATAATACGTACATGCTAGTTTTTGTAATGACACTGACTAGCTAGCTTGCCGGCTGGTTCAAACCTTGCAAACGGTACGCGCCATTATTTGAACTCACCGCATGCTCGTATTACTGTCCACCTCCGATGCCACCTCCAAAGCCGCCGCCGACGCCTGCACCATGGCCGCCGCCGACGCCGCCACCGAAACCACCTCCCTTGCCTCCGCCGAAACCGCCTCCTGCTCCAGCGCCACCGCCGCCACCGAATCCTCCGCCCGCACCGCCGCCAACTCCTCCGCCTTTGCCTCCTCCGAAGCCACCACCGAAGCCTCCACCCTTGCCTCCTCCGAAACCACCGCCCGCTCCAGCGCCACCACCAGCACCGCCACCGAGTCCGCCCCCTCCACCTGCACCACCGCCACCGCCAAGGCCACCCCCTGCGCCTCCTCCCGCTCCGCCTCCGAGACCACCGCCTCCACCTCCTCCCGCTCCACCACCAACACCGGCCCCTCCACCTGCACCACCTCCGAGACCGCCGACTCCGCCATGGCCGCCACCAGCACCACCTCCGAGACCACCGCCTCCACCTGCACCACCTCCCGCTCCGCCTCCGAGACCACCCCCGCCACCGGCACCACCTCCGAGACCACCGCCTCCACCGGCACCTCCTCCCGCTCCACCACCAACACCGGCGCCGCCACCAGCACCACCTCCGAGACCGCCGCCTCCACCTCCTCCTGCTGCACCTCCGAGACCGCCGCCTCCACCAGCACCGCCTCCCGCTCCCGCTCCACCACCAACACCGGCACCGGCGCCGCCTCCTGCTCCACCGCCAAGACCGCCTCCCCCTCCTCCACCAAGACCACCACCACCTCCTCCTCCTAGGCCTCCACCTTTTCCGCCACCAAAACCACCTCCAACGCCACCGCCATGTCCGATCCCTCCACCAACACCACCACCACCACCGGCGCCGCCTCCTCCGCCGAGGCCACCACCACCTAAGCCGCCACCTTTCCCACCACCAAACCCGCCTCCAATGCCGCCTCCATGGCCAAGACCACCACCAGCGCCCCCTCCTCCTCCAAATCCACCACCTACCCCAACCCCAACCCCAACCCCAACACCGCCACCCTTACCACCTCCAAACCCAATCCCAACACCGCCGCCATGGCCAACGCCTCCACCGAAGCCACCACCTCCACCAAAGCCGCCGCCACCGCCACCGCCTAAGCCGTCCTTGTCCAAGCGGCGCGCCTCGGCGGCCACGACTCCGAGAGCCAACAACGACGACACAAGCAGAAGCAGGGCCAATGCCGCGGCTCGCCTATCCATCCCCATTACCATATATTTCCGACGTCCAGTCGTCGTCACTCGCTCACTCTCACTCAAGTGGGTGATGATCTGAAGCTCAAGTGTGTGATGGTGGGTTTATATAGCTAGCCAGGGAAGAAGGCTCATCTCATGAACTGAAGCGGAGTACTGTACGTACGAAGAAGGAAGGTAGCTAGTGCACAATGCATGTGCAGTGTAGGTCGAGTAAATGTAGTTAGTTGGGGAGGCAGGGCTATGCCTATCGTCCTGGCCAATCAATCTACACTCGAGAGAGGAGATCGAGCTGTGGGCTATGGCGGTGGCGGCTTTAGCTTGGATGAGGAGGACGGCCGACACAGTGAGTAGTGCGTGAGAGCTGCTGCATGAGGAGACGAGAGGAGCTGGATAACGCGGTAGGAATAGGATCGGAGAAAGGAAGGTTATACCGTCGATTTGACGTGCGGCGAGCGAGGCTACGGATGGCCGGTGGCCGGCGATGCGCGCGGCGGGATTGGATTGGTGGTGTTTGTGAACCGGTGGCATTTATGCCCACGCGCAGCTAGCTGGAGTAGACTGCACTGTGCAGCCGGATTTTAACCAACCAACTGCATGCAAGCCCGCGGTTGCATATGCATGTATGGTCCATGCAGTCAAGTGATCGAGTCAGCAGCACTACACATGGACTGGGAGGACGTACTACGTACATAGGAGCGAAACTAATTGAAATGGAAAGCCTGGAAAGCTATATGCATGCAGCGTATTTCATACGCATATATGAATGCACAGCGTACTACTGTATTCATGTCATGTGTTCTTCCAGCTGGGACCGACTTTCATTTCATTTTACGGCTTTGTACCCGTACTCCCCAGCTAAAATATTAATATCACTAAATATAGTCTCCAGCTGAGCTGTAGTGAACTATTGCTAGTCATCAAACTAGTAATACTGGTATTTATTGGACTAGCTCGATCTGCCAATAAATTTTGGAGCCAGCTCCGATCCCTCTGCAGCTTGGGTTGACAAGGATTCCACTCCACTGTTCACCATTGATTCTCCTATATGGCTATATGATAACAGATATGAATCCTTCGCTTCATTTGTAGGCTCTGGCATGTGCCAAACTTTGATTTGCAGGGCAAATCACAACCTGTGGATTTCGATGAAACCATTCTGCAAGGCGCATGCAGCTAGACTCTCTTTCATGTCATATAACTGCACGTTTAACCTTCTCCACAGTTTTTATCACTGATAGAGTGATCTACACAAGTATTTAAAATGTTACTACGTGAATTCCCTTCTCTATTTCTAACCAAATAATAACTCACTTGAAAGGCGGCACTTCATTCCATCTTCCGCTTGCACCGACGGCCGGAACGCAATTATCTCGTCAATTAATGGAAGGATGAATCGAATCAATAGATGATAACAACAATGCTGCGACAAATCAAGGCATACACGATAAAAAGGCTGCCTGCATGTCACATAATTGTGCGAAAGCAAAGCGTCAGGCACAGGATCACAGCATTTAATCTCAGCACATGGTAATGCCCTGTTGCAGCACACCCTCCTTGCAGGAGGGCATGTCATTGAGGGCAGATCTTATCGACATATGCCACCGAAACCCGATGATGTTCACACAGGACATAAATCAGAATTACAGGTTGCAGCTGAAACAAGACGATGACATTCCTCCAAGGTTTTTTAGAATCTAGAATTACAATGCCAATTCCAGTCTCATCTCTTCAGCAAACAACACGCTAATTCTAAAGGGCGTTTTACATCCGCACAAATGCTACCGGGCACTTGTCCTAATCCCCACAATGCACGGCGTGGGGATAGCTTTTCTAAAGGGTCGATCACCGATGGGTACATCATAAGAGCAAATCGCTAGAGGTCTCAACTAAACTCTTCCATATCTGATCATCGGCTTTTCTTCCTGGTGTTAGCAGGAGAATTATTCTGCTCTGAAATCATCTTTAACAGATTGACAAGTGACCGCAATCTGTCCCACACACTAAGGCCATAGAGAGTTTCAACGAGCAACTCTTGGAATTCAAATCCATTCTCGGAGACAGGATACTGAATAAAGATCATTAGCTGAGTATCAGAACTACAAGTAGTAAAGCCATACAATTTTTTTCAGACTACTTATCTGGGAATTAACATACCTGAATAGGTTTTGGGATCATGGTTTTAACATATGGCCACCATCTATCTTCTACAACTGCCTTCACAAGGCAGCAAGCCCGCAAACCTTCCACACCAGCAAATCGTCCAAATCCACTATCTTTGACACCACCGAATGGCAAAGACTACACCAAGAAAGAGAGGCATACTTATATAGGCAGGATAACACCGAGCAATGATGAAAAACAGGTCTTCAGTAATACAATAAATAAAATGCCAAACACTACTACAAGATAAGCATGTGAGCTGCAAGAGATCTTTCCATGATTAGAGATTATCATACTGGTGTTTTCTGTTGACTATTTCAAAGAATATAACACAAACTAGAAACTTCTAAATACCTACCTGACACATATAACTTGAAGCAAAATCATTGATTGCCGCAACACCACAGTGTAGCTGGGATGCTATTTTGATGGCACGCTTCTGGTTGCCAGAAAAGACAGCACAACCAAGACCGTACTTGGAGTCATTGGCAAGTTTGACAACTTCTTCATCGGAACTGAATTTCATGATTGGCAGAATAGGTCCAAATGCCTGTAAACCAACAAAGAGCATTGGTAACACTAACAGCATTAGTTCAAAAAGACATCAGGCATTCTTTCAGGCTTACCTCTTCTTGCATAATTTTCATTGTGTGATTAACATTCACCAGGACAGTTGGAGGAAAGAATTGATCTACTGCATCTTCACCCAGATGGCCAAAGCTCCCTCTGCCAGCAATCTCAGCACCTTTGTCAACAGCATCATTAACAAGATTCTGAAGTTTCTCAGAGTGCTCTATCATACAGATTGCACCCATATCGTATCTGCCAGATAATGGAGGACCCTAGGAAAAGACAAAAGAGCGATAGAGCAAACCAAAAGATAAGCGCTGAGGCAAGATTACCAGCATGAATTAAAAATACGTTGGAAACTAATATCTGAAAACTTAAATAAGGTTGTTATGACACCTTAAGAAACTAATAGCTTAATATACATATTTCAGATAGCTCTAAACTGAAAAGATTCAGAAGATTTAGCCATGTGTATACAATATGAAGTTATACAGAAGGTTAGAAATGCAAAACTACACTGCCAGGGTTAGCTGTTAATCTGCAATTTTGCACTTGCAAGATGAAGCACAGTAACAGTATCCAGGAATAATTTGAATATACATGAATATGATTTGCCACAGGTCTGTAATCTTGGTCAAAATCAAAAGAAAGGCAATACAAATTGCATGCCAGTACCGACTTAAGAGTACAATTTTGTGTACTTACGACAGATATAGATTTGATTATCTTCACCACTTGGGAAACAAATGTTGAATAGATATCCTTGTGAACATAAAATCTTTCAGCACCAGCACAATTTTGTCCGCTAGATTGCAGGGCAGCTCTCACAGCAACTTGAACAACCTTCAAGTAATTAAGTGCCATGGTTTAGTTGCAGTGCTCGTCCAGAAAATATGCTTCTCAAAAGAAATGGCACATTGTTGAAGAAAACATGCTCTTCATCACAAAGAAACACTAAATTACACTTACACTGGGTAAATCTACATCTTCACATACAATAAATGCATCTTTACCACCAAGTTCAAGAGTTACAGGTATTAGTGTATCCGATGCTCTGTTCATGATCTGTGGCAAGCATTAAACAGAACATTAGAACAGAGGACAGTAAACGTGGACAAGAACTTCAAACAACAAGTACATAAACTTCAAATAACAAGTACATAAGGACTACATTTTTATAATGCTCCCTGCATTTGCTTTAGTTAAAAGTTATATGCTAGAAGACAGGTTGATTCCATACACAAAATAGAAGCACATCAGTTCTGAAACAGAATCTGTAGCTTTAAAACGCATAACTGAAAATGATTAATTGATTTAATGTCCCAAAGCGAGCAAAACAACACTTCTCAGCACATCTACAGCGGTATAAAAATTGGCCGCAGCATGAGATTAAGAAACCACTAGTTTAGAGGAAAGCTATACCATCCTTCCAACACCAGGTGATCCAACAAATATTATTTTGTCGACTGAAGATACAAGAGCTTGACCTGTTTCCGCAAAACTACAAACAAGCGGAAAAAAAAAAAGAACAAGTAAGCCATGGTAAGCAATTATCCTGAATGCTAAAGAAATGCAGAGTAGTATTCATACCCAGTTATTATATGCACCAGATTATCTGGTGCACCAACAGCTGCAAGAGCTGCTTGTATGATACGAAAATAAAAGCAGCCTGACCAACTTGCATGCTCTGAAACCTATAGAAGGACATCTTGCTGATCAAATATATAAATAGAGTTGAATAGTATTTAGCTCAGATAAAAAATGAATTCCAGTGATTAAAATGAAAAGTAATTCTTCTTTGCAGCAAAAGACAATATTCATATGGCAGAGTAGTGTTGCAGATGTTTCGCATAGCATTGCAAAAAAAAATGTTAATGATATAATTAGTACAGTATGGCTATGTGAATATGCTATCTCTTAGATGAGAACTGTTAATCTGAATATCTCTATCAGTGTTCAAAGCTGAGGACGTTTGACCATTCAAATTCTAAATGACATATGTTATGAACAAAGGGAGTATAAAAAAGCAATGTCTGATGGCTTACCTTTATAACTGCTGCATTACCAGAGAATATTGCAGCCAGCATTGGATTGAATACATTGTGGAAGGGGTAATTCCAAGACACAATCGCACCAATAACTCCAAGTGGATAGAACTCAACTTTTGCTTTCTTGTGAAGCATTGATCTCCCACAGGACCTGAGCAGAACTAAAATTAAAAGCAAGTAGGGGAATGCTTGTACTTAATTAGGATAAGGTAATAATTGAAGAAAGCACGAGTTCGTTGGGAGAAAACAAGCTCGGGTCTGTGAGGATATGTGGACTTGGATCCAAACCAAAATTCTAAAATTCCTTGAGTACCCTCCATCATCCAAACACCCTAAGGTATCACCTCAGGTGTAAAGAAAGGAAGACTTCAGCAATGGTGCCACAGTATCTAGTTGCTAACTTCCTATGTTACAGAATATTAGTGTGTGGCTGCATGAATAAATGAAAAGGCTCATCTTTCCTGTGAAAGAACTAACATAAGTTGTGAGTCAATGTCTGTAGAATTCCCGACTATTTTGAGGTTTTAAACTTTTAATAGGTAGTTCATTTTGTATTCAAGACCAGAGTTCATTTGCTGTATATTTCCAATGCACACCTGCTGAGCTACTAAACAGTCACATATAATCACATCCGGTTGCACATCGTAGAGAAAAGTGGTGAAAACAAAAGTAAGCTAACATAGAAAAGTTAATATAATCATTGACACAGTATACAAGGCCCTAAATTACTCTGTCTTTCAAATTGGAATATTTCTAAAGAGTCTAACCTGTATTCAGGTTTTAACCACTTCTCACCCTCATCCAAAAGCCAGGTAATCTTCTCACAGGTGGTCATTATCTCACCTAATGAAGCATCAACCATAGTCTTTCCAGTGTCCCGGGATGATATCCTGCACAGCACAAAATGTAGTTACCATCAGATATTCCATGTGCTGGAAAATGTTATCAGGTGGAATAAAAGAAGAAATTGATCAGGCCTTCATAAACAGATTGAAGATAATGAAAATAGAAAGCACAACCAACAGCGTCTAGACTAATTTAAAGATAAGATGCCATTTTGAATTATGTCCTTACTCGCATATCAGATCCTGATGTTCAAGTATATATTTTAGAAGGATTCGAAGAAACTGGCGTCTTTGCTTGAAGCTGCTTTTTGCCCATATCTTTTGTGCTTTCCTGGCTTGCGCAACATGCTCCTTAACCTGATTAGTCAAAGAATTAAAGGTAACCAAAACAAGGTAGGATCTCACACTAATGAAGTCTGTAGTGACAATATAAAGATTTATTTGTTCCTTGATCACTACTTCAGAAAATCAAAATCAATTATGAATGACGAACAAGATCTCAGTTAATAATCCAAAAGATAATGACCAGGACAACTAAACCTACATTGCACGTTGTATTTAAAGGACCTAACAAAAGCAAGCCAGCAATATACCTCATCAGGCGTCAATGCAGGGAAGTATCCCAAGTATTTCATAGTTGCTGGCTCATAGCATTGGACCTTGTCGGTCTGAGCTCCTTTCCCCTTCCTTGGTGGTATCTGCAACAGAACATAAACTGAATGTGTTGTAAGCCTGTAATATCAAAGCAACCATGTGGCTTTGCTAGCTCTCATAAGTCATAACTTGCTATTGTGAGCCTTATTCAGCTGGAGGTAATCAATTCATTTTTTTTAAAAAATAATAATTTCTAGTGCTTATCTGAAACCTCTATCAGCACAAATCAGAATTGACTCATCACATCAATTCAAAGAATTCCAATAACACTCTGTTCAAGCATGCAGTTCATTTACATGTTATCATATTACTGCATCTGGCTATTTTGAGCATTGGAATTTACCAGACTGAAGTTGGAGTGTGTAACAACGGTTAACACTTGATGACCGCATGTTACCTGTTGCTTTCTCAAAAATTAATAACCACGCCCCTGGAATTTGCTTGAACATAATCTCAATTTTCACAGAAATAGCAAGATTGTGGTACAGCATTGGAACAAGTCGCTAGACTTGAAAATCTAAAACTGGAAATTCCAGGCAGACAGTCTTTAAACATTTGTCCACTAACAGTAAGATAGCCATAGTACACCAGACAGTACCAACTCTTCAGACCTATGGGCACCTGAACTGAACCGAAATAGTGAAACGCAATACCTGAAAACTACAAGCAATGTGCGATCCTATGCCATTGGAAATCTATGTGGAAGAAGCCGAAACAAGCAATGGCAGCAGAATGGGCCGGTTTGCGCATCAAAGCCAAGTAAGTGGAGACCGAGGGTGATTAGACAAAAGAAGCAGAGTGCAGATGCATATGAAGTTGTGAATCATCCCAGGGCAGTATAGAAGTGGAAGGAAAGGGGAAAGGGGGATTAGTAAGTAGTTAAACTTACGTAGATGTAGCTATCCTCCTTGTTCTGGTTGGCGTCTTCGAGCACTGCATACAATAGAATCCGATCCCATCCCATCCCATCAGAACATAAACCCCATGAGCCATGAGCCATGAGCAGAGCAATCTCAGAGGGAAAAAAAAACAGTAAAACCTAAGTACCGTCGGAAGCGTCGACATCGATGGAGGGGACGGTGGGCGGGATGAGGAAGAGGAGGATGCGGCAGAGCGCGTAGGCGGCGGCGAGCACCAGGAGCGGCCACCACAACGCCATGGACGGAGACTGGAGCACCAACCCTAGGTCGCCGCGCGCCCGTGGGTCGGACTCGGAGCAGCAGCAGCAGCAAGGGAGCGAGTTGAGGTTGAGGAACAAGAAATCAAAATCAAAATGAAAAATAATCCAAGGGGAGGTGGGGATCGATCGGATCGGCGGGCGTGCTTGGCTTTATTCGTGGAGTGCAGCGTGACCGTGGCGAGATGCTTCTCTCATCAGTTCAGTTGCTACTACTTGCAACTCACATTTCGACTCCTCTCGTCTCGTCTCGTCTCGTGTCCTCCGCCGTATATTATACAGTACTGGACTACTGCCCCACCTTCACACAAAATTCATTCAATCGTATATGTACTCCCCCCTCAATTTTAAATTTAGGATTAATCGGATCCGTACTATTATAATTTTGATCATTTTAAAACATATCATTTCAACTTATCACACACACACACACACACACACACACACACACACACACACACACACACACACACACACACACACACACACATATATATATATATATATATATATATATATATATATATATATATATATATATATATATATATATATATATATATGCGCCACTATCCATCCCATTCGACGTATTTTCTCGAAAAGAAAAGAAAGAACAAGTTACAAGCTACAGCAAAGAGCTACATGCCGGCAAAGCCAGCAATACACTTTTACATGGCTGCCTGCCGCTGCGTCAAACGCGAGACACACCTCCCGGCAGCGAGCTACCACCACTATTCTATAAAAAAAATTAACCAAATTGCTCATCTCTTTCTCCATCTCCCTCTCTTCTATTCTGGTGGCAGTGGACATCCAGATCACAAGATCTCTCCGACACAAAGGTCTGACGAGCAAGTTTCGGATCTAAAACAATAGCTCCTAAGCACTACGGACCGACAGGAGGACCAAGGAGGAGGCGATGCCCCGAGGTCAACTCCGCGCTTGGCACTTAGATACCCCTATTGTAATGGAGAGGGACAAAACATGAGGCAGGCTTGGCGGCTACAACCATAGGCGAGAGGGGCAAGTCTTGCGCATAGCCCTTCTGTCTCTAAACACCCGATGGAGGAGGCACACTAAAGAGGGCCCAACCGCCAAATCCGCACGCACACAGGCATGGTGAGGAGTAGATGTTTGTGTAGCAGAGATAGCAAGTGGAGGCGTCTCCACCACAACAGCTTTTCCTCTAGAGACGAGCCAAAGACCATGAGTCCATGACCTGGTTGTTGGTCACTGTTGATTGTCACCATCTTAAGTAGTCATGTCAATGGTTGAGGTTAGTGTAGTCTAAGGCGCCACACGATGATAGACAAGAGGGAGGAACAGAACGTGGGAAGGGTGTTGACAGAAAATACGAGGTCTGGGAGATCTGCTTAACTCCAGTGCAGGTCCAAAACTCGCCTTCGGATATGCTAGCGTACCAGTTGATTTGATTCTGCAATCAACAAGAAACAAAGACAAAGAAACCACGATTAATCCTATAAATGATAGCCGATCGGCTAAATGCCGATGACATATCATTTATCTTTGGGCAGATGTCGCGTATGCATCGATCGGCAGTCATAAATAATTAAGGAAGAACTAAATCTACTCGATCGGCTGTAGACATTAACAATATATAACCCTTATGTCGATATATACTTAAATCAAGTGATTGGGATAGATCGGTCACCATGCCGAGACAGTATAAATCACTTAGATCGAAATATAAATTAACAATAGAACTATATACGTTCATAGCATAGCCGATTAGATAGATCTAGCATGTATCGGCTAATACTCCGATACTACTCTATACTAAGATATCAAAGCAAGTAAAATATACTAAACAAAAGCATAATATACTTAAATGCAACAAGATCTTAATATAAAGGGCAGATTTAACATGTCAATCAAGTACATAGGATAACTGTAGTTAAATCAGGTAAGATCGGCTGAAACCCCGACGCTACCCTAATCGGCAACCAGGAAGCAGGCTAGAGATTAAAATTCTAAGCAGGACTTAATAGATCAAACTCAACTGATGTAGCATTAAGTATGAAAAGAAGAACAACATCTAGACAATCAAGCCGCTGGATGTTTCATAGAGTGGTAGATATCTTATACTGTCGACGTTTGATGTCTCGGTATTTGGACAGTATGGAGATCGTCGGTGCTAGGATATACGCGAGACTGAGGTAAAAGAGATGGAGACGAGGATTTTTATACAGGTTCGGGCCCCTGAGTTGTCAGGTAATAACCCTACATCCTGTTGGCCGGAGCTTGCTTTTATTCACCATAATCACACCAGTACAATATGTGGGATAGCCTATCTAACTGTTGTCGACATGGCGGTCTGAAGGTCTGACTCGTAGTCGACAACAGGGTAGCCTTCCTCCTCGAGCTCGCGCCCGACGGAATCAGAGACAGTGCTAGATCCCTACGGCCGGCCTATGAAGGTACCGGATAGGGTCGATCCAGGCGTATCTCTGATGTCGATATCCGGCGGCTTGTCTTGATGTATGTTGGCTTGTATGTTGTCCCGTGTATTGTGTTGATTGTCTCGTCATGGTGGGTGTTGATCGTGTTGATCGTCTCATCATGGTTGTCCCCCTGTCCTCCTAGGGGGGCTTGTATTTATACCCATAGGTGTCCCCTTGTCCAAGTAGAACTAGGGAAACCAATATGATACAATCCGAGTAGTCCTTGTCGTTTCCATGTAGAACTCTGGTTGTCTTTCCTTATCCGGAACTCCTCCTATATCTGAAAGTTGCTTCCGTATAGGACATGGTATGTGGTGGATCCTGCCGAGATTTAGTCAACTACTATTAGATATGTGGTATCCATAACCCTGACATATACAATCCAAGCTAACGTCGTTATTTAACCTAATCGGCCACCTTCTACTAATAGATGTTAGCCGATTGTAGGTTAAATGACGATATTACCGAAGATTATGTAAGATATATGATAACTTGACGAATTACATAGACAAGATTAGAGTGTCATAAAAATGGAAGCACTAATCCCGAGAATGCAAGCCGCCATAACAAGTTTTACCTCTTGTTGAAGATCGCAACCGATGCAGCTCAACCTAAAGCAAGAACTTGTCGAAATAAAACGAAAGTAAAAAGGTGGCGATGTGCCAAGATTGCATTGAACGTCTGTTATTAATTACATAGGGCTCGGGGTCTATTTATACCCGAGAATTACAAAACATGTCCATATCGGACACGACTCTTATCTCTAACAAACTCTAAGATACCATAAGTCTTTACGACAGACTTTTGCCCAAACATATCTCTAAGAAAATTACATAAAATATCCTAATTAATAGATACAATATACTTCTTAGTACTCTATCCATGCGCGGCAATCATCATGAAGCACATTAACCCAACTCAATGACGTACACCGAGTCGTATTCTCAGAATCGGCTGTATCGGCTAGCCTTGTCTAACTCGAACTCTGCCGATCCTGACCGTAGCCGATTCAGATTGCAGCCGATTCTTGCTCTGTTTCCGCAACGATCTTCGTCTTCGATTCCGCTTCAATCTAGTCTTTATCTCCGACACTGATATTACCAAATTTGGTCGTTAACAAAGAGAGACGAACCAGTGAGCAATGGTTGCGATTTGACGAGGCAGGTTCGCAGCTGCCAATACTTGGGAACTAGATCAAGAGATGTGAGAGGAAGATGAGTAGAGAGGATGAGGTACAAGATAAGGGGCAATTTGGTAAAAAGGGATAATGTCAGTGCATCATCTCCGGTATCAACAGATTTATAATGGCATCATTTGATATAGTGAATTGTAACAAGATTTTCATTTATGATTGTATAGATCCAATTAACCCTTTATAAAGTATATGTTGTTGTAGCTTTATTTTAAGTCAAATATTTTCATCTTTAACTATTGATTTTTAAAAATCCGTGTTGTCGAACAATATATGAATAATATATTATAAAACTATTTCTCATTGTAGATCTATTAAAACGTAAATCATATAAATATGAATTTAATGTTTGACTCGCGACAAAAACTAAAACAACCAGTAATTTGAGACTGAGGAAATCAAGTCCTCGTGTTCATGTATAGTTTTGCATGTATTACCAATCAGCACAGTCACGGCAGTGCTTTCAAACAAAATGAACTGAAAAAACATTCATAAGACCATAACAAGATAAGCAGAGTTGTGGTTTTTGGTTCCACATGATACAACAAAAGAAGAGAAAAAGGGGAAATCAGCGATTGTTATGTGATCGAAGTACAATCACACAACCGAACCTGCATCCCCGCTTATCTGATCGAAAACTTCACCGAAACTGAAAGTGGTAGATAGCATGCATGCATTTGTATATTCTGACTCTGTTGTGCAGATCAATGCGTCTCTCTTTATGAAAACTAATTAAAATCAGTTATCATCAATATACTATAATAGAGAGCTTTTACAGATCTCACTATAATAATGTTGTGTCAGATTACAGATTTGGATTGACCCAAATTGAGTTCATCCTATCCGCGACACCGTGATAGCTAGGATAATACTTGCGTGCCTCAAAATCATAGAAAGCGCTCCGGTTGGCGTCTCCGGCGTCGTTGCATCCTCCAAACTTTGGCAAATATATCCTGTTACGGGCAACGTCCCGCGGCGCCGGCATCATGATCGCGTTCCAGTTATCAACGAACAAGACGGCACCATCCAACCTCTCCAATTTGGTCCATGCCATCTCACACCTGTTGAGCCTGAACACGCTGATCGCTCCATCGCTGTGCGGCCTGAAAACGGCGATCAGGTCGCCCATGAACTCCAGCAGATGGCAGTACATGTCACCTGGCATCGGATCATCACCAAAATTATTGCCATCCACAAGTACAGGCGCCTCCGGCTTGTCAAGAGCTCTCCATGTCGTGTTGTTGGGGTTGAAGACGGCGAGGCCACCACGGGTCCCCAAGCAGTAGAACTCGCCGTCGTAGAACACCGGGTTGCAGTACGCCGTCCGGAAC
The DNA here is from genome assembly GCA_000338895.3 of Oryza meridionalis. NCBI lineage: Eukaryota > Viridiplantae > Streptophyta > Magnoliopsida > Poales > Poaceae > Oryza > Oryza meridionalis. The sequence goes on from CM002530.2 coordinate 30,149,825, forward strand.
GGGGTGTGATCGTCGATTCGCTGCATCGTCCACTGCTCGTCTCCCGCGCGCCACAGCGTGACGTAGACGCTGCGGTTTCGCCCCGTCGGATTCCGGTCTTTTTCGACGGAGAACGCGATGCAGTCAGGAGACGTCGGCGCCGCAGACAAGCATATGCCGTCGAACTGGTTGCCGGCGGGGAACGTCGCCTCCGGGAACTCGAACATGTCGCCGGTGAACGGGTTCGTCGCGTACATGTACTTGTCGCCTCTCGTCGCAAGCACCCATCCGTGGTGTCTCGAGGAGAAGAGCAGCATCTGGAAGTGATCCTGGGACTGAACCAGGCCACGGTTGTTGTTCATGGTGTACTCCTGCTCGACGATTGGGTCGAACAGCTTGTAGACGCCGGTAGATGTGGAGCAGATGCTCATGAGCATCGGGTACGTCGGGTATCTCTGCGCGTAATGGATGGGCTTCACGATGGAGCTCCACCCCTTGCAGACTTGTCGCAAATGGAAGTAGTCGATGGGTGATATCTTTGACACGATTTCCTCTACCATGTCAGTAGGAAGACCACACCAGCATGGTGGTGATGCTTGTTCGGAGGCGATGTCGACGACAGAGATATCATCGCCATTTTCCTGATCGATTTTGCTGCTTGAATGTGCAATGGCGCCTGAATAATGTTGAGTTGTGTCGTCGACGATGGAGCTAATTGGTGCAGGAAGGAGCCAGTAGATTGAATCGGTGGAGGTGAGATCGGGCAGCAGGGTGAAGCTGGTAGTCCGATCATCCAGGCGGATAGTGTAGAGGCGAACACCATGGCGGCATCTCTGGTGGAGGAGGTAGACGCAGTCGGGGCGTATCCCAGCCTTGGTGGCGTCGGACATGACGACGCAGTTGTCAGCGACAAAGATGGCCCTGTCGCCGATGGTGTCCACCTTGCGCCACACGTAGTCGCCGTCGTCGGTGGCGTGGACGAGGCGATGCAGGTCCATGTCGAGGAGCTCCGAGTCGCGGGCGCCGTAGCCGTAGTGGCGCAGTAGGAACACCTCGCCTTGTGATTCTACCAACATTGCGTTGGCCATGGAGTGGATGCAGCTGGGCTCTGGAATGCCTCTCCGCTCGATGTGGGGAGGGTAGGAGGAGACGTCGAGCATGGCGATGGAGCTCATATCGGTGGGCACGTACATTTTACCTTGGCAACTGACGATGTCGCCCATGAGTAGGAGTTCGTCGTCGTCGTCGTCATCGGTGTCGAGCTGCCACCAGTCGTCCTCGCCGGGCCGGGTGTAGGCGAGATAGGTGTCCATGAAGGTGGAGAAGACAATGGTGCAGTCGGGCGAGAGCGGGGACGAGGAGATGGCACACCTGCGAAGAGGCTCCAATGGTGTGTCCAGTGGGGGCAGAGAAATAATGTTCATGTCGTCAAGAGGAGAGACGAGGAAGCAGTGGTTGGAGGAGGCGGCGTCCAACATCAAGAGCCATTGGCCTTGCAAGCAAGCCAAGCATTGTTTACCCTTGAGCTCCAGCATTTGGTGCCGCCGTGCCGATGGGTTGTTGGTGTTGCTGTTGTGTTGAGAAAAAGGGTCCATGAGCGTGGGTGGCTCGTTGTCATTGCCCTCGGCAAACTTGAAGACGAGGAGGAGTGGTTTTGACGACGATTCCATCTCAAGTCCAACAGCAGGCAGCATGACAATCGATTATTTGCCGTCTTAATTTGCTTGCTGTATCAATCGATCTGCAGTCATCGATCGTTGGTAAGTCAAAACTGAATAATAATATAATCTATACGTATAAAATACATATCTCTATCTCTATCTCTATTTTTACTATTATAAAAATTAAAAATGTTTTTGACAGTATCTTGATACGTCATTTGTGTATGAGTCGTTTTTTCAATTCGTTTGCTTTAGGAAATACATATTCGTATTTGAGTCGGATTTAAGCTCGTTTGCTTTTGGTAATACAGAAGAAATCATATAAGAAATTTGTTTAAAAAATCTCACATGCTAACTTGAGACGATCGAAGTCCTAACTACAGCTCATGATTTACTTAAAAATATATATATCTAAGCAAACTGCTACAATGAATTTCATCTTAAGCAAACCATATAACAATAATAAAATTAAAATAAACTTTACCCGTTACAACACACGAGTATTTTTTCTATTTATATATAAATAACGAAGAATGGATTAACCGATACATACTTTACATATAACAGCGCAAGCGATGCGTGGCGATCGAGTCGTCAAATCGAAGCTCCTCCCCTCGGCCTGATCGATTCGATTCGAGTCGGCTGCCGCGGTGACGGTATATATACAAGTAGAGGTAGATCGTCTTAGTCCGAGTCGGAGCGATTTGGGAAAGGCAAGTGCTAATTTGGCCCAAAAATAGTTCCAGCCCAGCACATTACATTATTCCTGGCAGGAAAAAAGTCCATTTGTGGTCCCTAATCTTGTAGACTTGTACTGAGTTTCAAAAACAGAAATAGCAGATATAAGGCATCTCTAATTTTACAAAACGGGTCACGTTAGGTCCAACTCAATAACTAAAATGATGGCAACAATATATTAAATAAGATACCATCTAGAATGAAAAGTGATGTGACAAATAAATAATAAATGAGAAAAGAGAAAGAAACCAGGTCTTGCATGAGACATGATTTCTATACATCAAAGTTATCATGTGAGATAAGTAGGGGGTGAGTCAGCATGGCCCCACATGTCATTCATAGAAGAAAAAAACAGAGCCGCCTGGAGCACCCGGCAGGCGACCAGGTACGAAGAGCCCACCGCCGGCGACCAAACTCCACGGAGCCAGCCACGTCGTGCCCTTCCTCGCTGTGGCAGCGACCAAGCGCCCTCTCACCGACGGACGGCCTCGTCTCCTCGTCTCGAGTTGAGGCAGCGAGTTGAGGCAGAAGGAGGAGCACGTCGTCATCGGCGTCGATCCAACTCCAAGACACCGTGCGAACAGGAGGGAGGGTTTGATCGATGGCGGCAGGCCGGCAGCGGAAGCAGGACACGCGCGCGCGCCGCACCTAGCTTCCACCAGCTTCCATCCGCTAGCTAGCTACTTATCAGAATCACTACCCAATGGCCGTAGGGGCAACTGGCAAAGGAGGAGAAGATCAGGTGCTGCTTCTTTTCTTTCTTCTTCTTCTTCTTCATCGACAATCTTTTTCAGATGAACGCCATCTTTTTGTCCAGGAACATGTTGTTGATTCAACAACAGCTCGATCAGTCTGAAATTAAGATCGCGTGCAGGAACATGAATCGAGGAGCAGGGCGTGCAGCGGCGGTGGAGACTAGAGCCGTGGGCGTGGCAATGGCAGCATTGAGCCAATGACGGAGATGAGGACGAGAGCCTCGACCGACCAGACCATACCATACCAAACCAGACAGACGAACGCAAGATAAATAAAGATCCGGAAAAGAAAAATACGGGGGAAAAAAAAAGGAAGATACTCCACCACATTAGCAGTGCGAATGCAATCAAATTCATCTCAACTGTATATTCCAAACTAAAGCACTTCTACATACTAAAACCAGATGCAGATAAGTGCCATGACATCAGCAATATATTTGGTCTCTGCACAGGACCACAAAAGTTGCCTTTCTTAAGTTCAGGCATCAAAACATCTAATCAATACGAAGACATGCTTTCTTAAACGAAGCCTGATGAGTACTACCAGTGTTCCTTACTACTACTAGTATATGGAGTACTATAAGATGACACTTCAGTTCCGCTGCTTGATCTCCTTCAGGCTGGACAAGCCCTGCAAAAACATCGAGAGATCCAAAGGCTCAGTACCGTAAACACACAGACAGTACGTACATACATATGAAAATAAATTAACTTACTTATCATATTGCCCTAATTGTGCTTCTTCTTGAGCTTGGTATTGGTCCGCTCGTGTTTGTCCTTTCGCCTTCTTCGCCTTCTTCGCGCCCTTGGCGATTTCCGTCTTCGTCTTTTGGCACTCGTGGTCTCGGTTGAGAGCGATTTTACCACCGCAATCCTTGAACGTGCCAAGTGGGTATCCGCCATCCTCACGCTTCTTGGAAGCCATGACACGAACACTGGATGTTCAAAACATTCAACATATATAATCAAACCTAATGTTATTTGAAACAAACAAACATTCCTTAGGAATAGAACCCGACACTACAATAAAAACGTTCAACACCTACGATCTTGTACGAGAATTAAATCCAAGGCAATTTTGAGATTTTACTGACAGCAAAATACATGCGGCCGCATCTTAAGTCAAAACCGAAACCAGCGAAGGAGGGGAGGGATGTTTCACAAGAAAATTGATCAAATACATTAACGTCAAATAAAGACACACTAACAGGGATTTTCTTTTCACGAAAAAAAGAACTTAACATGAAAAAAAAAGGGATGGAGATCACCATGGTTCCTCCAAACTTGTTTGGAGCAACATCAAAAGAAAACGTGGAAAATTTAGACGATGGATGAGGAGATATGAGAAATAGGAAGCAGCAGAGTTCGATCCCAACTCCCGAGAAGAGGGACGAAAACAGAGGTTGAAACGTGAGTGAAGGGACGAAACAGAGATCACCATTGCTGTGGTTGCTCGTCCCCTTCCTCCTAAAAAAACACCATGGAAAAAGAAAAAAACAAAGCGAAGCTTAGAAACAGTTTAGAACGGAAAGAGGGGACAGAAATCACCATGGTTCTCGATGCTCTTGCCTCCATAGTCCTCTAATAAAGAACAAGACCCAAAATCAAATCAAAGCGTAAGCAGCATGTGTACGAGATCAAGAAGACAGACGCACTCACTCTACTACTCGATCGAGAAGAAGAGAAAGATGATGAAGAAGAAAAACAAGAAGGAGCATACACATTAGTTTCAGAAAATGTTAAACGAATAAGAGGAAGAGGAAGGAAGTGGGGGTGCTCGTCGCCCCTCCGTTCAACAGCAACTCAAAAGAAAAGAAAAGAAAAGAAAAGAACAGAGAAGAGAAGAGGAGAGGACTAGGAGGGAGGAAGGGACAGAGATCATCATAGCTATCGTTGTTCGTCGCCCTCCTCCTTCTCACCAAAAGCAACATATATTCACCATGGAAAAAGAAGTAATCAAGTAAAGAGAAGAAGAACAAGTAGAATTCAGCAGCAAACTCAACAACAGAAATGAGAAGGGGGAACCGGGAGCGAGGGAAGGGACAGATATCACCATGGCTATTGGTGTTCGTCGCCCTCCTCACCAAAAGACACTCGCCAAGACGAAGAAGAAGAGATTACACAAGCTTTACCCGCTCGAGAAGAAAGAGAATAGAGAGATGGAACAGCTTAGAACGGGAAGAGGGGGCAGAGATCACCATGGTTCTCGATGCTCATGCCCCTCTACTCCTCCCAATAAACAACAAAATCCAAAATCAGAGCGGCATGTATACGAGATGAAGAACAGACTCACTCACACTGTCGATCAAGAACAAGAAGAACACGAACACAACAGCAAGAAGAAGAACAACAAGAACAAGAAGAAGAACAACAACAAGAAGAAGAAGAAGAAGAAGAAGAAGAAGAAGAAGAAGAAGAAGAAGAAGAACAACAACAAGAAGAAGAAGAAGGGGAGGAGGAGGAGGAGCGAGTAAGGCAGAGAGATCACCACGAGTATCGGTGTTTGTCGCCTTCCTCCTCAGTCCTCACCAGTAAATTTGAAGAAGAGAAGAAGAAATCAACCGAAACCCGAAAGAAAAAAAAATGAAATGAGTTAGGAATGGACACACCATTAGTATCGGTGTTCGTCGCTTTTCTCCTCAATAGAACAGCAAGAAGAGGGAGAAGAAGATCGAAGAGGAGGAGGAGGAGATCAACAACAACTCAAATAGAAAAAGAAAAAAAAAGGTAGGAGGGAGGAAGGGACGGAGACCACCATGGCATTTGGTGTTCGTCGCCTTCCTCATCCTAACCAGATGAAGAAGAAGAGGAAGCTTTACCAGTGGGAGTCCTGGGAGAGGAGAAGCAGAGGAGGAGGAGGGAGGGATGGAGTTGGCGAGCACGGAGACGGAGGGAGAGGTGGTGGAAGTTGTGTGCTGCAACAGTGTACATATATAGCCAGGATCGACGAGGCTTGTGCTCTCAGCAAGCAGATCCAAACCGTCCGTGACTGCTCATCCAAGTATCCGACGGCGCAGGAACCAACTGCCCTGTGCCGTCTGATGGTGTCCACGTGTGCGGCCGCGATGTGCCTTGAGCAGAGGAGGAGGAGGAGGAGCCGCTGCCGCCGCCGCCTCCGTCGTCGGCGGTGCTCGATGCCGCCCATCTGTCCGCGAGCGCAGCGGAGGAAGACGGCCGGCGTAGGGGTTGAGGAAGCCAGCGGCGCCGCTGCCTCCGGTGGTTCCAAAGCCTCCACTCCTCAGCCATCTGCTCCGGCCGCCTGCCGCAGCTCGATCGCAGCCGGCAGCCACCCTCACACACACAGCACAACCTCCCCTCCCGCTCCGCCGCTGGTCGTCGCCGGCTTGCCGCCAAAGCTTCCACCCTCTGTCTCTCTCTCGGTCTCGGGTTGCACTCTCCACTCTCCCCCTCCCCGCAGACACAATCCCTTCTTTGTTGGATGGCCATATGGTCACACGGACCGATCCTATATTCTCCGGCCTGTTCGACAAAAATGGCCCATCAATGACCTAACCCACGCGAACGACGAGCCCTCCCTCTTAATGGAAGACGCATCAAGCGCAGCAAACCAAACATATAATAAAGGAAATATTAACATAAAGGCATTCGTTCTTTTTCATTTTTTTTAAATTTTGACTAAATTTATAATAAAAATATATTAGTATTTTCAACACAAAACAAACATATATTATTAAAATATATTCAATGTTGAATTTAATGAAACTAATTTGATATTTTAAATGCTGTTAAACTTTTCTATAAACTTGGTCCCATTGCAAATCGTAAAGACAAAGTGGTGAAAACAAAAGTAAGCTAACATAGAAAAGTTAATATAATCATTGACACAGTATACAAGGCCCTAATTTACTGTCTTTCAAATTGGAATGTTTCTAAGAGTCTAACCTGTATTCAGGTTTTAACCACTTCTCACCCTCATCCAAAAGCCAGGTGACTTCTCACAGGTGGTCATTATCTCACCTAGTGAAGCATCAACCATAGTCTTTCCAGTGTCCCGGGATGATATCCTGCACAGCACAAAATGTAGTTACCATCAGATATTCCATGTGCTGGAAAATGTTATCAGGTGGAATAAAAGAAGAAATTGATCAGGCCTTCATAAACAGATTGAAGATATTGAAAATAGAAAGCACAACCAACAGTGTCTAGACTAATTTAAAGATAAGATGCCATTTTGAATCATGTCCTTTCTCGCATATCAGGTCCTGATGTTCAAGTATATATTTTAGAAGGATTCGAAGAAACTGGCGTCTTTGCTTGAAGCTGCTTTTTGCCCATATTTTTTGTGCTTTCCTGGCTTGCGCGACATGCTCCGTAACCTGATTAGTCAAATAATTAAAGAAAACCAAAACAAGGTAGGATCTCACACTAATGAAGTCTGTAGTAACAAAAAATACAAGATTTATTTGTTCATTGATCACTACTTCAGAAAATCAAAATCAATTATGAATGACGAACCAGATCTCAGTTAATAATCCAAAAGATAATGACCCAGACAACTAAACCTACACTACATGTTGTAATTAAAGGACCTAACAAAAGCAAGCCAGCAATATACCTCATCAGGCGTCAATGCAGGGAAGTATCCCAAGTATTTCATAGTAGCTGGCTCATAGCATTGGACCTTGTCAGTCTGAGCTCTTTTCCCTTTCCTTGGTGGTATCTGCAACGGAGCATAAACTGAATGTGTTGTAAGCCTGTAATATCAAAGCAACCATGTGGCTCTGCTAGCTCTCAGAAGTCATAACATGCCACTGTGAGCCTTATTCAGCTGGAGTTAATCAATGCAACTTAGAAAAAAAAAGTGCCTAGTGCTTATCTGAAACCTCTATCAGCACAAATCAGAGTTGACTCATAGCATCAATTCGAAGAATTCAAATAGCACTCTGTTCAAGCATGCAGTTCATTTACATGTTATCATCTTACTGCATCTGGCCATTTTGAGCATAGGAATTTACCAAATTTAAGTTGGAGTATGTAACAACGGTTAACACTTGATGACCGCACGCACTGTTGCCTGTTGCTTCCTCAAAATGTAATAACCACAGCCCTGGAATTTGCTAGAACACAATCTCAATTTTCACGGAAATAGCAACATTGTGGTACAGCATTGGAACAAGTCGCTAGACTTAAAAATCTAAAACTAGAAATTCCAGGCAGACAGTCTTTAAACATTTGTCCACTAACAGTAAGATAGCCATAGTACACCAGACAGTACCAACTAGTATTCTTCCTCAGACCTATGGGCACATGAACTGAACCCAAATAATGAAACGCAATATTTGAAAACTAGATGCAATGTGCGATCCGATTAGAGTAAATCCCACATAAACCCCATGAGCCATGAGCTATGAGCAGAGCAATCTCAGAGAAAAAGATAATAAACAGTAAAAGCTAAGTACCATCGGAAGCGTCGACATCGATGGAGGGGATGGTGGGCGGGATGAGGAAGAGGAGGATGCGGCAGAGCGCGTAGGCGGCGGCGAGCACCAGGAGCGGCCACCACAACGCCATGGCCAGAGACTGCAGCGCCAACCCTAGGTCGCAGCACAACCAAGACCATACTTGGAGTCATTCGCAAGTTTGACAACTTCTTCATCGGAACTGAACTTCATGATTGGCAGAATTGGTCCAAATGCCTATAAACAAGCAAAGAGCATTGATAACACTAATAGCATTAGTTCAAAAAGACGTCAGGCATTCTTTCAGGCTTACCTCTTCTTGCATAATTTTCATTGTGTGATTAACATTCACCAGGACAGTTGGAGAAAAGAATCGATCTACTGCATCTTCACCCAGATGGCCAAAGCTCCCTCTGCCAGTAATCTCAGCACCTTTCTTCTTGATATGTTATTACTACTACTGCTGCTGATTAGTTCTGATCAGATTAAAACTACAAAACTGCCGACAGAAGATATAAAAAGGGTCACTGTGTATGCACAGCACAACACCACCATCGGCATCGATGCAAAGCTTCGAGTATACTTGTATCACGGGCAGGGGCAGGCAGGTTCCTCTCTATCCACCGTCGGATCCATGCTAAGCCTCATCCACCGGCCCAGGTGCTCCCCTCGCTGGGGGCTTGGCCGTCCGATGGCATCCAACGGCGCAGATGTCGTCGTCTGCTGCCGTCCAAACGCAGCAGCCACAGCCACACCCACACCCACACCCACACCCACACCCACTAAGGCTCGGTTGGTCTATTCCTTCTCTCCAATCTGGTTGCAAAACGCAGCAACTTCTTTAAGGCATTTCCTTTAATTTTATTCTTACAAACGAGTTCACTTACATACCATACCAACAAGGAACGACAACACCTCCAAGACTATCAGAATGGAAAAGAAATAACGAAACTCTGGCTCGCCAGAAAACAAAATGGATGAATGGCCAGACCTCGTTCATTATAAGAATTAGTTTACAATAGCTTTTTCTTTGTGATACTTCCCCAGCCATCTTGCTGCAACATTCTTGCCAAAATTTTTACTTAACATTTACTGTTACACGGATCGTACAGAAAAAAAGGGTGATCAATCAAGTTATTTTTGATGTTGCAAAGAATAGTCTAGCTGCATAACTCCCTTGGGTATTCAGTTGGTGCCCATGTCTCTCAACAATCTCAACACTTGAACCTGAACTGCTAGCTTGTTTCTGTCTGAGTCTCACTCTGGAAAGCTATATCAAATATTTCATTGTATGTATCAACAAAATGAACTTCAAGACCCTCCTTCACATTGGGAGCAAGCTCATCGAAATCCCTTTTATTCGCTGCTGGGAATACGATTGTCTTTACTGCACTTCTCCTGGCAGCAATGGTCTTCTCTTTGACCTGTTTCAGGAGGGTATAAAGTGCATGAGGATGACCATCCAGTGTTTATATGCATAGAAATGGAATAGCACGGGAAGATCAATGATCATATCAATAACATCTCATAATGAACAGAACTTTTTTCTGGAGACTAGCACAAAAATGATCATTTTGGGATCAAAGAATGAAGGTATAAAGTTGATCGTAAATGGTATTATGGTTTGTTCAAACACCGTCTGTAAATGTTGACCAGAGAAATCAAAGATGAAACTCCTTAATGTATGAATATAAAAAACAAAATTCTGGCTGTAATAATAAGAAATATTATATATTCCCTAGTTTCAAAATTCAGACATAGAAGGCATAGAGAAAAAATAATCCAGACAAAGAAACATGTGTTGCATTTGCGTAAAGTAGGGAACACAAAGGAAACATACCCCGCCAATTGGAAGGATTCGGCCAGTTAATGTTACTTCACCCGTCATTGCAAGGTCCTTCTTAACAGGTTTTCCCATAGCTAAGGACAACATTGATGTGATCATGGTGCATCCAGCACTGGGGCCATCCTTAGGGGTGGACCCTGCTGGAACATGCAAGTGTACCTTTGAGTTTGCAAAGAACAGATTTTCTGGCTCTTTATCTAGCAATATAGCTCTACCAACAGTATGCGCAATCTGAGCACTTTCTTTCATGACATCTCCAAGCTGGCCGGTCAGCACAAGTGCACCTTTCCCATCTCCTTCCTCCACTTTCGTTGTTTCAATGTATAAAGTAGAACCACCCATAGCAGTCCAAGCTAAACCCATGACAACTCCAACAGGAGTCTGCTCATATATTCGCTCAGCTTGGAAAACAGGTTTCCCAACATAATCTCCAAGGTTTGACGAATCAATTACTACCTTCTCAACTGCCTTATCAGCTGACTCTTCCTTGGCTCCCTCCATATCCTTGTTGCCCTACATAACACAACAGTAAGCAATTTTCTTTCAAGGTGAGCTATAACCTTGTAATGAATTAATGACAAACTATACTGAGACATAGATTATATTTGTATGTTTATTAAGCTATCAAGGTCGAATTTATATGTTTGACAAATTACTTAACGCTTGCATCCATGGTTTTCAGAGCCAACACAGTAGCCAGGGAATGAAAAACAACGATAATATCCAGTATTCTAGACACTGGAACTTTATCAACCATAAATATAGACAAGACAATCACAAAACATGTACCTCCCAGGTAAGCTACTATAGGTCAAATGTCAGTCATACAATAGATTTACGCATGCAAATGTTATCTTATCAAACAGTTAAGCAAGCGAAGTTCTCTACAAGCAAAACCAATCATGCATGCAAGCATATCCAACTAAATTGGTCAACCAGCCTAAACCGGTGACAACTTTAACAGCCTAATCAGCAGGTCAACAGCCAGCAGCACAGAAATACCACTTGTAGGATTTTGCATATTTGAAGTGAGCATTATGTTCAGGTTCAACATCTAAAAGAAACACATAAGCAGAAAGGAAACCATGACAGCAACATATTAACACTACCTCTGGTGTGCGCAACTTGTCTGTCGATAGGGCTGAATCAGTTAAAACAGCTTCTTTGGGTGTTTCAGCTGGATGCACATCATGATCGACTGTTCTCTTCAGTAAATCTAATTCGCTAGCTTCCTTTGAGGCAGTATCAGCGTTGGTCATTGCAGCATTCTCTGTAGCAGGATCCTCCATAGTCTCATCTTTCAACTTGTTTGCACTATCGCCACCATTAGGTTCTTCACTCGCTGTTACAATGGCAGCTTCTTGAGTTGGCTCATTTGATACCCCTTGGCGAACAAGTTGCAGAGCTATCTGCAAAAAGAGTAACAGAGTAGGTAATGCAAAGCTTGTAAAAGGACAAAGTTTTGCATATTACTGAAGAGTGGAGGATATAAATGGATGCACAATAGCCTTTCGTACAAATGACTTGAAGATTGCTTAAACACTATCAACAGTCAGCTAACATATAAATGACATATCAATGCACCGTAATATATATAGATAATTTGCTTGCTGCTGCAATGTGCTAGGAATTTAGGTAGGCAGACCTAATTTTCTGCAAGGCTAAGCAACTAGCGAAAACAATGTATGATTTGAAAATGTATAAATTAATTAAATAATGCTAATATAAACTAATGCTAAGTGTGCAAGAGTACAAGCAAAAATAACAAGAACCAACATTTTGTAACTTAGAACGAAGAAAATGTTGCTTTCCTTTTGTGAGTAGAAATTGATTCCTCCTGGCTCCTTGTTCCAAACTAGAATAACTGTCGTTTTTTTAAGAAAAAAAAAACTAGAATAGTTGAAAGATCATCAGGCAGAAGTTCTGTTACACACCTTGCGGTAAATTTTCTCAATTTGCTTTTGAAGATTCCGCACTCCTGCTTCTCGGCAGTAACTTTCAACAAGGGCAAGAAGAGCAGCATCTGTAACCTCAGCCTGTACATGTTTGTAGTCAGGCAGTTAAAGTTGAAACAAGCACTAAATTTTGGTCCTAGAAGCAAGCCCTGTTAGCATATTCCACATCTCAACAAAGTTGTATTGCTGTAAAAGTGGTGTGTCGTTTATACAAACTTGAAATTACAACGATTATTCTTCACTTTTCAGTACTTTTAGTCCACTCGGGACTCTAATAGCAATTCCAAGTTTATTTGTCGAAAAAGAAGCTAAGAACTTTACAATCCTTTATCATGTATGCAATATTAAACAGTAAAGGGTATCATTTCCGAGGTAAACTTAAATAGAATTCTGATATGAATTGCATATGCAATCCTCATCGAATTACTCAGAAGGCTTAATGAAATATAAAATAAAGTATAATAATCTATATATCTCGTGCAGTGACCCTACCTAAATGTAAAGTGGCACATGGTGAGAGGATGAGATTTCTGAATTAGTACATGACTATTCAAATACAATTCTGGAGTCAAAACCAGTGGTAAGGTGCAGTTTCACATCTAGGTGTGTTTACCATAAAGCTTATAGGTTAAGGCACTCTTTGGCATTGTGTTGCGTTAAGAAAATACCCCCTCTGGTTTTAAATGTAGATTGTTTTAGCCTTCCCAGCTTTTTCCTAAATGTACATCATTCTGGAACTTTTAGGCACTTCTTTTTTTTTCCATATTTGCCCTTGCCAAAAGAACGCTACCCCTATCACAAATAAACGACATCTTTTTCAATGTATTGTAAATGGAGGGAAAAATTCTTTTGAGATGTTTTTTTATTAATGTGCACAAGCCTAAAGCAATAGATATGATAAACAACTTCCATAATAGCTTGCCATAGAGAGGTTCAATGTAGCACTAATGAGTCCATGACCACTAGGAGAGAATAAATCAAAATCCATTCATCATGGTGAAAATCAGGGAATTAATTAATTACCAAAATTTGCTGCCTTTTTTCATAACATTGGAAACAATTGTTCTGTTAAATAATAATATTTAAACTAGTCACTGTTGACTCCTAAATAAAACGAATAATTCATCACCCAATCCCACCCCAATTGAGTTTCCAATAACCACTAGGTTTCATTCATGTCACATACTCATGTCAGGAATTTTATTAGGTACAATACTGAACTTTTTGAGACAAAAAAAACTAGAAGATGGAAGTAGAAGGAATAACAAAACTACTTAAAAATCCATATGTACCTGTTCAGGTTTAATGCCACAAGCCTCTCTTGTGTTCTTCTCTAGATAATCCCGAGCAATATGCATCTTCTCATCAGTTATATAACCAGCTATTGCAATGATCTCCATCCTGTCCAGTAATGGATTTGGTATCATCTCAATAACATTTGCTGTGCAAACAAAAAGGACCTGTTTTTCAATAAGAAAAGGTGTCAGAGGATGCCTTGCATACTCATGTTAAATACCCTATTGTTGGAACAATAATAACTGAAATAGAAAATAGCATGACAGAAGTTGATAAACACATGAAGTGAAAGATACTTCCAAAGACAGCAGTCATTGTTAGATGTTCTACATAACTGTGTGTTTATCTTCTAGAGTAAGGTGTTTTCTGCATATTATTTTGTATAAATTGCCTTGTATGCATGTTGGCCCATTGCTATACTAAAATTTGTTGCAGACTTGAATATAAGTGGTGTTGCATGTGTGGCCAAATATTCATGTCGCATTGCCATGTAAGCAAAATCGCTATAAAACCTACTTTACAGTAGTAAGTAGATTTGATTTGCAAAGTTTCTGGGTGCATTTTGGCTTTGAAGTTGAGGGATAATCTAGACTTATCAATTACAGAAGTGATGATATAGCACATTAATCAGCATATGTGCATACCTAATTATAACAGCTAAATGTATGAATTTTACAAGAGATGCAAAGTTAGAAGATGGTGATTATACTTAAAATAGTAATCAAATGTTTTTTCACTAATTTTAAATAAACATTCAGTGACCACATTAAACTATGAAGTCAACCAGATGTACACAGGTAAAAGGAAACCCTTGAGAACAACCGCCTAACCTTGGATAGATCAATAGGAACGTCAAGGTAGTGATCAAGAAAATTAACATTCTGCTCAGGGTCCAAAAGTTCCAACAATGCACTGGCTGGATCACCAGAATGCCCTCTCCCAAGCTGCCAGGAAGTAAAATAAGCAATTATAATTTGGACAGCATGAACATGAATGAATTAATAAAAACAAAGTCATATTTGGTTGAAAAAAACATCTGTTCTTTGAAATGTGGTTGGTGTCCAAATACATCACAAGACATTATGCAGGAAATAAAGGTTACATTTAGCAACTCAAAACTCACTATTCATAAGTACCTTGTCGATTTCATCAATCAATACTAGAGGATTTGCTGTTCCAACTGATTTAAGACATTGCACCATCTTCCCTGGCATTGCACCAACATACGTACGCCGATGCCCCTAAGATTTTTGAGACGTTATTCACATAATCGCTTCATGCAATTTTAGAAGATAATGACATGCCTTGAAGATCTGTATTGTACCTTGATTTCTGCCACATCAGCTAAACCTCCAACAGAAAACCTGTAAAACTTCCTGTTCAGCGCACGTGCAATTGATCGACCAATACTAGTTTTACCAACTCCTGGTGGCCCAGAAAGACATATGATCTTTCCTGTCATAAATGATCCAACAAAGTTATTAGTTCAAAAACAAGATATGACACTTAGGCATCAAGTGAGCATTAATTCAAGTGGTCAACTGCTACAATCTAGCAAGAGCCTTGTGAATTGTCATACAGCATTATCAATTAATGAGAGGAAAAGAACTACTAGATGTCAATTTTCATTAATATGATGCAACAGAGAATGCAATTAGAACACATCAATGTCTACAAGCTCTACACCAGCAGATAAATGGGATAATCAAGCACAAAAAATAAAGGTAATAATTAAGAGTAATCAAACCTTGTGAAGTTCCCCTTAGCTTGCCAACTGCTATAAATTCCAATATTCTCTCTTTGACATCACTCAGCCCATAATGATCTTCATCAAGGATTTGTTGAGCATGATGTACATCGAAATTTTCGTCACTGCAATACAAGGGTAAATACTGCATAAAGCACAGGCATCTCGCATTTGTTATTTTCACAAAGAAAGCAGATATATACAAACCTATAGTTTCCCCATGGCAATACTGTCAACCAGTCCAAATAATTCCTTGTTACATTAAACTCGCTAGAACTGGCTTCCAACAGCTGAAGCTTTGTGAGTTCTTCTTCAATGACTTGCAAAACATGAGCAGGACATTTCTCCTTCTTTGCTTCAATCCGCTCCCTAAATTTTGCTGCAACACATAAATGAAGGACAATTTTGAATCGTCCACTAGAAATGTCAAGTTCTCTGGGCAATAAAAAAAACAAAGCCAATAAGAACAGCTGAATCACAAACCAGACAATGCTGTTTTGTCATCAGTCTCCAAACCTAGCTCCTGAAAGCATCAGATATGCAGAGTAGTTATGAACCTATATAAAACCAGATCAACCTAGAAGGCAACAATGATTATATTTCCCATTTTGCATGGAATATACACAGTTCAAGTCTTCAAGAGCACACGGCTGAATATCAGATGTCAACGTTAGTAATTCTGCAGTTCTAGAATAGGCAAGGGATTATTGCCCATTCCGCTAATCTATGAAAAGCAATGGTGTCATCAGCAATCGGAGTGCCAAATTCTACAAAAGTAATTATTCAACAATAGAAATGTAACAAAAGTAACTTTATACAAGAAACACTATATGATGGAGTACCTTCTTGATTGCTTTAAGTTGCTCATTCAATAAATAACGCCGCTGATCCCCACTTATTTTTTCTTCAATTGCTTTTGCAATGGATTGCTGGAGAAGAGGTGTATTGGTCACCACAAATGCTCAACCAAGCAATGGTAACCAAGGCTGGAGATAGAAGAATGAATTACCTGCAACTTACTAATCTCCATCTCCTTCTTGACTAACTCAAGAGTTAACTTTAGACGCTTATATACCTGTTCCAAAAAGTGCAATAGTTGGACTGAAATAGACCAAGAAAATGGTATAAAGAATGTGGAATCTTCAAGAACTTCTAGAAGAGTGCTGGTAAGAGAAGCTGTGCTGATATGTTCCATAATGGATTTTCAAAACGTATTCATATACCCAATGTTCCATTGACTATTGGTGCATTTGGAAAGAGAATTTGCTAGACCAGGGAATAAGTTGTGCTTCTTTGCAGATTTGCAGTATATGCAAAATAAATTTCAAAATCAGTATCATATCTGCTGAATTTAACAAAAAAATTATGTTCAATAAGTCAGAGAGAAAATTCTTTAGAGTATAGAGTAAAATTATAGCACAAATGAGACAACCAGCGCACATGGTGATGCACAATTTCTACAGTCTTGAAACATTTAATGAATGAAAAGGTACAGAAAGTATTCAATGGATAGATTGTCATAGGCTTGAAAAAAATACAAGATTGTTTAGGGTGTTAATCCAGAGTGTAAAAGTAAAAGGTAAAAGAAGTGGAATTTAAGAAAGTTTCTTACATCCAATTCCTCAAGCACCTCCTGGCAAAGAAACTTATTGGCACCAGAAATAGCAGCACCAAAATCAGCTAACCGTGGGTAGTTGAAATCACCCATGTGCTGAACCAAGGAAATGAGACATTCAGAATGTAGTGTGTATCCAATGGCATCCAAGAAAATAAATTTGTAAATTACCATTGCTTGTGAAAAAGATAATGGACTTGTAACCAATTAACTCTGTGCCAGTTCTTACACAACTGGTTAGAGTCTCTGTTTTAATGACCTATATTTGGTTTTGTAAGAAGTCAGAAGTCAGGTCACACCTGTGTGTAGGTTTGCACATGATCCTTCCAAAGGGAACTTGCCTTGAGAACCTCCCTCAAGGTGGATATAACTTCAAATGAAGTTGCTTTTATAACATCATCATCCTTATCGTACGGTTTTTCCTGTAAAGGACAAGATAAATGATCCAAAAATGCAAGGCACCTCCCAGCAGTAAATAGCAATCTCGCATTTATTTCATAGTGAAATCAAGGCTAAACAAAGTTTCTTCAGAACAGCAACTGACTTTCTTCAGTTTCGGAAAACAACACTCTTTCTTCTTTTCTCTGAGCATGTTTATAATGGGAAATACAAAATAAAACATGAGAATCGGTGGTGGCACTGTAGAATTACCTTAAGATGGTCAACTTTTACTGTAAGTGGATCCTCCTGAACCTACAGTTTTTTGTATCTTGGTGAAAACTAAGTTACCAACATAAACCCACAAGAATTGAATAGCAAGCAAAAACTAATGTATCTTACCATTTCGGTTATCTTTAAACGACGGTGACCAAGTAGCACAACCTGATCCCCTTGAATGCTAGTTATCTACAGAGACAACACAAGCTATTTACGGAGCAACAGAGCACAGCTTGAGACAAGACAGTGGAAGAACTCATGCCCAAAGTCTTTTAGAAAAAGTCATTTACCTGAGCAAGTGTACCAACTTCGTTAAGGCGCTGCAGCAACTCCTTCCCTTTAAGATCATCAATGCTTTTATCTGAATCTGGGCTGGTCACAATATTTGGGTCAGTACCTTCTTCATCCTTCACAAGAAATGCTCCAGCATATGGGATGGATCTTTTGCGGTTTTCTACTAAGGCTTGCAACAGCTTTTGGTCCTGAGGGGTTTATAAAAAACAGGAAAAACACATCATTAAGAAGGGAAATGAATAGGTAGCATGATACGGAAAAGTGAAATTGATTTAACCAATGGCAAATTTCTCAGCGCCGACATACCTTTACATAGATCGGCATATAAAATCCAGGAAAGAGTGGACGATGTGGGAGAGGCAGTGCTATGACCTATTTGAAAAAGTAAGCATAATAAAGTAAGAGAAGGATACAACTAGCAGAACCATGTTATGAAAAATATGAACTGTTAAATAAATAACAAAATAATCTGAAGGGAGACGTTTAGATCTAAAAAATGATGGAAAGACAGCAAAGCCCTCCCTTGATAACAGAGAAAGAGAGAGCATGATACCCTTCTAGACTTATTGGTAGAAAACCCATTTTCAAGACATGGCATGAGTTCAAATAGCTACTCAAAAGACTACAATCAAGTTATAATTATTTTGATCCTTCATCACACCTCAAATGAATTGCTCACTTTAGTCCTAAATAGATTGTGCATTTCATTTGGCACCAATGCAAGTTTTTGAGCTATTCAAATTTGTCATCAAAATATCACATGTACTCCATTATACAGTTTGGAGGCACTTTTTCTCAATGTTTCCTAGTATATCCTCATAAGTATCACTCCAAGTAACAAATAAGCTCTCCTTCCCAATCGCCTCCCACTTCATAACGGCAGAATAATTATTTCATGGTGTTCCTTCGTTCTTGTGCCCATTAATATGTGATAAGTAGATGGAATATTTATTCAATTGAACAACACTTTTCAGAGGGGTGCAAGCTTTCATAATGCATTACCAAGCATCGCACCAGTGACTTTTCTCAAATTAGAAAACAGTACTGAACTAAACTACAGTTCAGGACAACATTTTAATCCCTCAGTGAGCAATCAGCATTTTCCTCTTTCTTTCCCCTAATAAATAGAAAGGCACCATGTTTGAGCACTCAAAAGGAAGGAGAAACCATACTGAGGTACTGAACTCTTTGTGCAGGTCATTCAAGGTAATCACACTAACCTAGTTGATCTAAACCAAAGAAACTCTACCTTAGCATTACAAAATAATGAGCTAACTTTTAGACCAAAGTGTTTCCATGCTCAGATTGAGCCATGGACTTACGATATCCAATCAAGGGAGTGGCCTTCCATGCTTACTCTTTGGAACCAAATTACACATTCTCCAATTACTTAGGACACAAATGCGTCGGGTTGCTACTGGCTACTGCAAGCAACTAAACAAACGGTTATGATCCAAACGAGGAGAGCGCGCACCGAGAGGCAGTCCTCGGGGCGGAGGACGGTGGGCACGATGGCGGAAGAAGCCTTGCCGTCCGCCTCCCCTTCCGCAGCAACCGCATCCTCGGCCTTAGCTTCCGCCGCCGCCGCCTCGGAGTCGCTCCCGGCGGAGTTGGAGCAGAAGCGCGCCCTCCTCCCGAGCGTCGAGACCCGGCCGCCTCGGAGCGCCCCCAAAACCCTGAGCAGCGGCGACCTGACCTCCTCAACCGCCGCCACGGCCGGCGCGGCGGCGAACCGCGAGGGGAAGACGGCGGCGGCGGCCGCCGCGGCGCGCAGCATGAGGGGGTCGAGCGATTCTAGCTAGGGTTTGGGCGAGGGGAGGGGGCGGGGGCGGGGGCGGGGGCGGGGGATGTGGCGGCGCGGCGCGCGCCCTGTGAAAGGGAAGTTCGATTTCGTTGGTTTGGGGAGGAAGAAAGGAATGGAAGCACCGAAACCCTTCTAAAACCCCCTCTCTTTTAACCATTTTTCATTATTATTCTATAACAAATTTTTATTAAACTGAAAGGGAAAAACTATCTTTGGTATTTTTTTATTATACAACAACATTAGCTGAATTGACTAGAGGAAGATTAATACACACCTAACATGTTATACATGGCTAATTGAGTAGTTTAGTACTTTAACCATGATGAATAAACTATACGGGTATTTTTACCACATACTACCTCTGTCCTATAAAAACCGAACTTAGTACGGATATGTCCCAAAAAAACATACCTACTATGGGATGTGATACATCCTTATTAGATTTATTTTTTTTATATAATGAAGGAAAAACATACTCACATGTATAAGCACCATTTTCACACCTACCGGCCTCATCGGATGGCATATTATATGAATATGCCAAATGGCATATTTATAAAAAAAATTAATTTGTGAATAAAACTTTTATATATTTGTTCTTAGCGATCAAAAAGAAAGGCTGCAAAATAAACTTCGATGAAAAAACCCTAAAATCAGCTCTAAATTTAACGTTGAAAATTCAAATTTTGGCTGATAAGCATATGAATATGCCAAATGATAGGGGACCTACGTACACTTATACATATACGTATTAAATGATTAAAAGTCTATAGCCTCATGTAAGTGCGCATCATATTAGTATTATTTTTCACTAATGTATTAAGTGTAGTTCGATTCCAATATTCTTCGCTATTATTGCGTTAGCACGTTTTTAAAAGATTTTCTAAAACTTTCTATATCGATGTTGTTTCAAAAATTCAAATAAATCTACTTTTAAGTTTATAAGTATTAATATTTAATTAATTATGTACTAATGAATTTTCTTGTTTCGTGTGCGTTAAAAATCTATATACAACATGAGAAAAAGAACTCAGTCTAAATATAAACTTTGATACTCCCTCCGTTTTAAAATATTTGACACCGTTGATTTTTTTAGTATGTGTTTGATCATTCGTCTTATTCAACAAATTTAAGTAATTATTTATTCTTTTCATATCATTTGATTCATTGTTAAATATACTTTCATGTACACATATAGTTTTACATATTTCACAAATGTTTTTAATAAGATAAACGGTTAAACATGTGCTAAAAAGTCAACGGTGTCAAAATATTTTGAAATGGAGGGAGTATATAAAAAGACCCAATTCGAGGAGAAATATCCGAAGGATTATCGCTGCCCTTGTGTCAAGTGCCAGTCAGTCACAGCCCAGCACACAGCAGCCTCCTTCCCATCCTCTTCTTCTTCTTCTTCTTCTTCTTCTTCTTCAGTAGTGGAGTACATGCTACCTCTGCTTCAGCAGCACATGGGAATCACCCATGCCAACTCCATCACCACCGAGCCTTCTCCTTCTTCTCCCCGCCCGCGGCTTCTTCGCCTCTTGCCCCAGCCTCGCCGCCGGCGTCATGCTCATGCCAAACACATCGCCCTTTCGACCAACTGCAAGTGCGCCTCCGCCGCTTCCGCTTCCGTGGAGGAAGACGACGTAGCAGGTGGTAGGTGCCTCTTTTGGCCGGGGAAACATCTTTTGGTTTAGGATTCTTCTCTCTAGAGATTGGAGATTAATTAATCAATAATAATAAGATAATTCATTCACTAGTCGTAGTCCCCTGACCTAACTCCTTCATATTTGGGAGATAATACTCGTATTCAATCCCACCATTTTTTCTGCCTGAATTGGGGAACGATTGTGTTTTGCTTTATATACTACTACAAGCCTTAAATTTGTACTCGATGCATCAATCTGCAGGGTTGGGATATCGTCATCCTCCAAAACAAATACAAGAAATCCTTGATGTTCCACCCAATCCCAGTTACCTTATTTCCCCTCGCAGAGATCGGATCATGTTCCTACAGCGCACAGCCATGCCTCCATTATCTGAGCTTACGAAACCAGAAATTGTACTTTCCGGCATACGCATTGATCCTGGGTCTAACATGAGGAGTAGAATGTAAGTAACACAACACTACCATTCAATCATAGTAGAAGGGTTGACACCTCATATTCTTGTGTTCAATGATTTGCTTATTTGTAGGTCGTTTTATACCGGTATTACTGTCCACGACCTGATGGATAATGGAACTTTGGGTCCAGCAAAACAGGTCCATGGATATGCTGATGGTGCAAAGATTAATTTTGTGACATGGTTATTTCCCGAAAATATTTAAGTGTAACTTTTAGTGTGCAACCAAATCATATCACACAGTTTTCTATTCATATTTTCTCTTTCGGCATTTTTGGAATTTCAGGTCACCTGATGGTCAGCACATGGCATTTACTGTGCGCTACGAAGATAAGGTGATTGGCTGATGCTTTGGACTATGAAATTGGACAACATCATCACTGGTTATTGCCGATCCTTTTGTTTGACTGCTGTATTTTAGTAGGTTGACAACAGCGTCATCGTGTCACTATGGGTTGCCAATGCAGAATCTGGAGAGGCTCGGCCACTCTGCATATCAGAAGACATAAGATTGAATGCTATTTTTGAGCTGTGAGTGTCTGCATCTTTCTACTCCTTTCCTTCGTAAGTCATCAGATTTTGTCATGTTTTTCTTTACAGATTTGTATGGGTGAATGATTCTACCTTATTGGTCTGCACTATTCCTTTGTCACGTGGTTGTCCACCAAAGAAGCCATTGGTTCCTTTTGGTCCTAGGATCCGCTCTAATGAGCATAAAAATGTAGTTCAGATGAGAGCCACAAAAGAAATGTTGAAAGATTTGCATGAAGAAGAATTGTTTGATTACTATGCAACTTCACAGATAATACTGCTCTCACTGGATGGGACAGTGAAGCCAATTGCCCCACCTGCGATATATATTGCTCTTGATCCTTCACCAGATGAGAAGTATCTGATGCTCACTTCTGTCCACCGGCCATATTCTTCTACTGTCTCGTATAAAAGGTTCCCAAAGAAGGTTGAGCTGTGGACAGTTGATGGTACATTTATCCGTGAAGTTTGTGATCTGCCCCTAGCTGAAGATATTCCAATCACATCTGGTAGTGTCCGTAAGGGAAAGCGTTTAATCAGTTGGAGACCTGACATGCCTTCAACATTGTATTGGTGAGTAACAATTCCTTAGAAGCCTCTG
Source organism: Oryza meridionalis (assembly GCA_000338895.3). Taxonomy (NCBI): domain Eukaryota; kingdom Viridiplantae; phylum Streptophyta; class Magnoliopsida; order Poales; family Poaceae; genus Oryza; species Oryza meridionalis. The sequence continues at coordinate 30,172,848 of CM002530.2, forward strand.
TTGAAAAAAAATATATTGTTGTTCTAATAATAATAATAATATTTTTCCAATCCTGATGATACTAGGTAAACTCAAAATTGTAGAATTTATAATGCCAATGCACTGCTTCTGCTTTGATGAGATTTGCAAAGGTGACCGTGTTATTGTCTTCTATTGATAGGCAGTGCAGCTAGTTGCTTGCGTACGAAACAACTAGTTGACAGATAATGACCCTAGGCATTCCATTAGTTATCCTTTTGACTGACTTTTTACCATGTAATCACAATCCATTTTAACTTGACTATCAACTTTTCTGAAAGATCAACTTAATGCAAGATTTGGTGACATAGCATGTCAAAGGTAACCTCAAATTAGTTAGAAAAGGTGAATGGAGATCTGTCAGAACTCAGAAACAATCATCATACTAACAGTAGTCCCTACTTAGTTCGTAATACCACATGTCCAATCACCATGCTAACAATAGTTCTCAGATCTGACTGCGACCCAGTTCTATTTTCGTATGTGATGTTTTGAAAGGGTGGAGGCACAAGATGGAGGAGATGCAAATGTTGAAGTCTCACCACGCGATATAGTATATATGGAGCTTGCAGATCCTTTAAATGGCGAGAAACCTCAAGTCTTGCTTAAACTTGACCTTCGGTATAGGTATTAAATTACCACTGGCCTAACATTTTCTCCTCATCGTGTTACAGAGTGAATATACTTTTACAGAAAGGCAAATTATGATGAGTACATTTGGTTTAGCTTGGAAATAAATTTGAATTTCGACTTCAAAGAGATTTTTCAGGCTAATAATCTTTGTTTTTGCATTTAAAACACACAAATATACTTTGTCCAACTGCTTGCCAAATCACTCAAAATTTACTACTTTGATGGAACCTGCAGAAGGATCTCTTGGTGCAATGGATCACATGCACTGGTTTATGAGCATTGGTACAAGACACGCAGAACAAGAACATGGGTTATCTCTCCTGACTGCAAAGATGTTAGCCCACGGGTATTATTTGAAAGATCTTCAGAAGATGCCTATTCAAATCCTGGTTCTCCAATGATGTGCAGAACCCATGCAGGCACCTTTGTCATCGCAAAAATTAAGACAAACTATGAAGGAACCTACATCTTGTTGAAGGGAAAAGGTGCCACACCAAAAGGAAGCATCCCTTTTCTTGATCTTTTGAATATGTATGCTTACAACTATCTCTACCAAACATTTCTGTTGCACCTTCCATGCCTGCTCTGTTATGACTCTTTGAATCCATGAACATAATGTAGGCATAACTTTTTTTCTTTACAGAAATACGGGAGTGAAAGAGCGGATATGGGAGAATAGCAAGGAAAAGTATTATGAATCTGTTCTTGCTCTGATGTCCTATAATTCAGTGTGAAATCCAACTTAATCATTTAAAGTTGCTTGTATCAAAAGAGTCAAGAATGGAACCTACCCAATATTATATCAAGGCTTGGCCAGATAAAACTCAAGTGCAGATCACAAATTATTCCCATCCATATCCACAACTGGCATTGCTGCAGAAAGAAGTAATCAGATACCAGCGAGAGGACAGTGTTAAACTCACTGCTACATTATATCTGTCTCCAGGCTATGATCCATCAAAAGATGAGCCTCTTCCATGCCTAATTTGGTCGTATCCTGGAGAATTTAAAAGCAGAGAGGCTGCTGGCCAAGTCCGTCGCTCACCCAATAAATTTGCACGCATCAGGAGCAACTTTCCTCTTCTTTGGTTAGCTAGAGGGTACCATGCGCCTTATTTTTGTTTCACTGACACATCACTTTTGCAATATTTACCATTTAATGAACTAGCAATTCTACCTATGCTGCATCTTACAGGTTTGCTATTCTGGCCGACCCAACAATCCCTATAATTGGTGAAAGAGACCAAGAGGCTAATGATAGGTAGTTATACTATTCATCTAAACATGATTATGCCACCCTGTACTTTGAACTTCTGGCCTTGCTAGTATGCAAAGTACACAATTTTCATGCTCTCCAATGCCAGTCCTGTACTCTCCCTATTGAAACATAATTCTGTTATTACCTTAAAAAACATGATATAATTAGAAATGGTGCTATTTCTTCCTTCTCAGATGAGTAATTTACTATTTCCCTAGGTACATAGAGCAGCTAGTTGCTAGTGCAGAAGCAGCGGTAAATGAAATTGTAAGAAGAGGGGTAAGACTTTCTCTTGTATTTGTTTTCTGTCAAATAGTTTATGTCTTTCTGTCTGGCATTGCTTTCTATGTTTCCTCTACTGGGGTTGATGTTCTTTTTTTAGTAATCAGTAACTAATCATATAGAATTTGCCCTGTTCTTTAGGTTGCTCACCCTGACAAAATAGCTGTGGGTGGTCATTCATATGGTGCATTTATGACTGCTAATCTCTTAGCTCACGCGCCTCATCTTTTCTGCTGTGGAATTGCCCGTTCTGGAGCGTACAACAGGACACTGACTCCATTTGGTTTTCAGGTTCACTTTACTGTATAATAGATATCCTTCTTTGCTTAATGCACTTATGACTTATGTTTCCTGTATGTGTTTTCTCTGTTTTGGTTTGAAGAAAGAGGTACGGACACTCTGGGAGGCTACCGATACCTATATTAAGATGAGTCCCTTTATGTCAGCTAACAGAATCAAGAAACCAATTATACTCATTCATGGAGAAGATGACAGCAAAGTAACAACAGTAATGCAGGTAGCAACAGTACCTTCAGAGATAGATGAGTTCTAAATATTTTGTTTATTCTACAGCTGTAGGTACTATCTAAAACTATTTTTTTATATGTGCTTGTAATCAAGTCAATTTTATGATGCTTTAAAAGGTAATGGTGTACCATGTCGTCTTGTGATTCTCCCATTTGAGAGGCACCACTATGTTGCAAGGGAGAGCGTTATGCATGTAATTTGGGAAACTAATAGGTGGCTGGATATGTATTGTGTGAGTAACTCTAGGAACATCCAAGTTATGGAATCCACTGTTGATACAACATGGTCACCTGCTTGTGAAGCTCTAGCCTTGTACTTCACCAAGATACATAGTTTGGTAAGGTTTTCTGTGTTTTGACTTTTGAGTTATGAGATTAGCCTCCTCGAGAGCACATCAGTTAGTTCTGTGCAACACTGCAACTTGTTTTAGTTTGAATTATTAGTTCGCTTCGTTTCAATGTTGTTTACTTTGAATCTAGAACATGTGTGAGTGTGACAGGAGAGTTTTCTTTTTATTTATCTATTTTTTATTTGACTGTAGACTTGTAGTACTCGTGTGACAGAAGATTGCAATGCTTTTTGAAGTGCATGCTGTCTATTGCAACAGGCACCTATTTATTTTTGGCTATATGGGACAATTAGTGTGTTCTACCGACTGCTTTACTACTAGTAAATTTTTTGTGTGCCATTCAGTTACTCATGAGTTCCATGTTATGTTCTTTTGCAGAGCAAGCTGGTTCACTTGGCCTTTGCTCAAATTTTCCATCAGGAAGTTAAAAAATAATGTACAGTGCTATCAATGGGCTACCATTGTCATCTGCCTCGTGGTAAAATATCTTATTTGGAGCATCTCTACTGAACTAGCCTTTATCTACAAAAAGTATTATACCATCAAGATATGCTACATAGAATAGAAATTATGTATTTCAACTACTGCACCGTGCTGCTTTATGTTTATATGATTTCACTTAGTGTGTAAAACTTGTAATAAACAATTATGGCTTTATGCATCTTGGGAGGCAATTTTTGGAATATTATTATTCCGTTATAATTAAACTGAATATATTGAATGCAAGATTTCTACATCCCCAGATAACATCCCATTATATAATTTCTGCCGAATCTCATCCTGTAATGTGCTCATGATGTTAACACGAATGAATGCGCCAATAGTTTGGTTTTATTGGTATAGATGCATAACCTTTACTAGCCATTAAAGGCCAACTTAAGCTTTAGTAAATTTTTATTTTATTTTTGTCCAATGTTGCGTGTAAAAAGAATGGCCTTATCATCATCAGTTCATCTCTTGTTTGCTTTCTGCAGATGCTGCTATCCGTTTCCATTTATGCTTCCACCCATTAATATTTTGTTATGCTTTCAATCATGAATATGAGATGGTTTTCTGTTGCAGATTCCGTTCAGATTGAATCTCTCCCATTGCTAGTGCTACACATAAATGGTATTACTCGAGAAAATAAAGTTGCGAAGACATGACCACTAATTTTTAGATATTCTACTCATTTTAGTTCATATAACAGTAATTTAAAGTGGATTAGAATAATTTTGCCACATTTAGAGTAGAATTTTTTTTTTGGGTAAGTTGCCACCTTTCAGACCCCCGCAAAAAAAAAAAAAAAGTTGCCACCTTTCAGACCATTTTGTATCATATTGGTTGAGCTTAAATAAACTTGGAAGGATTGTGTTTTTTTTTTCTTATTCGCCGTTCTGTTTTCCTCACTCTATTTTCTTTGGAAATTGCATGGCATTGTATCTGTTGCACTGTTAATAACACCAGAAAGCAAGAATAGTTATACATATGGTTGGTCCCTGTCATCTGTAAATGATACAGACATACAAACAAGGTAACTGCTGTATCCCTGAGTTTATTTGGATGATGTTTGCCAAATAAGTTCCTGTTTTTCTTTCTTTGGCTGCCTCTTTGATTAGGCGACGCTCAAGGTCCAAACAAGATCATCTTAGATAACACCATTGCCCTCATTTTTAGTTCATCTCCATACTGTGCACTCACTGGGATATGATTTGGACAGCAACAGTTAGTAGAAGAAGACAGCATGGTTAAGTCAAATACACCAAATTAAAGCTAGTGTCAATCCTTAGAACAATATTTCCTTGTCTAAAAAGACAAAAATTACATGTGTATAAAGTGATCAAATGCGTCGATGATCTCTATTAAAATTTTCAATTGTTTGCATAGATTTCTATGAAGCTCCTAACCTTGTGCTCTGTTGCAGTTACTACCACTGAAGAAATCTATCAGGATTTGAGTAGTCAACTCCATCCAATTCCAGCAATAGTGCTGCCGGGCTGGGGACTTAGAAAACTACTGGAGTACTAGCTAACAATAACTCGATTATGAGAATGGCCAGACAACTCAGGTAATAGAGGAAAGAAAAGCAAACTGTGAGCACTGTATACAACTAGGATCAAGTGATTTACATGGACAGGATAAAAGTGATCACCTGCAGGCTGCACTGCTTCTCCTGCTTCAGGTAGGTAGTAGTATACGTAGTACTAGCTTGTAGTACAAATGCAGGTCGTTTTCAAGCACACATTTCTAGACCTTTGTGCTAGTACCTCATCAGTTTTAGCAGGAGAAGTCAAAATGGTCTGAATTTCATTGCGTCAGTTGGAAGCATTATGTGTCTGGTAATCTTTACAACTTTGCAAGACGTGTGTCGTGTGGAGGCCACAAGCCTCTCGGCATTTATTCATACAATCGAGCAGAATCCAATAAATCCTTCTTGCAACTTGGTGAGTGGAGATTTCTTCCTTTCTATCAGGATAATAACTGAGCAGTAGCCACCACACTCATATTCAGGTTCCATCACAGTACGCCACACTCCAATAATCATACTGCCAAGAGAACATAATGCTTGAAACTCTTTCAAATTAAGGACACATTGCATGACATCTAAACAATTATGATAAACTCTCTACATATTTATCTTCTTTTGGTCATGTCCTTAAAAGCCTTTGCATTTTCCTTCTCCTTGATGCAAAATGATACACAAGCCATTTTGTGTATTTACGGAAGAAAACTGTCCATGTTTAATTTGGATTAAAATCCATCTCCCATCTGAGATTTAGATGTCGATCAATACAATGCGCTCCTTGTTGATCACCGAAAGCTGCAGCAACCGGATCAGATCAGCACAGAATATTTATCGTCGTTTCGATCTTTTCATTGAAAGCTAGCTCCATGCATGGCACTATGTCAGTCAGGTTGCAAGCGAACGGCTGAGACGAAGTCAAGTGGAAATCAAAATGGATGGCTCATCCATCGTTGCAATTTCCTTCTTTTTTTTTTTGTTGTGCGAAGTCAAGCAGTCCAAAAATGATTGGTTTTCTTGTGGACACTTTACACGCTTCATCTTGTACAACACTTCTCTTTTGGTGCCCTCCGATGATTTCCAAAGGCCACCAAGCAAGCCAATCCATCCACTCGCAGTTTCAATGGTTCTCTCTTTTTTTTTTCTTCTCGAAAACGCTCAAAAGACAGTTTCAATGGATCTCGTTATCCGAGATAGTTGCAAGCAAAAGGAGAGGAGGGGGTGAGTGCAGTCCTAGGTTATTTTTCTAAATGTTCACGGGAGAGTTTTTCCACCTGAATTTTCATTTAGATAGATAAAGTGGAAGTTACAGGGTGATAACAAAGATTAAGCATACATTAGGGAGAGAGCAGAGAAGAAGCAGCATTTCCACCGTGTAACTACAGGGCGTTCTTTATCGTTTATTCGTTCCGCCCATAACGTTGCATCTTCAGCTTAACGACGTAGGAGTCGTTGGATTGACGGGGCTTCCCCTCTGAAGACCACATCATGCTGATGGTTCCAAAGACGCCAGAAGCACCGCAGGTAGAAAGCTTTGTACTCTACAACTGGAATGATCGCCGGAGGTTGTAGCTGCCCCATAAGTAGTGTCGAAGTGACTGAGGGCTTGAACCTGATTGCAGTCTTAGATTTAACACCGATACTTATATTTATAGCTAATTATTTTTAAATGATAGGCATGTGATGTACCCGTTGACTATCGACATCAAAACACCTGCAGTGACGAAACAATGAATTCATCATAGGGTGTGCGCGTGTATATTCATATAATCATATAAAAAATAGCTTCGTTAATCTCAAAACATGTTGGGTCCAATCTCAACAAGATACTCAAGTGGTAATGATGTGCATGTGTGCATTCATAGAAAAAAAATGACTATCAATTTTAAAATATGTTGGTCCAAACTCTCAAAAATACTATTCTTTCAAAAAAAATAATGGGATAAGGTGTATATGTGTGAGTTCATAAGAAAGAAATGACATCACTAATATCAAGATATAATGGACCAGACTCTTAGAGGTGTTCATAAGTATATGTGTGTGTGTTTATATAGAAAAAAAAAGGTCATCTGTACCGTGTTTTGGGGGAAAAAAAAGGAAGAGGTGATGAGAAGATCGGAAACGCAGCAGCGAGCAAGAATGAGAAAGCAACTCAATGATAAAATTGATACTAGGTGTTGGACAGAAAGCTCCAAGGCAGGCAAATTTTACTCAAGCTGTCGCGTTTTTCCTGAAAAGGCAGTTGATTTGGTGCGATTTGATTTCCTACTGTGGTCAATATGAGATCGTTTTTGGTTATAACCAATTGTAGCCTCACAGGGTAGTGTTGCTGGTTGCCTTCGATCAGTTGCTTTCGTTCTATCCTGATGATCTCTCTGACTCTCATCAACTATTCTATTCCTTCTTTGCTGTCCATAGTCCGTTGGCATTTCCTGAAATTTGGATACTCAGACCACAATTTTTTTGGGGGGAAACTGAAAAATGATTAGTTCTCCACTTCTCCTCGGTGTGGTAGAAAACTACTCCTGCTAGTCAAAAGTATTTAACTACGCAACATCAAATAAATTTAACTGGAGGGAGTGTTTATGTTTAAGAATCAGAAGAAAAGAATGCGACAATGCTGAATTAGGTTTAAGAATCAGAAGAAAAGAATGTGATATTGCTGAATTAGGTGGTGCCTAACAGTCAGATACTAAACGAACACGATACGGTATACCATTTCCAAAGTCCTACGTCTCACTGTAGGTGTAGACCACCAGCAATCCCAACCCTTTTAGCATGACCACACTCCATTCAATCCTTTCAGGTGGCATTGGCAACTGCTGGCAAGTGTGCCACCATTCATCTGTTCATGCAAATCTGAAGATATCTCATACTACTATCTAAGTATTTTTTTTGTGAGGTCAGCTGAAGATATCTAAGTGACGACAGTGGTAGCTTAATTAACAGATGTGAGAAAACAAATATATTAATTGTGACAAGTAAACCATGCGCATTATTTATAGTCAAGTGAACTTTTCACTGCAACATCAAATCTTTTCTCACTTTACTTGCACCATGATAGGTAGCAAAAAAAGTTTTGCATAGTACTATTACTAAATAAAATAGCTGACATTGCATCATATTGCTGACCACTCTTTTGAAGTGTAGAGTGGTTGTGGTCATTCTATTGGTTAGACATGCATGCTAAAGGGTTAAGACCACTTCAATAGTCTTGTCGGCAACAAGAGAGATTCTCATGTCATCATAGTGACATTACATTATAATTGTTACTGTGTGTTAATATCTCTAACAGCATAGCGTTTATATATAGTTGTGCTGCACATACTGAATATATTCACAAGAATTTTCCTACAGTACATACTGTATTTCTATCAGCCTCCACAGGATTCTCTGCTTTTTCTTAGTCTATAACATGTTTCGGTAGCAAACAAGTAGCTCTTTTTTTTTTCATGAAAATACCTAGTAACAATACAAGTATCCGAGTTGCTGGATTTTGTTTTTCACCAGCAAATGAAAGAAGATCGATCATGCAGACAAATGACAAATAGTATATAGGTGGTGATGTATAAGCAACCATTCATCACTAACAAAATATTAATGGCACACCTCGAAGGGTGAAGAGAGTACGCGGCAACACACTCTATATTGCTAGAAAAAGTGCATGCCCTACTGTTGTACACCATATCCCTAGCTAGCTGGCTGTATCTGTTCCCGATGGATGACGACACTATGGATTCATAACAAAGTTGCTCATGTTATCCCTACAATCGTGGTGGCAATGGCACACAAAGAAAGTTGCTTATGGCAGTCCTTCAGAATCTTACATGAACATGGCAGTTTGCCACTTTACAAATCATGGATATTACTCCCTCCATTTCATATTATAAAACTTTCTAGCATTACTCATATTCATATATATGTTAATGAATCTAGTATAAGACTTTCTAGCATTGCTCACATTCATATATATGTTAATGAATCTAGACATAACATATATATGAATATGGGCAATGCTAGAAAGTCTTATAATATAAAACGGAGGAAGTAGTTAACAAGTGATGAGGTATGAGATATGCCTGTATGGGTGGCAACAGTCCCTGATAATGTGGGCCTACTTTTTGTAAGCTTACATTGCAGCCATTGTTACGTGAAACATATAGATAAAAATTGACTATATTATAATATGTTATATTGGTCGGTTCCTTTAGCAGTTGCGTGGGATTCACACATTTGTATGACGTATTGTTTTTATAAAGAAAACAAGATGGTGCCAGTAATAGCCATAAGCTGCCCAATATGCTCATTCAGTTGTTTATATGTAAAATAAAGATGTGTACTTGGTTGTGTGAGAAAACTGGATTGTCACGGTCTATTATATGGTGCACGGGATTTGGGAGGTGCCAATAAGCGACGTAAGCTATGACCAATATGCTCATCCAATTGTTTCGTAAAATAAAGATATATGTACCTAGTTGCATGAGAAGATTAGATTGACGTTGTCTATTATATAGTGCACAGAACACACGCAAGTACCTAACAGAGCAAAAGTGGAAGAACTTTGTAGGATTTGCATCATGGCTCCTTTGAATTGAAGGATTCTTATAAGAATTTTTGAAGGATTCAAATCCATAGGAATTTTTTCTAACTTGCTGTTTGAAACATAGGATTAAAAGTTTATAAATTCCTTTGGATTGCTTTCCATTAGTTCAATTCCAAATGGAATTTTCTCATGAGCTCAAACCTCATTTTATTTTTGTCTTTAAGAAGTCCAACACACCTTCTCTCTTCATCTCTCTTCTCTCTTTCTAGAAAGCTATCAAATTCATGTGATATTTTCCTGTGAGACGTCCAAACACGTCATCTTTTAAATTCCTGCATTTTGAATTTATGTAGGATTCATCAATGCATAACATTTCAATCATGTGTTTTTTCTATTCTGATACTTTTAAAACCCCACGTTTCAATAGGGCTCTCACATGGGAAGTTTTTCCTATACGACCCTTTGGAACAAAGGATTAAACCATATATACAAATTCCTTCAAGTCAATCCATCAGATTTTGGAGGAAAATTATAAGCATGATGTTTTACATTATGTATTGTTCTTCCTATGACCGAAAATTCCTATGTTTTTTCTCTGTGTCACTAACAATAGTTTTGGAATTTTCATGTGGGAATTTAATAGGCATGACGCCCTAGTCACATGGAAGACACGTGAGTTGGTAACATAGAGAGTTTGAGTTGGGCCAACTACATAACTTTGTCTGTTTTGAACTTTTGAGTTTAATTTATTGCTATTTTATGTTACAATAGATTTTTTGGAAAAAAAAGCAATTTTTCCATGCAGCAATAATGGATTTTTGAAGCTCCAAAATATATATGACTATGCCGATTAGTGATAAACAAGGGAGTGGGTAACATTTCAGTGTCAATATATAAGGAATTTGTCTAATTAATGTCATACTAAGTACTATTTTAGCTAATTACTCCCTCCATTCCATAATATAAGACACAACCACTTTTAGATGTTCCATAATATAAGGCATGCATGCATGCATGCATACTATTAACTATGACATATTCTCCATTAAATTACTACTTTTTAAAATCCTTCACTCTCACATTCTTAACTCTATTGGATGCATGCATTATATTTATTAGGATGATCCAAACTATAAGATGATAATAATTATTTCTTAGTCTTTGGGTTAAGAGTGGTTGTGCCTTATATTTTAGAATGGAGGGAGTATTATATATGTTGTTATTATTTGTAACAAACTAACTGTAAAACTCATCCATGTAGATGTCTTTGCATGATTAACATGTATTTTAGATATTTAGTCAAAAAAACATGTATTTTAGATATTACATAGCATAGAACCACATTACGTAGAAGGGCTATTTTACAATATGAAAGTACATCGAGGAACAGTTGATTAGAGAAAATCTAAAATAGATTAGGTATGAAGAAGTTGGACTCAGGCAATAGATGCACACGTAAAAAAACCGATTGTTTTTAATAGAAAAACGTGTCGACACATTATTAGCAAATCTGTTTATGTATTATGAGGTAATTAAGTTATATATCTTCGAGGGTGGCAGAAGTGTTTCGTAAGGGATAAGTTGAAATAATGCACATTTTCATATGTCTAGGCTATACACACAGTTAATTATTTTTCCCCAAAAACTTATGGTTAATGTTTAGTGGTGAAGGTGTCATAGACTGCATATGGACCTATGTGGGACCTACAATTTGGGATAGTTAATAAAGAAAGCAATGTATCTGCAAAATTTAAGGGATGTTTGTGAACATCAGAACATGTAATATTCGTCCTGCCTAATTAAACTGCATAAAACAAAGGCATGCGGCGCCATTCCATTTAGACTTTGAACTAGTATTGTAATTTCTTAATTTCACCAAGTAACGAAGGACATGTGGACGGAAAAGAAACGAGTATGAAATAAATATTAACTAGGATATATAGTACTTGCGTCATCATGTATGAAATACGTACATTACATTATATGTACAGGCATGCTAATTAGCGTTGGATAGTTGTCATTGCAATATTACCTTACGATCGACCACCGGTCTGTAGCTGAAATTTTGGGGTCCCTTTCAGAGAGATAATCCTCTCAATTGTCAATGGCATATATAATAAACACTAGACTCGTCAGATTTCTTGTTGTGAAACTAGGTCACCCATGTTTAAATTTTGCACTTGACACGGATACTCGTATTTTTAGCTAATTATTCCTATAGTGGTATACGATGCATCTGTAGTCCACAGTGAGGCGCGCGTGGTGAATCTCAAAACATGTCGGCCCAATCTTCCGGTGGTAGGGATAGGATGTGCGTGTGTTCATAAGGGTAAGCGTGCGCGTGTTTTAAGTTCCTACTTTGTACCGTGTTTATTTTTTTTAAAAAAAAATAACATTCTCTCTCTTTTGTTTGATGTTGGTTAGTTTATTTTTGAAAACCAACATCATATAAAAATAAAAAGGGAAGGTGGATTCTAAACACTCGAGTGGATGTTCACTCATTAAGTGCATGTCAACTAAATGATCATGAAAAAATTTCAAAAAAAAATACAAGATAGATTGATATATAATATCTCACTACACAAACATGTAACTTAAAATTCAACTTTTATAAATTGTAAAAAAAATAACAAATTTAACTGCGAATATACGTATACTAATCAGAGTTTGATTTGTTATTTTTGTTACAACTTGTAGAACTCGAATTTGAACTTGCATATTTGTGAGGTGATATATTACATATGAATCTATCTTGTCAAATTTTTTGAATTTTTTTCATACCCATTTAGTTAACATGCAACAAATAGGTGGATGTCCATCTAGGTCATTAAAAGTATGGAGAGAGTACACCGCCTAAGTACGGGAACTTTACCGTACATATATAATATATATACTCTATGTAAGTTGTTATTTTATATTTAACAAATTAATAAATCAGAATGTTAATTAACTAGCTAGGAAAAAATAATTGATTTCATCATCTATTCATATAAGATATATACTACCTCCATATTTTAATGTATGACGCCGTTGACTTTTCGTCCAAGTTTGACCATTCGTCTTATTCAAAAAATTTATGTAATTATCATTTATTTTATTGTGACATGATTCATCATCAAATGTTTTTTAAGCATGACATAAATATTTTTATATTTTTACAAAAAAATTAAATAAAACGAATGGTTAAATGTTGGTCAAAAAGTCAACGGCGTCATACATTAAAATACGGAGAGAGTATATATATGATATTGTACAAGATATAACACTACTTATTACAATTAAAATCACTAGGACTGGGGCGGGTGGCATCTCGATCAAGGATAGGGATGGTAGATACTATATTTTATTAGTATTATATATACACTAGATGTGTATTAATTTTGATGCGCTAACGTGGCCTGAAGAATAGTTATAAGCTAACAATACAGATTAATTAAGTAGTACATGAATAGGCTCACACTGACGAACAAAGCTGGGATAAGGTGTTTTTTTTTGTGAGATGTCAACAAATATTAAATCTGTCTTCTTGATGTACTATCAATTTCGGTCAATGGACGAGAGAGAGAGAGAGAGAGAGAGATTAAGAAAGTGAAAGTATAGGTAATGCACTGTTTATTTGTTTAAGACACAGGTACATGATACGCGCGCGCGCGTGTGGCTTGTGCGTGCACGGACGTAGGTGATGCGTGCCCTACGGGTGCAACACCGGTGGAGAAACCATCTTTGGTCGGTCGACCAGATTTTACAATAGTCTCGGCTGTATTAAAAACCGGGACTAAAAATATCTTTAGTCCCGGTTTAAAAGCTATAGAGTACTTTTCAATCTTTAGTACCGGTTGGTATTACCAATCGGGATTAAAGATCTATTTGTAGTCCCGGTTGATAACATCAACTGGAAAAAAAAATCGCCATATGCTTTACTTGGGACTAAAGATTTATTTATAGTCCTGGTTGGTAAAACCAACCGGGAGTAAAGATCAACGCGGAGATCGGAGAGGTGTGCGCGATCGGATCGAGGTACCTCCTCCTCTCCTTTAACTCCTCTCTCCTCCTCTCCTCAACCTTATTTCCTCCTCTCATTCTTATCTCTATTCCTCTCCTTCTCTCCTTCTCCTCCCTACTGCCAAGCCGGCGCGAGGGCGGCGGGTCGCGGAGGGCCGGCCGGTGCGGCGATGTTGATAGAAAATACGAGGCCTGGGAGATCTGCTTAACTCTAGTGCAGGCTCAAAACTCGCATTCGGATGTATGAGCGTGCCAGTTGATTTGATCCTGCAATCAACAAGAAATAAAGACAAAGAAACCGCAATTAATCCTATAAATGATAGCCGATCGGCTAGGTGCCGATGACATATCATTTATTTTAAGCCGATGTCATGTGTACATCGATCGACAGTCATGAATAAGTAAGGAAGAACTAAATCTACTCGATCGGCTGTAGATATTAACAATATATAACCCTTATGTCGATATATACTTAAATCAAGTGATTGGGATCGGTCGCCATGCCGAGACAGTATAAATCACTTAGATCGAAATATAAATTAACAATAGAACTATATACGTTCATAGCATAGCCGATCAGATGGATCTAGCATTTATCGGCTAATACTCCGATACCACTCTATATTAAGATGTTAAGGCAGGTAGAATATATCAAACAGAAGCATAATATACTTAAGTGCAATAAGATCTTGACATAAAGGGCAGATTTAACATGTTAATTAGGCATATAAGATAACTATAGTTAAATCAGGTAAGATCGGCTGAAACTCCGATACTACCCTAATCGGCAACCAGAAAGCAGGTTAGAGATTGATATTCTAAGCACGACTTAATAGATCAAACTCAACTGATGCAGCATTAAGTATGAAAAGAAGAACAATATCTGGACAATCAAGCCGCTGGATGTTTCATAGAGTGGTAGATATCTCATATAATCCAAGCTAACGTCGTTGTCTAACCTAATCGGCTGCCTTCTACTAACAGATGTTAGCCGATAATAGGTTAGATGACGATATTACCGAAGATTATACAAGATACATGATAACTTGACGAATTACATAAACAAGATTAGAGTATCATGAGGATGGAAGCACTAATCCCGAGAACACAAGTCGTCATAACAAGTTTTACCTCTTGTTGAAGATCGAAACCGATGCAGCTCAACCCGAAAGAAAGAACTCGTCGAAATAAAACTAAAGCAAAAGGGTGGCGATGCGCCGAAATTGTATTGAACGTGTGTGTTAAAAATTACATAGGGCTCGGGGTCTATTTATACCCAAGAATTACAAGATATGTCCATATCGGACACGACTATTATCTCTAACAAACTCTAAGATACCATAAGTCTTTGCGGCAGACTTTTTCCCAAACATATCTCTAAGGAAATTATATAAAATATCCTACTTAATAGATACAATTGCCTTCTCGGGACTCTATCCATGTGTGGCAATCATCTTGAAGCATATCAACTCAACCCGATGATGTACACCGAGTCGTATTCTTGGAATCGGCTGTATCGGCTAGCCCTGTCTGATTCGAACTCTGCCGATCCTGACCGCAGCCGATTCGGATTGCAGCCGACTCTTGCTCTCTTTCCGCAACGATCTTCGTCTTCGATTCCGCTTCGATCTAATCTTCTTTTCCGATGCTGATATTATCAAATTTGGTCGTTAACAGCCGGCCGGCCGGCGCGGTAGCGGCGAGGCGCAGCCTGTGGCGGCGGCCGGTGGGGCGCGGTGGGCCGGCCGGCTGGCGTGGCGGCGGCGGGGCGCAGAGGGCCGGCCGGCCGGCGCGGCGGCGACTGGCGGTGGGGCGCGGAGGGAGGGCCAGCCGGCCGGCGCGACGGCTGCTGGCGGCGGGGCAGCGCTTTCTCCTTTTTTTTTTCTTTTTTTGAAAAATCTGAGATTGTTGTGTGATGTATTTGATTGGATCTGAGATTGTTGTGTGATGTATTTGATTTGTGTGTTATGTGAATATGTGATGAATTTTGTAGAAGTTGTGATGTAATTTTTTTTAAGATTTTGTGATGTATTTGAGTATTTGAGATGATCGATTTGTGGATTTGGAGGCAATTTGAGAATTATTGATTTGGTATTTTGGGGATGGGATGGTGTGAAATCAACATATTTAAAAATAATGAAGAAAAGAAAATAATAAAGAGGAACCGGAAAGAGCAACCGGATTAGCCTCTTTAGTCCTGGTTGGTAACACCAATCGGGACTAAAGATGCTTTATCTTTAGTCCCGGTTGGTGTTACTAATTGGGACTAAAAATGGATTTTTACTCCCGGTTTTTTTACCCAGGACTAAAGATAGTGATCTTTAGTCCCGGATTCGTAGTCCCGGTTCGAAAACCGGGACTACAGGGGGGTTACGAACCGGGAGTAATAACCCTTTCTCCACCAGTGCAACATACTCCCTCCGTCTTATTTGAAAAAATTATGAAAAAAATTAAAAAGATAAGTCACGCGTAAAGTATTAATCATGTTTTATCATCTAATAACAATGAAAATACTAATTATAAAAAAAATTCATATAAGACGGACAGTCAAACGTTGGCACGGGAACCCACGGTTTGCCTTTTTTTTTGGGACGGAGGGAGTATATAGCTCCTTCCACTCTCAAAAAGAGGCTACATGTTAGTTAGAGTACACAAATAAAATCTTGGAATCTTAATTCTTTCGTGAATAAATAATGGAAACACCGATATTTGATATGTGGAATCAACATCAGTAGATTTATCAAGAAAAAATAATGTGGCTGATAGGATAGCATGGATTCGGCTGCAGCAACCCACTATTTATACGTTGATACTTGTGTACTGTTGGTGTTTGGTAATATCATGCTTTTATACTTTTAGTATTTTATAAATATAAAATTAAAGAGAAATATAGTTAAATATGTGCATTATATATATATTGAAGACAATATCTTTTTTTTTGAAAACCAAGACAATATCTATATGTTTGCCACAACAGATTAAAGTCAACCGAACCATATCATATAGTGCGCTAGCTATCTATTGGCTGTCGTATCTAGATCCAGCCTCCTCATTTGCGTACGTTGTGTAGTAATTAATTTGTCTACTCTACTAATATATATAATCTGCAAATACTCATTATTTTAATTAAAAATAATAATAATAAAAAGTCGAAGTAGCGATCGGTGAAGTGATCAAGACTAGTTTTTTTTACCAGGAATACTGGTGATCAAGACTAGTTGATAGATAGATAGATAGGTGTAGATAGATAACTTTTATTATTTATTAAACTTTTTAAATTTTAAAAATAAATATTTGTAAAACTTGTTTTCAAAATATAAACATTTTGGTTATGCCAACTCGCTTGGCATGACAAAACAACACTATTACGTCGCCCGTAACGGCAATGATAGTTTTGTCCTACCATGTTAGCTACTATGGTGGTGTGACACATGACCAAATGATGTTGTCACATCATTTAAAACCGTGTAATAATATTGTTTCGTCACGCTAGCTTGACTGGTTTGGTCAAAAGATACATATTTAAAAATAAGTATTTGAAAGATATGTTTTTAAAATAAAAAACTAAAATAGTACTATTTTTTTCTAAAAAAATCGTAGGTAGGTAGATAGATAGATGCTACTCCTATCTCAAAACAAAAAGATAGATATAGGGGCAGCTTAGAGATAGGTACCCGCTGACACGTGGGCCACCCATCCAAACCGTGGTATGCTATAAATAATGGCGCCCCCGCGGGTCACCATTTCACTCCAATCCAAAAAGTTTAATCAAGCTAAGCAGCTCGATCGAGTGTTGGACTGATCGCGAGCTAATCGATCGAGCTAGAGAGAGTATGACGGTGGAGGTGGAGGCGGTGACCATGGCGAAGGAGCAGCCGGAGGAGAAGGAGGAGGTGATCGATAAGCTGGTTGAGAAGATCACGGGGCTGGCGGCGGCCATCGGCAAGCTGCCGTCGCTGAGCCCGTCGCCGGAGGTGAACGCGCTGTTCACGGAGCTGGTGATGACCTGCATCCCGCCCAGCAGCGTGGACGTGGAGCAGCTGGGGGCGGAGGCGCAGGACATGCGCGGCCGCCTCATCCGCCTCTGCGCCGACGCCGAGGGCCACCTCGAGGCGCACTACTCCGACCTCCTCGCCGGCCACGACAACCCCCTCGACCACCTCGCACTCTTCCCCTACTTCAACAACTACATCCAGCTCGCCCAGCTCGAGTACGCCCTCCTCGCCCGCCACCTCCCCGCCGCCCCGCCGCCCTCCCGCCTCGCCTTCCTCGGCTCCGGCCCGCTCCCGCTCAGCTCCCTCGTCCTCGCCGCCCGCCACCTCCCCGCCGCCTCCTTCCACAACTACGACATATGCGCCGACGCCAACCGCCGCGCCAGCCGCCTCGTCCGCGCCGACCGCGACCTCGCCGCGCGCATGGCCTTCCACACCTCCGACGTCGCCCACGTCACCACCGACCTCGCCGCCTACGACGTCGTGTTCCTGGCGGCGCTGGTGGGCATGGCCGCCGAGGAGAAGGCGCGCATGGTGGAGCACCTCGGGAAGCACATGGCGCCCGGCGCCGCCCTGGTGGTGCGGAGCGCGCACGGCGCCCGGGGCTTCCTGTACCCCGTGGTGGACCCGGAGGAGATCCGCCGCGGCGGCTTCGACGTGCTCGCCGTGCACCACCCGGAGGGCGAGGTGATCAACTCCGTCATCATCGCGCGCAAGCCGCCATCCGTGGCGTCGGCGTCGGAGGTTGGAGACGCGGACGCGCACGCGCACGGCCATGGCGCCGTGGTGAGCCGGCCATGCCAGCGCTGCGAGATGGAGGCCAGGGCGCACCAGAAGATGGAGGAGATGTCTGCCATGGAGAAGCTGCCCTCCTCGTAGAGGCATCGATCGACGACTGCTTCGCTCGATCGATCTGCAGCTACCTCACCTGATCAATCACCTCAGTTACTATCGATTAATCATTTACCATGCATTAATTAAGAAGAAAACATACCATAATTATCTACCAGTAAAAGAAATCTAATACTCGTAGTAGTTTTAATAATCTCGTTGGTAATTAACTGCAGCCATGCATGAATGCATGCCATATTGCGTCGCTATCTTTTTTTCCCATGATGAGACTGATGAGAGAGAGAGAGAGAATATATGTCGCTATTGAGTGTTACTGGTTGATTACTGTACTAGTAGCTTATTACAATCAATCATTGTCTCTGTTGCGTATTTATGAGTGTAAGTGGTTAATTTTCTGTTGCAGCATAATTAAGTTACCTGTATAATCTGATGTGTACGTACGCATACTGTCTCGATCGATCTCCAGGGCTTAAAAAGGAGATCGATTAATTGATCGAGGAGCAATTATAATTACGATGCGGTCATGTTTATAGTTAATTTGCAAGTGATCATTAATTCCATCGTAACGATCCGCTACTTCTTAGAAGAAAGTACTCTCTCTGCTCCAAAATCCAAGACACTGTAGTACTATTTTTCGGATATTTTATAATACAAGACATACATACATACATTCAATTGACTAGCATATTTTCTTGATTAAATTATTATTTTTTGAATCCTTCCCTCTCTCATGATCTATTGGATATTTTCGAATGAAAAGAGTAAAAAAAAATAAGGATGAGAAGATATAGGTTTATTTTCCATTACAATTTAGGGGAAATGGAGGTTAATTCATATGAATCTGGACAACCTATTTCTCATGTTTAAATGGCTTCGTAGAAAAGAAATTTCTAAGAATTTAAATCCTCCACAAATCGTACGAAAATTCTTTCATCCAAAGGAACCATATAAATTAAGCAGCCAAGATACTAGTCGACAAGCCTAAATGATTGGAGCAGCATCCACAAGGCCAAAATGATTTGATTTGATCACTCGAAATGTGTGCCTGTAACGGCTAGAGTTACTCCGATACATGCCTTTCTATTAATACATTCGTTTCAAAAATAAACCAACCTAAAAAGAAATATGATAAATTGTATAATAAAAAAGGCTTTCTAGGTTAACTTTTTTTTTACGGAGGGAAACAAAAGGGATCGAATCCATTGGGCTGTCAGAACACACAGTAGTACTACATACTAATTTTTCTCGGCCTAAGGAGCACTTCCAGCAAGTCAGGGTTGGTGCGTTAAAGTGTTACTAGGACTGAGTTTAGTTCCAAACTTTTTTTTCAAACTTTCAGGTTTTCCATCACATCAAAACTTTCATACACACACAAATTTCTAACTTTTGATGTGAACTAAACACACCCTAGATAAAGTTCAGTTTGACTACCTTCAATATTGGTCAGATCTCATTCATATCCCTTAACTATAAAATCAAATATATCAAACCCTTAAGCTATTAAGATTGTGTAAAATGACCCTTTCGGCAATTTTAATAAAGATATTAGCTGACTTGGCAGTTCAATCAGCAAAAAAATTAAAAACAAATATAGAGCCTACGTGTAAGTGACGAGAAAAAAAAAACTATAAGACCCACATGTCAGCTTATACCGTAGCCTTCTCTTTCTCACTCAGCATGTCGGGTGGCTGTCAAGCCTCCTTGACTGCTAACGATAGCTCCTAGCTCCAAGGCAGCCCCCATACTCACCGCAGCGGCCGCTCCCTGATTTGCCCGCCCCTTAGCGAAGCCACAGAGCAAAGTGATTTTGGCAGCCTCCCCCATCCATCCGCAATTCCAACTCCCCTCTTCCCCAAAACCTACCTTGTCGGAAACCTTAGAGAAAACCCACAACTTATGAGATGGCTTATGGCGAGAGCAAGCCGAACCCATTGCGTCTTGGGGTTGGGGAGGGGGGAGGGGAGCGCTCGCGCGTCACCGCTATGCAAAAGAGGGACAAGAGGAGCCTGCTAGGGGAGGAAGGGCCGAAGAGGGAAGAGGAAGGTGGAGATGGATATAATAAGGATAATAGGAAGAATAAGAGTGGGAGAGAGAAGATGACATATGGGCGCCATGTCACGACTGACATGTGGGTTCCACGGATTATTTCGATCCTTTTTAAAAAAGTGCAATGACATGCGGGTCTAATTTTTATTTATTTATTTTGCTGATTGTAATTCCACATAAGTGCTATGTAGTACAAAGACCAGGTTAGCATGCCATATGTGCGCATCATCAGCGAAAACCAACATCAAATTACTCTCGAAGTTATTTTGTATCGATTTTAATAGGCGGAGGAGTTGTTATTTGTGCATTTGAAGGATATGAATCAAATCCACGGTGTACTAGTGGACTTTTTTCTGAAGAGTTCACCTGCCTTCGGTTGGGTCGTATGTAGCCCATCGGTATGGATCGGCCTTTTTTCGGGGTTGGAGTCCCCGGCCCGGAGGCGTCGCATTTGCTCCCTGAACTGCCCATCAAAATTCGGAAGCGCCGGCGTCCGTCGCGCCTATCACAGCCCTCCGCCATCGAGATCGAGTCATGGCTGTTCGATCGCCGACGTCGACCACCGTGGCCAAGGCGGCTGCTTGCTCGACGCTGCCATCTGAATTCCGATCCACCGAATTAACCAAGAATCAACGTAAGCGAGAGCACTGAATTCATCACAGCCCGACCTGAAGAACACTACACCACACATCCTCCTAAATTCATCGATCATGATCTCTCTCTCTCTCTTGATTAATCACTTGGGATCTGCATAGTTTTCGCTTAAGAAAAGAAGAGATTAGGGACGACGTTCTGCTGTTAATTGTTGTTACCCCAACTGAATATATGTCATCCTTGTAATTTTGGTTTTAGCTTGAATTAATCACTAGTAGTAATTACAGATTTGCAAGATGCAGATATTGTGTGAGAGAATGGCTAGGTATTATACTTGTCTTTTTACTTGGGACTTAAACACCGTCAACATGGCATAAACCAAGGTTAATTAAATCAGAGCTATTTGTGCGAGTTTCTGAATTTAATTGTTTCGAGTGGTGGATCGAGTCGATCAGTCGAATCGAGTAGGAGTAGAGTAGGAGAGCGAATTTTAATACAAGTAATTAATTAATATCGTCGTTAATTATTATTAATCGATACAGTGAAGATACATGTAAGCAGTACTAAGCACGTGCCAATGTCGATATACAGTACTACTCGTAACATATCATACTAGGGTCACTATTTACTGCGGTTGTGCTCCCATAAAAGCTACTCCCTCCGTACATAAATATTTGGCGCAGTTGACTTTTTTAAACATGTTTAACCGTTCGTCTTAAGTAATTATTAATCCTTTTTCTATCATTTGATTCATTGTTAAATATACTTTTATATATACATATAGTTTTATATATTTCACAAAAAAAATTTAATAAGACGAACGGTCAAACATATTTAAAAAAGTCAACGGCGTCAAATATAGTAACGGTGGGAGTATCGTATAAAATTTTCATCCGAAAAGATATGCGCTAGAAACGTAGCTTTGGTAGATATCATGCAGAACAAATCAGCAACAGCTAGCAACTCTGATCTTGCTTTGCTGTGCTCCTCAATCCGGTGGCCAAGCCGGGTGGGCGGTAATCGGTCTACTGTTCAGGGAGGCCCAGTGAGCAGCCCAGGAGAGGGTCTCTAGGGCCCATGTGCCGGTACGTAAGATGGACCAAAAGACCACTGTTGTCCCTGTAAATGTCTCTGTTACAAGGGCAGTCATGTAAATTCATTAGCATAAAAGAACCCTGGGATAATAAACTTAGGACAGTGAAACTATAAATAGATCCTAAAGAGTATGTAATAGGGATTCAATTTTACTTAATTAATATACGTTTTTATTCATATTTTTCACAAAACTCGAGCGAAGCCTGCCTTTCGGCAAAAGCGTTTCATCATACGACAATAGGGACTACTACTGGTAATAATTTGAAGATGTGCGGACAGCAGTTGATCGATATTGGTAATGTCTTTGATCGCGAGATGATTTATCGGATTGTACTTCGTAAGTATAGTTACTCTATGGCTGGTTTAGTTTGTTGCCAAAATTATCAAAATTTGATAGTACTAGAATTTAACACATTTGGGCATTGCCAATTTTTTGACAGTATTGGATGTGTTTGGTTTACCACCTTTTCAAATTTACTACTTATTGTTTTTATGAGAAGAAACTTTCGGAAATGCTACATTTTAGTATGGTAATGTCTAGTTTATTACATTACCAAAATTTGGTAAAACTAAAAGGGTTATTTTGCAAAAAAGGATTTTTAAGTAATTATAGAGGAATTCAATCCTATGAAAATTGTTCCTATGTGATTATTTGGATCACAAGAATAGCTATAACAAATCCTATGAAATTTCTCTGGATTGGCTCAAAACATATAAATTTTGGAGAATTCTAATATGAGCTTCAACATCTCAAAAATCCTTCGCGTGTATTTCTCTCTCTACTCTGATCCTCGTGGTTTTTTTTTCATTTTATGAAAATACCTATTCCTATAATTTTTTTGTGTTTTTTCAATCCATAGAATTTGAGATGTTAGGGCATTTAAATCCTATATTTTTTTTCGGGTGTATTTTGAGAATCGTACATTCGGAACAGCTGAAAGAGGTAGTCCGAGTGTGCAGTGCTATAAATAAATAAATGCAGCAGCGAGCGCGGCGTGATGTGGTGTGCTGCAAAACGTAAAGTAAGCGGCGTATGTCGTATCCTATTGCCGTATAGGAGTACGTACATGCACGTGTGCTCACCATATGCTCGTATGTACGGCTCCATATCATATACGTACATTATGCTGTCCTGCAAGCCTGCCTAGAGTATCAGAAAGAGTATCTCAGTAATTTATCAGTACTCACTTCGTCTTAAAAAAAGACAAACCCTGAGTTTTCATGTCTAACATTTAACTGTCCGTCTTATTTGAAAAAATTATGAAAAAAATTAAAAAGATAAGTCACGCATAAAGTATTAATCATGTTTTATCATCTAACAACAATGAAAATACTAATTATAAAAAAATTTCCTACAAGACGGACAATCAAACGTTGAACACAGAAATCTAGGGTTTGTCTTTTTTTTTTCTTTTTAACGAAGGGAGTATATATGAGGCAACAACTGGGGCCCTGCAGTTGCATAGTATACCTTCAATCTGCTGCTGCATATATATAGCCATGTACCACTACTGTGCAGCAGCCTGAAGATATGTATGTACTCCTCTATAGGAGTATATGGGTGATCACTCCACTCAGCACTGCTCATTGGGAATCCTATGCAACTTTTTACTCATCATCAAGCTAGTTCCTCCTCCGTTCTTTCCTTCCTATTCCTATACCCAACAATCGATTGCCCTGTTATTATCGACTGTGAACAATCCATCGAAATAATGAATGAAAACACAAGCTACCCGCACCTTTTTCACACATTTACTAGCTAGTAATAGTAATAGCTCATTGTCAGTAATATTATGTAATATGGACCGGAGAACATGATACATTTGCATGATGCAAACGACTGCAGACACATGATAATGATACTAGTAAAAAGCTACTAGCTGCTACTACTATCAGCTCATAGCCAACTCTGCATTCATTCAGATGCCTGCCTTCATCATACAGTCACTCTTATGATCTAGAGGCATACAGCGGCCCTGTTGTTACAAAAAAAATGCAAAGCATCGAACACTTACTGGTACTCTTATGCGGGTCCGGAAGAAACTCCGCTTCTTTGCTCTTCTCACCGCATGAATGAATAATTTTCATCTCTCTCTCTCTCTCTCTGGCCCCAACCCAATACATACTGCCGCTACTTTAGCATAGGATCCAATGAGATATCATGTCTCGGCCGTGTGCAACCCTCTTTATTTTTGGGTGCATGACATTTCTGAGTGAGATAGTACATTCGCTGCATACATATCCATGGCTCTAAAATAAATGCAAGTGTACAGTAAAAACTATTTCTCGATATCAAACAGGAGATCTATGTGCCTTTGCCTTTCAAGTAAGAAGAAAAACAGAGAGAAATAAACGACAGACAATAGCTAGCTAACCAAACCTTTACAAACTTGCTTCTCACATGCATGCATGCAAATTTGTGGCTCTATATATCTCTGACGTAGACATGGATTAAATTCCATTATCCAAAAAAAAAACCCTTACCAATTCATTTTTTAAACAAAAGATCGATCCAGCTTTATAACAAAAACTAGAGAGAATGTCAATTCAAATTTAACCATGACAAAAAAAACACCTAATAAGCCCACTGGGTGGATCGATATTTTGAATTGCATATCCATTTCCGCCTTATTGTACATGTCCTACTCCTAGTTAAAACGACAATGCGCATATTTAGTTAGTGCAGAGAGCAGGAATTAATCTTCTTTTACCTCTTTATATATTAAAAAAAATGCATTCCCTATCTTGGCATCATTGGTGCACGTAACCATATAAATAGTCATGAAAAATCGTAGAGTTCAAAGGTTAGAAATAATTCTAAAGATTGGATCCATTTTAACAACCACATGGCCACTTAAATACAAGAGATTGGAAAGCAGAGAAAAGTAAAGGAAAAAATTAAAAAAAAGTAAAGTATATATCTTTATTATCGTTGTTTTTCCCTTCTTTCATCCGATGGTGACATTGTTGCGGTCGATGATGGATCTGGAATTTGCATATATTGTTGTTTTTTCAATTGTGCAAGTCAAACTGTCTGTAGGGACACTAGCAATATAATCTTGATTCCATTACAAGCTAGGTACTCCCCTGGTTTCGTATTGTAAGTTGTTTTAATTTTATATTAATTCAAAATTTTCTTAAATTTGATAAAGTTTATAAAAAGACATGTAGCACATTTTTCAACCCAAAACAAACATATTAATATATATATTCAATGGTGGATTTGGTGGATTTAATGAAAATAGTTTGGTGTTTACACTACTACAAATCAACTAAAAATATTATTGAAAATTCAAAAAAATTGAGTAAAAGTATTATAACTATGTGTAAGGATCTGACCTCAAATTTGTTATATTTTTATCGTAACAAAAAAAACTAATAATTTTAAGAGTATAAATCTATCATAATTTTATCTTTTTTTTCTCCGCATGTAGATGAATTTGAATATTAGACTTTACACATCCTCTCTCCGTCACATAAAAAATAAATCTAGTACGAGATGTGACGCAAACTAGTACTACGAATTTGGCCACTGAAAAATTATTCGTGTGTTTCAAAATATATTGGGGCTAAAGAAAATAAAGTTAAGCATAGCGGACCTGTTGGAGGGACCTGCTCACACCAGATAAAGATTGCTCCTTTAAATTCTTTTAGCCTCTGGATCGACTGGTGAAGATGAGGAGCTGAGAGATGCATACAGTGTAGACATTTCATGTGGCAGACCAATAATCAATTATAGTTAGTTACTTATAGTTAGCTAGAGAAACGACGAATAAAGCTGCGGCCATGCATGATATGGTATGCCATCCGGCGACTTCGAATTCGTACTCCACAGCATCGCGAAAAGAGTCTGCAGCATCATATCAGCAGCAAGAATGAGCTGGATAGATCGAGCTAGTTGACATATATGCATGTAAGCATGCATGATTAACCTAGCCATGATCGATGGTCCATCCAAATTAACCGCGCTGCTACTGTACATGCATATGATGCATTGACATATGAATACGATTATCTGTTCCATCCTACTGTACCAAGATATAGGATCATTTCAGCAACATATATATAGGAATGGATACATATATATGCTTATATATATCTGACAAAAAGGCAAGGCAAGCACTATATATGCATCCATTTAGCTAGGGCTTGTTGTTGCTCCTCCTCGATGTCGATGGATTGAGTACATGCTGACCTCCAGAATTAAAGGCAGGCAGGAATCACGCTAGTGATCAGTTAGCAGAGAGGGTCGTTGTTTGGTAGTGCTTGTTGTTGCCTAGGCACTCGATCCTGTCCTTTCTTCCTGCGTGATCGATCGATCTTAATATATCTAGTTGCATATTGGAACGACTCACTTGTTTTTCATGGATCACCACACCAATGTTTGCTTGCTGTACTTGGAACAGTGGTCTGCTGCCAGCCTCTGCTAGTTACTAGGATTAATAACAGGTCTCTTTCATGTGTTGGCACTTGGCAGCAGCTAGCAGTACTGCTTTATTTGCTGTGCTGGGGACGAGCGAGAGCAAATTCAGATCAGAAACATGCAGACAAGACACACACATTGGCACATTGCACACCAGACAGACAGCGACTTAATGCTGGATCATATATGGGACTATACCCATGTTTAGCTGCATGCATGCAGTAATTATGAGATAGTTTTAGTGTGAAGTTAACCATGTTCCATTTAGCTCAACTATCAGTTTAAACTTGTGACACAGTATTCAGTTTAAAGAAGGTTGCAGCAACTGCCGGCCTTGAGTTGAGTGCACGGCACAAGTGTAATTAACTACTGAGTACTACATGCAGGGGTAGAGCAGATATCGGTGCTCCAATGGCTTTGGAGGATCAATATTCTGACCCTGATGAGTCCTGACCCACATTGCATATATCTGCCCCATTCCCCATGTGACAAGATGCTCGCTGTTCGATTCGTTGCTGGTAGATTTGGAGCACTAATGCTCCTTGTTTACCAAACGGTTTCGATCATCAGATTAAGTACTCGATCACCTAATTAAGTACTACTCATGTCTTCTTTTCCAGCTGGAGTAGCTAGTATTATCACTTACTACTATTTGCCACGTTTAATTTCTACATTAATTTGACTTGTATATAAGCGAGCTTCAGTCTCTGTCTCCAAACAAACTTTCAGCCTTGAGTTCTACACGAAACTTAAAAGAGTACGTCGCGTTTTGTTTATACTGATTATAAGCCGTAACCTTTTATTGATAAAACTAAACAATAATGTGTGAACAAAACTTTTATATGTATTTTTATCAATTCAAAACCAAAGTTGGAAAATAAACTACAACAAAATAAACCTTAAAATTAGGTTTTAAAATCTAAATTTTGGTTGCTTATAAGCTGAAGGTTAAACAATACTAGAATATTTTAATTTTTTTTTGTCTTGTATAGATATTCCATAGCTGAATTAAAAAAAACAACTGAAAACACATGGCAGGCTTCCGGGTGGTTAGTAGAAGACAGTAGTACATTAATCCCCAGTGGCAGTTTGGAGACAGTTAGGAGCTGGTAGTTAGCATGCATGAGAGATGTTCAGTGATCATAGCTCAATGTATATGTGATATTGACATAACGGTTGCATTGTCTACACGCATATACTCACTCTACTATACTTTTTTTTAAACATTGCCCTAATAAGCTAAAGCTAAGGCTAAAATTTATTTTTTAAAAAACTTAATTTTGAAGTTGATTTAAGATATTTTCAACATTGTTTTCTTTTTATATTGACTTTTAAGTTACTGAGAACACATCTATAAAATTTTTACCTATAAATTAACTTTTAATACTATCTAATAAGCCATGACAAGATGGATAACCGATAAGATTGCTATACTTTAGAATGAGAAGGTTTGGCCTTCTCTAAGAAACGGTTAATCCATCAACGAACTGTCTCACCAGCTCAACATATATACTCCGAACAGGGGAAGATTATTGCCTTATCTTTTGGCCCGAATATATATATACATGAAAACGGAAAGCAAACCAACCACCTAAAGTCATAAACATCAACTCGTCCAATGATCCAATGGATTAACCACTAATTAAGATGAGATGGCGAGAGGGGCAATCATTATTCAGTGGTACCAGTCAGGATTTGCTTTACCGTCGGTAACCGCGCGGTTACCACGGTTACCGGGCTTACCGCGGGGTATGGTAATATAAATACCGCGGTAACCTCCTTAAATTCAGATAAATTTAAAAAATAATTTAAATTTTTGATAAATTTTGTACGGTTTTGTATGGTTTTTTCACGGTTACCGCGCGGTAACCATGCTTACCGCCGGGGCGCGGTAACCCCGGCCCCGGTGGTTTGAGAAACCCTGATACCAGTTCACCTCCCACTCTCTAATCCCTAATGCATGGGGCTCATGATCATGCTCATATCGCTCGTATATGCAAGGATGATCGTTTCACATCTCCTCGATGTGGATTCTTTTGAGTAATATATCTCCATGTTTCCCCGGAAAAAAAAAAGGATGATCATATGACAATCAACTGCTGCAATCAATAATGCTAGCTTCAGAAAAATGGAAACAAACAGTAATTAAATACTCCTTCTGATCACAACAACATAACATCATGCAGAAAATTTCTTAGGACTGCTTGTTCATTACTTTGTTACCAAAATCAACCTTACCGAAATTTGGTAATGTCAAAATTTAGCACTTTTGAAGTTACCAAAATTTGATAGTGTTGGTTGTGTTTGGTATGAAACCTTACCATTGAGAGAGATTTAGTGAGAGGAAACTTCTAGAATTACCAATATTTGGTAGGGTAAATGGTAACGTTATGTTTAGTTTTTGACTATACCAAAATATGCTAATGCCAAAACTTATAAGGTTGAAAATGGTAGGAAAGTGAAAATGCCCTTAGCCATACCTTTAATAAAACTTTGAACACCAAGATCTTTTTAAATATTTTGATTTGATTTATGAACATAATGTGCCTCAAGAAAATACTCTGGTAATGCAAGCTTTTATCAGGTTTGACAAATATAGTGTGATATAAATTTATAGCCAAAGTTGTATTTAGACCATGTCATTTTTTTTAAAAAAAAAGGTTCAAAAAGAGAACGTCAATACTTGTAGGAAGAGTTTTTCACCTATCCTTGAAGAGATATATGCTTTCTCACAGTTTAAGAGGTAAAAACTGTACTACCAGTTGAACTGATTAGAAAATATTTAATAAATGTGTAGTCAAGTGGTAATGTAAAGGGTGGGTGAAGTAAGGTCCTGTTTAGTTTCCCCAAAAGTTTTTCCCAAAAACATCACATCAAATCTTTGGACGTATGCATGGGGCATTAAATATAGATTAAAAGAAAAACTAATTGCACAGTTAAGGGAGAAATCGCGAGACGATTCTTTTGAGCCTAATTAGTCCATGATTAGTCATAAGTGTTACAGTAACCCACATGTGCTAATAACGGATTAATTAGTCTCAAAAGATTCGTCTCGCGGTTTCCATGCGAGTTATGAAATTAGTTTTTTCATTCGTGCCCAAAAACCCCTTCCGACATTCGGTCAAACATCCGATGTGACACCCAAATATTTTTATTTCGCGAACTAAACAGGCCCTAAAGCATACCCTTGGATTCCACTTCCCCACATACCCAAGTTACTGGACTAAATAATTGAGCAAGAGTATCTATATACTGTAGTCACAAACATGTACTGTACTCCAGTACACTTGTATCTACAGGATACTGGAGTGATTGAAATGGTGAGGTGTCAACATGGTTGACCTGACCTTAGGGTCCAATCCAGTCCAGCAACCTGAAAAACCCTGAAAGTCTAGTCTGAAAACAGGGATGGATTGATCCAATGATCCCCTCCATCCATCCGTTTGACCGTATGCGAAGACATATGCATGGGCAATATATATATGTAATCAGGCATCCGATGGTAGTCACCAAATAAAATGCTATGGCATTGGCAACCAACCTGGAGTAGTGGTACCCTTTTTCTTAATTATTGATTAACAGGCGACTGCTCCAACAGCCTGCAGCTGGCTCCACCTCATTAGCACTCTCCATGGACACAGTCTGACAGCTGGGCCCACTCATTGTTAGTTGCTCATAGTACATGCTAACATGTGTTCTTCTAGAGGTAAATCAGTTGTATAATCCATTTAGGGCTTGTGAGTTAATCCCCTAGTCTAGCAGTAATAAGATGAATTTGGTACTATGTAGAGGTAGTAGGTAGGTAATGGTTGCTTTGATTACTGTTGGCGTACTGGTAGTAGGGGAGTAGTCTGTATTTTAAAGTTTGAAAGATGAGTAGTTTTGCAGTGATGGAATGAAAAGGGGGAAGGAAGTGTAACATAGCAATACCACTGGAGTAACATGGGTGGACAGCAGAGTAGTTGGTGTGCTGGAAAGGCCATGCCATGCATGATATGATGCTGACAGTCAGGCCTCTACATGTGACAAGGCTTCAATGAATTGAAATGAAATTTAAGTATGCTTTGCTAGCTGCTGCTGCTCTTTCTTCTCTCTGCATTCCATTTCATTACTGCCTCTAACAGCATTATCATATGCAAGGTAATTAATTAAAAATTGTTACTCCATGTACTGTAATCCTACTGTATAATTCTTCCAGTTTACTACTGTACTACACATGCCATTATAAGTGTAAGTAGATAGGATAGGAGTAGGAGTAGTGTGCCGTGAGTTTATCCACGACAATTACTGTGGTACTCTAGGTGGTGTGCAGGAGTAGTCATGAGATGCGAATGGGAATGAATGAGCAGAGTGTCCTAATCACATGGAGAAGATGAAGAAGAGAAAAGCCAGCAGGGAAAAAGAAAAGAAAAGAAAAGGCAGGAATTGCTTTGCTGGCAGGGTGATGTGCCAATGGTTTCTTTCTTTCTTTCTCTTTAAAAAGCTTAGCCGAGGTGGATGCATAGGCCATGGCACCCTACGCACTAGGAGACCACCAATACTAGGGTAGGGTGGCCTGCGTGTGCGTGCCAAGGAGGAGGAGGAGGAGTGCACAGCCACAGCACAGCACGGGCATCTTCTTCTTCTTCTTCTTCTTGTCCAGCTTGGGATCATCCATATCCAGCTATACTCGATCCCTTCCATTCTCTTCTCTTCTCTTCTTCTCTCATGGTCATGGGACTCATGGAGATGGAGGAGTAGTTTGGTTGGTTCGTTAAGGGACAGAGGGAGCTGGCATTTCTTTAATTTCTTCCCCCCCCCCTTCTCATTCCCAATCCATCCCACCTTCCATCTACATTTCCTAAGTATATATATCCACTCCATTCCATACATACTACTAGTAGTAGATTGCCAAGGCCTTGCTGCTGTTTCTGTTTCTTGCCACCAATGGCGATGTCCTCGCCGTCTTCTTCCCCTCCGGACAAGAGAAGGAATTGGCTCCGCGGACACCGAAAGGTTGTTTCTTGCTCCCTCTTTAATTCTTCATCCAATGTGTTATGTGCCACCAAAAAAAATGGCAATTTGGGCGGTTTTGCTCCCAATTTGGCTTTGGCTTCAGCAACTGATTTGTTGGTGCTGTGCATTGTGCAGCAGATCATCGGAGACTACCTCGCCGAGGCGCGGGCTGCTCTCGCCGCCGCCGCCGCCGCCGCGCCGCTGGATGGGGAAGGTGGCGACCACTCAGCGGCCACGGCGGCGCTTGGACTAGTGGAAGCGGTGCTAGAGATGTCGCCGCGCATGGAGGCCGCTCTCGAGCTCCGGGCGCGCTCTCTCCTCGCGCTCCGCCGCTACCGCGACGTCGCCGACATGCTCCGCGACTACATCCCCAGCTGCACCAAGCTCTGCTCCGCCGATGATACCTCCTCTTCCTCCTCTTCCTCCTCCTCCTCCTCTTGCTCCTCCGCCTCCCGCACCGACCTGCTCTCGCCTGCCCGTGACCGCTCCGACGCTGCCTCCGCCGCCTCCCGCTTCCTCTGCTGCTTCGACATTTCCGACCTCAAGCACCGCGTCCTCGCCGGCTTCTCCAAGAACACCAGCGCCGACACCCAGTGGAGGTACTTGGTCCTGGGCCAAGCTTGCTTCCACCTCGGATTAATGGAGGACGCCGCCGCGCTGCTCCAGACCGGCCGCCGCCTCGCCTCGGCCGCGTTCCGACGGGAGAGCGTCTGCTGGTCGGAGGACAGCTTCTCGCCGTCCAACCTCACGGCCATCTCCGCGCCGGCGAGTAGAAGAGCCTCCAAGTCCGGCGCGGCGTCAGGGACAGCGGGAAGCGAGGCGGAGTCCGTGTCGCAGCTCCTCGCGCACGTCAAGCTCCTGCTCCGCCGGCGCGCCGCCGCGGTGGCGGCGCTGGACGCGGACCTCCCCGCCGAGGCCGTGCGCCATTTCTCCAAGGTGCTCGACGCGCGCCGTGGCGTGCTCCCGCACCCGTTCGCGACCGCCTGCCTCGTCGGCCGCGCCAAGGCGCTCCGTTCCAGCGGGCGGGCAGCCGACGCCATCGCCGACTGCAACCGCGCGCTCGCGCTCGACCCGGCGTTCATCCCGGCGCTGCGCTCGCGCGCCGACCTTCTCGAGTCGGTAGGGGCGCTCAGCGACTGCCTCCGCGACCTGGAACACCTCAAGCTCCTCTACGACGCGGCGCTCCGCGACGGCAAGCTGCCCGGGCCGACATGGCGGCCCCAGGGCGGCGTTCGCTTCAATGAGATCGCCGGAGCGCACCGCGCGCTGACACCACGCATCCAGAAGCTCCGCGGGCTCGTGGCCGGCGGCGAGGCGTGCAGCGTGGACTACTACGCCCTCCTCGGGGTGCGCCGCGGTTGCACGCGGTCGGAGCTGGAGCGCGCGCACCTCCTCCTGACGCTGAAGCTCAGGCCCGACCGGTGCGCGTCGTTCGCCGAGAGGCTGGAGCTCGTGGACGAGCACCGCGACCTGGAGGCCGTGCGCGACCAGGCGCGCATGTCAGCGCTGTCGCTGTACCGCATGCTGCAGAAGGGCTACTCGTTCATCATGTCCATCGTGCAGGACGAGGAGGCCGCAGAGAGACAGAGGGCCAAGGACGCCGCCGCCGCCGCTGCCGCCGCAGAAGCAGCAGCAGCCGCGGCAGCGTTGGCGCGCGAGCAAGAAGAGACCGCCGCCGTGCCTGAGAAGGCCAAGATCAGTAGTGTTAGTGTGCCTAGCACGAATGTTCAGGTTCAGGTAACTCAGGCAGCAGCAATGCCAACAGCTGCCATGGCGGCAGCGGCGGCGATGGGAAGTCCGGTGTTCCAGGGCGTGTTCTGCCGCGACATGGCGGTGGTCGGGACCCTGCTGTCCCGTGGAGGGTTCGACCGGCCGATACCGGTGAAGTGCGAGGCGATGAGCTGCTGATGAATTGCTAGTGCTGCCAGGACGGAGGAAGAAGAAGGTGGCGGGAAAACGGAGAGCAAGTTTGAAGCGAAGCGTTGGTTTGGTTCCAAATCTGGACAAGTTGTGTACAGCTCGAAATGGCGCTTTCCAGCGGGGAAAACGACCCAGAACAGAAGGCAGTTGTTGAAAAATTTTGGATTTGTCTCGTTTTGTTCTGTACTTGTAGAGTCTGTTAAGTATTGTAGCTCTAGTTTCCTTGTGAAATCTGGTCCCTTCTCTCTCTCTCTCTCTCTCTCTCTCTCTCTCTCTCTCTCTCTCTCCCTCCCTGTAGATGTCCATGCACCATGCTAGGCTACCCTCTTGGTACTGCAAATTTTGTACAGATTTCAATTCAGAGTTGTTCTCTCTATCAAGATCCTGCACTGCACTGGTATAATAGTAGTAGGAGTATATTTTACCTGCAGCTGCATACCTCCAACGAACTGAAGTCTGAAGGCGATGCTATTGCTATACAAGTTTCCTCATCCTCTGCTTGCTACTATTACCAAAAAGAAATTCAGAATTCAGGGACGAGTGAAAAGCATCAGCAAATGCATGTGGATAAGTGTGGTGAAGGTGTGTGTGCCCATGCTCTGGTGACGGCGGATGATGCGAGAGATCAAAGATGGGCACAAACAACAGCAGCAGCAGCAGCAGCAGATCTGGTGTCGTCGTCCCGGTCCGGTCGGTCCCATGGCTGCACAGCCAAAAGTCGCCCGTTTTCTGCTTTGCAGCCGCAGATAGAGCTGCAATCTTGCAGCTCGTGAGCTAGCTCAGCTTGCTTCAAGTTTATCTATGGTGGCATATGGCAACTGAAGAATGGCTGGCATTCAGTCTCACACATGGCATAGTGGCACGCCATATTGTTTGTGAGAACTCATCATTCATGGTCCCTCTGGTCCCTGCTGAATGTAAAGGAAGAAATGGTAGTAACATCCTACTACAGCTTTTCTTAAAGCGAACAAATGTGGACATAATCCGATGACAAATTTGCTGCTGTGCAGAGAAATCCATGGGACTGTACACTCGTGCATGGCAAAATTTTCTACTCCTACAGTACTATTCCTGCATTGCACAAAGGACGTTCTCCTTTTGAGACCAAGCTTTAATGAGATTGCCCTGCAATGCTGCATGGCCATGGCATGCCAGCTTTTGTTCTGATGATCCAGCTAGCTTAGCTACTGATATCTAATCCAACCTGCCCATCTGAAAATTTATATGTGCAATGCAATGCAAGCAAGCAAGCCGTTGTTTGCTCATCAGATCTGGATTGGAAGGAAGGAATTGGATCTGTCGTTGCACCACTTGATCGATGGTGTACTTGTTCATTCTCTGAATAAAGAGGAAGAGGTTGCACCGCATGAACAGGGCATGACTCGCGTAAAGAATGACGTGAAAAGGAAGCCGAATTAGCTGTCCCTTAGCATGGCTCGTGTCGTGTAGATTACTATTAGTTGGATCGTGCAGGCAGAGGCAGAGGCACCCCTAGCTAATTTATTGCGTCAGATCACACAACATGGTCTGTTACTTACAGGTTGATGGTTCACATGATGCATTGGTTTAATATCCTTCTCAAGCGGATAAAGTGATCGATCAAGCTGAGCAAGACAAAAGACATCATTTAATTTGAACGTCCAAATGCCGTCTTTGCACTGCCAAATTGGTCTATCAAAATTGGTGGTACCAACCTGTGTACTGTACTACACATGATAACTGCGGTGAAGTAACACAAATGTTAACCCTTACCTTAGCTGCAGTAACTCACTGTTAACTGAGTAGGAGTAGGAGTTTACATTGGGCCGATGTGATTTGTAGCGACAGCATCATGCATGCTTCACTGGCATCAATTTACAGTAATACTAAGGGCATCCACAATGTTGTTCAAAACCAGTCCATAGTCAATAAAATAATCCATTCAGCTACCTAACCATATTGTGGAAGTAGTCCATAGGAGGGAAATAGCAAAAACTGCCCATAACACTATGGTTAGGCAAGAAGACCATAAAAAATCATAGTTGTACAGTGGTACTGTTCATAAATATTAAACAAAACAAGTTGTAACCGTTGGCTTCCTGAATTGTGCCTACAAAAACTGAAACAACATACGTACACCCCTGAACATTGTGCCTACAAAAACTGAAGCAACATACACCATCTCTATTCATCAATTTGCTAGAACACAACTAGTTCCAATGGATCCCTCCCATAGAAGCATCTCAAGTTTCACGAATCAAGACTCCCCAAGCCAATACTCTGAGAGTAGTGACCATATCTCACCTCCTACACCCCAATCTCAGTTTCTCTTTGCATCACCAAATTATCTGCAAAACTTCAACCCTTTTGGTCCTCCAATAAATCAGCCACCCTTTGGTCACTCTCCTCCAAGATTTCAAGGCGTTCGACACCAAGGGAGCTGGCTGCCACATACTCCATCAAGCTATCAAGGATTTCATTTACAAGAGAGTTTTGGTTCCTTACCAACTATGCAGTTTGGAGCTGCAGCCAACAGGCCATCATTTGTGCTACAATTTAGCTTTGCAGTTGGTGCTGCAGCCAATACTTCTTCCCATGGATCTGAGTCTAGTTCTCCATGCCCTGCAAGACAAAAAGAGAAACAACATGTCACAATTGAAGAGTCAAGCAGCAGTAGTGAAGAAGAACCAAAGAGGCGTACACGCATAAATTGGACTGAAGAAGAGAATCTACGCCTTCTTAGCTGTTGGATACATCACTCAACTGATCCTGTAAAAGGCATCGACAGGAAATCAGAATATTACTGGAAAGCTGTAGCTGATGAGTTCAACACCAACACGCCAACAAATGGACACAAGAGGTCAGTCAAGCATCTGAAGACACATTGGGGTGATGTGAAGAGAGATATAACAAAGTTCTGTGGAGTATATGGTAGACTTAAAGCTACCTGGAAGAGTGGGCAATCTGATGACATGGTCATGAACTTAGCCCATGAGATATTCAAAAAAGAAAACAAGGACAAACCTTTCACCTTGGAGTACATGTGGAGAGAGGTCAAGGATTTGCCTAAATGGCGTAGAATAGTCCAAGAGGATAGTGGAAATAAGAGGACCAAGGTTTCATCATCAAGAGCATACACTTCTTCATCTAACCAAGACACAGAAGACCAAGGTTTCATCATCCTTAGTTTTGATCCATGTCAAGGTCCATGACAGCTCCCCCTGAACATGATATGTAGTAAAATAATATCAGTACATTATAACTGTTGTGGAACAGGGCATAAAGCAAAATATAACCGTTGAGAAAAAGACAAACAAAATACAGCTGTTGAAAAAAAGACAAACAAAATATAGTTGTTGAGAAAGGTGGCAAACAAAATATAGCTGTTGAGATAAAGCAATAGATAGCTATTGGTATTTAGCAGCTATAAATATGAGATGCAGTCCAAGACACCACTCCCTCATTCATACAACACACACTCCCTCATTCCAGAAAAGAAGATGTCCGGTGACTCTCAAGATCAATCTAGTCATTCAGATGAGTCTACAGAGGCTCAGCTTGAAGCTGAGCTTGAGGCAGAGCTTGAAGCTGAGCTGGGGGCTGAATTGGAAGCAGAATCAGCTGGTACCTCTGTTCGGCGTGGGGGCTACACACGGAGGTACATCAATAGAGATCATCAAGATGATCACAACAGATTGTTTGCTAAATACTATTCTGCCAATCCCTTGTACACCGATAATCAATTCCGTAGGAGATTTCGCATGAGAAAGCATCTATTTTTGCGCATAGTTGAAGCTCTAGGTGTTTGGTCTCCATATTTTCGTCTACGGCGAGATGCATTTGGAAAGGTGGGTCTATCACCATTGCAAAAATGTACAGCTGCCATCAGAATGTTAGCATATGGTTCACCAGCTGATCTTATGGATGAAACATTTGGGGTCACTAAAAGCACAGCACTAGAGTGTTTGATTTATTTTGCTAAGGGTGTAAGAGTTATATTTGGCCAACAATATCTACGAAAGCCTACTAATGAAGATATTCAACGTTTACTTCAAGTAGCACATGGGCGTGGATTCCCTAGGATGTTGGGTTGTCTTGACTGCATGCATTGGGAGTGGCAGAATTGCCCGGTAGCATGGAAGGGGCAATTTACACGTGGTGATTATAAGGTACCTACTATAATGCTAGAAGCGGTAGCATCTTATGACATATGGATTTGGCATGCTTTTTTCGGAGCAGCTGGTTCAAACAATGATATTAATGTTTTGGACCAGTCACCATTGTTCACCGAACAGCTACAAGGCAGAGCTCCCGCCGTTCAGTTCAGTATTAATGGGACACAATACAATATGGATACTATCTAGCTGACGGTATATATCCAGAGTGGGCCACATTTGTCAAAACAATCAACAGACCTCTAAGTGCTAAGCATAAATTGTTTGTAGCTCATCAAGAAGGAGCAAGAAAAGATGTGGAACGAGCTTTCGGGGTTTTGCAAAAACGTTGGGCCATCATACGTCACCTAGCACGGCTATGGGAACGGGAACAACTTGCAGATATTATGAGATGCAGTCCAGGACACCACTCCCTCATTCATACAACACACACTCCCTCATTCCAGAAAAGAAGATGTCCAGTGACTCTCAAGATCAATCTAGTCATTCAGATGAGTCTACAGAGGCTCAGCTTGAAGCTGAGCTTGAGGCAGAGCTTGAAGCTGAGCTGGGGGCTGAATTGGAAGGAGAATTGCCCACTCTTCCAGGTAGCTTTAAGTCTACGATATACTCCACAGAACTTTGTTATATCTCTCTTCACATCACCCCAATGTGTCTTCAGTTGCTTGACTGACCTCTTGTGTCCATTTGTTGGCGTGTTGGTGTTGAACTCATCAGCTACAGCTTTCCAGTAATATTCTGATTTCCTGTCGATGCCTTTTATAGGATCAGTTGAGTGATGTATCCAACAGCTAAGAAGGCGTAGATTCTCTTCTTCAGTCCAATTTATGCGTGTACGCCTCTTTGGTTCTTCTTCACTACTGCTGCTTGACTCTTCAATTGTGACATGTTGTTTCTCTTTTTGTCTTGCAGGGCATGGAGAACTAGACTCAGATCCATGGGAAGAAGTATTGGCTGCAGCACCAACTGCAGAGCTAAATTGCAGCACAGATGGTGGCCTGTTGGCTGCAGCTCCAAACTGCAAAGTTGGTAAGGAACCAAAACTCTCTTGTAAATGAAATCCTTGATAGCTTGATGGAGTATGTGGCAGCCAGCTCCCTTGGTGTCGAACGCCTTGAAATCTTGGAGGAGAGTGACCAAAGGGTGGCTGATTTATTGGAGGACCAAAAGGGTTGAAGTTTTGCAGATAATTTGGTGATGCAAAGAGAAACTGAGATTGGGGTGTAGGAGGTGAGATATGGTCACTACTCTCAGAGTATTGGTTTGGGGAGTCTTGATTCGTGAAACTTGAGATGCTTCTATGGGAGGGATCCATTGGAACTAGTTGTGTTCTAGCAAATTGATGAATGGAGATGGTGTATGTTGCTTCAGTTTTTATAGGCACAATGTTCAGGGGTGTACGTATGTTGTTTCAATTTTTGCAGGCACAATTCAGGAAGCCAACGGTTACAACTTGTTTTGTTTAATATTTATGAACAGTACCACTGTACAACTATGATTTTTTACGGTCTTCTTGCCTACCCATAGTGCTATGGGCAGCTTTTGCTATCTCCCTCCTATGGACTACTTACACAATGTGGTTAGGTAGCTGAATAGATTATTTTATTGACTATGGACTGGTTTTGAACAACATTGTGGATGCCCTTACTATTATGGATGCAGAGATTAGGCAGCACAAGTACCCGAGTCTGATGTGACTTGACAATCTCATTGTGAGCTAATGAACAGGAGGAGGACCCATTTCTTATGTCTCCAGGCTTTAATCATGCAAATATCTTCACGGCCATTTCTTTTTTTTAAGATAATGGAATATAATATTCCGGCCTTTACTCGAAAAGGCTATAGCCAATTATTATATAGTAGTTTTCATAAACATATTATAAATCTAAATGAATAGAACACACTGAAGAGAAAAACAAAGAAACCAGCCATTTCTTTATCACCCTTAATCCATTCGTACACAGAGGATGGATGCAGTGAAGATGCCCTTAATCAACAGGTATCGCTCGCTGATGGCCCTGCTGGCTTTTCGCCTTTTGCTCAAAATATATTCGATTCTCTCGGTGAATCGCAAAACAGTGGAGGGGTTTTTTCTTTTAGTTAAGTGCAGCAGCAACCAACTGACACGAGATTTCAGATCCGTGCGGTAAGTTGCCACAAAGTTTCTGTCCCAGTTATGCTCCATTGATTCAAATGGCCAACAGCTTTACATGAATGCTTTTCTCTAGAGCTGCAAATGCTTCGTTGCTATTGCTTGCTTCCGTGCCAAGTAGTAGTAGTAGTAGTATAATACATGTATGTAAAATCACGTGGTGAACTGTACTGCACTGTACTATTGGCGGTTGAAAGTGTAAAATTATTTACTGAAAACCAACTCTATGCTGTGCTATCATATATGAAGAGTTTGAGATCACTGACTGGCAAACCACGTAGAAACCATGAAGCAGAAAAACTTTTTACACCGGCACAGCACAGATGACAATCATCGCTACCGTAGAACAACAGAAGAGGCAGAGAGATCAGCTACGTTTCAGCACTCTTGATTTGGCAGACTTGTGGGGGAATTTATTTTTGTGGCAGCTGGTGCACAGCCCACTCTCCTCCATCACCTGGGGTAGCTTCAGCTTCAGCTTCAAGGGGAATATGCATCCGGGTCCCATTCTCCTCGTCACTGCCACTGCCACAGATCAGCATCAGTCCTCCTTCCCGGTCGTTGGATCCACAAGCCGAACAAGTTGGTTCAGCTGCATCGCCTCAGTTGCCTCTCCAAGCACGTCGTCAAGCTGGCCCTTGAGTAGCTTCGCATGGGACTTGTCTGCCAGATCGTGCATGTTGAAGAGGACATGCTTGTTTAGGGACTGACCTGGCTTGCAGATGTACTCCACAAGATAATCTGCGCTGATGCATGGAATGCCCTGCCTCTTAAACTCCTCTACCCATGAATCTGCGCTTGGCGTCCCAGCAGATACAACAGCGAAGTCGACGTGATCAGGTTTCTTCAAGAACCGGGTGTAAGGTGGGGAGGTTGCCAAGATGGTGCCATCGCCAGCTCTCACCGCGCGCTTCAGTGTATCCTGTTAAAAGAACAAACGAAAGACAGAACGAGCATGGATGAGAAACGAACATTTGAAATTACTTGCATCATAACGATGGACAATATATTGTACTACTAGTAGCATGACAGCATCACAACTGTCTTGTCGGATTAAAAAAAAAAATCATTGTCTAGATAGCCTTACCAGTGATGGAGAAATGCACTCCCCGTATATAATTATCTGCATCCCGTAGAAAGCGCCATGGCCAGTATGCTGCCTTAGTTGGCGCCATTTCCGAGGAGCATCCAAACTTATAGTATCACCATTGTTAAGGCCATTACCATGCCACTCAAATGGTTCTTCCTCTAAGAACTTCCCAGCCTCATTACAAGCAGTCAAATAATCAGACTTTAGTATCCACCTGTTATTTTGGGGGAAAACAGCAAAGCTTAAGATATCATGAAATCAGATAAGGAAGAATGGTTGCATCGGCACTGTTTTCCTAGTCAAAATCTAGATTTTCAGCAAGTTTTTTTTTTTGGGTGCAATGGTCAGCCAAAAGGTTAAATCATAACAAAGGAAAAAAATGATATATCCAGGTCCTAGTGCACACAATAAATGCCCTTTTGTAGCAAAATATTAGTGGTTGCGCACTTTTTTGTTGGATGACTTCGACACAACAAGAGCAAGGTATAAACCATTCGAAATATAAAGCCTAATGAGAGAAAACTGAGTTATTCGGTGACTGGTGCAGCACAATACTAACTATTTATGAGAATTAACACTGGGGCACATATGGGAAAAATGGTATACCTACCTGCCAGCGGCAGCTGCCGCAAAGAATTTTTCAGTTCTGCGGAGCTCAGGGGAGATAAAATGAGTTGCTTGGAAAGACCATTGATGCGAATCCCTACAAACTCTTCCCTTCAGGCGTCTAAGTATCAACTTATACTCCTTTCTCAGAAGGCGATGCCCACTCAAAATAAATAATCTGGGCTCCAGCACAGTTAACATTCCAC
The DNA here is from genome assembly GCA_000338895.3 of Oryza meridionalis. NCBI lineage: Eukaryota > Viridiplantae > Streptophyta > Magnoliopsida > Poales > Poaceae > Oryza > Oryza meridionalis. The sequence goes on from CM002530.2 coordinate 30,214,588, forward strand.
AATCGTTTTCTTCTACCACACCGCGGTCAGCAAGCCTGTCTTTGCCACTTCCTGCAGCTTGAATAAAACTGTTCAGACTCGTACAACTGTTTCCATATTTTGATTTGGAAATATTATGATTCCCTGGTAGGTTCTCCTTGTCATGATCAGTAGAACCATCCATTAAATCTGCTGCCTTTTGTCTTTTGCTGCTTCTTGCTTGCGAATTTTGCAATATTTTCGATCTATCTCGCATGTCATCTTCAGAAAATGATACACCGGCATCTCTGGCCCCATCCTCATTGGAACTCTGAAGATTCTGATCCATTGTTTTCTTGCTACCATTTCTAGGACCCTCTGAAGCTCTCTTATACACAAATTTAAATTCAGACACAACAGCACTGCTGTTCTTGCAAGGCACATCACCAAAGCTGTTTTGCTGGACAGCAGATACTTTCCTCTTGGCTGCTGCCTTTCGTACTCTGTTGTTTGGTACAATACTGGGGGTGCATGTTTCAGGGCCACCCATATTTGTGTTGGTTGAGAGTCTCTTAGGGCAAGATCCTGCATTTTCTGGAGGAAACACTTCCTTAAAACCTGACTTTGAAAACATGGCTCCAGTGCTATCAACAATTGGAGCATCAGGCATCTCGACATCAGCTGTTTGAGATACCTTCTCACACGAACTCTTTCGATATTCATCAGCACTTGCACTGCCAGGATTTTTCTCTGCTAACTCAGTCTTGGAAAGTGCTAGTGCTGTGTTCATCTGTAAAGCATCCCGCGAGTTGTTGGTAGCTGCATTATTTGCTTTACTATTTGGGATTTCTTCAGGAATGAATACTGTACATTCAGCACCATTTGGTCTAGCATGATTCTTTTCTGGTTGCACCTCAACATTATCACGAGAAACGACTTTATCACCATCAGACTTGAAAGATACAATCTCATCTTTGTTCTTTACAGATCTAGTGGCTGCTTTATTTGAGGCATTCCCAAACCTCTTGACACTGGCATTCTTCACTTTAGAAGTAGGTTCTTCCTGGGGAAATGTTTCGCATTCACTGATGGTTGCAGTAACTTGGATCGCTTTAGGAACCACTTCCATGTTTTGATGAGAAACCACAATTGCAAAATCCGTGTTAGGAGCTACAACTTCAGTTTTGTCAACCTGAGGCACATCACTCATCTCAGTGTCCCTGTTTTGAAGAGATGAACTAGAACTTCTTTTGTCAACTTCAGAATCAGCAGATGAGTTTGCAGCACAACCTTTTTCAGACCTTAGACCATTTTCAGAACTAGAACCTCCTTTGTCAACCTCATGCAGTGCAAGTGTATTTTCTCTCAGTGATTTCTTACTCTTAGCAGAGTTTTCAGAAAGCTTTTCTCCTTCAACAGGCCTTGCAAGTTTCAAGGCCCTCCTATAGCTCAACAGGTTGCTTTTAGATGGGCCAGACTTTTCTTTTGCAGTTAAAATCACAGATTCAGCAGAGTTTCTACTGGGATCAGAAAACGTTGCTGCTTCAGATGCACTTTCCCTGCTTGAGAAAGGACTATTTGCAGTTCCAGTTTCTGAGCTTACGGATGGCATCATACTGATTGAAGAAAGCTTACTTGCCCTCTTCTGAGCAAGTGCACCACTTGATTTATTCACCTTCTTTACTATCTCAACGTCTCTCAGGCTTTCAGCATCAGTAATGTCACTAATTTTGTGATCACTTTTCATTGATGGAGAGATAGTAAAGTCAACCCTTGGGGTAACTCCCTCAAAACTTTGTGGTGATCCTGTTGGTTTTAAATTAGCTTCTGGTGACACAGACTTCCGGCAACGTCTTCTGTTGTAACTTAAGACTTGGCTATTCTTCTTTGATGCTGCATTGCCTGTTAATCTCAAATTAGCCTCACACAAAGTTAGCTCCCGTTCAGTATTTGACTGATCAACTGCAGTATTAAGATCAGGTGTAGATCCACCATCCTTCTGGCCTACATTTCCACTTATACCTGATGGCCGTAATGTTTTCTCTGAGAAAGTTTCTTTAGAAGGGGTTGACCAAAGTGCAATGCTCACATTGTTCTGATTACTGCTATCCAAACAATTTCCACCAATGGTCTCTGTTTTGTCCACCAACATAGCAGGTGCAGTAGTTGATTGATGCACATGATGATCAGAACAAACTGTGGTCCCAGCTATGTTGGAAATACAATGTGCACCAGGACTAGCATCAACTGCCATTTTAACATCATCTTTAGCTTCAGCTCTGTGGACCTGAGCTGCAGGAGCCTCTTCCTTGCCATTAAGAGGAAAATGGGCAGATTCATAAGCATCAGAATCAGCAGATATTGGAGTATTCCGTATGTCTGATTTAATGTTGAGTGATCTACTGGTTGAACCTCCTGCTTTCGTAATCCGCTCTGGAGTGCTCATGTGTCCTCCAGCAGTAATTTCTGCACTGCAAGAGGAGATAGTAGGATCTCTAGTGGGTGCTTGACTATGAGGATCAACAAGATTAGCCATTCTAATCTCTTTAGTGCGTGCGCTTCTAGTTGCATGTTTACTATGAGATGAGCTTCTACCAGCTTCTTCTTCATCATCTTCGGAGTCCTTGGCTTGTGCTGCCATTATCTCTATTTCCCAACCGCTGAATAAAGAAAATGTCCATAATTAGCTTCCAAGAATAACATTAGATGTATACTTGTGATGAGCAAGTACACCAGACATGACATACAGAACACTGAAGAATGAGCAGTTGTGGGTTTATGGCACATGTACAAAAAAAGAGACATACATTGAAGGGACAATGTGGCATTATATCCTCACCTTTTCGTATAATCATCAGCTGGAAGAATTTTCCATGCCATTAAGCTGCAGAATGCAAATATATGTGGGATTTCAGCTAAAAGTAACAATGGTGCTTTGGTAACATTTTAATTTTTAGGTAGTTGATTAAATGCACATACCAATCTTCCAGCCACTGATGATTAACCAGATTGACATTTGCCCGTTTGGCGGTATTTTCCCGTTTTGCAACTTTGTACTTCTCACCTAGCACAGTTTAGAAAAGGTGATGAATTGCATTTAAATACTAGCACAATGGATTGAATGCAGACAGGAAAACAATCAAGCCCTAATTTCAGTAAAACATTCAGAGGTGTGCATCAATTATGCAAACTAACCCAACAATCGACATCAAAATACAATACAGTCCATACATTCAACTTCCAATAGCCAAAGTAAGTCAACAAGCTTTACACTCGACACCTTTATAGTAAAAGGATAAATGAACATGAAATTTGTACATAATTTTAAAACTCGAATATAAACTAAAAAGATCAAATAAATCAGGTGCAAAATCAACACATATAATACATGGTCATAAAACTATAATGATAACCGTGGAGGAAAGGATGAGGAAAAACAGTAAGTGCAACATAAGTTCAGACCAAAGTATGGAAAACTAAGGAGAAAAAAATATACCTTCAAATTTATAGCAAATGAGATGGGTGTCTTTGAGCGCATCAAAACTCTTGGAGAAATCTGCTCCCATCAAAGAAGCCATTTTCTACATTCAACAGCAAAACGAGTGGTTGAAAGACGTGTGATGAGGCGAAGAAAAAATAGTGGTATTAAGACCTGAATGTGATAGAAGAATCTAATTCCTACATGGAAAGAGTATTGAAGGAACAGTGGTGCATGTGGATCCACTTTTATAGCATATTAACTGAGTTGCTCTACAGCAGAAAGAATAAGTTAAAACAGGCTTGGTGTCAGTAAATTGGAGATAATACTTAGCAGTATAGCAGCAACAAGTTCTCCATACAAGGGGACCAAAACTTAAGCATATGCTTTATCATCTCTCACAAGTCATGACAGAAGGGAAAGCTAAGAGCATCTCCAACGGTCTCTCTAAATCTGACTCTCCAAATGTCTATTTGGCCAACTCTCCATCTAATTTGGCAAGTCAAACTCATGGTTTACTCCAACAGCCTCTCCATCTACTATCTCCATCATAAGTGTATGACAAATAGGACCCATATGTCAGCCTATACTAACCTTTTTCCACCCCATTCCCCTGTACATCCCCTTCTTCCTCCCTTCTACTCCTACTTCGATTGCGGCGACGGCGACTCACGGGAGGCGGGCCGCGCGAGGCGGCGGCGTACGGCGGCGGCGGGCGCGCGAGGCGGCGGTGGACGGCGGACGGCGGCGGGCGCGCGAGACAGCGGCGGACGGCGGTAGCGGGCGCACGAGGCGGCGCAAGACGGCGGCGGACGGTGGTGGGCGGCGAGGCGGCGGCGGACGGCGGCGAGGCGGACGGCGGACGGCGGAGGCGGCGAGGCGGAGGCGGACGGCGGCGGGCGGGCGAGGCGACACCAAGCCGGCGGGCTGCAGCGCACGAATCCGCTCCTCACCGGCCTTCCTCGCTCCTCCCTCACCGCCGCGCCCTCCATCCCTCGCCGGCGTGGTTGGAGACGACGCGGACGGCGGCGGTCGCGGCTAGCTCCGGCGCGGACGGCAGCGGCGGGCGCGGCTGGCTACGACGACGACGACGCGAGGCTGGGGACTGCGCGGACGTCGGCGGGCGGTCGCGGCTGGGGACGGCGCGGACGTCGGCGGGCGGTCGTAGTAGTCGTCGTCACTGCCTTTTGCTCTAGCCGGGGGGGAGGGAGAGAGATAGGGTGGGAGGTGGCGTGGTGGGGCCCACGAATAGCCAGGTAAACAGACTCCAAGTTTGGCCAGTGAGGGGTGTGATTTAGCCATCCAAATGGCTTAGTTAACTAGATGGAGAGACTGTTGGAGAGCATTTTTTTCTCATACTAGCTAAAATTTAACTTGGTCAGCCATTTAGCCATTCTATTCGAGTTGCTCTTAAGTGACTCCAATCAATAATATAGACTGGTATGTATATGAAAGATACTGAAACCCTAAAGATCCATCAACAATAGACTCCAATCAACTGAAAGTTGAGATAATGGGAGAGTTTTTTTTAGACTGGTTACAGTGGGAGAGTTAGAGGATAAAATCATAAGTATTTACCATAATATCGTCACGCCAATTCTTTTGGTACCCTGTCAAGCAAATGCGTAGTGATTGACTACCCGGTATGCCGCTGAAATCTCTCACTGGTCTATATAGTACCTGTAAGTCCAAAATAAGCAGCTTCAAGTTGCCAAAACTAATCAAGAGAATTTATACGACTCCACATAAAAAAAACAGCAGGGACTTCACTAGAACACTGACAATTTTTTTAGTAGACTGTCCAAAAATGTGAACTGTGGTGCCACTAAAAAGCAGTATACATGGTTTTTTGGGGGTAATTGGCGGATAAATGAAAAATGGGAAAGGGGAGCTGACCCGATCAGCATCAGCCATCTCTCCGAGATCCAAGCTATCGTCTACCCATTGCTCGGATACGACCTTGGTGCCGTCCTTGCGCGCCGCCACGCAGATTGGGTTATCCTAGAAGCAGTTGAGACGAAACATCCGATGGGCAAACAAAGCAAGCGAATGAATGAAGGGCAAAATTGGGGGAGCCAAGTGAACTCACGTATAGGAGGTCGCAGACGATGAGGTGGGTGCAGCCTGCGCCGTAGGCCCCGGCGTCCACGCCGCCGCGCTGCACCATCTCGGAGCGATACTGCAAGGAAGGAACCGCAAATCGAGTGAGACATAGCCGAATCGCGGCAGATTAGCACCGAGCTGGCACGATCCGGCATGGAATCGCAGCGAAATGCGTGGGGGTGTAAGGGGGCAGGATCGCTCGCACGCACCTGGGACTCGGAGACGGGGTCGAAGCCAAGGAGCGCGAAGCGGACGCCGGCGAAGAGGCGCCGGTTGTCGGCATCTTGGCCGCCGTGTGCGGGCATGGAGAGGTGGGCGGAGGGATCGGATGGGAGGAGAAATTAGGGTTGGGGAATTGCAAGGATTGTTTGATTGATTCTAGATATCTCTCGATCGATGTCGAGTGAGCCGCCGTGTGAATCTGTGAATTTGAAGTGGGGAATATTGTTGGAGGGAAAGATGGCGAAAAGGGAAAAAATTGTGCGCGCTTTGTGCCGCCGAGACGACTCCTAACTATTAACGGGCCGTACGTGTTTGAGGCCCATCGTAACTACTGATAGAGTAGGCCGGCCCATATATGTAGACGAAGACGACCTATGTATTGGCTGTGAAGCCCTCAAGTGAAGTGAGCGTGTGTGCGCGTTTCGCTCGTTGCCAATGCGAAAACATTCGTGACTGCTGCATCATCAAATATAATCATATATCGAAATATCGAATTCCAAGAAAAAGAAAAAGGGAAGAACAAAGCAAAACGAACCGCATATCTCCAAACGTTTGCTTGTTTGAGCTCTCATCGCAACATTACACGTACGCGCCATTACAGTAATCAGACATCAATCAATCGTAGTATGACAAATTGACAATAGATCGACAAGAAACAGTATATAACTAGCTAGGAGCTAGAAACATCTGCAAGCTAGCAAGATCTCCCAACCCAACCAAAGCACTGGAGGAGGAGTTGGGGGAAAGGGAAAGCAAGCAAACCTGGTAGATGGATGTTATTGCAAACGAACAAGAGTGCTGTGCTCGTGAATCAAGCAAGCAAGAAAGACATCGATCGATTGCAAATAAAAGTTGCAGTAGCAAGAAGAACAAGTAGAGAGTAGTAGAGTAAAATATCTAGCGGCGGACGATGTGGGAGCACTTGGCCTTGATCCAGCGGAGCCCCCTGCGGATGGACGCCTTCACCTTCCCCTCCACCGCGTACGACTTGTATCCGGCCACCCTCCGCCGCCGCTTCATCTCCGGGTCCGACAGCCACCACGCACCAGGCACCCACCGACACACCGCCTTCATCCTCCGCTCGCCGCCACCGCCATACGGCACCACCGCGTTGCCGTTGCCGTACTGATACTCCCCGGAGTAGGGGCGGTACGACGGCGCCATGGACGGATAGCGCGGCGCCCTCAAGAGAGGAGGATTCAGTCCCAAGCTAGCACAGAGCCAATGAATTGACCTGCAGCTAGCCTCGCCTGCAGGGCAGGGCAGGACAGGAGATAGAGAGAGAGGAGTGAGACGTTGGGTTGGGGAGACGTTGGTTTGGCTTGCCTGCCACTGCCGATATGAATACGATTCCGTCTGATCGATGCAGCTAGGAGCTCAGGCATCCTATGCTCGACTCCCTCGGCTTTTGCTTGTCTCTTTCTTTCTTCTCCTTCCTCTTCTTTCTTTTTATTTTACTGTTTTATTTTCTGATGTCCCTTTAAAATTAACCTTGATAATTTCTATTTTTCAAAATCGTGCCAACAAAGTATACTACTATTAACCAATGTTTGTTTGCATTTTTTTTCTTTCTTTAATTGCTCTCAACGACAACGGTTACAGAAGTAACATTTTAACAGGGCAGAAAACACATGGCAGTCTGATGCCATCTTCCCTCTGCTTCCTTCCTTCACATCTGATGAGCCTGACATCAAAAGCACACGATTCCTTCCTTGCTCCAAAACCATCGAATCTGTTCTATGAATTGCAAACTATGCATTCCATATCAAAGTCCCTCCCCAGATTATACTCTCTAGCAGTACGTCAAAATGCCAATCTTCTGATTCCATACATGATCAGATATCCTCTCGTTGACATATTGGCATGCACTGTTAATTTTCTACTTGTATGACGCTGCAAACATTTCCCCGCAAAAAAAGAGAATTACAATGCAAACATACTTAATACACAGCCAGTGAGTGAATGAAATGACTAAAACGGAGCAGCTTATCAACCAAGTAAAACTTGCAATGCAGATTGTCAGAAAGACTTTTTATTTCAGGGGAAAAAAAGGAATGTCAAACAAACCACAGTGTAAATCTAAAAGCAGATTAACAATATATCTTCTCACCACACTGAAAAAACTTCTCACAGTACTGCTATGTTCTAACTTCTAAGGCAACTTAGACATGGTCTGTACTCTGTACTGCAACCATTTCTCAACATAACATTTGATTGCACAATGTTCATTTCCATCTCTCGCTCATCCAATATAGCTAAACCATCACAAGAGTAACAAAACCAGGAACACATGACCAAATGGAGCTCAGAATGCGTCATTAAAAATGCATTATATTTTAAACTATCCATACATTGAGTAACATGTCTGTGGTTGTATAATCTTTTGATCTGTTTATAATTGAAAGAATGACAACAATAGAGAAAAATTGTCAAGTCAATAGATGATGGCAGCATCTTCAGGTAAACATTTCTGCAATGTAATTGACGACACCACCAACAAAGGAGTTGAAGCATGATGAGCAGCAGGTTCTCATGAGAAATGCTGGTTCCTGACCATCACAGGCATGGTTACAATGGCTAGGGAGAGGATGAGGCGTACTGACAACAAAATCCTCGTTGTGTGCAATCCCAGACAGTGCTAAGATAGTGTGTGTTGCTCTCCGTGCAACATTCTTGAAATCAGATTGACCTGAAACATACAATAAAACACAATAAGGATAGGTTAGACAAGTTAAATTAATACCCACCATTTAGCTTGGTTTAGGAGTGCAACACAATTGCCTTTGCACTCAGTTCAGGCACCATGACCAACATCCTCACACAATCAGGCACCATAGAAGATAAGCAAAAACTGCTGACTATCTATAATAGCTCAATGCTACTAATAACTAAAAACGGATTACTTCAAAACATAATGACACTGATGTTCACTCAATAACAAATAGAATAAGCAGAAAAGGCATCCCCAGTAGGACCAGTACTTCCAGGCCAGCAGGTACATAACCAGAAAAAGGAAAAGCACTGTGCTGTAGCCACATTTTGCATTTTAACAATATGCCGATTGACTGGCCTAGCACAAACTCAAATAGTCATTTTGTTTCAGCGATTATACACACTACAGCACAAAGCTAAGCTACAAGTCCTTGAGAAGAGCATACTAATCTTGGGGTAATCAATAAACAGTGAAGGGGGCAAGCAAACTACTACATCTTAAGGTTATTTGATGACTAATTGGTTACAAAGTTTATATACAAATGTGCAAACCAAATCGATACATTAAAATAGTGCTGATGAGTGCAAATAGGTATACATACCCAATGGGGACTGAGCACACATTAGTTTGAGGTTCCTCTTGACAATAGGAATCAGCTGTTCCTTAGCACCTTCTGTTTGTTGGAAATTGCTTCCACCCCCATAGGTGCGTTCAATAAGACCCCTTGCTGGCTGAACAAAAGATGAGCTACTCTGCTGGTTCTGCATAGAACTATCCCTGGAACATGATGGGTTCACTTCAGTTGGAGTGGACGTGCTCTGTGGATTTTGTTCATTCTCTGGTATTGTCCTGTCAGACTGAATCGGATTCTGCCACCCATTAGGTGTGACCCTTGGTCTAAATAGAAGGATGCGAATTCGTCGGTTAAAGGCCCGCCTCCTATCGAGAGTGGCATGCCTTCCAGTAGGAGTCGAAACAGCATCTGCTGAAACATGTGACTCTTCTCGCTTATCTTCATCAGGGGTTTCTCTTGGTGAGAGATTTAGATCGAATCCTTGTAGAGAAGGTTGGGTGTTGATTGGTGGTGGTCTCTGGAACACTCCACTTGGTGTGGCTGAGCCAAATGATCCAGAACTACTGTTGGCAGGGTTGGTATTACTTTCTCTGCAGTGAACCACCCTATCCTGTGCAGAGGGGCCCTCCCCACCGGATCTACATCCTCCGCAGTACCAGTTTCCTTCTGGTACTTGTCTTCCTAGACCAACACAATAGGTATGTGCTGAGGAATCACAAATATCACATAGTAGCATGAGGTTGTCATCACCACCACGATTGCACTCTATGCATACAACATTTTCATACGGATCCAACCAACGTCTCATTTCCTCTTCTGTGGGCTGATACACCTGTTCAAGAAAGAAAAATGATACAGCTGCATTTGGCGATTCAACGGAATGTAACAATATGACAACGTGCAACTGCCCCCAACCTTATATAGTTACCATTTTTCTGGATGTCAGTAATTCTAAGGCTAAACATGGAGCCATAACAATCAAAAGGTTGCTGATCATGAGAGCTTAATGTGAAAGCTAATTAAGGCAACCTTTTATTTACTCCCAACAGATATATGTGTGCACCAGAAAAGCTACGGCAAGATATTTATATGGGCATAAATCTATGACAGTCAGCAACTTAAATTACTGAACTCTGATTCAAAATAGCAAACTAAAAGTTATGGATCTGTTATCCCTAAAATCACATGCTAAGTCTGCTGAAACCTTTATCTATAAAGGAAAATTTTGGATGTGTGATGTGTCACAGGTAGAAACTAGAACACTTACTGCTGAAAATAACAGCCAAATGTAAGAGCATACAGCCACAGAGTATTTCACATGGGGTCAGATAGTCATGTCTCTTGCAATAACTAGTTAGAGGACACTGACAAATAGATGAGTTTCCATGCAAGTGCCATACAACGGATAACGGTTTTGATACGTTGCAAATATTAAATTCAATAGCAATAATCCTCGCAAAAGAAAATAGATAGCAATAAGACAAGGAGGCCATTACCTGATCACGTTTTTCTACCCTAATGACAGCTTTCCTTGATCCAAGCCCTAGATCTGCCATTGATGACTTGGTAATTGTTGTGAATCGGCGTTTGCACAATGGGCACCTGGACTCCACCTTTGACCACTCCATGATGCAAGCGAAGCAGAAGTAATGTGCGCAGCAATTAAGCACACCCTGTATCGTGGCTCTCTGTTCTTCCGAGAGGCATATCCCACATGTCTGTTTCCAAGCCTCTTCAGGCTCTTTCCCCTTCTCCCCCACCCTCCTTGAAAGAAAGGTCCGGCGCGGCGGGGTTGCAGGTGATTGCAGAGCTGCATCTGGAGGCATGGAGACTTCCAGATCCTTCAGTTCCTGCTCTGATATGACATAATCAGAATCAGATGATGATTCTGACCCAGATCCCCACCTCTTCCTGCCCTTCTTCCCCTTGGTTTTTGCTGGTTCAGCGGCTGGTGCTTCCTTGTCAGCAGCTTCTTCATCAGATGTCACGAATTCGAATTCTGAAGTGTCTGATTCGACGGCCGGCCATGCGCTTGCCTCGACATCCGGCTCCGGCGTGACATCCCTGGTCTTCCTAGCAGCCTTGGCCTTCTTCTTTGGGCGGTGGTCGTCCTCCTCTTCTTCCTGATCGTCCTCCACGATGAAATCCGCATCGTCCTCTTCTTCCTCGTCGTCATCGGTGGCCCATCGCTTCCTCCGGCGGCGCCCTGAGGTGGGCTTCTTAGGCTTTGCCTTAGAAACCCTAGAAGGTTTCCTCTTCTTCTTCTTACGGCCGGGTGGTGGCTTCCGCTTGGCCACGTGATTCTTGGTGCTGGTCTTTCTGGCGCGAATCGGGGCAAAATCATCGGAATCGTCGTCATCTTGCTCAAATTCCTCTTCATCTTCATCTACCTCTTCCTCGTCTTCGTCCACGTCCGGATCGAAGTCGGCGTCCTCCTCCTCCTCCTCTTCGTAGTCATCGTCGTCGTCCTCTTGCCTCCGACGGCGAGATCTCGGCGGCGGCTTCCCCTTGGGCGGGCGCTTGGGGCGCGGCGCCTTGACCTCCTCCAAATCATCTTCGTCTTCGAGGTCCTCCTCCTCCTCCTCCTCGTCCCCGACGAAATCCGCATCAGATTCGTCCTCCGGCTCCGCTTCGTCGTCGCCCCCCTCCTCGCCGTCGTCGGAGGGGGCGGCGGCCTGTTGGTACTCCTCCTCGTCTTCGTCTTCGTCTTCCTCCTCGTCGTCGTCCGCCACATACTCCTCATCATCCTCTTCGTCCAGCTTCCTCCGGCGCCGGCCGCCGCCGTCGAGGGCGACCCTGCCGCCGCCGGTGCCCATCCCTACACACGAAAAACAAGCAGGAATTCGAATCAGGCCGCAGCAACCATGGAACCCTATCACCAAATCGAAATCCGCCAAGCCAATTGGCCGAATTGCTTCCCCCAAAAAAAAACAAAAACAAATTCCATTTTGGGGAGAAAAGAAAAATAAAAACTCATCTCACCTAGTAGTAGACTCTCTCCCAGAGCACGAGAATTGAGGTTAAACAGTGGGTGACAAAAGGCAAGCAAAGACGAGTGGAGTAGTAGTCTAGTAGAAGCAAACAAAAACACAAAAACAAAAAAAAAAAGTAGTAGGAGTAGGAGTAGAATCAATGGAAGGGAGGGCAAAATAAACCAAAGTCAATACTAGTACGGTGGGTTGGGTTGGGTTGGAGAAAGGAGATGAGATGCGACGCGGAAGAGGAGAAGAAGCGAAGCGCTCTTGTGATGTGGGTGAGGGTGACGGCGAGAGCAAGAAAAGGAAAAAAGCAAAGCGGGTTTTTAACGAGACTGCCCGTGGGCCCGGCGTTTCTCTGTCGGGTCACAACCAGGTGGGCCCGTGCGGTTAAATTGGGCTCGGGGAGTTGGCCTGTGGGCTGTTGATGGCACGCAATAATAGTAAACCGCCGTTCTACAGTACTACAACCGTTGGTCCGACTCCGTATGGTGGTTAATGCGTAATTAGAGCACATGGTTTCTCCGTCGTCAAGTACGTCTTTTCTCAAAGCATCAATTCTAGTGGTACAATTACATACTCCCTCCGTTTTTTAATAGATGACGCCATTAATTTTTTCTCACATATTTAACCATTCGTCTTATTCAAAAATTTGATGTAATTGTATAAGATATAAATCAGACTTAAAATACTATGAGTGATAAAACAACTCATAACAAAATAAATTATAATTACCTAAATTTTTTGAATAAGACGAATGGTCAAACATGTGAGAAAAAGTTAACGGCATTATCTATTATAAAACGAAGGTAGTACAAGATACCGTATTTCTTACAGGAATTAATTTAATTCTTGTGGAAATTACACAAATTTCATCAGTTCCTAAAGGAGGATTTATAATGTTCTTTCTCCGGTAAAATATAATAATATGCCACACGAAAAGAGGTCGCCCGGTTTTAGATACGGCACCCAGTTTTTTTAGTTCAGAAAATGCCACCCAGTCTTTCTGTTTTTTTTCTCTATAGCGAAACACCCATACTATAATGGTATGCAGTTTTTTCTTAGAAAGAATGGCTCAAAATTTGTCTTCCATAGCTACACCGGCATAATACTCCTTTCGTCCCTAAATGTTTGACGCCGTTGACTTTTTTAAACATATTTGACCGTTCATCTTATTAAAAAAAAATAAGTAATTATTAATTCTTTTCCTATCATTTGATTCATTGTTAAATATACTTTTATGTATACATATAGTTTTACATATTTCGCAAAAAATTTTGAATAAAATAAACGGTCAAATATATTTAAAAAATCAATGGCGTTAAATATTTAGGACGGAGTGAGTAGTTTTCATAAGGATAAAAGGGAAACTCATTATTGGCTAGCTAATAGGCTGGGTAAATTGAAACGGGCTCAACATCCCCGATCCTTTTCTTTCATCTGGGCCTTGCTTGATTTGGTCGATCCGGAGACAAAATTGGGCCGATATGGCCGGGACGTTGGTCCGCGGTCTGAAACTAAGCATCTTTGACTGGTCTGATGAACTCTAGAGAAAGGGTATTGCATTGCCTAACTAGTCTTACAACAACTTCGTCAGGATTCAGGTCTCGTTAGGAACATGAGGTTAGGTTCAATATTTCCCTATTGATTGACGGCCGGGAAGACGAGGGTAATGTCCAGAGATACTCCTAAGGCATGCATGGTGGATTAAAGAAATGCATTTTCCGTATTTTACGTTGGTTAGTTCGGGTGTGTTTAGATCACGCCAAAATTGAAAGTTTGGTTAAAATTAAAATGATGTGATGAAAAAGTTGGAAGTTTGTGTGTGTAAAAAAGCTTCGATGTGATGAAAACGTTAAAAGTTTGAAGAAAAAGTTCGGAACTAAACTCAGCCTTCATCAAGTATAAAAGGAGGGAGTAGTATTGTAGGAGTATATTGCAGGAGGTTTCCTTTGGAACTCAAATTAAACGCTGGTTTCGTTTGATGCCATGCACGAGCTAGGAGGAGCAACAAAAAAGTCGGAAGTAGTACTAGCAACGATGATGTCAGTTGATTAGGTAAGAGTAAAGTACATCACTGGTCCCTAAACTTGTATCGTTGTGTCATTCTGATCCCTAAATTCATTCAGGTCCTCAAACTTATTTGACTGTGTCATCCCGGTCTCTAAACTTACAGATCACTCGTTTAGCTCCTCCAACTTGTTCAGTTGTGTCACCCCGGTCCCTAAATAGGACGGTCTAAAATTTTATATCAAAAAATAATTCATAACTTTTTCATATGAACTCTAATGAAGACAAACTTTATGTCAAAATTGTAGCCCTCACGCGACCTACAACTTTGTAGTTGAAAAGTTTTTGAATTAAAACTGTTTAGGGTCCCAAAATATTGCTGCATGTTTATAGATTTTAAAATTTTAATTTTAAAATTACATTTTGGGATAAAAAAATGACTTAAAATAAAAAAAAATTCAACCACAAAGTTGTAGATCGCGTCGAGGGCTACAAGTTTGATATAAAGTTTGTCTTCATTAGAGTTCACATGAAAAAATTATGAATTATTTTTAAATATAAAGTCTTTAGACCGTCCTATTTGACCCAGATGATATTCAAATCCAACTTTAGGGACCGGGGTGACACAACTGAACAAGTTGGAGGACCTAAAACGAGTGATAAGCAAGTTTAGCGACCGGGATGATACAGTCGAACAAGTATGAGGACCTGAATGGGTCGATTTGCGAGTTTAGGGACCGGGATGACACAGCGGTAAAAGTTTAGGGACCGATGATGGACTTTACTCATTAGGTAATTAAGGCTCTGTATGTATAAACATCGCCAATTAATTGGAACATTCGGTACATCTGAAGAATTAATTACTGTTGTGTCAATTTTGATGATCAGGTTTTAATTAGCTATAGCTTTCTGAACTGCTAATAAATGGACGATTCCGAGCTCACAACCTCACTATGATCAGGCACGGGCAACAGCCGGGGCGCGTGGAATGAAAAAAGCTAGGTGGAGGAGGACACACACAATGAACGATCGATCCATCGATCGAAGAGGAAGAGCGCGGCGCCACGACGACGCTTGCTTTTGCTTGTCTCCAACCGATTAATTTGTCCGTCTCATGTTGCATATAGGAGTACTCCACTATTAGTAGTATAATACATGTATGTAGGTAGGTTGTCCAACAACAAAATCCTCCTCCTCTTTCTTTGGTTCGTCCTAACTAGATTTGGACGAGAACTTAGAATTAGTTGGTAACGCGTAGTGAGTGCGCTGTTGGCTTTGGCACCGTCAGCACAAGGCTGCAGGCTGGAGCCTGGAGAAAGACAGCTGCCTACTAGAATGGCGTATATATTGCAGCATAAAAACTTGATTGCTCTATCTGTTGCCTGCTAAGGGTCCTTTCAAGCGAAGGAGAGGAAAAAAATACAGGATTTAAAGTGGCATGTTTCCCTCATTCTGGAGAAATAAAACACACATGAAATATGAAGAGGGTCCCTTTAATTAATAGCACCATAGCAAACAACAGAGCAAAGAAAAGTTTCCAAGAAATTAGACCTCTTACTTATTTTTCTATGAGATTGAGTTATAGGAATACAATCATATGAAAAATTTCCTATACTTTCTTATGAATCAAAGAGTTTCATTCATATTTCCTATACTTTCTTATGAATCAAAGAGTTTCATATGAAAAAAAAGTCCTTTGAAAATTAAATTGAATTCTACAAAATTCCTATAGCAATCCTCCAATTTAAAAGGGCTTAATAAGCTGTTCTTCATATCATCTTGCTACTATAGCATCGTGAGTTTTCAGTAGATAGGGCTGGGAGGAATGTATACGGACAGTTATGT
Source organism: Oryza meridionalis (assembly GCA_000338895.3). Taxonomy (NCBI): domain Eukaryota; kingdom Viridiplantae; phylum Streptophyta; class Magnoliopsida; order Poales; family Poaceae; genus Oryza; species Oryza meridionalis. The sequence goes on from CM002530.2 coordinate 30,230,466, forward strand.
TTCTTAATCTCATCGATCAGACGGGCGGCCGGCTGTATCCAGCATATATACTACTACTACATGCATACATACATATACATATATCTCCATCAACTGATCCCTCTTAACTGACAGATAAGATTCTGATCCTCCTCTAACTAACTGACATGAGTTGGATTGGCAGATACTATATTTCTTTTCTTTTCTTCGTCCGATGAGGGTCATTAGCTAGCCAAACTAATAACGGCGTTGTGTGTACATGACCATACTCCAGGCAGCAGGTAGGAGTAGAGGAAGGGGAATGATTCTGCCGTCCTTCCTAGCTCCCACCTAATTGACGCGTCCCACCTCTCCAAATTTCTTTTTCTTGCTAAAAAATAAATAAACGAAAGCTCTCTCAATAGGCTGCGATTTCCTTGCTTTGCTTTCCAGTTCGCCCTCTGCACCTTTTCCATCGCCTTTTTCAATTTGGAGGTCGGTCTGCCGGCCTGTCTCTCAATCTCTTTTTTGCTACTCCTACATAATATCGATGATGATAATAATTGATTGATTGTCCTCCCCGACCCGATCCATCCATGTTTTTACCAGCCCCAGTCCCACTGGCCCACACAAAACAAATTATATTTCACCACTGCTACACTCTCTCTAGTCACACCACGGGTGTGTTTAGTTCACATCAAAATTAGAAGTTTTGGTTGAAATTGGAATTATGTGACGGAAAAGTTAAAAGCTTATGTGTGTAAGAAAGTTTTGATGTGATGAAAAAATTGAAAGTTTGAAGAAAAATTTTAAAACTAAACTCGGCCAACATATCGATATATATAAACCGAATAAAAACAAGCGGGTCGGACTAATATGTACTCCTCCAGTAGAGCTAGTATTAGCCTCGCCATTAACTTGGGATGCTCAACTGACATTGCATTGCCAATTGCTACTAGTAGTAGAGTAGAGTAACAAACGGGATAGAACTCCTTTCTCCATCTATTATTGATCATGAAATTATGCCTGTAAAGTGCAACCACATATATATGGCCTGGCCCTGGACAGAACCCCACAATTCAAGCAAATTCACCACTCCTAGTCCAGTACTACTACTTAATTAATCATTTTGCTTTCCTTTGAGGCCACTTCGATTTGTACTAAAAACATAGAAAATTCAGAGAATTTTAATCCTATAAAAATACCTTAAGAAGTATTTAAAATAAAAGATTGAATCCTATAAAAATACCTTAAAAATGTATTTCAATCCTATAAAAATACATTAAGGTATTTAAAGGTAACATTGGTTTCGGCATACCAGTTATATAAGAGGTCCGAACATATATAAAAATTCTTGTCTCTTATCTTTTTTATCTTAATCTTGCAAATACTCTGGTTCCAGCGATACATATACTTTACAAATACTGTAGTTGGGATATAAATCCTCGACAGGTACCAGATATGATATCTATGGGTATCAAGACTGGTACCAAGATAGTAAACATGATTCCACATAGGTACCAAGCCAAAAAATGGTTGCGCTCACCGGTGCAAAGTGTCAATCCCCTTTTCTATTTCTCGTAAATCCCCTCTCTCTATCCTCCTTCCCCCTATTCAGCCATGTTCGATGACTACTTCCTAGCAAGGCGGGACCCTTCTCCAGCAAGCCCTCCTTCCTTCCGCTTTCTACGGTAGAGTGGTCGAGCTTAAGATAAAATAATAATGGTTGGAAAGAACGCAACAGGGAGGATAGGCTCATCACCGTAGCTTTACTCAAAGTTGCCAAGGACAAAGACGAGATCGTCGTGGCAGCTTGCCTACTCCGCATCATGGTCAAGGAAAGAGGCGTAGCAAATCCCTTATTTCATCCCTCACTCGCAACCCTCTCCCACCTCTGACCATCACGCTGGCATCAACATCGATTTGGTCCACCCATGGCCACCCGTTGCTATGGCGCTCATGAGCTCCCTCATCATCTATCTCATAGATTTCTCAATCCGTTTCCCCGGACCCACTAGAATGTCCAAGTCCATATCTGCCAGGAGACACGTTAAAAGAGAAGGGAGACAGATGAGGAGGTAGGGAGGACGGGGAGAAGTAGAGCGAAGAGAAATGAAGCACGTAAAGTATAGAGGTTGAAACCGTACACGTTGGTGGATACTCAAGACGGATAATGTTTTTTAGTATTCCCGTATTGTTAAAGAACCTAGAAATACCAGCACTATGTAACTTTGCAGAAACACTATAGTATGTATTTACTAGTACTTACCCTCCTTCGATAAAAAAACTCAATTCTAGATACGAATCTAAATATATGTCCAAGGGCCTGTTCACTTTGATGCCATTTTCAACTTTACCAAATTTTGGTAATGTTGCTAAAAAGTGGCTACATTTAGTTTGCTACCAAATTTTGATAACTATATAAGAAATCTTGCCAAAAATTTTGGCAAGTTGCCAAAATTTTGGTAACTATGCCAAAATTTTGGTACGATTTTTTTTTTTCAACAAAGTGAACAGGCCCCAAGTTGGTAGTTAATGAATCCACCTCATATGACAAGCTTCCTAATTATACCTGCCCCTGCTTGTCCTGCGCTGTTCCTCTCTATCGACTCTCTCACTCCTGCACATCACAGGCAGGCACAGGCTGTGTCCCCAACACAACACAAGACTACTACTCCCAAATCCCCAATTTCATTCTCCTTGATCCCACCCAGCCACTCAATCCCAGATCCGAATCCCACCTCTCCGTCTCCTTCTCCGGCGCCGGCCAGAAATGCTGCCCTCCTCCTCCTTTAGGCGTTGGGGGGAGCTAGAGCTCTAGCTAGCTAGCTAGGTGCGACGCGACGACGTGATGGCTGGTATTGCTAAGGAGAGGCGGCTGCCGCCGGCGCTGCCACTCGCCACTCTCATCGGCCGCGAGCTCCGCGCCGGGGGCTCCGAGCGCCCCTCCCTCCGCTACGGCCACGCCGGCTTCGCCAAGCGCGGCGAGGACTACTTCCTCGTCAAGCCCGACTGCCTCCGCGTCCCCGGGGACACCTCCACCGCCTTCTCCGTCTTCGCGGTATCCTTCCTCTTCCTTGATCTACTACTCCATTTTATTCATTCATTCATTCACTACTCCTCCTCATCATGTCACGCGCTGGATCCGTCCGTCTTTGCTTGCTTGCTTCGCCTCAGGTGTTCGACGGCCACAACGGGGTCTCGGCGGCGGTCTACAGCAAGGAGCATTTGCTCGAGCACGTCATGAGCGCGCTGCCGCCGGACATCGGCCGCGACGACTGGCTACAGGCGCTGCCGCGGGCGCTCGTCGCCGGCTTCGTCAAGGCCGACATCGACTTCCAGCGCAAGGGTGAGCCCGGACGGATCGTTTGCTCACGACTGACGCCTCTTGAGATCCCCGCAACTAATACATCATCTACTGGTCAGGGGAGGTGTCGGGGACCACCGCAACGCTGGTGGTCGTCGATGGATTCACGGTCACGGTGGCGTCAGTCGGGGACTCGCGGTGCATCCTGGACACGCAGGGTGGTGAGGTGCAGCTGCTCACCGTCGACCACCGCCTGGAAGAGAATGCCGAGGAGCGGGAGCGGGTTACCGCCAGCGGTGGGGAGGTCGGCCGCCTCAATCTCTTCGGCGGCCAGGAGGTACCAATTCGCCCCGCAGTTTGGTAGATAATGGCCAGATTGAAAAAAAGAGAGGCTTCGCTTTTGCGATGCATTGCTATGTGAAGCTTTGTTTCCAGTCGGCCATGTTCTGTTTTGTGATGCATTGTTGTTGTTTGATGCTTTGTTCTAGGTTGGTCCTCTCCGGTGCTGGCCAGGTGGCCTGTGCCTTTCAAGATCTATCGGGGACATGGATGTCGGGGAGTTCATTGTGCCGATTCCACATGTGAAGCAAGTGAAGGTGGGTAGCTATTAGAAAGTGGATGCAATTTCTAGCTTCTTTTTCTATGGTGTATTGTAGTATAATTTCTTTTTCAAGGTTGTCACTTTCTTACTCGGTAATTGCAGCTCTCAAACATTGGAGGAAGGTTGATCATCGCATCAGATGGTATATGGGATGCACTACCCTCTGAAGCAGCAGCAAAGGCATGCCGAGGTTTACCTGCAGAACTGGCTGCAAAGCTTGTGGTTAAGGTAATTCTGCATGTGGCTGTAGCCTGTAGTACTTATACATGTCATTGTTGCTCGTAGTATTTGGCATGGTGGACTCAATTACAAACTTTAATATCCATTTTTACGTTTACTCATGCAGCAAGCTCTCAAAAAAAGTGGGCTGAAAGATGACACCACTTGTGTGGTGGTTGATATCATCCCTTCCGATTATCGTTTGACATCGCCGCAGTTGTCCCCAAAGAGAAACCAGAGCAAGTTCAAGTCTCTTCTTTTCGGTAGAAGGTCACACAGTTCAATTGGAAAGCTTGGAGGCAAGTCTGCCTCTTTTGGCTCTGTGGAGGAATTATTTGAAGAAGGCTCTGCAATGTTGGAAGAAAGGTAGGCTCTAATTACTTTTTCTATGATCCATCAATACCATCATGTACTCGTTAGTTAATTCCATCCTCATAGTTCAGTAAGTTTTATTATTTGTTAAGGTATTTTAAACCAATGATTTTTTGACCATCTTTAGTATGGCATGGTAAGATTACCATGTTTTCTTGATCAGTTGGAGGCATGTTTTATCTCTCATGGGCTTATGTAGTTATATGTCCTTTTTTAATCAAGTTTCTATTGACACTTTTGACCATCATTCACATGTATGAGAACTCATGAAACTTTGTACCACCTGCATTGTCCTCTTATAGTTTCAGATTTCAACTGTGCATTTTAATTTTGCTTACTATTTTTAAATCTGGAATTTGGGTCTGAGAAACCAGTGCAGTACCGATTTAGTTTAGCATTTCTTATTGATCCATCTATAATGGTACCCCAAGACACTGAGTTGTGCTTCTATTTACACTATTGTTCTATTGTTGACACTGTCACATCACTTCTGTCAAACTTGAGAACAGATTGTGCGCCATATTCTTTTTGTAATACCACATTCTGTTTATAATTTATAGGTTATAACTGAGTAGCTGATTTGAACATGTTAAAGAAAAATGCATTTTGCCGTTCTGTTAGCTGTGCTGGTCACAGAAGACCAACCAATTTTTTTTACCCTTATTATTTTCGCATTTTGCACCTGTCAAGATGGCTGATCATGTAGATAAGGATAGGCTAGATTACAGTTTCTTTCTGACCTATTCTTCCGCTGTGCTCAGTCTACGATCCACTTTATTAGGATTCCGTTGGCACTCTTGAGCTGTACCGGCATGTATATATGTAAACTGGATGAGATCAATACACCTGCGCGTTGTATCCAAACTCTTTCATGGTATCAGACTCTTCTCGATCCTAATCATCTTCCGCTGCTTCTCCATTCTTTCTTCTCTATGGCGTCGAGCTCTGTCTCCTCCGACGATGTCAACCCCTTCGTGGCAGGCTCTGTGGCCATCTCGGCGGCGACAGCGCAACTCATTCACATCAAGTCCCATGTTCCCGTGATCCTTGATCTCGGCGACTCCACCTTCGGCACCTGGCGCACCTTCTTCACCATTGCTTTCCGCAAGTTCGGCCTCCTCGATCACATCGACGGCACGACTGACGCCCGCCTCAAGCTCGACGACGCCGAGCGGACGCAGATCGACACCTGCATCGTCTCATGGCTTTACGCCACACTCTCCCCCGACCTCCTCTCCGCTGTGATCCAGCCGGACGACGACGCTTACACCGCCTGGAACGCCATCAGCTCCCAGTTTCTTGACAACGTCGTCCAGCGCACTGTCCAGGCCCGGCAGGCGTTCCACGCTCTCCACCAGGCTGACATGACCATCACTGAGTACTGCGGCAAGATCAAGGTACTGGCAGACACGTTGCGCGACGTTGGCTCGCCTCTCACGAATCAGGATCTCGTTGTCAACCTCTTGAGCGGGCTGAACGACAAGTTTGCCCCCTCTACTTCTCGTATCATCGTCGGCAACGGCGCCTCTTTACCCGTGCAGTGCATGGGCACGGCCACCGTCCCCACTTCTTCTTCCTCCCCTCTCTATCTTCGCGACGTTCTTTTTTCTCCATCTTTGATTAAAAATTTGATTTCTGTTCGTCGTCTTACTCGCGATAATTCTGTCTCTGTTGAATTTGACCCTCTCGGTTTCTCCATCAAGGATCTTCGCAGCAAGACGGTTCTTCTCCGCAGTGACAGCCCTGGCGATCTCTATCCGCTGCGTTCCGCTGCCACGCCACTTGTTTCTGGCTTCCATGCCTCCGTCGACCTCTGGCACGATCGCTTGGGGCATCCTGGCCGGCCGGCGCTCTCTCGCATTTTGAATAACTTTAATTTTAGTTGTAAACCGAGTTCTCCTCACAATTGCAACTCATGTCGTCTTGGAAAACATGTTCGCCTCCCGTTCACTGCATCCTCGACTGTTTCTCCTTTTCTCTTCTCCCTTTTGCACTGTGATATATGGACTTCGCCTGTGTTGAGCTGTTCTGGTTTTCAGTACTATCTCGTTATACTTGAAGGCTACTCTCACTACGTATGGACATTCCCACTGCGTCGCAAGTCCGATGTCGTGCCCACGCTCCTCACCTTCCATGCATTCGTTCAGGCGCAATTCGGACGGCCGATCTTGGCGTTTCAGACGGACAACGGACATGAGTTCGACAACACCATTTTTTGCTCGTTCCTCGCCGCACATGGCATTGTCTCGCCGCCTCGTCACAACGTCTTCTCCAGCACATCATCAACCAGCTCCGAGTTGAGTTCGCGATGAAGGACTTAGGCCCGGTGCACTTGTTTCTCGGCATCCAAGTGCGCCGCACGGCTGACGGCTTCTTCCTTTCACAGGAGCAGTACGCCGGCGACGTACTTGATCGTGCCGGCCTGGCAGACTGTAAGCCGGCGCCGACACCTATCGACACGAAGGCCAAGGTCTCCAGTACGACAGGGCAGCCCTACAGTGATCCGACGTTCTATCGTAGCATCGTCGGGGCACTCCAGTACCTCACTCTCACACGGCCGGATTTGTCTTACGCTGTGCAACAGGTTTGCCTTCACATGCACTCGCCGCGGGACGTGCACTGGACACTTGTAAAGCGGATCCTCCGTTATGTTCGTGGCACGACGCACAAAGGTTTGCAACTCCGGCGTTCTTGTACACCATCGCTCACCGCGTACTCCGATGCGGACTGGGCCGGCTGCCCCGACACACGCCGCTCGACGTCCGGCTTCTGCGTCTTCTTCGGCGACTCTTTGGTGTCGTGGTCCTCCAAACGACAGTCCGTCGTGTCTCGCTCCAGTGCCGAGGCTGAGTACCGGGGTGTGGCGAACGCGGCTGCTGAATGTTGCTGGCTCCGTCACCTTCTCGGCGAACTTCACGTCAAGCTCGACAAAGCCATGCTTGTGTACTGCGACAACATCTCCGCCGTTTACCTGTCCAAGAATCCAGTTCATCATGGTCGTGCTAAACATGTGGAGCTGGATGTCCACTTCGTCTGGGAAAAGGTGGCCGTTGGGGACATCCGCGTCGTGCACATTCCGACTCGACAACAGCTCGCCGATATCATGACGAAGGGATTGCCCACAGCGCTGTTTGAAGATTTCCGATCCAGTTTGTGCATCGTCGACGACGCACCAACTGCGGGGGGGTGTCAAGATGGCTGATCATGTAGATAAGGATAGGCTAGATTACAGTTTCTTTCTGACCTATTCTTCCACTGTGCTCAGTCTACGATCCACTTTATTAGGATTCCGTTGGCACTCTTGAGCTGTACCGGCATGTATATATGTAAACTGGATGAGATCAATACACCTGCGCGTTGTATCCAAACTCTTTCAGCACCTACATATGAAATTAGTCCTGGAGGTGGTACACCGTCCTATATTTTGGTTTGTCTTATGCATAGATAATTCTCATTGAAGCCTGGAAAACAAACTACATTTTTTAGTGGTGATAAGGATTTGAGTGCTCTGAAGGTCTTCTGAAAATTTCACAGTTCTTACTCAAGCTACGCCAGTGCCTAGTTATCTACTTCTGATTATATAACTCAAATTACTTGTATTTTTTGCTCATATTAGGTGGTCATTAACAACCAGTCCTTGGTCTTGCAGGTTGGGTAGGAATTTGTCCTTGAAAGCAACCTCGGCACCTCTTCGATGTGCTATCTGCCAGGTGGACCAAGAACCATTTGAAAGTATGATGACTGAGAAAGGAGGCAGTTACTGCTCTTCCCCATGCGCCCCCTGGGGAGGTCCATATCTTTGTTTGGAGTGTCGAAAAAAGAAAGACGCAATGGAGGGTAAAAGATCAAGCCACTCTACAGCGTGCAGGTGAAACAGAGCAGGGGATTCTGGACAAGGTTGATGTTGAGTGTAAAAACTAAAGATGGAATAATAAGTTGCTGGATTGAATTATTATTTTCTGAAACTAACTGCATCCTCAGCCTGGTATAAACTATGTCTGGCTGCTGCTAACCGGTTTATCGTCTGCGCACAACTCTGATGGATTTTTTTTCTTTTAATATTCTTGAGGAAATAGTTCACATAACTTGGAGCTTGTAGTTTTGGATTGTATCCTCTAGTGTGTATTGTGTAGGAATGGGCATGCCTAATGCTGTGTGTGACTTTTTATTTGAGCTAGTATACCAGAAGGCTCTTTGTAATGGATGAATTAATGTACTTTGCTGGAATCAAATTAATTGTCAAGCATATACAGTACTTAATAATCACCTTTCTTTCTTTGTGTGTTGAATTTATTTAACAAGTGGTTGTTAAACAGAATAGAAGCTACTAGGTGGGGAGCAAAGAATAACTAGTGCTACATCCAGAATGCTACAGGAGAAAAGGAGGAGTTATGCTTGGAGACAATGTAGGAGGCATTGGTGCTGTGGATGGAAGTGTGCAGTTCCCCCTGGTGGTCGTACTTGAGGCCGAATATGGTGAGGCGGAGCAGGCAGCCATGGGCATCGTCGCCGAAGGCGTGCTTCCAGTCGACTCCCTCTCGCAGCACGCACTCGAGGAGGCAGAACCTGCCGCTGCCCTGCATGTACGCAAGGCTGGGCCTTATTCCTGACAACGCCATCAGCTGCCTCTCCTGTGGATCCTTGCAAAACAGCTTCTCCTGGAGCAGCTTCCACTCCGGCGGGGCGCTGCTGCTGCGGGAGGCGACTCTGCAGGCGCAGACGCGGCCATCGGTGAGGCGGAGACCCACCCACGCGTCCAGCTCGGCGTCGTAGTAGCCTTGCCTCTCGAATGGCAGCATCCAGTCGCCGTGCCACCTCCACTCGCAGTGCTTGGTGTCGAAGGAGAAGGTCCCCTTGTTGCCACCATCGCTTCTGCTGCAGAAGGCCTCCTTGACGGAGACGAAGAAGGTGCGTTGGTCCGGGTGCACGGCGTACGACACGATCTCGTCCAACCTGCCGTACGGCGGCTGCGACGGCACGGATTTCCATGTCCATTCCTTGACTCGCGGAAGATGGCGCTCGGTGCATGGCACCGCTTCCCACGACATGGCCTCCATGGGGTGCGGGTTCAAGTAGTTGGTGTCGTAGTCGTACAAGGCGTACATGGTCTTGTTGTCGGCCATGGCCATGGTGATGTTCGGCCCGCCGCAGAGCTTGTTGGGGAGGGGAGGGCCGACGGTGAGGCCACCGGTGTCCGTGTCGTAGACGAGCGCGGGCGTGTGGGGAGGTCGGGTGGCGAAGATGCTGCTGCCCAAGGCGAAGAAGCACATGCCGCTGTGACGATCCGTTCCGAACTGGAGGAGTGCTGGCTCAGGGAGGAGCAGCATGTCGTCCTCCTCGGAATCGGCCAAGGCGTCCACATCGATCTTGTGCATGCGGTACGCATTGTCACGGTCATCCAGCATCAGATAGAGGTGCTTCCTCCTCTTCTCCGGCGCCGGCGCCGTCTTGACGCCACCGCATCTGTCGTACTCATCTCTGTCCTGCCGCTTCCGCTTAGACGACATGATCTCGATCGATCAGTTATGGCGCTGAATTGAAGGGCGTACGTTCGAGCTGGCCGCCCCGATCGACCAAACCCATTATAAAAAGGTACGTACAGGAAATCCGAAATAGAAACGGACAGGGCGGCCAATTCGCAACTGATCTGAGTCGGTTCCGGTCGTCTCGTCGCACGCTGATCCGACTCATATATACTAGTACTACCACGCCTACACGGGCCCACCTTCAGCCACCTTAGCGTTATATCTAGTAGCGTTCTTTAAAAAATACTCCCTCGGTATCAAAATATATAAGCATTTTTAATATAGTGACAAGTCAAACATTTTTAACTTTAACTATTAATAGAAAAAAAACAAAAAAATCAATCATATAAAATTGATATTACTATATTTATGTTTAAACAAACTATCATAATACGTAATTCTTTTTATTTAAAACGTCTTATTTTAATAGATATTACTGGTCAAAGTAGCATCTCGAAGACCGTGTCAGAATCCAAAAATGCTTATGGGCCTGTTTGGGGGAGCTTCTAGCTACCGCAACTTCTCCCAGAATCAGAAACTTGTTAGAGTTTCCGACCATGTCACATATCGATATGGTATACCCGCGCGTGTACGGACGTTTTCGGCATGCGTTAAGAAAATTCATCACGGAGCTCACAGATGGAAGGAGTCCTACTCAGACAGAACTGGGTCGTCATTGTATCGTGCCGGGTCCGATGTCTCCGAGTCCTACTTGGAGACCAGTTGACCTGTGATATAAAAGGGACCCCCTGAGAGGACCTAAGGCATCGAATCTCATAGCCAACACATCCACCACAGCCTACAGAGTTGAAGCCTACAGGAGCCAAGTCGCAGGGAGATCTAATCGAACCTGTTCGATTACGATCTCATCGGTATCATCGAGTTCCGCTATTCCCTTTGTAATCTGTGGTTTCCATCATATAATCCCATATCAACTGGATTAGGGCTATTACCTATCAAGGGGCCTGAACCAGTATAATCTTTGTTTTTTTTCTGCTTGATGTCGTACTACGTAGATTCTCGTACCAGCGTACCCCAGTACCCTCTATATCCGGTCTATGGGTATCCCCCGTCGACAGTGGCGCGCCAGGTAGGGGAACTTGGTGCTCAAGTTTCTACTACTATGTCATCCAGCTTCATCGACAACAACGTCAACACCAACCTCAACCAAGGAGTTCCTACTTCAACAATGCTGGTGTAGACTCAAGTCGGCGAAATCGTCTTCTTGCCGATCTCGGCTGGTCCATCAATGACCGGAAGTGAGAACGCAGTGGCTACAACCCAGGACGACTCCATGTCGAAGGATCCTCCCGCCGAAGCGGAGAAAAGAACGTCGACAAAACTCCCCCCAAACAGTCCAGCTTTTGGTCCAGATTATGAGATGCTGTAGTTGTAGAATCAGAAAATGAATTAGAAGCCAGAAACGAGTTTCCCAGCTTCTTCAGATTCTCGCCACCTAGCTTCTCACCAACTATTTATCAGAATCTTAAGCTCTCCCAAACATGGTCTATATTTTGGGACGGAGGGAGTAGTAATATTGGGCATTTCTAACGAGCAGGTTCGTGTCCACGAGCACAATACTTCCTCATGTAATATTGGGAAGTGAGAACTCCACCTCTCCGCGTGTAAAACGAAGTAATCGGTTAGTGCATGATTAATTAAGCAATAGTTAAAATAAACTTGAAAATGGATTATATGATTTTCTAAACCAACTTTCCTATAGAAAACATTCGAAAACGCACACCGTTTAATAGTTTAAGAAACTGTCACACCATGAAGTTCCCCATTTTCTCTTAACCATAAATCACTTAAGAACATGCCTCAAGAAATTGCTTTGTTAACCTAGAGCAAACCCTTAATTAACAAATGCATTTAATAAGTGGGAAATGCTTGGTGAAATTTTTCTTGAATTCCCCATGCTAAAATAGACTAACAGAATTTTTAGTGAAATTTTGAGAGCAAAGGAAATAATTTTAATAATTCAAAACCAATTATTGGAATTAAATAAATCCAAATTCTTTTTCCCCTCCTTGGTCGTTGGGCCGTTTCTGGCCCAACTCTTCCCAACTCCTACTGTCGGCCAGCTTCATGCGGCCCCCTCCTTCCGTTGGGCCGGCCCGAGGCCACGATCTAGTTGGCGCTTGCGCCCTCTCCTTGCCTAGGTCGCCGACAGGTGGGGCCCACCTGTCGGGACTGTCCCCTACCTTTGGCTGACGGAGCCGGAGGCACAACTGCCCACCCGCGCGCTCCGCACCTACCTCGTGCCCCACTCACGCCCCACACACCGTGTCCGCGAGATAGTCGGAATTCGGTTTTTAATCTTGCCATCCCTCTCTCTCTCCTCCTCACGCCGCCGATGGTTTCGCTCCTTATCTAACCACATCCGAACTCCCCGAGTCCATAAAATCAATCCCTGGCCTCCCCTCCTCCTTTTTCCCCAAACACCGTGGCTCCTCGTGCCCTAAATCGCCCTAGCAACGACGCTCGCATCGCCACCACCTTTTCCACCAACTCCGGCCGCTTGTAGCCATTGCTAGGGTCGCCATCGCGCAGCACCGTCACCACCACTTTTGACGATCGTTGTCGGTGATATGGGCCTGGGGGTCTCAAGACTAGAGGGAGGAGGCTGCCCCCCAATACCACGTGGCCCTCCCCCGAGGGGAGTCAGGCCCGAGATGGGGCGACGGCCACTCCTTCCTAGACACTGGATGGAGGAGGCTGCCCCCCAATACCACGTGGCCCTCCCCCGAGGGGAGTCAGGCCCGAGGTGGGGCGGCGGCCACTCCTTCCCAGACACTGGATGGAGGAGGCTGCCCCCCAATACCACGTGGCCCTCCCCCGAGGGGAGTCAGGCCCGAGGTGGGGCGGCGGCCACTCCTTCCCAGACACTGGATGGAGGAGGCTGCCCCCCAATACCACGTGGCCCTCCCCCGAGGGGAGTCAGGCCCAAGGTGGGGCGACGGCCACTCCTTCCCAGACACTGGATGGAGGAGGCTGCCCCCCAATACCACGTGGCCCTCCCCCGAGGGGAGTCAGGCCCGAGGTGGGGCGGCGGCCACTCCTTCCCAGACACTGGATGGAGGAGGCTGCCCCCCAATACCACGTGGCCCTCCCCCGAGGGGAGTCAGGCTCGAGGTGGGGCGGAGGCCACTCCCTCATGTGGCTAGGGGTCGGGCTCCCCCGACCCCCTCAGCGGGTCGCCATGTGCGGTGGGTTAGGTGGCCACCTTCGAGCGCTCACCTACTCGCATTAATGGCGACCTGAGCAGGCGTGGCACGCCGCATTTAATGTGGCGTGCACCTCGCGCTAAATTGGTCTGTGACTGGTCAAATGACCGACGGGACCCAGGGTGTCAGGCGTACTACTGCATGGGTCAAGGGGCGTGTACCCTGTCTTGTCCCATTAGTCATGATGATGAGAGGTCTTAACCTCTCATCCCGGCCAGAGTTGGTCCATCCACCCTGGTCAATTGGGGTTTCCATTTCCCGATGCAAACAGGGACCCAGAAGTCTCCACCCATTAATAGCAACTGACATGGGCGCCCCTCGTGTCAGGCGGTAAGATTTTATAGGCCTCATCATCAAGATGACGTGTGCTTGCTTCCCAAGTCAAAAGACAAGACAGACATTTAATGCAAAACACTTCTCCACCAGAGCTAGGTTTTTGGGCCCATGTGGTAACCCCTTGAGATATAAAAGGAGGTCCAGGCCTAGTGAGGGGGGAGGGGGGATTCAGGGTGATCCATTGGATGCTCTAGAGCAGTCTCTAGCCCCGGATGATCAACACCACATTTTACTCCAACAAGGAGATCTTGTAATCCTTCACTCAAAGAGCATAGCACAGGAGTAGGATATTACGCTTCATAGTGGCCCGAACCTGTATAAATCCATTGTGTCTCTTTTATCTCGAGGAACCTCGGATCTCACCCACTGCCCCCGGCCGAACCAAGAAAAGGGGGGCCTCACTGTTCCCTGGTGGAGGAGTTAACCCTCCGACAATCGTTAAGTACCAATTTCTACCGCAAACAACAATTATGAAAAATTATCATTTCTCACAGTATACTAATAATAAATAATATAGTTGTATTAGGATTAGAGAACTAATGTGAATGTACACGGATTGAAGAGCTCACATGTCAGTGGGTCCCATAATTTTTTTTAGTGTGAATGACAAATGGGTCCCACATATTTTATTTTTAATTCTAATACCACATAAGCGACACGTGGGACGAAGACCAGGTTAACTCCGCCATGTAAGCGCCACATCGGCGAAACTGCCTTCCAAAACCACCGAGTGAGGGGTTGAGATATCCGGTAGTGTGGTACACGGATATAAAACCATTAGTGAGGGGAATTCAATTGGCCTTATAGAGAGAGAAGAAAGAAAAGCCAAATGGGCTTGGGCTGGAACTGATAAGTCGAGGCCCCCCGGCCCATGTAGGTTCCAGTAGTCCAGTGAAGTCTACGCCGATGCGAGCGGGGGGTGGGGGTTCAAAATTCCCCTTCCCACCTGAGCGGAGCCTTTTGTCTACTTCGACCACGGCTGAGCATCTCTCTCAGCGGTATCCTCCTCAATAATCCGGCCCCCAATTCGTACACCGCTAGGGTTTCGATCCCGATTCCCCATTTCCAATGTCGGGTGACCGCTACGGCGGAGGGGGAGGCGGAGGCGGAGGCGGAGGCGGCGGCAGCGGCAGCGGCCACCGGAGGGATCGGTACGCCGAAGGGGGAAGGCGCGGCAGCTGCTCCCCGCACCCGCAGGACCGCTACGGATCAGGACGGCGAGGAGGAGGTAGCGGACGGGGAGGGCTCGTCGATGGCGACCGCAGCGGTGGTGGTGACCGTTACGGCGCAGGGGGCGGGGGCGGCAACGGCAACGGCAAAGGCAGCCGCAGCCGCAGCGCCCATCCGAGGGACCGCTACAGCGGAGGCGGACACCTCTACGGCGGAGGGGGTGGGTACACCAGCGACCGCGGCCCCCCAACCTGCAGTCATAGATACGACGGCCAATCGAGTAAAGAACACGGGGACAGTTTCTACAGCGGCGGGAACAGTTCCAAATTCGCAGATACCCCGCGCAACAACCAACACCAACCATTGACCAGCATGAGATTCATTTTAGCAGGATTCGGGTCCCCGCTCAAGGCCGAGTTAACTGCATTTTAAGCTTCAACATTATCGTGTTTCGACAGGCGGCAAGCATGAGTTAATTGCGTTTAACGGTTTAAGGCCTAGTTCCTTTCACTTCAAGAATGAATTAGTTCAGTTCATCGCTATAGTTTGAGTTCATGAATTAGTTGCGTTAAAGGCCTAGTTCTTTTCACGGACTAGCTGTTCTGTACCTTTTTTGATTCTTTACAGAGTATGGATGGATCAACCAACTATAGGTTCGAGTTTAGCCAAGATACCTACATGTCAAAGTGTATTAAAATCCAAGAATGAATTAGGGCTATATACAGGAAAAACATTATGAATTCAGTTGTATTTGTTTCCTTTACATGACAAGAAAGAACTAGTTCAAAAGGTATAGTTCTTTTGATGAAATTTGATGAATTTGTTGAATTCGATGCAGTACAAACAATTGATCAATGGAATGGGCGGCCAAGTTCTTACTTCTTTGGAATATGAGATAGCTACACACATTGTACCAATGGTACCTATTCTCTGTCCTAGCATTATATGGTAATTATACGCAGCAAGGGTTTCTAATTATGCTTTTGTGTCTTTATAGGGAGGACGAGAAGGCGCTGCCATAGTGTGGGAACTTGACGGAAAAAGAGTATACTCTAAAGAGTGGCTTGACTCACTGTTGTATGTGCGGCCCAAAGCATTAGAGGTTTGTTTGTGCTCCTGCTTCTGGCCACCAACTTTATTCTGTGTCAGATTCTTTATGTTGAAAATCTGTGTCAGATTCTTTTTGTTGAAAATCTGTGTCAGATTCTTTTTGTTGAAAATCTGTGTCAGATTCTTTTTGTTGAAAATCTGTGTCAGATTCCAATAATGTGCATATTAAACACTGTACTGTTAGCGAGTACTTAATCCACCTTATTAAGCATGCTCAATTCAGCCCCTATATTGCCAAGTCGAATGGACAGATTTTTAAAGTCAATCGTTCAACATATTGTTTCACTTCTCAATTTTTTCCCTAAATACATTTCGTCTACAATATCAATGTGATTCGCAATACTTTTTCCCCTTAATTACCCCAATCTTAATTATCCATTTTTGAATGTCGTTTCTCAGGCGTCATCTACTGGCAGGACTAGGAATGGCAGTCAAGCTCTATATCCTGGGGAAAGGAGGGTAAGGAGAAGGATCAATTTTGATTCATATCATGATGACGGTGCTTCACTTTGCTCCAAACATCACGACATATTCAAGTGTCCGTTTGATAAATCCACACAAACAACATTGCTCCAATTCGCTGAGAAGAATAGGAAGAATCTGATATACGCAGGCCCTACCCCTGGGAGTTTTGACACTCATTGGTCCATTGTAGGAAGTACTGAGATCAAGTTGAAATTGCGAAGAGCTTTTAGACTTATTCAAGCCCTGCATAAGGAAAATATATCACTTTGTGGAAAATTTGGTGCTGAAAATTTCTTCTATGATGATGATAACAATGCAAGGATTGGAAATCTTATGGAAGACAATTTGAAGTATGGCGCTGATCTCAGTGATAAGAACTTGGACTATGAGAGCTTTGTTAAGATGGTGAAGAAGGAGGTTTTTGTACGCACATCAATTCCAAATAGTCTTTCAGAACGGCTATGTTTGATGTCTTCAGGTGTCAAAGGGTTTGAGTACCTGCTCTGTCATCATGATGGTTTGATGGAACCAAGGCAGAGTGCTAGCTCATTCATGTCTCTCCATGACATTTTTTTGGAGATCGAAACATCTGATCCAGCAGCCTATGGGAGTGTGCTGTCTGATCTTAGACAGTACAATTATTGGAAAAGTAAGATGCCAAATAATTCCTTCCTAAAGAGCACAAAGGAATATATGGATAAAGATGGCAAGCAAATAGAGTATAAGGATGATGTGAAGGATCTCTTGAGGTTCCTTAGAAACTGCAGGCGTCATGCGGCACAGTTCAAGGAAGACGAGTTTCCTTCCATAGTGGACCATTTCTACCCAAAGCTGATGTGCGATTTCCAGAAAGCTATGTTTAAGGTCGGCAAATTGCAAGACCTGAATCTTGAATCAACTATGCCATGAAACATGATTTTGGGCTACCTGGATATTCTGGCGCTGCTGATGTGCAAAAATGGTCATGTAAGAAAAGTCATGCCATGTAACAATGCCATCATTTGGATATTTTGGGTCAGCTACATATGGGAAACATGGAAGCGATGCTACTGATGTAGAAAGAAAGATTGAAACAATGATATGTGTGCACATTGTGCACTGCTGGAATAATTCTGAAAACCTTGTTAGCTTTATAGTTGTGAAATATTACTGTGGGAGAAACCGCTTACCTTGTCCAGTCTGATTGCGACATACATGGTGGTTAGTTGTCTTTACACTGAGTCCAACAAAGTGTGAGCTGGATATGAGCTCTTTTCTTTCTCTGATGTGGTGTGAAATGTAATTACTGGTGGGAGGGCTGCTGATATTTTGTGGATGACAAATGACATTGTAGTTCAGTTTGGAACCAAATTGCAGTTTTGGGAGTATGTTTTTCTTGTGCAGCAATGGCATCGTTTGTTGAAGGCGGAGCTCAGTGCAGAGTTGCAGACACTGCCGGCTGATACCGGCGTTCTCTGACATGCAGTGCAGAGCCCCCGGCCAGCTGACCACAGAACAAAGGGTGACCATGATGAACTTAGAGCTTGCGGAGTGATGGAGCTGTGTGTGCAGGCTGTGGACTGGACAAGACATTCACGTCCGGCCGGAGATGAGGTGCTTGCTGCTCAAGAGTTGAACCATCTTTTGGATCGATCAGGGAAAGCCTTCCTAGTCATGTCTTCTTCCATGTGTACTCCTATGTGACAGACAGCCAGCATGCAAAGATTTCTGCATGCGTGTGCTCTATTTTTCTGGATTTAAGCAGAGGAAGCAGCGTAATTGGAGTACGGGATCTGTTCTTTCTGTTTGATCTATCCTGCCGCTTGGAAATCGCGTGCTGTATATCATATGTGGATGGGAGAGATGGCAGTGAATTGAAGAGTTAGACTGCGAGTATACGCAGCTAGCGTCAATGTATTTACGATTGGATTTGGAAGGAGTATACTACATTTGGCTTACAACAGCCACCACGCTAGTAGAGTTGACGACGCGAATACAAGAGGCGGCGGCAGCAATAGCACTGGCGTCCACCGCCGACGCCGGCCAGGACTGACTCCAGAAGGTAATCGCCCCCCTTGCGTCTCGCAGTTTCACACTTTCACTCGGTTCTATGCACATTTTGGGCTTGCTAGTAGCTATTGAGTGACGAACACAAAATTTAGGGTGGAGTTTGGTGCTGTGATTGGTTAATTAGTTCGGTGCTTTGCGTGGTACCCATTTCGAACATCAGGAAGTTGAGCATAATTCCAAGGAGGAGGTGTCCATGGCGTACTTCTCTCGGCTCCCTGCTGGTTGTCCATGCAGGGGGCAGCTTCTCACCATGGACCACCGGCTGGAGGAGAACGCTAGCGGTGGGGTGGTCGCTCCGGAGTTTGGTAGTGAATGGCCAGATTAAAAAAAAAGGGCAACTTTTTTTTTATGCATAATGTATTGTTGTTGATGCTTTGTTTTAGGTTGGCCCTCTTGGGTGCTGGCCAGGTGGCCTGTGCCTATCAAGATCCATTGGCTGTAGGGGGGCGATTTCACATGTCGACCAAGTTAAGGTGGGCAGGAATTACAAAGTGCATGCAGTTTTATAGATTCTTTTTCTAATATGTTGTACTGAAGGCTGGACTTTTTAAAGTTTTGAACTTCACTATTCGGTAAATGGAGCTCTCAAACATTGGAGGAAGGCTGATCATCGATCAGATGGTACATGGGATGCGCTTCCCTCTGGGCCGCTCTGGCTATGAAGCAGCGGCAAAGGCATGCTGGTTGCCGAGATTTACCTGCAGAATTGGCTGCAAAGCTTATGGTACTTGGCATAATTGACTCAATTAAAATTTTTGGCATCTAGTTTTGCTTTTACTTTTACTTATGCAGCAAGCTCTAAAAAGAAACTGGGCTGAAAGATGACACCACTTGTGTGGTGGTTGATATCATCCTATCCGATTATTGCTTGACATCGCGGCAGTTGTCCCAATAGAGAAACCAGTGCAAGTTCAAGTGATCAAGTTTCTTCGTTCTTGTAGAAGGTGACACTGTTCAATTGGAAAGCCTGCCTCTTTCGGCTCTGTGGAGAAATTATTTGAAGGATCTGGGATATGCTGCAAGAAAAGGTATGCTCTAGTTACTGTCGCTATGATCGATCATGTACTTGCTGAGTTAATTGCTTCCTCACAGTTCAGCGAGTTTTCTGATTTGTTAAGCTTATTAAAACCAATGGTTTTTTTTTAACTGGACGGACATCAATCATGCCTATTTCCTGGATAATCCCATATGTTTAGTACTTCAAGGTAAGATTACTTTGTTTTGAGATGTGCTTATAGCGCAGTAGCAGGGGTTGTTGGCATGCAAACCGTTGGCCCGGGTTCAATTCTCGTGGAGCACGCTCACGAGAAATATTTACTTATTTCTTCTTAAAACTATTGACATCAAGCCCTTACTTGGTGTCCAACTTTTTAAGATTGCTTTGTTTTCTTGATCATTTGGAGGCCTGTTTTATCAAGTTTCTATTATCACTTTTGGCCATTACACGCACACGTATGAGAAATTGAGAACCCATGAAACTTTTAACTCCTACCACTACCACAGAACGGGGTAACACTGCTAGCCTATTACTGTCTGTTCGGCGTGAACCGATGGTGATCCAACACTATTGGCTATATACTTCTTGCATCCAATCCTACCCAAAAGTCATAGAACCGATAATACTTAGTATCACTGCCGGTTCGTGTCATGAACAAGCACTATCCTGTCCATTGAGTATTGAACCGACAATGGCCTTGTTTGGATCCTCGTGGCTATTAAATAGCCCTCTATAA